>OY754971.1:37085315-37824336 GCA_963576475.1 Molanna angustata | reverse complement strand
CACCGATAAAATCAGCCGTCTATTAAACAAAAATAACATACGTACCGTTTTCAGCACAACAAATAAAATATCAACCTTTCTAAGAAACCCGAAAGACATCATTCCACTTGAAGCTCATGGAGTATGTGAAATACCGTGCGGATCGTGCAATAAGACTTATGTAGGAAGAACCAATCGAAAAGTTGAAGCACGAATAGCGGAACACAGAGTCGACATGAGAAACAAAAAACTTACATCCTCACTTGTACAACACTCGCTCACAGAAGGACATACAATAGATTTTGACCATTCAAAAATAATAGCAAGTTTAAACAGTGAACCTCTCAGAATTTACAGGGAAGCTATAGAAATATATAAGAGAAGGGATATAATGAACAATCGGGACGACGGAGTTCGTTTGCCTAGTACCTGGAAGAACATTTTATATGACAAACAATACAATAATAATATTAATAATACCATAGCGAAAATAACCCCAAAACACAACAATAATAATATTAATGTCACAACTAAAATTAACAATAAATCACAACACAAAAATAATGATAAAATATTATTACCAACGAACACGACAGCAGGTGGGCGTGTCACAAGGAGCCAATCACGTCGCGCTAACAATATTTGACATAAGCGGCCATCTTGTACGCTACGAGTCACTTGACGGTGAGCTTTCAGTGTGAGTAGACGTGTGTCGCGCGCGTGCTTTTCGTTAAGTCCTTGAAAATGCCTGGTGATATTCAGGCGAAACGTCGGAAGACAAATGGTCTTAGCCAAGACCTACTGACACGGGAAAACCGAGATAAAAATATTATAACATATATATATATATATATATATATATATATATATATATATATATATATATATATATATATATATATATATATATATATATATATATATATATATATATATATATATATATATATATATATATATATATATATATATATATATATATATATATATATATATATATATATATATATATATATATATATATATATATATATATATATATAAATATATATATATATATATATATATATATATATATATATATATATATATAATATATATATATATATATATATATATATATATATATATATATATATATATATATATATATATATATATATATATATATATATATATATATATATATATATATATATATATATATATATATATATATATATATATATATATATATATATATATATTATATATATATATATATAGTATATATATATATATATATATATATATATATATATATATATATATATATATATATATATATATATATATATATATATTATATATATATATATATATATATATATATATATATATATATATATATATATATATATATATATATATATATATATATATATATATATATATATATATATTCCGTCGCGAGGGATAGTGCGCGCACGTCCGTTCGCGTCGGAAGCTTACCACCAAGTGAAAGTTTGAAAGGAAGCCATGTCAGTTGTTAGTGGAGGGGTGGGTTTCCCAATGACGTCTTTGTTGCGTTTTGTTTGGCTTCTAGTGACTCGAGTACTTAACGGTATATTGTTTACAGGTGGATTATCAGTTTTCGGCTTACTAAGAATTTTACTAATGTTTTTAATGTGACTATTGTTTGAAATATCGGTAGTTGGGTTAATTTGATTATTATGGTTTTTCAAAATATTGTTTTCAAGTACACTTGTCCATGCGGTCGGGATTCGAATGCTATCGGGATGCTGTCGGGATTCGGTCGGGATTGGAAATTTATTAACAAGGCGCCTATTGAAAATGTCTGATGTGATTCAGACGAAACGTCGGCAGACGACTGATTCTCTCGGGAATCAGAATTTGACGCGGGTTATCCCCAAAATACTTAATAATAACATATATATATATATATATATATATATATATATATATATATATATATATATATATATATATATATATATATATATATATATATATATATATATATATATATATATATATATATATATATATATATATATATATATATATATATATATATATATATATATATATATATATATATATATATATATATATATATATATATATATATATATATATATATATATATATATATATATATATATATATATATATATATATATATATATATATATATATATATATATATATATATATATAACATAATATACATAGATCTTTGTTGTGTCCTTATAAAATACACATGTTTTACACAATTTATAATATAATTAAAATTTATTTTTTGTATGTTTTGGCATGTGAAAAGTACAAATCTTTGAGAATAGTACCTATAGTGCTGGTCACAACACATTCATTTTTTCAATTACATAAGTTTGTAAAACGTAAAATATCGTCGGATCATATTTATTTGATCCTTTTTAATAAAACCTTCTTCGTATAGTGCTTTGTTTTTTGTAGAGAATATTATGCAACGGTTCACATAATATAATCCATTAGTTTCCCATAGTTTTTTCCTATTTTCTCATTTCATACTTCTGCCTCGACCCGAGCTCAATATTTTGTCAACGTAAGGCATAATTTGAGGAAAATGTATTATCGTCAAAAAACAAAAGCAAAATTTCATTGGAATATTTATTCATATACAAAGCAATAAAGAATGATACTTTTTTTTAATAATATTCTTTCGCATTATTTGAATAACTTATAATTTATTTATTTTTATTTAATTTATAGTAAAGATATAATTTTTTATTCAGATGTATTATGTAAGAATAAAAAAATTCTACAAAAAATCACCAATACATTGTTATTTATTATTTGAATTGAATAACATTTTATTTGCAAATTTTATTTTAATGCTATTTGAAATTAAATATTTGTTCATTTACATATTTGCTTTGTGAGACTATATTTTTTGTATTTTGGCAAAAATTTCACTATTGTGTGTTTCATTGTGTAAGTAACGTACAAGAGTGAGTTACGTACCTACGGCGTTCGACGTACAGAAATTTTTTTGTGTCCTCTCTACAGCCCAAATTATAAGTCCGATCGACTTCATATTTACATCATATTATGTGTAAAGTGCATAGAACTAGGGCTGATTAGTTTTCCATCGACAAATTTTTATTTTTTCTGTATGATGTCATGATTTATTTTGTTTTTTTTTATCCTCTCTACAGTCTACATCCCGTAAAGTCCATAAACTTAGAGCTGATAAGTATTCCATAGATATCTGTCAATTTTTTCTCTATGATTTCATCTGTCAAAATTTTCACGGTCAGGAAAATCATGGTATTATTATATTGTTTGAACTTTTGAAACAATATAAATACTTAAACTTTTCAAAAATGAAAACAAGGATTGTCAAAACTTAAAAAAATATGGTCTGCTATGTCAATGTGAAATAAATTTCATATTTGTATGAAAAGTGTATATAATGGAAGTATAATAGCTTCTGTTTGGGAAAATTAGGTTTTCAACTTCATATTGATGTCGTTTGTGTCTCCATAGACAAATGTATTTTTTACTCTCCATTTCTATCTTCCTCAAAGAATAGGCAGTGAGAACCGAACACCGCATTCTTCTATCATGACACATATACATCGCCTCATCAACATTGATACACTGTCTCATACATGCTCATATAGAAAGTATAAGTGCATATTATGAGTTTCGTGACAATGTTTTTGTGTGTATGTGGTATTGTGAAAACTTTTGTCCCCTCGGAATCTTATATTTTGTTTAAGAATCTAATAAAAATATACTTCATTAAAATGCATTTAGTGATTGTCAACCCTTCAAGAAGAATAAAATGAACTGTCACTATGCAGTGTAGAGATTAGCGTTGGTTACAACCCACTCGTTTATTCTTGTCGCTCATTTAGCGTTCTGTGAAGGGGCCGTATACAGTCCACATATGAGGAGCGGGTGGTGGTCCGGATGGATCTAAGGATGCTAAACTACAATAAACAATTCTATTTGATTATTTTAAAATATGCGCTCGAATCTAATAATCTATACGAATAAACCAAAATTCCACAATTACACACTTATGCAGCCAATATAACAATACATTATCAGCTGAGATAGACATATTCAACGCGAAATATTATAGATTTAGACATGATGTTCTGAAGGTGATGCGCAACCAATATCCCTCTGTCCTGTCCTCCTAGTCTCTCTTCTCTCATTTCTCTTCCCTTCCCTAGTTGTTGTATATGTGTGTATGTATGTATGTGTATGTGTGTGTGATAGTGTATATGAGTGTGTGTGTGTGTGTGTGTGAGGGTGTGTATGAAGGTGTGTGTATGAATTATTTTTGGCTTGTAAACTGTTATTCAGGGCCGGATAAATCATAGAACAGTCAGGAACAAGAAGTCAGGGCGGTTGTCTTATAAAAGACGCTTAAAATTCTAAAATGTTAGGTATCATATAAATCAAAAAACCGCAGGTATGGCACTCGGTTCTCTTTGCGTACCCGGATAGAGGCTCGGCATGATGGTTGTGTATGTAAAAAATCCCGCTTAGTGCTAATATCTTGCTCGCCTACTTTTAACATGTTATTTGGGAATTATATCTGATGTTGTCAAACAAAACGAAATTGACTCAAATAATGTAATACCACATTGAAAATATGTAATAATATTATTATGAATCTCCAATTGTGGCTATTTTTTTATAAATAATAATAAACAACTATATATGTAGGTTTAGGTAATAATTAACAAACTGATTCTTCATTTAAGACCCGATGTAATTTTACATAATTTTAAATTGTTCTACATTTAAAATTCCAAAAAAAATGGGGGTGGGGGCGGATTCAAATATATTGCTACGGGCGCAACGATACGTTTATCCGGCCCTGCTGATATTTGTTTTTAAATTATGTTGATGGAATGATTTTTTTGGCTCTAACACTCTAAAAATAATACTCTAAAAATAGTACTCATTAAACTGTAAATGAGCTGTAACTTCCCAAAGAAAATAAATAAATAAATAAACACTAAAATGTTTTATACAAGTATTCAATTTTCATTTAAAATTATATTTACAGATCTTTAACGGTTTGTTTTTTCGAATCCTGTCGAATAATAAAAAAATAACGAGGTAACACGTTTTCTCAAACGATTTTATTATTTTCTAAAAATTCCCGATTGTTTTTTGCGCTCTGCGTTATAATTGAATACGAGGGCATGGTGCTATATTAGGGTCTACCGGATGGAAAAATTTGCTTATTTCTCAGACGTCTTCCTAATTATGTAATTAAGAAAACCACGGTGTCGCCGAAACACGTGATTTGAGACCATAACGACCGATCCATTATTTCTGGGATCGTTTGAAGATTAATAAAATAATCATTATACAAAACATGAACACTGACTAAAACGAGTGGGTTGTGGACAACGCTATACTCCTCACTGCCAAGTTACTCCACAATATATTAAAACTTCGTATAGAAAATTTTCAGCATCATTATTAAATGAGTTAGCTAAATTATTTTTGATTATGATATTTTTTTTAATATAATGAAAAATGAAAACTTGATAATTAATCAATGCTATTTATGGTAGTGATGCTCTTTGGGCGAAACGCGTCAGTGGTAAATATTTTTAAATTAGAGGAAAAAAGTTAAAAATTTGTGTTTTTAAATAAGTATTTTAGTAATTTTATATAATTGATAATGGAATTTCATCAAGAATTAGCAGTTAAAAAATAAGAAATAAAGAAAATACATTATAATGATTTTGTATTATATCGATTTCTTATTTCTTGTGAAAAAGTTTTTTATAAATGCCTTTGATCAAAACACAGTCGGTATCATGTATGTGCAAGGTCCAATTTTGGTATTCATAATGCGAAATTAAATTAACATTCCATCTAAGCTTCGAGCCAAAGTAATCGGAAAGAATCAGAAAACAGTATGATTTATTATACATATACATGGGCAGACTTACGATTGGAAAATTCTCTATTATTATCATAAAATGATTATAGGGATTATACCTTATATGAATTTCTAAGATGATAAACTTTTAATACAAAAGGTAATTGTTCGGGAGTTTAAGATCCAGCCTACCCATATTCCATCCTTGGCCAATTATCACCACGCTGAAACGAGACGTCGCCCATCGCCGCCCAGAGAAGAAAGTAACTTCTCACAATTAGAAATATTCATATAAATAATTCAAAAAATTCGGAACATTTTCAAATAAATGGAACATTCATTTGTTTTTAGTTGGTTGCAATTTTTCACTAGTGTCAGACACGTTGTTAATTCGCCTTTCATATTTTTGATAAAAACTTTTACATTTCCCACTAAGTGTTGTGTACCATTTAAGAAGCTCTGGTCGAGAAAAGCGGAAGGCAACATCCGGTGCATCACCGAGAACCTGGGTAAGCCGATCTCAGTTCCTGGTGATAAATTACTCTTGTCCTATCCCAACCCGACCAATTCCTTCAAATTATACAGTCCACTTAAGCGAGTCGGGAAGTATCGTCCAGAGCCAATATTATCAATTTTTCATTTCACCAGGGTCACAACAGTAATAGTCATGTTAAACGATCATTTGCTTGTTCAAGTCAGTCCATAAAATACACAACCAATAGAGCTATTCATACAATATTAAAATTATACTAAAAGAAAAATTTCCTATGACATTTTTATTTGAGTTCACGTTAGTATTATCGCCCCCTTCACAGAACGCTAAGTGAGCGACAAAAAATGCATATCACGAAAAGCAGTTCATGGAGCCCTCTAGATTAGCAATCTCGGCACCAGAGTGCAAAAAGAACAATCGAATGTGAATAGAAGATTGACACTCGTGGACTGCCATTGACTTAAGATATTTTTCGTGTAGGTATTGCGCTACAGCATCAACATGGAATCCACCAATAGCAGACTAATGACAGATTTTCTTGGAGGCTTTTAAATTGATCTTCGAAATCACAAAACCCGCATGACCAATGGGACCTTGAAGAGACCCACGGATAGCCATTGGGCTGAACTGAAAGTGAATTTTTAAGGTTATTTTTTTATTGCAGATCATCAACTAATATCATGCTGAGACTGTATTCAGAAAGTTTCATCACAGTGTATCTGTGTGTACGAGTATCTGTGATGTGTGCTATGGCGTGTTTTTTTCTACTTTATCGATTATCGATTAAAGACTAAAGTACCCATTTGATTCTTTCAAATTTTGCAAAGTATAATCCCGCTTAGAGCCCTGTGGAATTTAGGTCCTTTTAATATATTTTATCCATAGGTGCTGGTGGTGGACTCGCATGATAATCAAACACGCGTATCTGGTATAAACTTTATTTTTACACTGATTTTAGATACAGTTCAAAGCACATAATATTACAGCAAAGGTTGCAACTGCTACATATAAATTCTCACAGAGGTACCAATATTAACATCTACAGTTTATGACCAAAGACAACAACTCCCTTACATATTTTAATGTTGGGATAGATTCCAACAAGCCCATTAGATTTTGAAAGATATGTATATGAATAATGCTTCTCAATGTGTCAAATATTTCAATGTGACTCCAAGCTCAGGCACATCATGCTATCAATTTTTCATAATAAAATATTAAAACCAAAAATAATTTGACAAACTCATTTCATAAAAATGCCGAAAACTTCGTAGTGAGGAGTACACTCGTTTTATGATCTTATGTAGTTCTGTCGTAAAAAACATGACAAAACCCGAATGCACAGTCCTAGGGAACTAAATATTAACTTCCTACCTCACTGGAGTATTTATGTAGTATTCTTGAATTAGCAATTGCATTGCTAATTAATTGCAAGTTGCAAATACTTACATATACTGAACTTATACACACACCCTTCTCATACACAAACATAATATTCTGCACACTATGTCTGCGAGGCCAGGAGCATTTCTCGATACTTATGCTTGAAAATATAAAACCTTTCCACTTTAAATTGGACACTTTGTCCGAATGTAAGAGTGGGTATTATAAAGTGTATAAAGTGTTAACAATAACTGACCCCTTTTGGGTTAAAAACACTAGAAATAATGTACCTATCCGTGTGAGTGTTTGCGATATTTAGCCACACAGACTAAATTCACAAAGCCCAGATGTAGTTGGCTAAAAAACGAAATTAACGAGACCCTTAAAAGGGGATAAGAGATGATATCGGCAGGACAAAAAAGGTGAAATTGTAATAGAGGCGTATGAAATATTGAACCAATAACAGTCCGCCGTTAGACCCAAGGAATATTATTGGACGTGGGGTCAAAAAGACCCACGGGGCTCCAGAGGGTTCGCACAGACATATTAAAATTTTAATTGCGAGTACGGAGTACATTTAGAAATAAATATGTATGTTTTTACATATATGGCAACATTCAAACATATATGAATCGTTGTAAAACTTTAATTTGAAACGTTTAATTTGAAAATTGATTTATTGTAGAATTGCGGATATTATAATGTTCACTTTTTTTTTCGCGGAAATAAATTTTATTTTTTTCTTATTTCTAAATGAATCTCGGGTAACTACTGTCACATTCTGAAGACTTTCAGATACAAATTGTATCACAGTGTAATCACTGGGAATCCAACCCGGGACCTATTGCTAGGGTATTTAGAATATTTAGTAGATATGATTATTTTCTCCGATGATTGTGACGACCGAACTGGCTACCTGCGTTTTTAGCCAAACTTTTGTTATCAGTAATAAAAGTTAATCTATTTATGACTGTAGTGTTTAGCTCAGGGTACAAAATATTTATCAACACTAAGGGTGGGTTTTTTCAACCTTAGTTATAGTTAAAGTCAGAGTTATAGTTATAGTAACCACTGGTCATCACAGAAATGGTTTTTTTTCAAAATATAACTACGCATTTAGCCCGTTAATTTAGCCGTAACTATAACCAGCCGAAAATCAGTAGTTATAGTTAAATTTGATAGTTATGATAGATGTCGCTGGTAATTTTTGTTCATGACTGACCATTTGACGTTTGTACGGATCAATTTCGTATTTTTTTAGCATAATATCTAAACACAGTAGGTATAATATATTTTTTTAACAGATTTTTAATTATCTTAATAGAGACGAAGTTGGAATATTTATTGTAGGAGAACCGGGAAATCAAGGCACCTACAGGGCTTACGACCTGTCATCGGCTGGTTTTACTTGATCACTTTATGCGCTTGCGCAACGTTCACCAATTATGCCTTTTTAATGAGATCCCTATCAATTCAATTTTGAAAGTTCTATATATTGTAATACTGAAATTCTTTTCGCTTGAAAATAAGGAATTTTTACTACAGCCATCTATGGGTGAAATTATGAACAACAATCTTATTATTTTTTATTTATTTTGTTGTAACGCCATCTATTGAGAGAATTGGTTTTTTGTAAATAATGAAAGCTACAATTCTTATATCTGAGGTGACACATTGGTATTATAATATAATTTTAATAGTAATATACACGATGCAATAATGGAATACGTATTAAAAAAAAAGAAAAGAGTTAGGTTTGAACGACTGCGAATTTTTAGCGTGATGACACTTGTTTAAAGAAATAGTGAGATATCTCTTTATATAATATAATTACCGATGACATTCGCAAACATTCAAAATTTAAATGCGTTCACCATATTACAGCAAAATTATGACAGCCACCATTACTCGGAACCACATATACATAAATAATAGAAAACGAGACAAGCTATATCTTCTATCTTTTATATAGTATGAGCAAGAAAGAGATAGGAAACGCTCGGAACGTACTGTTTACAATGTGAATGGAATATTTGCGGTCTTTATACCTGCAACACCCGTAACTATAACTATGACATAACTACGCTTGAAAAAACCGTTTTAAGATATTTAGCTTTTTCTTGTATAACATGTAGTTATATTTTAACTATAACTACCGATTTAACTATTCTGTGAAAAACCCACCCTAAACGAACTGTTTTGTAGTCACTATAGTTCGGTTAATTTTAACATAACTTTTTTTTTCAGTGTAAAAACTAATCAGCTCTATGTTTATGGACTTACATATAAGTGATCTCTATATGAAGTCAATCGGACTTATAGTTTGAGCTGCAGAGGGGACACAAAAAAAAGTGTAAATGATAAAATCATAGAGAAAAAAATAAAAATTGTCTATGGAAAACTAATCAGCTCCAGTCGATCGAAGGGTCATTATATTACGGGAGTTATTTGAGATAAATATAAGAAAAAGTTTTGGTTTTGTAAGCAGTATTATTGCAGTACGGGACCTTACTTTTTCTTATATTTTTTTCTTAAATAACTTCCGTAATACGACCCTTATAGTTTGGGCTGTAGAGAGGACAAAAAAAGGATACGACGCACGACATACGGCGTACGGCGTACATACAAAGACATCACGACGAAATTCATAGTGTGCACTATCTATATGATATCCGTGGGAAATTGATGTAATAAAAAACGCGTAATAATTTTTAATTCATGACTCTCCACTATTGCATAGTGTGGAGGGTAAAAAATGAAAAATTATTTAACTTCTCTCACAATTGTCGAAAAATAACCTTTAAAGAGTTTGTTAACTGTGAATATTTTCACCACTTTGCTATTAAGACTTGACAGTGTTAGTTCGTTTTCACCAAATTGATGTTTTAGTCAGTTCTCTGCACTACGGCAACGATATTATAATGTATTGATATTCAAAATATCATCATGAATTTAATCAAAGCATAATTTTTCTGGTCACCTTTGATCTGTATTTTATTAAATTTCCGTAGTTTTACAAAGTATTTTTTTTTCTTAGATTGATTTCGTTCCACGTAATCAAATTCACCTCATTAAATCTGTTTTTTTTTCTTCTGCAACGTCGAAAACAAATTAACTTCCTGGACGGATCGCAAATTTCGAAACTTTGCCTATCGTTTTGAAAAGCCACATCTCGTGACGTCATAATTTTCAAAGTCACCTCTCTATCTCTCTCTCTCATTACTTTGATTAAAAAGAAAAATCTCTTCGTAAAGTTAAATCGCCTCCACCGCGGAAACTAACCAAATTTGTTTCCCATATTATGTTATAATGTCCTAACTTCATTATTTGAGCCAACTCGGAGAATACCCAGCAGGGCTAATGGATGACTGAAACATAAGAACAGATGCTCTTGAACTTTTTAAAGTTTACAGGGGATTTTTATTGTAATTTAAAATATACAAGCAGAGGCAATTATTGACGAAGTGAATTTTAAGTGGAAAGCAAATTCAATTTGGGAATGAAGTAATGTAGTAAAGATATGTGCCAATAATTAATCTTCCCCTTGTTTCTTGGGGCTCAGCAACTAAAGGACGAAAGCGTTTTTTTTTCTTATTTGGTTGAACTGGTGCTTGGATTCACCGATAATTTATCTTCTCTTTTTCTTGTTCAGCAACTCTCTTTCCTACTTTGCTTTAATCATACATGGTGGAGGGGTCATCTCTTCTTACTGAGCTCCTCCAAAAATGGTATAGTTTAACGAATTCTTACAATATCACCACGAAAGAGCACACACGAGAGAATACATTAAGTGAGAAAGAGACACACACTGCAGACATATTTTCTCTATTGCTCCTGTGCAATCACATTAAAATTATCTCTCACACCAATGATGATTACGAAAGAGACGAACTTATACCTATTAAGATATAGCTGTGTGAAAAAGCGAATACAATAACAGAATCCCTCTGCATATCTACGAGCGAATATAACCACTCTATCGTTTACTCAAAATAAAAAACAAAATATCGAAAAATCCATATAAATATATTAGTTTTCGTATAAATATTGAGCATGAAATGATATATCTGGTCGTTCCTTCACAGTTCTAGTGTAATTTTTAGATTTTTTTTCCAATTCTGATTCGTTTCAGAGTACGAAAACGTCTATAACCAACGGGCGACTTGTGTAAAAGGATTTCATCCGCGCGGTGTGACGTAATGAATCCCGTATAAATGCAGTCAACTTTTTGACATTTCTCATATACTAAAATTCAGACGGATAAATTTAGACGAATCAGAATAGGACATATATTATAGCATTTTGACTACAACAATACGTCCTAACACTACAACATCTTGCATGCAATTAAAGTGCGGTAAGAATTAAATGATGTATGCTGTTATTATTACACCAAAATCTAGCAACTTTTAATTTACCAAAGCAACAATTTCTGAAGACATCGGTGAGGGGGTAGGCATGGAAATACGCTTCTACGATATGTTTTAAAATCAATTCATCTCAACTACTCGATACTTATAATAAAATAAAAATAAATTACATACATTTTCGCCCACTGCTATCGAAAATTCTTGTAATATTTAAGTCATTAGATGAAAAAAATCAAAAATATACCGCTCGACGAAACGATATTAAGCAAAATTTGTATTCTCGTCAAGTTGAAATCTAACGATTTATATTACCGTTCATCGGTTTGGTTCAAAATCGTTTACCCGTAGGAAGTAATTGATACATATTTGATTTATCGATAAAATCAATAATACCTAACATTTAGAATACATTTATAAACATGACTTTTGCCATTATAGAAATATGTTATAATGATTCTTTAGTTTTTGTATTAACAGAGTGGAAATCCATCTTTAAATTAATGAACAAAAATTCCAAATTATTTTGCCACAAAATTCGATTACAATGACCGAACGTTTTCGCCGAATCGACTCGGCATAATCAAGGTCTAAAATGACGCTAAGAAATTTAAACAAAAATATCCTTCACTACAACATTTACAGCGTTGCCACCTGTGTGGGTGGAGTTACAGTGGCAACGCTGTACATATATATTTGTTCATTAATTTTAAATATGTTATGTTTTGCAGCACATATTACAATAAAACAATTTATTTACGCACTAAACTGGTTATTTTGATCAAATATAAATATATAGGTACCTATGTATGAGTATATTAAATGGCCTACAAAAAATTAAAAAAGGGCATCGTTTTTTTCTTATAATTTTCCTCAAAAATAAATGAAGGACAAAAAGTAACAGAAAATGAACAACACAAGTAATATCAATATTAACATAATAAAACAAGGTACATGTTTCTTTGATTTAATTTTATATGTAACCAGTTAACCTCTAATAAATCAAAGGTCTAAGTATTTTTAATTTGTATTTATATGAAAAAACAAAAACATTATAAATCTTGTACATGCGATAAATAACTCTTAAGAGCGTGCCATATTTAACACATTATAATTTAAATAAAAAGTTAAACTTGTTTTACAAGGACATATTTATTTAAAAAATAAAATAATTAATAAAACAGAAAACAGATTCGATTTTTAAAGAAACTTTCTTTTATACATTGATTATACCGTGACACCTCAAAGGTTGGAAATCAAATATTTTTTTTTTATTTACGATACTTTGTCGACTAATTATTGCTGGTGGAACTCCATTATATCAAATAGGAGAGATCAAAATACTACAAAGTTTTCGTTTGGAAGTAGATCGATACTGGTTCATCACACTGTACCACATTGAACCTAAAAAATTGTGTTATTGTGTAAATGTTATTTTTTAAAAAAGGTATTGCGAAAGCGCAAAAAAATCAACTACAATGTGAAAGAAGACAAAAGTTATGTTTTATTCATGAATTAATATTAAGGGGGGGGACTGCTGCCAACGTACCTATTTTACCATCATTATTTCGTACCAAATCGTTTTGAAAAAAATAATTTAGATAGTTTGGGTATTAATAAACAAAAATATACCTTAACCTTTTGATAATGTTCTGTATAAATTCTTGTAGAAAAATAATGGCATACCCCGATTTTCAACTTTTATCATATATTTTTGATAAACTATAAGGCGAAGAGTAATATATTTTGTTTTAAATTAAAGAAGTCATAAATATCTAGAAAAATATGATGTGACGTTACATTAATGCTTCATGTTTAGTAAATAAACCTAAAAAACATTTATTTTCCATTCAGCGCCATTGCGCAATAAAAGTTATTTTGGTTTATTTACTTAACCTGATGCGTTAATGCAACGTCATATCATATTTTTCCAGGTATTTTTTCCTTCTTTAATTTATAAAAAAAATATTGCTTTATATCTTATATTTTTTTAGAAATTTAAGATAAATGGCTAAAATCGGGGTATGCTTATTATTTTCCTACAATAAGCATAATATATACAGAACATAATCAAAAAGTTAAGGTATATTTCTATTTATGAATATCCAAACTACATAACTAGGTTATTTTTTTCAAAATGATTCGTTTAGTAATAATGATGGTATATCAAATTGAAAAAATAGGTACGTTGGCAGCAGTCGCCAACGCTATGTGCTTGTATTTCTTTTTTATGTTTTGCGCTTTAATTCGTTGCAGTCTTTTTTGGATAAATGGGAATTATAGAAACTAATAAATAATTGCGATTCAAACTTTAAAATGTGCGTTTAAACAGAATATTTCATTTGTATCGTTTCAAAATTAAGTATCATTGCCCACCATTCTATCTTAGGGCGTCGCCTTAATGCTTGTTAATAGATTATACATATAAAAATATTTGTATATTAATGTTATTTCTTATTTTTCTTCTTATGTTTTTGAATAGAATAATAATTACTGTTGATCGATTATAAATAATTATGCGAATCGACTCAAGTATCTCAAAGAGTTGCTATGCGAATAAAAACCATTGCTTTAATTTTAAACCATTAAAAATAATCAACAAGTATATAATTGTAATTTAATGATAAATTCTTTAATAGGTACATTAATTTGTAAAATAATTCTATAGGTAAACGAGTGGGTTATGGCCAACGCTTTATTTATTTATGTATTTTCTCTCAGAATGCTTCAGTTCCTATTTTTTTTATTTTACATTACATTTCTAGTACCTACAATAGTTGAGCCAAAAGTCATTTTTTTTTCAATTTAAATTAATAACTATACTTATTTTTATTTTTTTTTAATTCTTGATGGAATTCCATTATTATTTATATAAAATTACTTAAACACAAGTAAAAAAAACACATTTTTTTTTAATTAGTGTAAAAAAGTTAAAAAATTGTGTGTTTTTAATTTATTTTAAGTAATTTTATATAAGTGATAATGATTCATTAAAAATACATGATAAAAGAAAATTTAAAAAGACATATTATACAGTTAACGAGTATGTTTCATGATGAGGAGGATTATTTCTGATATAAATATTTTATTATGAAAACTTGATAATTCCTCAATGCCATTTTATGAAAGTGAAATGCCTTTTTTTATCAATTTGAAAGTAAAAATATATAAATTTATGTTTCCTGAGCTAAGTAGTTTGATAATTCTTGAAATGCTTTTTTTAAATAACTCCCGACTATATCCTCTTGTGGTAGTGTGGAGTAAAAATATTTTTCAATTACTAATGTGTTGTAACCTTGCATTGTCTCTGTTTTAAATATTTTATTGTATTGTGACTGTATCTATAAAAAAACATGTTTATTATAAATAAATAAATAAATATTTTTTTTTACCTACTGTTAGTGAGATTGAATGATAGAAAATACATAATAGGTTATAAATTCGATCCTTACTATTTCATACACTGTTATATGCAATAAATTATTTTTAATCTGACTATTTTCAAATTACATTTTTTTTAATGAAAATGTCATATTAATGCCGACCGCCGTGGCACAGTTGATAAGTCGTTCGGTATCTGTGCGGGCGTCCTGTGTTCAATTCACAGCAGAGGAGAAATTTATTTAAATTTTTTTCTCACACAAAAATATTGCTTCTCTGGGATGGAAACACTGATTAGTTGGAAGAAATTGCCACACGGCAATAAACTCGCCACTTGCGCAGGGTGCAAGGAAGTGTTCATTATTATTATTATTTATTAATGATTTTATTAGTTTTCTAGGAAATAATTTTCTAATTCAAGAGAATTGTGTATGTGTGTGTGTGTCCGTCCCCCCCTTATAAATTTTGATCCGCTTGATTCCCAGAGCCTAAAATTTCCGAAAGTATTACGTAGTGACGATCCTACGTGACGGAGTTTTTTTATGAATTGGTTGAAAATTGTCGCTATGTTATTAAGGTAGATATACATCGGAATCGATGAAACATGTTTCATAAGTAACTTATAATTTGCATGGGATTGCATCTCATACTTATTATATCTCTATACAGCAAATGACAAATAAATTGTAGTATACATAGGAACTTTTGATTAGTTGGAAAAAAAAATCCGTTCGCCAACAATATGTAAATTACATTATATCTGTATGTAGATGTATATTAAACTGATACAAATCTAATACTTTTTCATAGTAGCATAATATACGCAAACATTGGATTTTTATACTTGTCGGAAGTCAATGATATTTTATGACAAAGTTGATCTCATGTATAAGGACTGTTGCTTTTATTGTTTACAAACCAATTTCTAATAGATGGCGTTACAAATAAGTCTTCGTCAATAAATAGATTTTTTTCTTATTTTTAAACGAACAGATTGTGAACATGATAAAAATATAGAGAACTTTCAAAAATTTGATTGATTGGAAACTCAAAAGTTATCACATTATGTAGCTCTGTTAGTTCCTTGAAGTCCTAATTACCTATACTATTCCAACTTCGTCTCTTTTGAGATTTTTGAAAATTTGCCAAGCTGTTACAATTATTTTACGGAAACATTATTTTTTTTATTTGAAATCGTAGTAAATTGTAGTAGCTCAAAAAGTTTAATAAAATAAAAAATGAATACGCCTTAATTCACTTTAAAAATCACTATAACAACATAAGAAATTAAAATGACTGCGTTTACCTAAATACTATTTTTTTTTCTTTGATAATCTGGAATTCTAAAGTGAATTGTTTAGAAGTAAACATTGAAACGAGTTAATTTTCCATATCCAAATCAGAGGATCCTATCAATGTTCGTAATATTCCTGAAAGGAAATAGTTGTTAATGAAATTGAAATGTTGGGTTATGTTCGTGAAATCCACCCCATCTCGAGAGCGCCCTCGGGCCACAGTCAGCCGGCGACAGGTGAAGTGGAAGACATCACCCGCAAACTTGCTACCGGATCAATTAACCGAAATGGAAATGGGCGCTTTTAAATTAATGTAGCTTTTAGCAATCTCCGATCTTAATACTATAGAATCGTTGACAACACGAATGGTGTTCAACAGAGATGGCCCAAGGACACTAACGCCAACGTTTTGAAAATAAATGAAATCCACGGACAATATCGTAAGCCTCCCAAAAGATAGAAAAAACAGCTGACGATTCACCAATCAAGAAGGAGAGAAGACGAATTTTTGTATGTTTTGGTATAACAATATACATTTGATAAGAATCTTGGATATTAGAGAATAATATAAAAAAGAATTAATACCGGTGGTTCAAATTATTAATAAGTTTAAACCGCTTAGATGCAAACTAGTAATTGAAAATAACCCTTCAGAGCAGGTCATCATGCGATTTACATACTTATATTGGTGTAAGCAATAGCCATAGCTGGTTGCTTAGGAAATACTGAATGGAGAAATAAACACATATGTACTTACTACCAGTAAAGTCAGAATTTATAAGGCGTGTGTCCGCCCTATTTTGATATATGATATTGATGCAAGAGCCGACTCCAACAGAAAAAAAGCTGTCTTAGAGTGGCCGAAATTAAGACCATGCGCTCCAATACTGGAGGAACCCTCAGGGACCACATCTAAAATGAAAATCAGGTCTATATAATGCGCAGTCGAGGATGTATCAAGATGGAGACGTCGAACGCATGGACGACAGTAGAATTAATTGTCAAAGTTTTTAAGATAGAAATACCCAAAAATAAAAGTCTACCCGGAAGATCTGCGAAGAGATGGAAAGGCAGTTTGACGTCCCTTCTCCCGTGATATTCCACCATCAAACACAGGTCAAATGATCTAATACATGATGAAGAAAAAGAAATAGTAAATGTCTCACAAAGATAAACAGATAGACCGAAAGGAGCAGAACTTCATATGAACTTAACTCCGTCTTGCGATGTCCTTAGCCGCACATTACGCCTGATTCTATAAGTTGCGTTCCAACTCAACTTAGTCCAAGTTGATATTCTATAACGCTGAAATAGGAACGATCCTATCTAGGAAAGTTCTTAGTCCAAGTGAGTCACGGATAAGTTCAATTCCCTGTTTTAAAACCACATTTTCGTCGAATCAAATGTCAAAACGTTCCTTGATTTTAGTTTACACCTTATTGGAAGTGTACTAGTTATTTTCACAGCAGTCTGGGATATTTTAAGTAATTTGAAATGTTGGATTAGGTGACATCACGGCGACATTACATAAATAAACATGGCAGAATAGTGTGCAACACGCATGCGTAGACTGCGTCAAATACAATTTGAGTTCTAATTGTTGTCTACGGAGCACTATTTTTTTAGATTTAGGAACAACGTCAGTTACAGGACCACGAAATTAAAATAACCTATTTAATTCTAAAATATATGAATGTTCCTATTTTGGTTTATAAAGTTACTGAAATGGACGTACCTACTTGATTGATTATAGTATTCTTTTGATCCTGAATGTGTATCTTCGTGTTCCAACTCTACATATTTTAAAGAATTAATTCTTATTTTTATTTTTAACATTCCATTTATTTTTCCATATTGACATTGCAACTACCTTATTCTCATGGGCTTGAAATTTCTCATTCAGGTCAGCTCTACTGATCTGTACTTTGAGTTTGTTCTCTACAGCCAGGTTTTTATATCATGATCTGTGGGTATTTAAAAGAAAGCCATTCATTTTACCTTCTTCACTTTTCGTATGGTTTTATATCAGATTTCAAGCGGGCCTATTCCGGTTCTTTTATCGTGGCAATATACACAAGTGTATACGCTACATTCGTTTTCTTATATCATATAGTTATCTTGTTTTACCGCGGACACTTGCCCGCGTAAAAACCCGCGCATCATGTCGAGTAAACTTCTGTTCGCCGTCCGTAACGTGGTATTCTTATTGGAGCGAAATACGTATGACATTTCGACAGGTGAATTTATTCGCAAATTTTAATGCGGCATATTGAAGTGGTGTTAAGTTCTGTGTAAAGACAAAAAGCGACGCGTACACACATTCGTTCGTTTCACAGATTATAGTTATGAATGACGGCTCGTGATACGTAACTTTCATTTTACAATCTGTGATACGTAAAGATTAGCGGAACTTATCGCAAAATATGACTCGTGAATGGGAATAAGGCTACTGGTATCTGTTCCAGCGATGAGACCCAGTTCACCTTCTCTGTTTACAGCAAAGTTTTTTTATGTGGTTTATTTTTTTTGTTACTACCTTATGAATTTCCATGCCGCAATTTTACGAGCATTGTATAAATCTTTCAAAATATATATTAATGCTAATATTTTTTTTCTCAATTATGTTTTAAGCATCGTCTATATACAGAGCACATCAACCATTTCCTCTCCTTGAATGTATCCTAGTTATAGCGGTTTGTAATGTATAAAATCATTAATGTAATCGTTTAAAAATCTATTTTCTCAAAATCAAAGAACACACAATAGGCACTCACAAAAAATATGGGCCCTGAATTTTATTTTATATGAGACCTTACGTTGAGACGCTTCTGAAATATGCTTTTACAAACCATACCTATTGTTTGCTGTTCAATTTAACCCTGTTCACCCCTTGTCTTATTTCCCATCCATTTTTCTTCACTTTCGTAATCCCCCCTGAAAAAATCTTGCCCGTACCTTTTTCAACCACACACTATATGGACAAATCGTTATGGCCGAGAGCGAAAGCAAACATGTATGTAAGAATGGAAGATGCCATATTGAGGGTTGCGCTCGATGCGCTAAAGGTCCTATTGCTTTGCCATAATGTGTGGACGTGTGTTTTTTTTTATAATAGGAAAAAAAAAACCCTTTGTGAAGGAGAATTTTCTGTCAAACGCCCGTATGGATGGTATATTGGAAATATCTACTGTCATATTAATCGAAAAAATCAGATACTTTAAATCTGATACCCCCTTTGACACGAGAGAATAAATGGATTTTCAACTAAATATTTCTAGTGTCTTTGGTATCTGTTTATGAGGGTTTTTTACACTCTCTTGTAGAGGAGGTGTGGAAATCTTAACAGGGGTCATATTTTCATGTTGTGCTCGGTATAATATATTATATAATTCGACCTTAGCAATAATCTCTAATCGTAAAAATGTCACACTTTTATACATATTTTCAACTATACTAACAGAACTAACAGTAGAGTTGGAAAAACCAAGTTTTTATTTACTATAAAAATTAATTCAATAATATGTCAATTTGATAATTGATTAGGGGAACATAAGTCACAAGTAGATCACTTCACAAACTTTAACTTGAAAAATAGTTTATAGGTATCAAATGAATTTTTATTTTATTCTTCAATACCCTATTTGCTTTAGTTAAAATAAAACATTTTCCTTAAAATTCTAGGTAATTTAACAATTGTGTTCGTTTTTTTCTCAAAAGGCAAATGATCCTCTGTACCCCACGTGTGGGTTACATTTAGTCCAATTGTTGTTTATTTCCTTTAAATATAAATTCATTCACCGTGAAAAAAAAAATATAAGTCAGTCGTTAATTTCACATTCGGCCAAAAAGCATGATGTGTATCTTCAAGGATAACCTAGTCATCACAACATTTTTTTTAAACATAACCTACAAAAGTTTGGTAAAAATACCAATTCAGTCATTTATTTTAATATTTTAGTTACTTTTTTTTAAATATACAATGCAACTGGCTCACGCCAGTCGCAATTATAACTACAAACAAACCTAACCAACCTATTTTTACCAAACTTTTGTAGGTTAGGTTTACAAAAATGGTGTGAATTCTAGGTTATCCTATCTTCAACAACAGGTCATCTGCCACTGATTAATTGGATGGATAATAATACCAACTTAACTCAAAAAAGTAATGAGATGCGTGTTTTGACTTTTTTTTATTTATTCTTGAAAATTAGTGTTGAGCTTGTTCTGTGTAGGACTTTCAATATGATTTTTATTATTGATTTTTGTACCTTATTTATCGAGTCTATTGTAATTTTTGTTGTACCTGAATTTCGTGTAATTATAGCGCTTGTGCGATATATAATGACGCTCATAAAAAATGTTAACAAGCTATGTATTATTTCTAATTGCCATATTATATTCTGCAATATTTATAATGAGCCCAACATTATAAATGTTATAAAAATAGGGAGGCTGCGATGGAGCACGTGGAAAAAATGGGTGAAGAATTAGGGCCAAAGAAGATCATGCTCAGAAAGCCCCAAGGTAGACGCATCGTTGGTAGACCCAACTCCGATGGCTGGATGGCGTGCAGTGGGATGTTGAAGCGGGGGTGAAGGGAATGTAGGAACTCGTGCCAGGATACAGGAAGATGGCAAGGAACGCTGGAGGATGTCAACATGTCAAGGCTCGCACTGATGATGATATTATAATATATGTAAATATATAACCAGGATATCACTCTCCAGTTTTATTTATTATATTTTATTTTATTTTTAATTAACACAAACAATATTAGATAGTCTGATTACATGGATTAATAATATATATGATACATCAATTATCTAAATATAATGTCAATTATTACATGTGTCAAATACATTTTTGTTTGTGTGTGTAGTGTAAATAGTAAGGTATTTTAATTATTTATTTATTTAACTAGTTGCATGTAACACATGAGATCCAACTGTCGACAGCGATAGTATGTATAGTTGAAGAATAAGTACCAAACCCATAAATACAAATTATTTATTATTTTATGATATTTAGTTTTCTATACAACACATGTACCTAGGTAGTCAAGATAGGATAGTATGGAGGTCAGTCTTTTTTTCCTACCCGGAATATGAAAACAGCATGATGGTATATGTATATTGTATGTTTAGAGATGAAGTATCAAACTATTAAGTCTTCTTTGATATTGTGTATAGGTGACTACCATACAAATTGTATGAAGCGATGTCGTCACTAAATTCAATTTTTATAAAAATTGTTAAAAAAAATTTGAGATGTACTACTACAATGTTAATATTTTTTATATAAAATTAAATTATCTAGTTGGGGTGTTTCGGCTTTTTTCGATATTTAAAAAAAAAATGGAAATATAGGCAGTTAAACTCACATAAAAAAAATACTTTTCTTAATAAAAAATGTTTGAGAAACCCTGGAATTTTTTTGAAAAAATTTATTTGAGATTTTGTATTTGTCTATGTTTATACGAATTTTCAGCGTTCTAGCTTTTATGGTTTCTGAGATATAGGGAAAAATAAAATAAAAATTCAAAAGTTGATAACCCCTGACTGAAACAAAAATTCAAAATTCCGAGTATAAAAGTTTTGTAGGCCTGTAACTGTTTATATATTCTGAAATTTTAGGCTCTGTAAATTGAGCGGATCAAAAGTTATAAGGGGGGGACGGACACACACACACACAGACATACACACACACAGACACACACACACACACAGACACACACACACACACAGACACACGAAATGTTCTACTCCGAATTCTGAGTAAATCCGTGTATGGAACATATATGCTGCGAAGCCTCTAAGTTGGTGTTTTTTGACTTCAAAGTTGGAAAAGCCGTGAAAAAAGTAGACCTCTCCATACAATTCTCGCGTATTCTGGCTTGATACATTGTCGATATGTTAAGAGAACAAAGTTCTCCTGAACAAATCGACAGTTGGATTATTATTCCGCTTATGTAAGAGAGAGGGTGTGTATATGTATGTGTGTGAGGGTGTGTGTGTGTGTGTGTGTGTAAAAGAGAGTATGTGGACTGAAGAGTGATGGGCCATGGTTAGCTAACGTTTTCTATGTTATCTATTTGGGATATTTTCCGTCGATATTCGTTTGGGGAGTCGTAAAAAGTGTCCAAGTTTTAAATATCCACATACCTTGTGTAAGCATCCATGGCCCTATTGATTGGTGAATTTATTGCAGTATTTGTTTTATAATATTTGCATTTAAATAATGATGTATGTCTTGTACGTCTTATAGGTATATTAAAGTCAACAAGTGTGAGTATATCGGCGGAGTCTATATGGGTATTTAAAACATTGTAAAGAAAAGATAAATCAGTCATTGTTCGCCGGCTCGCTAAACTTTGAATATCATTAACCGTTGTATTATTGTTTAGTTGAGTCGTTTCAAAAATTTGCGTTGGATATTTTCAAAATTTTTTATATGGATTTTATACAGCGGGTTCCAAATGAATGTTGCAAACTCCAGTGTACTTTTGACTAGTGAAAAATATAATATTTTTAAGGTTTGCGGATTTTTAAAAGATTTACCTAGTTGACAGAATAAATTAATGTTTTTTTCATTTATTTCAATAAAGAGATGTGATAGCCCAGCGGTAAGGATGTCGCCTCACAAGCGTGGGGCACGCACCTCTGGATTTTCAAAAAATCTATGCGCAGATTTGTAGCCATGATCCAATTTGTCTGGTTCCCCTTTCTAAGGGTTACGAAGGTCAGATGGCAGTCGCTTCAATGTAATAACCAGACTCGCCAATTCCAGGGTCATGGTCAAAGCGTACCCTGATAGCAACGGGACAAAAGCGCTAAGGAGAAAGAAGAATTTCAATTAAGAAAACTACACCTTTGTACATTGTGTCGTTAAATAAATATAAATAAATAAATGAATTCTTTATTTCTCATAGTAAAAAAAACATCGTTATTAGAAAAAAATATAAAAATAGTACCTTTACAAAGCAAAACAACAATAATAATGATATAAAGATACAACTTTAAAATATTAAAAAAAACAACTTATAATTATTGCATTTGTTAACATGAAAAAAAAAATATTCAACATATTAAGTATAATAATATTAAGTATAATATAAATAGACAAGAGAAAGAGTTAGAAAAAAAATTGGTGCTTTTAAAATGAGTAAAATACATTTTTTTTTTTCAAATTACAAAATTTAAATGAAAATATTCAACAGTTTTAATCAATTTTAGTGGAAAATTTTCTACAAGAATGGAATTTTTGCCCAATAAACTACATTGAATTACATAAGGCCGTTCAAGGCCGCATTTCTCAAGTTTATAATATCGTTATCTTAACACGCCACAACAATGACGATTTATTATAATTATCTGTTAGTTTGACTTTAAACGCATATTTAACCAAGATATCAAATGGAATTTAGAAACAACATTCTGACAACGCACAAGATATGGTTTGTTTTGGTTGGGGCGATTTTTAAAGCGATTATAATATTAACGACTCGTTCAAAAAATAATAAAAAAAACTACGACTTAATTAAAGAATATTAAAAATAAAACAGTATGTTTTAGATTCTACGTGAATATATTTTTTTTTAATTCGTCGATAGCTATTTCGCCTTCTTACGGCATCTTCATGTCTAACAAGGCGAAATAGCTATCGACAAATTAAAAAATATACGTATGTAGAATCTAAAACACACTGTTTAATAATTAATATAATTTAAAATGGAATTCTTCTACGTAAAATATCAACAAGTACATACTTACGACTAAATTATTTTGGGTATAGTTTTTTTATACACAATTTAAAACAAGATGGTGTTATTTTTCAATTATGTAAATTATTCAGATATCATTTTTCGACAGTACGGTGGATGCAAAATTATTATACGCATTTAAAGATCGTTTAGTCTTGATAATTATTTTTGCTTTAATTCACAATTTTTCGAGTAATTACTTTAATTAAAACTTTGGGCTATGATGCTATTTTGTAGGTACATCATGTTTGGGTTGTGTATTTTGTGTAAGGACACAATATTTTCTGTATGCAGGTTTTTCCATTGTAAAACAACGGAAATTTAAACTGATTTTAAAATTTTGTGTTTGCTAACATAGTCATCTTTATATTTATCTATTAGACACATCAGCATTTTCATTTAAAAATGTGAAGTAGGATTTAATTGTATAGAAGATAATTTATTAAATATTATTGGCAAATATAATGACATATTTTGGAGGATACGGGGATGCTTTGCGCAACCGTTAATCAAACAAAAAACGATATCCGCAATATCGCAGGAGTATATCGGCAATGACGCAGTGCTATGGGACCACCACTCACCACTCCTCCACATATCCCTGCGTCATTTGCATATTTTCATTTTGAATTACTGATCGTGTTTTGTCTTTTTTGGAATTTTATTTCATTTTCTTATACCTTTGATTTCAAACTCACTCTAATATTTTTTATATTACGCATTATGTATGATGAGGGAATTGTTTTGGAAAATAGTTTACATTCATAATTCTTTTATAATTTGCAAATTACTGAATTTTCCCATGTAATTAAAAAATTAAGTTCAACGAAATTGCGATATGCGCAACTCACGCGATCTTTTAAGAAGTTTTTCGCTAACTGTACAAAAACGAGTGGGTTGTGGCCAACGTTATACTCCTCACTACCGAGTCGCTCCAAATATTATTCTTAATATGTATGTAAAATTTTCAGCATTTTCTTGAAATGAGTTTGTCAAATTATTTTTTATATAAATTTGTTTTCATGAAAACTTGATAACTCTTCAATGCCATTTTATGAAATACATCGCGATGTACTTTAGAATCACAGTATGATACTAGTACAATTAAAAAATTATCCTTAAAATTGCGAATTCATTACTCCCCATTATATCCCCATGAGTTACTAATAAGTTACAACACAATACGAAAATTATACTATCATGCTTCTTGAAAGTAAATCCAGTGAGATATTACGTATATATATGCTTAAAAATTTATCATAAATCTCTACTATAACATGTCATAATGGTGGAAGTGAAAACCTGATGGTAGATGAAGGTGGTATTTTGTTAATATTCAGAGAAACAGAGGATCTTCCATGTAGGATCATGTTTTTGTCACATAAATCAATATGCTCAATAGAAAACAAGTAAAACTTCGACTAACGTTTTCGATTTTCGCCATTTATTTCATTCGGGTCTTTCAGGAAATTGGTTAAATTAGATTTAAGGGGAGATCTTCCTTTTTGTTGAAAAAAATATCGTTGTGCTAAGAGAATAAGCTGTCTACCTTTTTTACCGTATACATTTCCTCTAGCACACCTTATTCATTCTACTTTCTAAGTCCGTTATGGGTCCAAACTGGCTTTGTCAGTGTATTTGACAGCTATTAATGGCTTAGATATTTGTCACCGTGCAAAAACCAAAAACGACTATAAATGGGATGCCATAAAAATAAATTTGTCTTTATCCCTGTGTATTAAAAAAAACATAGCTTTTTAGGCAATTCGCAAGTAATATATGTTACTATGTAACATATTAATTTAACATGCAC
The DNA here is from genome assembly GCA_963576475.1 of Molanna angustata. Classification (NCBI taxonomy): domain Eukaryota; kingdom Metazoa; phylum Arthropoda; class Insecta; order Trichoptera; family Molannidae; genus Molanna; species Molanna angustata. The sequence goes on along the minus strand of OY754971.1, from coordinate 37,797,961 downwards.
CGAAAAACAACTTGCCATATTCTGGAGACTATAATCATCTCACAGACCCTGACTGAAAATATAATTAAAAACCATGCCTCCACCGGAAATCCATCCCAGAACCTTTGGCACAGGAGTTATATACGTATCTAATCAACTGTGCTACGAAAACCGACATTTTTATCAAACTGTCGATTCGCTCAAGAGAATGAAATTCTATTGAAGGAAGAGGCAGTTTAAATCCAAGATGCGTGTACGAAGGAACATTTTGTATGGCGTATTGGACTTTTTGCATGCTAAGAACCCCAACTTACACATGGATTTACTCAGAATTCGGAGTAGAACATTTTATGTGAGTTGTGTGTGTGTCTGTGTGTGTGTCTGTCCGTGCGTCCCTTATAACTTTTGATCCGCTCAATTTACAGAGCTCAAAATTTCAGAATATATAAACAGTTATAGGTCTACAAAACTTTTATACTCAGAATAGTGAATTTTTGTTTCAGTCAGGAATTATCAACTTTTGAATTTTTACTTTATTTTTCCATATATCCCAGAAACCGTAAAAGCTAGAACGCTGAATATTGGTACAAAAATAGACGAATACAAAATCTCGAATTGATTTTTTCAAAAAAATTCCAGGGTTTCTCAAACATTTTTTATTAAGGAAAATATTTTTTTTATGATAAATTTATGAGTTTAACTGCCTATATTTCCAAATCTTTTAAAAATATCGAAAAAAGCCGAAACACCCCAACTAGATAATTTAATTTTCTGTAAAAAATATTAATATTGTAAAAGTACATTTAAATTTTTTTTAACAATTTTCATAAAAATTGAATTAAGTGACGACATTGCTTCATACAATTTGTATGGCAGTCGCCTATACACAATATGTAAGAAGACTTAATAGTTTGATACTTAATCTCCAAACATGCATACAGAACCATCATGCTGTTTTCATATTCTGGGTAGGAAAAGAGAACTGACCTCCATACTGTCCTATCTTGACATACATACCAACATGTGTTAAAATATTCTATAATTTGGATTTATGGGTTTATAGTTTGGTACGTATTCTTCAATTATACATACTAACGCTATCGACAGTTGGATCTCATGTGTTACATTCAACTAGTTTCTATATTTTCATCAAAAATATGTCCATTGCCAACTTTTAAATAATTATAAATTGGAAATTTGAACATTGATTCCATTATTTGAGGGTTTACTAGAGTTACTCATAAAGAGGTTAAAAAATAATCACTCACAGCATTTATGTACAATACAATACTTCTTTACTCTTGTAAATTAAGTTGTCTTTTTATAACAATCAAAACTATTATATATCATGTATTTTAAACCGACTTCCAAAAAAGGAGAGATTATCGATTCGACGTGATTTTTTTTCATGTATTTTCAGCGATAACTTTTGACTACGTGGTCTGATTTCGAAGATTCTTTTTTCATTATAAAAACGAAATATTCTGATTGGTTTTCCAACTGTCGATTTGTTCAGGAGAACTTTGTTCTCTTAACATATCGACAATGTATCAAGCCAGAATACGCGAGAATTGTATGGAGAGGTCTACTTTTTTCACGGCTTTTCCAACTTTGAAGTCAAAAAACACCAACTTAGAGGCTTCGCAGCATATATGTTCCTTACACGGATTTACTCAGAATTCGGAGTAGAACATTTCGTGTGTCTGTGTGTGTGTCTGTGTGTGTGTCTGTGTGTGTGTATGTCTGTATGTGTGTGTGTGTGTGTGTCCCTTATAACTTTTGATCCGCTCAATTTACAGATCCTAAAATTTCAGAATATATAAACAGTTACAGGCCTACAAAACTTTTATACTCGGAATTTTGAATTTTTGTTTCAGTCAGGGGTTATCAACTTTTGAATTTTTATTTTATTTTTCCCTATATCTCAGAAACCATAAAAGCTAGAACGTTGAAAATTGGTATAAACATAGACAAATACAAAATCTCAATTTAGTTTTTTCAAAAAAATTCCAGGGTTTCTCAAACATTTTTTATTAAGAAAAGTATTTTTTTTATGATAAATTTATGAGTTTAACTGCATATATTTCCATTTTTTTTAAAATATCGAAAAAAGCCGAAACACCCCAACTAGATAATTTAATTTTATATAAAAAATATTAACATTGTAGCAGTACATCTCAAATTTTTTTTTAACAATTTTTATAAAAATTGAATTTAGTGACGACATCGCTTCATACAATTTGTATGGTAGTCACCTATACACAATATCAAAGAAGACTTAATAGTTTGATACTTCATCTCTAAACATACAATATACATATACCATCATGCTGTTTTCATATTCCGGGTAGGAAAAAAAGACTGACCTCCATACTATCCTATCTTGACTACCTAGGTACATGTGTTGTATAGAAAACTAAATATCATAAAATAATAAATAATTTGTATTTATGGGTTTGGTACTTATTCTTCAACTATACATACTATCGCTGTCGACAGTTGGATCTCATGTGTTACATGCAACGAGTATTTAAATATGGTCAAAATTAAATAATAGGATTCACGAGAAAATCATCAAACTTAATTTTATTGTTTCTTTTTTTTTCAACAATGTTTATATTTTTTGGTTTATACTAGGTGAAAGAAAATGTACCTACTTATTTTTTACATTTAAATAAAATATGCATACGTACTTAATGACATACATGGATATAATTATCCTATGTAGTTCTATAATACCTCGATATATAATATTATCGAACTCCATAAGATAAGTAGGTATGTTATGAGGGTTTCATTAGATAAGTATATCATGAGGGTTTTTACTTGGGTAATCATGAGGGTTTTGATTCCACCGTTTGACCATTTATTAATATTAATATTTATATAGATTTTTTTTCCATTACATACTGTTCTACTAGTAGGTACAAGTTAATCCGATTGGAAGAATTTGTCGATACGGTATTAGATTTATATGACGCATTAGATATGCTCGTGAAGTAGGTACATGCAAATTATAATTTTATGAACAAAGTAAGTACACATATTCAGATAAAATATTGTAATAAGTTCTGCAGTAAGTTCTATTCAATTGAAATAATTTTGTCTATAAATGCCGAAAAGAAAATTGTATGTGAGTCTCTATAATGAGTTTAACGAAAAAAAACTTATTACATTTATCCAATTTTCTCCTCTCATAATTTGCATTCCCTTGCTGATACAACAAGGAATGCCTTTCTTGTGACGACAGTATTTGTATTCTTGACCTTATCAAAGTCAACTATGTATGATACTTTGATATAACTAAATACATAGGTAGGTACACAGTCAATATTACCTATAGTCATGTCTAAAGATCGTGGGTTTATTTGTTTATCAACCAATTTCTCCATAGATGGCGTTAAAATATCTTTCATTGTTATTCGATAGATGGCGATGGTGTTCTTAGTTTTTTTCAAGTGGTGTAAATATATTATTCCATGTAATAATATGTACATATTATGTAAATAGACTTTCAAAAACTTTAATTTATAAGAGAACTCATTAAAAAAGCATAATTGATGAACATTCAGATGGGTCGCGGTTAGCCCAAAAAAAAAAACAAAAGTGATGACGTAAACCAGCCGATGACAGGTCGTAATTCCTGTAAGTGCTTGATTTCCAGGTTCTCCTATAAATAGATATTCTCGCTTCGTCTCTATTGGGACATTAAATTTACCAAAAAAATGCTTACCTACACTCATTTTTGTATTAATTTATTTATTTTATTTAGAGGACAACATACAGCATATAATAAATTATATAACATAAAGATAATTTGATTAATAATAAAGCCAATTACAGGTTGTCGCTGAAGTTATTGTAGTATATTAAGATACATTAGGATGGTTACATATTATGGTGAGATATTGTGTGAATGATGTGTGAAATTGCATATATAAATGTGTCAGTATATTAAATGTTAAATTTGATTATGAGGGTGAAATTTTAAGTTTGATATATTTTTTAAATGTGGGGGCGCTAAGTAAGAATATGTCAATCTCTTGGAAATGCCTATTATAGGTATGTATTACAGATTAATATAATATGTACGATGTACATAATATTTATTGATAGTGATTGAAAGATATGGTTTGGTATTATTTATTAATAATAAGAAATAAAGGAAATTAAAGTAGGCATCTAAGAGTATATATGATACAGATACCTAGTCAGCGCAATGAAAGTATGACAACTAAAACTAAGAACAATGTTCTGAGTTTCACTCGCCCGGCCGTCATTACAGTCATAGAACACATAGTAGTACACGTAAAATCTCTTTTCTATGCAGTATACATACACCTACCGATATACCACCTTACACTACACACACATGTAAATAAAACTTGTCATACATTTGAATTCGAAATTTGTATAACACGCGGCTTCTGTACCTTATAATTCTATGGTAGGCATATATTTTCAAAAGAAAATATAATTTTAAGTTAAGCGAGACTGGTGTGTGTGCATTGGGCATACACGCACGTGTCGTGCCGTCATTTATAAGGTTGTGCACACCTGTCGCTGGTAACCCACATTGTGGTTTATGCCATGATGGTTTGAATAAATGAATAATAAATTGATTAAAAAATGAAAATTCTCTTAGTCAACATACATACATACCATACGCCATGTCCCTCACGGGGTAGGCAGAGAGAACGGAACTCCATTTTTTTCTATATTGACACATTCATCGCCTTCTAAACATTCATGCTTCATCTCATGCCATCTATTTCTTGTGGCGAACCCGATCTCTTATTCCATTCCTGTATATTATTTTCTTCGTCAGGTGTTCTTGATTCATTCTTCACAAGTGGCCAAACCATCTCAAAGTGATACATTTCATTCTATTAAAATAATTGCTGTAATTACTATAATTATCTTAGCCCCCAGCCAGATCTATTTAATCTATCCCTACAAGCATTTAAGCAAATTCTTAATGCGCCTACAAGCATCGGTTAGGGAAACTGTCCTTTCCCTCTCTTCCTTCTCCCATTTCATTCCTCAATTCCCAGTTTCCTAACCATACCCCATTCCTAAACCCTTCATGATCAATATTTTTTATTTTATTTATTTTATTTTATTTTATTTCAATTTACGGTTTGATAACCTTTTACACATACAAGTGTGCATAATATATTAAAAACAACTGAATAAAAAAAAACAAATATATAAAATGAAAATAAAAAATGAATAACAATATAAAAAAGGTGAAAACATGTAAGAATATGTAAAAAATAATGAAAAATATATTTAAAAAAAACATGCGAAAAACATTCAAAAATATGTAAAAAAAATAAACAAAAAACATTTATAAATATGTAAAAAAATAAACAAAAAACATATTCTCATAAATTAGACGTAAATTTATTTGTAACTCTGTGAAACATTATAATAGGCTTTTTATTAATTAATTTTTAACTGTATTATATTTTATATACAAAAGCTGTTATGTTTCCAAATAAAATAAAATAAAAAAAAAAAAAATTTTGAACCCAATAATTTACATATGTCATTATCATAAAAAAAGAACTTCATCCATCAGTGACTACATAAAAAGTTTGCGTTTCTAAACCAACTTAATAATTCGATCAGCTGTTAGATGAATCGATATAAAATATATATTTAGCAGTTCGATCAACTTTATTATACCTTGACACCAAATGTCCGTCGATTGTGATTTATCTTGCAACCGCATCACTTTCTCATTTTCGTTTAAAAAACTCGAATGTTCAACCAAAAAGGGTTTTTTGTGTATAAGATGATGGTATATTTGCCAATAAAGATTGTGTGTGCCTTTTGATTTGTTGTCTGCAAAGGATTGTTTGGTGGGGTCGTGTGTTGCCATCACTATGACATTCTCACGGACAATTGGCTACTCAAAAAAATATATGACAAAAAAAATAACCTCGTTTTCTTTGTCGAGTCTTTTAGTACCAGACTAATATGATTTTGTAACTTATCACGCAGAATTCGTTCTTGGTACGGAAAAAAAAACATTTAAATTTTATTACCTACCACATTACATCGTGTCAAGTTTCAAAAAGATTTTTCGTATACATAAATTGACATTTTCTGTATTTTTAAGCTTGCGGGATACCACAAGGAGCAAGCTGGATCCAGGACATTTTTGAGCATGCTGGATGCAACATAATGCGTTGGATCCAACGCTGTGGATCCGCTATCAATTAATTTTCATAATATTATATATCTGACTGCTGATCCCAGGATCCCGGGTTTAATTCCCGATGGAGGCACAGTTTTTAATTGTGTTTCCAGTCTGGAACTGTGAGATGATTAATATCATAAGTCTCCAGAATGTGGCAACTTGTTATTGGGTGTGTGTTAAATAATTATTTGACATAGGAAATCTAACATCTGTTAAATAACATCTGTTAGTTGCCCGAAAAGCTATATAAAATAAAATAAAGTCTAAGTTGTTTTAATAAAAAATCAATATTCCATGTGTTATCGGCCTTCGTGGCTCAGTTGGTTAGATATCTGACTGCTGATCAAAAAGGTCCCGGGTTCGATTCGCGGTGGAGACACAGTTTGTAATTGTGTTTTCAGTCTGGATGTGTGAGATGATTAATATCGTAAGTCTCCAGAATGTGGCAACATGTTATTGGGTGCGTATTAAATTAATATTTGACATAGTACCTGTTAGTTGCCCGAGAAGTAATGAAAAATAAAATAAAATAAAACTCTCAATATATCATAATCAACTTCATGCTAATTATGATAAATTCAAAGTGGGTTAAAATAAAAAAAGGTGGGTAAACCTAAAAAAAAGGTGCGTAAACCTAAAAAAAAGGTGGGTAAACCTAAAAAAAAGGTGGGTAATCCTAAAAAAAGGTGGGTTAACCTTAAAAAAATGTCCTAGTAATCACCCATCAGCTATTTCATTCACTCATGCAAAGCCGATTGTCATAGTATTGTAGTTTTTCGTTTGACTTATGCACCAGGGTCCTAGGACAGATTTACACCGGTATCTTATGGTTAGAAGTGTATAAATAAAATTAACATATTATGAGATTAATTATTCAATTATTATTATAAACTCGTCAGGTGTACTTATATAAAATTAACATTAATTATTATTTCATATTAATCTGACACATTTTGAATATAAGTGAAATTTTAGAATTGTCATTTAACAATGAAATCGCCAATTGCGCAGGATGCAAGCAAGTGTTGAATATAATTATAGCACCTCTTTGCATACAACATGCTCTAAGTAGTTATACATAATTTTATGTAAGATAAAAAATAAAATCCATACATCATGGAACAACATACATAATAAAAATTACAAAACTTGTTTTTTACACATTTTTTCAATTTCTACGAATGTATTAGAATAGTACAGAAATCGAAAATAATTTTTGTTTCTTACCTTCTATAAATATACAGAAATGAGATTATCATAATTTTTTAATAAAGTATACTATTTATTTATTTATTGTTTGGTTATTTCATCACATTCGGTACATCCCCACCATAATATTTTAGAAAGTTATATGTATGTATATTTATTTATATGCACAAGCACAAGATAGAGAGGCTTGGAAAGGTAAAATTATTAACACTGTACCTCCTGCTTATCAAGGGTTACATTATTAATACAGTTATGTTTGTTATGGATTAAATTAACAGCACTTGTCAAGGGTTAAATTATTAGCCCGGTACTACTTGTCAAAGGTTAAATTATTAGCACTGTAATGCTTGTAAAGTGGTAAATTATTAGCAAAGTACTACTTGTGATAAATTAAATTACTAGCACTGTACTGTTTTTCGAGTGTTAAATTATTAGCACACTACCTACTGTTTTTTCGAAGGTTGAGGTTACTGTTATTTAGGTTGTCAAACGTTGTCTCGGTCAGAAGCATGAAATCAACTGAAATAATATATGTAGAAGTATGATAATGGTTATTATTTGTCATTCTAAATCGATACAAGTTTCATGTATTATATTATACTAGTACCATACAAATTAACTAATTTATCAGTATGTCTCGCTCTTGAACTTGTATCCATGGTAAATTTTCCCCTTTATGATGACGGAGACTGATGACATATTGCCTGGTCATAACTTTTTAACATGTAATGTACCAACTACATTTTATGTAATAATTTTTTTCTACTTACACAGAAAAATGATTTATCATAAACGTCTAGAATTCATGTTTGGATTTTTTATTTATTTCGAATATATAGACCGCTGTTTTTTTTCTGTAAAAGGTTACCACAGCATTTAACGACAGTGGAATAATATGAACACTGAGTCGTGGTTCATTATAATATATGTTTTATTTGGAATCAGGTTTTATTTGGAATGTGGTTCATTAAATGTTTTTTTTTAATATAAAAGTATTGATTTTAATTGTAGCAATGGTGTAAATACATTGCTTTAAACCACTTACTGAGTAAACATTTTGAGAGTTATGATTTCGCAATTATTGAGCAATTATTTTCAAAATTTACGGCGTGTTTATTCTACTTAATCAATTATTGTGGCTCAGTTGGTTGGTTATCTGACTGCTGATCCAAGGGTCCCGAGTTCGATTCCCGGTTTTTAATTTTCAGTCTGGAACTTTTTTTTTTTATTTGTAACATAAGAAATTATATATATAGGTACACATCAAAGTTTAACAATACAATTTTTTTTTACAAAAAAAGATACTTAAAAACTAGATTTAGAACGTTAACTGCTTCACTAGGTTAAAAACCTGTTCTGAAGCAGCTTATAATTATAAAAGTGTATTGTTTAGGTGTGCGTGTATGTCATTGTATGTTTACGTAGAGTTGTTTATTTATCACTGTCTTGTATGTTTTTTTACCCACTTTTTTAATCCACATTTAAAGCTGTTTATATTTGTAGTTTTCTTCAATTCAATTGGAAGAAAATTGAAAATTTTTATTCCAAGGAAATGAAAACTTCTTTGTCCATAAGTCGACTTGGTTCTCGGTATCTGTATATTTGCTTGTCTAGTCTGTTTAGTCTGACGTGCAGTTTGGGTCGATTGGAAGTCGTTGAGGTGTGAACAGATATAATTGCAAATGTTTTTAGCATTTAACTGTGGTATGTCTAGGATGTCAAGTTTTTTCGAATAGTTCGGCTGAGGGTGTGCGAATAGGTACATTAAATATTATTTTAAAACGGACTTTTGGGCTTTAACTATTGGATCTATATTTGTTTTGTAAGTACCACCCCACCCTATAATACCATATTCTACTATTGATTGGTAAAGTGAATAGTACATTATTTTAATGACAGATTTAGGTAAAACATTTCTGATGGAGCGAAAAATGATTTTTTTTTTATTTCATGCTTAAAATTGAGATATGGGGTTTCCATTTTAAACATTGGTCAATTGTTATTCCCAAGTATTTCGTTTGTCTAGTGTTTTTTTTATTTCAGTACATATACAGTTACTTTGTTGGTCTTTGCAGTCATGAATTTTCAGTGGTCTATTTTCATTTGGTTGTCCTTGGTCCGTTTTGGTAAAAGTTATGTAGGTATACTGTTTTGTCATTGATTAATGTAAGTGTGTTACAGTTTAGCCAGTTTTTAATAAGATGCATCCCACTTTCTGCTTTTTTGTAAGTAGTTTCCCAGTTTTCATCGCTAAACAACAACACAGTGTCATCTGCAAAACTTATGATTTGTCCTCCTATATTCATATTACATAGGTGTCCTCGTATATTCATACTGTGAAACGATAAATATCGTAAATCTCCAGAATGTAGCAACTTGGTATTGGGTGCGTGTTAAATTAATATTTGACATAGTACCTGTTAGTTGCCCGAGAAGCAATATCAAATAAATAAATAAATTATAGAATAAAGTACTCATTCGATTCTATTCAAATTTGGTTTATTTTTATTTATTATGCTCGCTTAGACCCCATTAGATTTTGAAGGACAACTGATCAGTGTTTCTAAATTTTATTAACTGTCAAATATTTCAAAGTGACCCCAAGCTTAGGAAACATAAAATATGATATTTTTATTTTAAAATTGCTAAAAAGGCACATCATTTTTATAAAATGGAATTGAAGTTTTTATAATTAAATATTTAAATATAAAAATTAACAAACGCATTTCATGAAATTTTAATATTTATCATACATCATGTGGAGTGATAACGTGGGCCATACAAAGGCAAAAATTGTATTTTATATTGCTGCAATTTCATTAGAAATGCGCCTTTTAAAGATATGTTAACAAAAACAATCCATAAATACCATTTACAATAATTTATTTCACAACGAGATACCTTCCTATAAAATGCCGAATGTCACAGGACATAATCGAAAGAAGTGGCCATAAGAAATAAATTACATTCAGTCCTATATATCACGTTAACATAAGTTATCGAATTATTTCGTTGTGTTTAGTGCCTCTTTAGGAGATAAATCTCTTAATATTTTCCCCGAATAATATTCTGAATAGCTTCTCTGTGACCTCTAGCACATGTCAGATGGCTTACAATCAAAATACTACAAGAAAGAGAAGGCATTATACCTAACCAAAGAGGATATTGATTGAATATAGGCCATAATATAAGCGGTTTCTATACGTGAAACGAATGTTAATTCACATAAAGTGGATTTATTTAAGGATACGAAGCACCGCATATCCACCTACATTATACAAATAATCATATCTGAAATAATATTCATTGCTTTAATTTTATTACTTATCTTCTATAGTCTATACTACCATAAAATATAATATTTTAGAGAAATGATATTAAGGGCGCTCCAACCATGAATTATGATATCATTGTGATTTTTCCGCTACTTCCAACCCCACCCTCTCTGCATATACGGACTGTAATCGGCACGAACAGTAGCTCATCGAGCCCTCTAGATTAGCAATCTCGGCACCATAGTGCAAAGAGAAAATCGACGAATGTGAATAGAAGATTGACATCAGATCTTTTTACCTTTTTAGATGTGACCAAGATTTCTGGATAAATAAAACTTGATGGGAATCTTCATAAAGGCTTTAAAATTATTTAACGGAGACAAGCCTCAAGGCATTGTCTCCGTTGTACCCTGTCTATGAACTTCTCTCTCCAATGCTGCACACCAGCTATTTTCTTCTCCTTCCTTCAGGAAGTGTTGTATGGATCCTTTTGGACGACAGATCTTCGGCAATACGATGCAAGTGCTCTATCCAGCGGAGCTTTCCTATTTTCATGATAAATTTATGTCTTGAATTTTGTTGAAACACAAATAAACGACAATAAGTCATCATTTTGGTCATAACTCCGTGGCCATGTCTTTTTGAAGAGCTACATATGACTACTATTCAACGTCTATGCATTTTAGGTTTTTGCCATAAGTATTTGGTGTGAATATACAGCATTTGATGATAGACATACATGGACATGAAATGAAACAGTATGTTGTATTTTAATTTGGGTATTTAAAATAGACCATTTTTAGAAATCCTCGTTCATTATTCATCCTTTCCAAAACCTCTTCATTGCCGTTTAATCCTGGGGTATTATTAATCTCACTCCTTTATTCAAGTTCTCTCTTGAATAAAATATTGAGATTTTTGTTGGATTACACACATTTTGGGTTTATAATCCCTCTGACAATATTAGTCATTAATTCAACCCCTCGATCATTAATAAAAGCAAATAAGGAAATAATTAATTCACACAATAATTCTCTCCTCGCTTCAAAGACAACAAATATTCCACACCAACAGTCACGGGTGACATACATACATAAATCCAATTTAGTGAGTATTGTTTAATTTGTCAATACGTGGTTTTCCATCGTGCAAATTAACGAATGCTGCTGAACAAGGCGTTGGAGGATTTAAACTACCTACCTTTACACATATATGAATACTTATATCTGAATAAGTTTGATATTAACAGACAACATTTCGACACAAATCAAACATAATAAATATTTATTATGAGTTTATGCATTTTTTTGGACAACAACTAAATAACTAGACTCTTGTAAATGAAATCATACGTTTTTTGACTATTTTTTTAACTTTACGAGTAAATAAAACTTTCAAAGTCAATTTATGAATTTATGAAGTCGCAATAATTATTAAAATAAAGCTAACTAACTAATCTAAACCTAACTAATCCGTTAAACGGATAATCTATTAAATAGCAAACAAATTTTGCTATAAACTGGTTCTGAGAATGTTATTATTACACAGTATATTTTTATTTAGATGTAAATATCACACTATCATTTAGTTATTTCTTTTTATACGAAATATAAACAAATTTCGATTTTTTCCTCTTATCATTATTTTTTTTCTAATTCTCTGATTCTTTTTTGTCTATTTTTATCTTAATCTGTGTTTTTATCTAAATCTATATATTTATATTGAATCTGAATCTATATTTTATGTTTTAATATTTCATCAATATCTATATTTTTATTTGTTAATATATTTCATATTTGTGTGTAATTAATTATTGTAAGTGTATATTGTAACAAGTAAATGGCTTATGCCGTATATTTTGTAAATAAATAAATAAATATATTCAACACTGACAGACTTAATGCCTTTAGGGATTTTTTTCTAACCAACCAGAATGGTCAAGCTTATTGAAAAAAAGTACCTAAACAATGTTGTATGTTTTATACAGACCAATAAATTTATAAAGAAAATTATTTGGTGGCAATCGATACAACGTATTGAAATATTTTCGGAATGGTTCGGAATTGAAATAATACTCAACAATAATATCAATAAGTAGGTACATGGTGTTAAAACATAGATTTTTATTATAATATACTAGATGTAGTACTCAGTGCAAAAAGTGAGTCATGGAATATCGCGCGTTTGACGTTTTGGTTGGCAACACATTTCAGTTATCCTCACATTTCAACACATCCTAGATAACTGTTCTCTAAATCTTAATAAACGAAGTGTTTTTTTCGACAAATAAATCCGAAAAGAATTCACATTAGTCGTTATTCTCTATAGAAAAACGATGTGGTCTGCCAACCAAAACATCAAAAATCCCGTGGAAAAATACCTCACTTCGATTCATTCAAAATTTGCTAACTACGACATGTAGTATATTATAATAAAAATCTATGGGTGTTAACAAAGGGAAAAAGAAGTGTTGTCATAGTTATGGTGCCTTATTATTGTTAGATTCACAGTAGGTTATTTTTTTACAGATATCTAAGTCATACCCCTGATGTTTCTCATTTAAAAAGATCTGAAGTCAATGACGGTCCATGAGTGTGAATCTTCCATTCACATTTGTCGATTGTTCTTTTGCACTATGGTAATTGCTAATCTTGAGGGCTCCATGAGCTACTTTTCGTGCCATGCATTTTTTTCTTGTCGCTCACTTAGCGTTCTGTGAAGGGGCCGTTTACAGTCCCCATAGAGCGGGTGGTGGTGGAAGTAAAAACACATAGGGATTAAAATTTTTAAAGCAAATACTTACTTTTTCTACAATATACATAAATGTGTCATCAATATCAGATTTATATTTAAATATATGGATACCCCCGTTCCACCTCACTTTGTGTACCAATCTCCTGCCCTAAAATCATAGCTTATAATATGCCAGTTTTGTATATTTCTTACCCTGCAGTTTTATTTTTTTCTGCATTTTCATTTCATAACGACTTTTATATATTTTTTTTGACTCTTTTTATAAAGCTTGGTCCTGGTCTAATATTATTTATTTATTTAATTTCAGCATTTTGCACACATTACCTAAAAAGTGCACAATGACGGGCTTATTGCCATAATAATATGGCAATATCTTCCAATCAACCATACCCATTTGGTAAGGTAAATAGTGTTTATGACTCGTACCAATTTATGTGAATAAAATATCTTTATTTATTGAAACATATTAACCAAAAAAAAAAACAATCAAAAGACGGAAGGGACAAGGATGTGATATGATAATACTAGTTGCATGTAACACATGAGATCCAACTGTCGATGGCGATAGTATGCATAATCGAAGAATACGTACCAAACTATAAACAACACAAATAAATAAATATTTGAAGATATTTTATTTTCTATATAAAACATGTAGGTATGTTTGTCAGGATAGGATAGTATGGATGTCAGTCTGTTTTTTCTACACAGAATATGAAAACAGTATGATGGTATGTATGTATGTTTGGAGATTTAAGTATCAAACTATTAAGTCTTCTTACATATTGTGTATAGGCGACTACCATACAAATTTTATGAAGTGATGTCGTCACTAAATTCAATTTTTATAAAAATTGTTAAAAAAAATTGAGATGTGCTAATACAATGTTTATATTTTTCATATAAAATTAAATTATCTACATAGTTGGGGTGTTTCGGCATTTTTCGATATTTAAAAAAAATGGAAACATAGGCAGTTAAACTCATAAATTTATCATAAAAAAAATATTTTTCTTAATAAAAAATGTTTGAGAAACCCTGAAATTTAAAAAAAAAGGAATTTAAGATTTTTAATTTCTCTATCTTTATACTAATTTTCAGCATTCTAGCTTTTATGGTTTCTGAGATATATGGAAAAATAAAGTAAAAATTCAAAAGTTGATAACCCCTGACTGAAACAAAAATTCACAATTATGAGTATAAAAGTTTTGTAGGCCTATTACTGTTTATATTCTGAAAATTTGGGCTCTGTAAATTGAGCGGATCAATAGTTATAAGGGGGGGGGACACACAGACACACACACACACACACACACACACACACACACACACACACACACACACACACACACACACACACACACACACACACACACACACACACACACACACACACACACACACACACAAAACTCACATTAAATGTTCTACTCCGAATTCTGAGTAAATCCATGTACCGGAACAAATATGCTGCGAGGCCTCTAGTTGGTGTTATTAGCATGCAAAAAGTCCACCTCACCATACAAAATTTTCCTTCGTACACGCATCTTGGCTTAATAATGTCGATTCATTAAGAGAATTGAATTCTCATGAACGAATCGACAGTTGGATTATCTCTTGGTTTCTTTAAAGAACATGATGGCATGTTATATAAATTTTAATACGTATTCAAAATATAGAAAAACGTATTTTGATATGAAATTTAATTGTGTTTTAATAGCTACTAATCATTCGATTATTTTAATACCATGAAGGCTTATAGAACAATCGTAAATCCATATTAAGTTATACTTGTGAACTCTTGTTTAGCTAACAACTATCTACCCCAAAGCCTTGAAATCCAAGTAATTAACAGATGAACTATTTTATCGTGTATACTATTTAATTACTCGAGATAATCGGATATAGTAACGAATCGTTCCGCTACATAAGCAAAATTGAAAAAAAATACGATTGATTTGGTATCTGCTTCCAGTTACATCGAATTTAATATCCGTATTCACAGACAAATCTAGAGGAAGCCTTAACCTTTCAAGGTACGTTAAAGGCAATTAATTCAGAGTGAATGTGACGCCACAAACCTTGAGGAATTCTCAAGAATTTCAACAAAATGTATTTCTTGATATTTTGTTATGTAAAGATAAGTATGTATGTTCTGGGCATGCGCATTATCCTCGTTTGAAAGTGCATATATACATTCCTTTCAAGTGTCAAATAATAAAGCAAATGGAGGATGGAAACTGAATATTTGAATACCTACAAGAAAACGAGTGAGGAATACATTGATTATTTCCGTAGAATATATTTGAAAAATATATCGCATTGTTTTCCGATCGGGTAACCAAAAAAATATAGAAAAAATACAATATGAAATACTTGGGCATCCAACCGACAAACATGCTTTATAGAATGTTATATCAGTCGACAAAAGTAACGGGTAAACAAAAGACAAAAACTGTCATCAGTATGGTCATCAGAGCTTTCCCTGAGGTGTAGACTTAACTCGAGGGCTCCTTAAGGACGACACATACCTCGAAGGCCTGAGACCTCCTTATTATTCATATTTTCTGAATACGGGTATCAGTTTTGTGTCTGAGGGGCATTAGGGATGATAAATAGATTTGTCGCATGAACATCCTAAGACCTGGTAACATTTTAAACTCTGCCAGATTCGCTTCGATGCGACGGTGGATAATCTGATAATTTATCGTTCGAGAAGAGTTTTCGCGTTGTGAGAAATTTCTAATTGAACGGAATCAAATCTTCTACCAGGGGAGGATTTTTAGTTTTCCTCGTATTGACAACAGCGCATTGAATGAAGTAAAAATTATCTTCCGTATGATGGTAAAAATACATAATTTAGAAAAAATTATCAATAAAAATGAAAACATCTGATGTAATTATTATTTTTTTTAAATGAATATGGCCTTGTTAAACAAGTACATATCCATATTTCTACATTCCCTAAACTAAGCAAAAATGCTTCAGCTTAAGGTGAACGAAATCGGTCAAGGCAGGAGGCAGGGAATAATTTTAGAATCGCTAAAGATTTTAATAGGATTTCAATTCAGGAATCGCGCTCTCAGAGCTTAATAGTATGATTTGTTAAGTTTATGAATGTGTCAATTATTCCCGTTTTTTGCACTTTATTTTGATTTTTTTTTTATTTTATTTTACTTTCGGGTAACTAACAGACGTCAAACATTGATAGAACACGCACCCAATAGAATGTTGCCATATTCTGGAGACTTACGATATTAATCGTCTCATAGATCCAGACTGAAGACACAATTAAAAATTGGGTCTCTACCGGGAATCTAATAAAACAATTTAAAATATTCGTATTCATCTGATAATTCTTTTGAGGAGGTGTTGGTATAAGTCTGCAAACGTCGTTAAAAGAGTAATTTGATATAACAAGATCATTCCAAAAGAATTCTTGCTTTATTATTAGTTCTTAGAGACAAAGTAGTCTTCTGTAATTTTTAATTGAGGCTAAAAAGTATCTTGTAATCTAACTCAATCTGTTTATACATCACTAATTGTTACATTATGTGCAGACATAGTGTGTATTTGTTTGGTTTTACGTCCCTGACATTGTTGTTGTTTTCCTGTTTGCGAGCTGCAATGTATCATTAAGAATTCCCGATGATTCCCGACAATTTCCGGAGATTGACGGACCACAGCTTATCGCTGTCGATGGCACAAACGTCTGGCGACAGATGGATCAAGGGATGGATGTCACAAATACGCGTGCGCACAAATATTTAACATTATGAATAAATACTTAGTATTAAAATAATAGGTATCTTATATATCTACCTAAATAATATAATTATTTGAAAAATGTGATCAAATACTTAAAAAAACTTTTTCCTAACCTCAAATGACAAAGGTGTTGATAACATTTGTCCTGCGACCAATTTTCATTCAATTTATAAAGCATCTCGTTCACGCGAGTCGCTATTTTTATTAAAGACTAACTGAACCCAATCAAAAAATAAGGGGAATGGGATTTACGTACAAATCATACTATTATTTACATAGCTGTCTTATTTTATTGCATCCCATATAATTTTCCCTTGATTCATCTGTCGCCAGACGCTAGTGTCGATGGCATCGATGCACGTCAATACGCAAAATATTCATGCGTTCTGAATAGAGTCGCGTAAATCTTAATTTTCTTGTTCCGACCAATTCTTACACCAACTAAGTGAAAAGTTCCCTTATTAGTGTAAATCGATGATGGCCTCTTCATTTTATATTGTTAATTGGACATGGTGCCAGACGGACCATTTACATCCTTCTAGCAGCACTGAAAAGAATTTTGAATTGCTTATTTATTATGTATTTTTTATACACTGTATACTATTGTACCATGTTGACCTTTAGATTTTGTTAGATTTTCTATTCTGTGGTTTCGACCATATTGTAACATGTTAACCTTTTTTTTAAGATGAACCCGAGGGTTTTGTAAGGGACCTGTGGGATATAATACGAAATAAATCAATAAATAAAATACTAATTGAAATATTATTGAAGATGAATATCTAAGAAGCTGATATAAATAATTTTTAGGATATGAAAAGGAAACATAGCATTATTATAACGTATTGATATAAAAAATTTTAGTGCCATATTCAAGCATCATATCGGCAGATGTTTGACTCGTTAAGATGTTGTATCGGTTCGCAAAGTAACAAAATGTAATGTTTCACGCGACCAAAATAAATAAAATATTATGGCACATAATCTTATATATATATATATATATTTACCAATAACAAAACGTTATACGTATTACATTTTCGCATATAATCTTATATCAGAGGCGCAATACAAACCTACTTATTTTTTGAGGTTGGCGGTTAAACCCGATCACCCACCGAAAGTTACGCCTCCACGGAGGACGGTCCTCCAGATCGTAGGGTTTCGGTTATTAAAGATCCTATAGAAAACTTGACAAGGTCACTCCATCAGGTCGGTGATCCACCTCTGGATCTCTACCCTCCACGCCTCCCATTACCAAGAGCTTCTCGAGGTTATCGAGGGCTCTTCTGGCAGATTGCTGATAGGCGACTTAAATTCAATGCTATTGAAAAAACGGTTTCTGTTACATATATTATTTTAATTATAATTATTATTTATGTTCAATCGTTTTGGTTTTTTTTTTATTTTTTTATTAAAACCCATCTAGAGACCTTCTCACGTCGACTCAATAGTAGTCCATTGTGATAATTTGCCTCCTAGATGTCATTCCATAGTCCTATCTCCTGGAAGAACTGTAAAATCCTATGTGGATCGGTGTCTCTGATTTGCTTTTGATCAGCAATATGCAAACCTATTTTCTTTAGTCTTGTTTGCATTAGTGGGCCACATTCTGTCAGTAGATGCAACGGTGTTTCATGTTCATCCATGCAGAACCTGCATAGGTACATTTCCGATAAATTCATCGTGCATAGGTGTTTATTGAGTCTACAGTGACCTGTTAAGATTCTAGTAAGAATCCTAAGGTTGCTCCTGCTCATTGTTAGGATCCGCTTGGAGTGTGTCAAAGAGAATCCTAAAATGAGTGCTTTTGAATGTCTTTGTCCTGGAGTAGATAACCAGAGTTCAGTGGCATTGTCAAGCATTCTTTGGTAAAGTGTTGATTTAACAATACTATTAACTAGGAGACAGTGAGGCTCCGGCCCATAGGTAGCTGTGTCCGCTCCCCTATTTGCCAGAGCATCAGCTTCCTCGTTACCTTTATAATTGGAGTGTCCAGGTACCCATCTTAATATGATTTTGTTACCATAGTTTACTGATAAAGTCTTCAGCGCTTCAATGCAGTCTAATACTGTTGATGAAGTTACTGTGTAGGAATCAAGAGCTTTAAGAGCAGCTTGACTATCAGAGTAAATGTATATTCTATCGTTTTGGTTTACATTTGTTATTTGTGTTTACGTTCTTTATTCATGTTTAGGTGTGTTATTTATGTTTTCCTTTGTGATTGAACCATTTTTTGTTACTTTCGAATTATCAAATCCTTATTTACATTAATTGAGAAAATAAACGTGGATTTTCAAGTATTACGCCAAGGCTTGTTTTGGGAAAGAACAATCCTTGACCAGTTTTTAAAGGACGAATATAAAGACAGACCGCAACACACGCATTACACTAGATTTAAATTTAACGACGGATATGTAGTTCCAAAATATAATAATAAATACGGTAAGAGAACTTTAGAGTATAAAGTACCTAAATCGCTTAATATGATGCCGGGATCTATTAAGAAATGCAAAAGCAAAAACAATATAAAAACTTGTTAAGTAATGGCAATTGAGCTGTAGCTATAAATATAATAAACATATCTTACACGATTTTATTTATTTTATTTATAGATTAATAAATAGATAAGCTTAAGAACATTGAAATGAGTGTGGTGATGCGAGAATGCGGCGCTGGTTCGGTTTTAAATGATTCGATTTGTAGAGGGTAGAGAATGCGAGGTGGTATGAATGATTAGCACTGCATTTAACAATCTGAACACCTCCAGTGACACCAAAACAAAATAATGCACCTACCTTTAGACCAGGGGGCTGGAAGGGCGTTCTCTGCAGTGTGGGCAGCTGAAGATGTCACAGTTGAGATGCAAATTGTAGCGGCGAGATGATTGCGAAACTTAAATGCGTGAGCGTATTAATAAGTGAAAAAGTCTTCTTTACACAGTGCGAGCGGGCGAACACACGTTGCGGATTGTCATCAATTGACAACTGACTGCGATCGCGATAAACATCCGGCCATCCTATTGGCCGAGTCGGTGCATTACTTATTCGAATGACACACAGAGGCCCTCAAATAAGTCAAATGCAGTGATATACAAAATTTAAATTTTGTGGCGCGAACAGAGTGTATGTATGTTTGGGAGACAATTTTTGTGTGTTTTTTTTACTGTTATTTTGTTTGTTATTAATATAACAAGTCTAGAAATTAGACTTGGCGTGACTCAGAATCATTATTTCTTTTTTGTAATATGATTTTTATTTTTCAGTAAAAAAAAATATTTGGTGTTTCTTGGTGCGCATATATTTAACACGTAATAGATACTAGTGATCGTTTTGAGGTCAAATCCGGCCGATATTCATTAAATTTTAAATTTGAAAAGCCATTAGACATGATCTATGATGAAAAAACATCATGTATTCATCATGGCGTACAATGTAACATATTGCAAAGTGTAAATGTTTAAGTACCTAGGTAGTATTTTTAAGTAGTTTCACAGTAGATTAGGTAATTTTCCTTTATTTGTTACATAAAACAACTGAGTTTGACATTAGCAGTAAAACAGTAAATAATCTATGGTTTGACGTTAATTTTATTTTTTGATTTTATTTATTTTGAACACATATTATGTCCAATTCTGATTCGTTTCAGAGTACTAAGGCGTCTAAAATATCGGGCAACCGTGGATAAAAGTATTTTATCCTCGCGGTGTGACCTAATGAGTCCCGTATAAATGCAGTCAACTTTTTGACATTTCTCATATACTAAAATTCCGTATAAAATTTTTAGTCGAATCTGAATAGGGCCTAATGTGTATAAATATTAGCTTTCTGCATATCTATATCAAATTTTACTCTGCCAAATCTCACAATTCTCCGTGCGCGCAGTTTCCTTAAAAAGTGGTTCACTTGTTTAACTTGTGTTAAATACGTATTTATGTAACTAAGCAAATGGAAAATAGTTATTCTTTTAAAACTAAAATAAAGGAATGGCTCTTAGTATCAGGCAGACACTATGCAGAGGAGATTTTTCTCCCAAAGCTTTCGACCCCATATTTTATTTTGCTCTAAGTATATTATTGTAATTTTTTATATTATGTTTTCTTTGGAAATGTTTTTTTTTTATTTCCATTGTTGTGTGGGATATTATCACTATTTATATACGATTGATGTTGGCATCAAGTAATGCAGTGTCACTGTCTCGAGATGCATTGACCCCGGCACAGGTTTTTGCCTAGTGGGGCATTGCAGATTCAATCATTTTTGTAATGTTATCAGTATTTGTATGAATTAATTTTGTATTATATTTTGTACAAATAGAGTTATTGAAACTGTAAACAGACAATGGAGGATGTATGATGTTACTTCTCAAGACTCAAATGACACATTGTTTCCCCGTTTCAAGGAGCACAAACAATTCTTTTGAAATTGTTATTTCCAAGGAATTATTTTATATTTCTTGTGATAAAAGCTCTGCATTATGAAAAGAAAGAAGTTGGTTTCACATTTCATATTATAATATCAGTATTAATATGGCGAAAATTTTATTTAACACTCTAAACCTATTTTTCAGTTATTGCACTCGTAATTATTACAAGTGTAGATATTATTTATATTATGTATTGTGTTAAAGAGGGTGACTGCTGCCAACGTACCTATTTTTTCAATTTGATATACCATCATTATTACTGAACGAATCATTTTGAAAAAAATAACCTAGTTAGTTTGGATATTAATAAAGAGAAATATACCTTAACTTTTTGAATATATTCTGTATATATTCTTGTAGCATAATAATAAGCATACCCCGATTTTAGACATTTATCTTAAATTTCTAAAAACATATAAGGTATAGGGCAATATTTTTTTTTTATAAAAAAAAGAAGAACAAAATACCTGGAAAAATATGATATGACGTTGCATTAACGCATCAGGTGAAGTAAATAAACCAAAAAAAACTTTTATTACGCAATGGCGCTGAATGGAAAATAAATGTTTTTTAGGTTTATTTACTAAACCTAAAGCATTAATGCAACGTCACATCATATTTTTCTAGATATTTTTGTCTTCTTTAATTAAAAAAAAATATATTTACTCTACGCCTTATAGTTTATCAAAAATATATGATAAACGTTGAAAATCGGGGTATGCCATTATTTTTCTACAAGAATTTATACAGAACATTATCAAAAAGTTAGGGTATATTTTTGTTTATTAATATCTAAACTATCTAATGTTTTTTTTCAAAACGATTTGATAAGAAATAATGATGGTATATCAAATTGAAAAAAAGGTACGTTGGCAGCAGTCCCCCCCCTTAAATGTGTGTTCTCTGCACTCGTAATCGTAAATTCTTTATTAAATTTAATTATCCATCACATTATAAATATCATCATGTTGATAACCATCATATTGGCATGATTTTATGCACAAAACCAAATATTTTACAGTGCGAGAATTTTTTTCAATGTTTAAAACTGCCACTTCATGATAGAACTCCATAATCATATTGAATTATGATAAAATTATGTAATATATAATTATTCGTTCTATTTGATTTTTTTTTATAAAAAACCTTGTTAAGCAAGTACATATACATCTTCCCACGTTTCCTAAAATAAGCAAATAAATGCTTGTGCTATAGGTGAACGAAATCGGTCGAGGCAGGATTCGAACTCGCGACCACTGGATTACAAGCCCAGCGCGCTAACCGCTCTGCTATCGACCCATCTATTTAGTACGCAAACGCGAATCCCATTCATCGGATCGCTTAATGCTGAGCGTCGTTAGAATGAGATAGAACGAAAAATTATATATAATTTTTTCATCATAATTCTATTTTAATGAGAGAAATGTGAGACGAAGATGGAATATAATAGAAGAACCACGAACTCAAGGAACCCTACAGAGCTTACGACCTGTCACCGGCTGGTTTTCGTGATGTGATCGTAATGCGCTTGCGCAACGTTCACCAATTATGCCTTCTTATTGAGTTCCCTTTACCAATGCATATTTTTGATAGTTCCATATATTTGAATAATGAATAACTAATTACCTGAAAATAAGACATTATTGCTATTGCCATCTATGAAATAACGAAGAAACCCCTTTGAAACGCCCTTATCAATGTTATTTTTGAAAGTTCTATATATTTGAATTATACGAAACAATTAACTTGAAAATAAGACATTATTACTATTGCCATCTATCAAGTAACGAAGAAACCTTTTTAGTAACGCCATCTATTGACAGATTGGTTTATTTGTAAACAATGAAAGCAACAGTTATAAATTTAGGTGACGGTGTTCTCACACTGAGTTAGTTTACTGAATCTTGTTTGAGGGCGGTTCCAAATATCACTTTAAGATGTGGGTTAATAATTTTGGGAATGATAATAACTTACCAAATATTCCAACACCCTGAGTCATCTTAAGTTTGTGTACGAACATTATTGAGGTTAATTATTGTGGTTTCAATCTTATCGAAACACAACCAAATTAAGATCAGTGGACCTTCCACTAGGAATTTCAAACGTATTGCGGTTTCATACAATGAAGATTGGAAGCAACATTCGTTTTACGACTGCAAATATCACTATATAAGTCATTAAATCATTTGATGTAGCAAAATTTATACTTGAACAGTATAGATTTTGCAATATCAAACGATTGAAACTTAATTTGCACATTTTTGAAAAGTCTCTTTTTCCTTCTTTTACTCAGTGCTGAGTATGACGAATTCTTAACTTCTCCTTCATCTTCTGCTTTAGTTAGGAATGTGTCCTGTTATTCTCGGAGCCTGCTTTTGTGAGGTGGTCGTCCAGCTATCCTTCCATAGCTTGGGTGGTCTTCCAGGGGGTCTGCCATTTGTTATCTCCCCATCCGCTGCCATCCTCACCACTCGATCCGAACCAGCTCTCCCCACATGTTCTCTCCAGAATCGTCTTCGTGTTCTTCCCCATCGCACAACATCTTCGACATCACAGATTCTTCTTATTTTAACAATTCTTAACAAGTCTCACATACATAACTCCTCACCCCCCCCAGGGGATATAGTGGGGAAGTATGAACTCGCAATTTTTAAAGTTATTTATTCAATTGCAGATTATCAACTAGTATCGTGCTGAGATTGTATTCTGAAATTTTCATCACAATGTATCCTGTGTGAGTGATGTGAACTATGTGCTAAAGTACCTACTACGTGTCATGTACGACGTGTTTATTCTAATTTATCGATTATAGACTAAAGTATTAATTCATTCGATTCTTTTTAAATTTTACAAATTTGTATATCTAATATTCGCCTAGACCCCATTAGATATTGAAGGAAATTATATATGTGCTTCTTATTTTTTTTTGACTGTAATATTTCAAAGTGACCACGAACTTAATATTTGATATTTTTATTTTCAATTTACCAAATCACTTTCACTGCTCCAAGTGGTTTACTGAGGAGTAATGAATTAGCTATTTTTAAGGTTATAGTTTTTATTGCAGATTATCAACTAGTATCATGGTGAAATTTTATACTGTATACTATGTATGTGCTATAGGCATGTTAATTCTAATTTATCGATTATAGACTGAAGTACCTTCCCATTTAATTCTTGTGAAATTTGTATTTTTAATACTCGCCCCATTAGATTTTGTACGATATCTGATAAGTGCTTCTCATTTTTTTATCTGACAAATATTTCAATGTGACCCCAAGCTCAGGAATCTTAAAATTTAATATTTTTATTATCTAATTGCTAAAAAGGCACACCACTTACATAAAATGGCATTGAAGAGTTATCAAGATTCCATAACTAAATATTTCAGTCAAAATAATTTTAAAAAACTCTTTTTATGAAAATGCTGAAAATAATCTGTACAAAATTTGAATGATTTGTGGAGTGAGTTGGTAGTGAGGAGTATAGCGTAGGCCACAGCCCACTCGTTTTAATGTGTCTTCATTCCATACATTCATATTCCAAGTTAATTTTGGCGGCAAGAAAAATGGTAGTTGGATTATAGGTTTAATTTTTCCATCATGTAAGTGAAGTAAATTATTTCAGACTCCCCTCATTCTGTTTTACATGGAATCATTTTTAGTTTAGTTTTACTTTCATTAATATTCAATTACAACTTAATCAGTAAGTATTCTGACCCCAAATAAGGTGGTTTATTTTCCGGTTATATTCAAACTTCATCATACTTACATTAGTGGAATATTTTGGGTCACGACTTTACGACAAGCAAAAGAATTAGGAATAGAAGAAATTCGGTCAAGAAATCAGGTAAAAGTGAGTGATTCGAGTAGCTGAATCATAGTTACATATAATGTGTATTGAGTCATAGTTATAGTGAGTATTGAGTCTAATGTAGTTATATTGAGTATTGAGTCATATTTATACTGAGTATTGAGTAATAGTTATACTGAGTATTGAGTCATAGTTATACTGAGTATTGAGTCATAGTTATACTGAGTATTAAGTCATAGTTATATTGAGTATTGAGTCATATGTAGTTATATTGAGTCTTGAGTCATAGTTATACTGAGTCTTGAGTCATATTTATACTGAGTATTGAGTCATATATATACTGAGTATTGACGATAATCTTCTTCTTTCAACTACGACATTACAAATAAATTAATACATCTCTTTTTCCATTCAAATCAAAACATACATTTTTTTACTTTTTTTTAATGAATCATCTTCCTACGTTCCCTAAAATAAGAATAAATGCTTGTGCTATAGGTGAACGAAATCAGTCAAGACAGGATTCGAACTCGCAATCACTGTATTACTAGCCCAGCGCGCTGAATATATACCTTATACCCAATGTTTATCCAACTGTCGATTCGTTTATGAGAATTCAATTCTCTGAATGAATCGATATTATAAAGCAAAGATGCGTGTACGAAGGAACATTTTGTATGGCGTAGTCGACTTTTTGCATGCTAATAACACCAACTAGAGGCCTCGCAGCATATATGTTCCGATACATGGATTTACTCAGAATTCGGAGTAGAACATTTTATGTGAGTTTTGTGTGTCTGTGTGTCTGTCTGTCCCCCCCTTATAACTTTTGATCCGATCAATTTACAGATCTCAAAATTTTAAAATATATAAACAGTTATGGGCCTACAAAGTCAGGGGTTATCAACTTTTGAATTTTTGGTTTATTTTTCCGTGTATCTCAAAAACCATAAAAGCTAGAACGCTCAAAATTGGTATAAACATAGACAAATATAAAATCTCAAATAATTTTTTTAAAAAAATTCCAGGGTTTTTCGAACATTTTTTATTAAGAAAAATATTTTTTTTTGATAAATTTATGAGTTTAACTGCCTATGTTTCCAAATTTATCTTCAAACATACATACATACCATCATGCTGTTTTCATATTCTGGGTAGGATCAAAGGACTGATCTCCAAACTGTCCTATCTTGACATACATACCAACTTTTTCAATAATATGGATTTATGGGTTTATAATTTGATTCTTATTTTTCAACTTTACATACTATCGCTATCGTCAGTTGGATCTCATGTGTTACATGCAACTAGTATAATAATATGTATGTATAAGACAAAAAATAGAATCTAACTGGAATTAAATTCTATTTAAGCTATCTGTTAAATATTTCAAAATCCAATTTACACTTTGCCATTGAACTTATTTTCAAGAAGTAAGAAACGAGCGAATTTTTTTTTATCAATACGAAATGGAACTTAAAAATACATTTGAGCTTCCAACGTTCCGGATATAATATTTATTGTTTTCAATCTCGGATAACAACGATATTTTCTTGGATGATTTGATTTGAATGTGATTTTTTTTTGTCTTCCCAACATGTAATCTCAAATGACTGACATCACTGTCTCCGCATGGCATTTCTTCAACTATTTATTCAGCTGCCATCAAAGACCATTCAATAACTGGGAATGTACGATACAAGTAAATCCCTATCAATTCCTCAATCTTATTTTTTCGTCTGTTTTTTCAGAGGTTAAAAATGGCGCTCTCTCTCTCTCTTTGTATTTATTTTTACGAAGGCCCAGCATACTTCCACGATCGCGTATCGCCATTAACGAATGGTTTCATGTTTAGCGTTAACTTTATTAGGCAAAAAGAATGTATCTAGTATTTTAATGACAACGTCGTGGTCGGCCTTCGTGGCTCAGTTGGTTAGGTATCTAGCTGCTGATCCAAGGGTCCCGTGTTCGATTCCTGGCGGAGGCACAGTTTTCAATTGTGTTTTCAGTCTGGATCTGTGATACGAGTAATATCGTAAGACTCCAGAATGTGGCAACTTGTTATTGGGTGCGTGTTTGATTAATATTTGACATAGTAAGTGTTGGTTGCCCGAGAAGTAATATAAAATAAAAAAATAAAAAATTGTATGACAGTTAAGTGAATCGTTGTTTTATAGTAATTCAAATAATAATAAGAAACACTTCCTTGCACCCTGCGCAAGTGGAGAGTTTATTGCCACATGGCGATTGCTTCCAAATAACCAGTATTTCCAGTCCAGAGCAGTATTTTTTGCGTGAAAAATTAATTTAAATTTCTCCTCTGCTGGAGATCGATCCCAGGACGCTTTGGGAAGTCATAGCTCATTTACAGTTTATTGATACAATATTATTTTACAGTGCAGAGCCAAAAAAAAGCAAACCATCAACATAATAATATAAACACAAATAACAGTTTACGCATATAACACGCACGCACGTACGCACGCAGACACAGACACACACATACACACACACTCACGGTTTTGGGAGGGAATTGACATTTAAACACAACGCTTGCCAGATGGTTTGGTGAGTGTTGTATTCAGCAGCATCAGAGGTATCGGCAGGCCCCAAAAAAGATGGACCGATGGTATAATCAGGACGCGGGGAGAAAATGGATGCAGATTGCATCAAACAGACAAAGGTAGAAGGAAATGGAAGAGGCCTATCTCCAGCAGTGGAGGGAAGAAGACTGATAAAGAAGAAAATTTAGTGTTGTATGTTCTCTTAAAAGGATTGTTTTGGAATTTGCGAGTTCCATTTAAAAGGTGTAAAAAAGTAGGCGCTTACCGTGGATCGAGAGATTTTTTTTTAGTTTTGGGTGTCTCGAGCCGAGGTGTAAATAAACAGAGAATTGAGGCAAGAAGGCAGAATACCTATTGGCATCGACGAAAATACCCACTTTGCGAGAAACGTGGTATTTACTGCTGGGTTTTAAGCGTATAAATTACGCGTTTCGAGTTTATGGATGGAAATAAAATGATCGATACCTCTCCGTGCTGAATGGGGTGACAGATTTTAATTTTGCACCCACGAAATCCAATGTAAGAGGCATACTTATACTAAATTTGAGACTATTGCATTTTGCTATTGTATGTGTGTGGGTGTGTATAAATAAATGTGTGTATATATGTATGTGTGTATAAATGTAGAAACATTGTCTACAGTATGCAGCCGCCGGGTATCGAGCTTCTTTGGTCACATCGCCAGGAGAGAGCCAGGAAAAAAGTATTATCACAGGAAGTGTACCAGACAAAAGAAGTAGAGGCAGATCTCCTGCGCGATGGTTTGACCAAATAAAGGAGATGACCGGGAACGACCTTTACTCGGCGGTGCGAGCTGCGGAGGGCAGAGAGGACTAGAGGCGACTCGTTCTGTCCATTGGCAGCCCCATAGATCACGACCCTCAGCATCGAGGAAACGAAGAAGAAGAAGAGAAGAAGAATAATATGCATGCGTGTGTATGTATTCTTATGTATGCGTGTATATTTATGTATGTGTATGTTTTGGAGCATTTTTTGTATTTATATTATAATACATAAGCAATAGGATCATGCTGAAAATCAGCTGCTGGGGGCTTGTCTTCCTGCAACATAGCTGAGCATAGTCCTTTTGAGTCAGAAAGGATGTTTTTCTTTTCATTTGTTGATATATGTCTTATGTTTATTTATTTTTTTTATATACCATCACGTTAACATGTGGCCAGTTTATTTTCTCTTTACAACGTTGTTTACAACGACAATGTTTTTTGGAAGAATAATATTTCTAAACGTTGTTAGTAGCAGATGAGAGAAGAGTAACAATAAGTATGTGTGTGTGAAAGAGATAATTATAATAAAGAGTGTGAGCGTGTATGTGTGTCAGTGTGTGTGTGTGTGTGTGTGTGTGTGTGTGTGTGTGTGTGTGTGTGTGTGTGTGTGTGTGTGTGTGTGTGTGTGTGTGTGTGTGTGTGTGTGTGTGTGTGTGTGTGTGTGTGTGAGAGGGTATGCATGTGTATGTATACATGGTTATTTAAAATATTGTTGAACGATATTTTAAATAATAATCGTTTTATCTTACAAAAAAAAACTGGCATAAAGGCTAAATTATGTAAAAAATATATTTTTTAAAATTATGAAATGATATTAAACCGTGACTTTATAGCTGTATATTATAATTTATATGTTTGATTTTATGATATTTTATAATTGTGTGCTAGACATAATGGGATACATACATAAGTAGGGACTGTGTCAGTTAAAATGATTATACATTAAATGATTGTTGTATTTTTTTTGTATGGTTATCATGGATTTTGAATAAATAAATAAATAAATGTCAAATCAGTCATAACCAGATAATTATAGATATTTTTACAATGGAGTTTTAACATCTAAATGGCGCACAACCTTAATTACTTAGCTTTAAATAATTAACAGATAACATTTTTAATTGTTTCAGGTGTCCAACTTCGCTGGGGGAAATCGCAATAGAGCTTTTTTTTCGCTGATGAATTAGAAACAATTTTTCAGCGACATCTGACGACAACTTCACACAAAGCAGGCGGAAAACAAACGACAGAGTTTTTCTCGTTATCACTTTATTACAAAAATACCGAAGGGGGTTGGAAAATGTTACACGTCAAATTGAATAAGGAAAAACTGGAAACAAACTCAAATATAAACGTGTTACCTTATTCAATTGACGTCCTTTGCCCGCGGTATGAATTATTACCTGACAAAGATATGGCTTCTACGACAAAAGATATAGCCATACACGCTGCACTGATATCCAGTTTAATAAATCAAAAATATGAAATCCCAAGATAAATACGACGTATAATGTTAACAACGAGAATGGAAAAATACACGCAAAGTCGATTAATAATAATAAATCCTTTACTGCAAATGGAGTGACATAAAACCTTTGCAATGAAGACCTTTTCAATACTAAACTGTGTTTGTTATTATACATTGTTTCATTTGATGCTATGAAATACTTCAACATGAGTGACTTTGCATCTCTCTATTTTGGGAGCGTCACTCCGTTAAACTTTAGCCTGGATCTGGACTATGATACGATCCAAAGACTGAACGCAACGGCCCACGCTTTTCTAGAGAGAGGCGAGTGGCTGAACGCGACCGAGGTTCCAAGCCGAGACTCCCTCTACATCGTCGTTCCTATAACCATCCTTTATGCTCTCATATTCTTGGCCGGAATCATCGGAAATGTAAGCACGTGCATAGTCATTGTCCAGAATCGATGCATGCACACGGCAACCAACTATTATCTGTTCAGCTTGGCCATATCTGATTTGTTACTCCTGTTGAGCGGTCTCCCACCAGACGTTTACAGGATGTGGTATCCCGACGTGTACGTCTTCGGAGAAGCTTCCTGTGTCTTTTTGGGTCTTCTGTCTGAGATGTCGGCAAACGCCACAGTTTTGACTATAACTGCTTTCACAGTGGAACGTTATATTGCCATATGTCATCCGTTTCTTTCACATACGATGTCAAAGTTATCTAGAGTTGTTAAGTTTGTGATCGCTATTTGGGTGTTGGGTCTTGGTTTGGCAATACCCCAAGCGATACAGTTTGGTGTCGTATACTCTTTGGAGGACGACAGAGAATCTAGTTCTTGTACGGTTAAGTGGGAAATGGTGGAACACGCGTTTGAGATTTCAGGATTTGTGTTTTTCGTGGGTCCAATGACAGTGATAACAGTGCTGTATCTGTTGATCGGTTTCAAATTGAGGACTTCAAGGCTGCTGCAGCCTTCGAAGAAAGGATCGTTCAACAGCAGTGTGGAACACAACGGAAGTGCGAGAAGTTATAAAAACAATGTGTCACAGAGCAGAGCAATAAAAATGCTTGGTAAGTTAATCTAACATTTATTCATGTTTTTTGGTTTGTCAACCTTTGTTGACAACATTGTTGATAACATTGATACCTTTGTTGATAACATTGTAATACCTCAAAATATTTCCCTACCGTTCTATGTTACCGAGACGCTAAAATAAGGGCATTTTGCAAGGGTTACGGAAATACATTCAATAATTTAACTCAGGGTTAAAAGCAATGACATTAAATTTATATACATGGCATCTAATTAATCTATAGTCCATGTTGTCCATGTACCTAATATAGTACATAATATTATACAGCACAATACAACATATTGTGTACTTGTAACTACATCCTTTTCAACCCTCAAGGTTAAAACTAAACCAGGGAATATTTAGTTGATTCAGGGGTCGACAACTACGAGTGTATTTATTTATTTTAAATAATTAACATTTCACTAAACATGTAAAATGCTTATTCAAACAAAATGTCTTTGGAACTTAAAAAATCCAAATCCGAGTTTCATTAAATAATTTCAATATTATAATTATGAAAATAAATTTATTCATGTATCAAAAACTGCCTCATATTTAATTTGTTGTGTTCTATTAACATTGATTTATATACAAGTCATAGATTTCTTAATTTTCATTCATTTTATATAACGTTTTATAGAAAAATGTAAATAAAAGCAGGCATAAGTTATAGATGTATTCGCACATACTTAAGAAAAAATACATTATCAAACGATTCCCGATTCCCCGAGCAGATACAGTTTAAATCGTTTTAACTCAGGATCGGAGAGACGTTAAAAAAAGTAAGTCTCCACAATATGGCACCTTGTTATTGGGTGCGTGAATATGAAATTAATATTGTTCATGGTATAACCATAGAATAATAATAAAACTCTAGAATATTCATTCCCATACAATAACTCGCTGAAAAAGTGAAGCCGTTTTACTGGCCGGCTCGTGTCAATATATGTATGACTCTGCTGTAATTTTTCAAGTAATTTTGCTATTTTGCTAACTATTTCGTAAATAATTTTGTAAGCAGTTAAAAAATTCCCTATTTGGAGAACGTATCACGCAGACGGCCAAATGATTACTGAATGCTCGTAGCAAAATGTTGACCAAATTAGTCAACATAAAGCAGTCGTGTTTACTACAGGCTAAAGAGTATTCTATACTATAATTATACTATGGGTATAACCATGATTCTTTGTTTTTATTTTTCTAAATTAAACAATCTCGTTCTCAATTTCATAATACAGTGAAAAATAAAAAAATATTCATAACACTTTTCTTCATAGAAAAAATATTTTGTATTGCAATTTTGAAACATAAAATGTAATAAAAATACTAAACGAATATTATCTGTATACATTGATTCAAAATAAGAAAAATGTTTAATAGGTATTTATCCAATAAATCTCTTTTTCTTTTCCTCGTAGCCATTATCAGGCTGTTTATTGAATCAGTTAATTTTTTTCTTTCAGTATTTCTTAAAAAGTATCCTATAGGTTTCTGTATTTGTTCCTACCCACAATTTTGCGGAATCGGAAAGTAAAAATATACTTATATATCTGATACCATAACTCGTTAATATACAGTTAAATATCATTATTCCTTGTTAAAAGGTTGGTTTCCACTGAACTGGACACATTACATTGTAACAAGAGATTCCGACATTGTGCTCCTTTATGTCAAGTTATCTACGCCAATCTCCATCTCCATAGACTATACAACTTTACCCTCTAATTACTTTTTCAACAAATACCCTCGTGTTGTCTGTCTCCTCTACCCCTGCCCCTCCCCACACTATTGGTAAGCAATTAAACCTTTTGTCAGAGACACTCCTCAACAGTCTCTTGTCCTCCTGGCCTTTCATTACCCCACAGCGATAACTTTGTATCATCAATTGAACATAATTGCAATGTCCGTGTGACCTTACATGTAACAACTTATTAGAGTACCTACCTACATGTTCTTTTCATTGAACTAATCGTCCAAGGACAATTGATTTTAAAACTATTATTACTCTGTGACTATAGAGGACTCTAAATGCTTTGTTGCGCAGATACATCATCACGCTTTGTTCCTCAAGGTGAAGATATTAGAGACAACAACACATGTTTACATCTTAGCAAGCATACACTGTCGCCCTTCGTATTTAGTTCAGTTGATTAGATGTCTGTCTCCTATGCCATATTTCTTCCGTTCAATTCCCTGTGGAGACACGATTTCGAAGATCTCCAGGAGTGCGTTCATAATGAACGCCGAGTGCACTCAGTGACATTCTAAGCCGTTTAGAATGACCGAAAACAAACGTTCTAAAGACACTGTCGCGTTCAGATCGAAGGTGGAGTGTACGCTCCAAACGCTCTGTATAATCGTCGGGTGAAAAACGCTCTGACAGTAAGTTGTTGTTGACTTCTATTTTTTCTGTGGTGTCTGTTATGTCAGTTGACGTTATATTTGGTGACAATATATTATATACATTCACAAAAAGATTTTTTTAAGAAAAAATAATTCAAATGTTTCCAATAAAAGGTCAGACAGCATTGTTCACACCATTGCCCAATAATTGTTTAATGTCTTTCGATGAAAATATTATAACCTAAAAAGTATGATAAATGACTTTTGACATTTAAAACGCTCCATGCTGCGTTCAGATTGAAACGCCGCTCGATAGCGTTCAGTGAGCTCATCCGCTATCTATGTTTATTTTCTTAATTAATTATATTTATTTTTTACAATATTTGAAACTTGATAGAATCAATATTATAACAATAACAATATTTATATAGGTATTTATTCCTTTACATCATTGAAATTTTATTGTATCTACTTATTTACCTTAATTTCTTTTTAGGTATTCTATTTTTCTAGGTATTTCCCCTTCCATCTCTATTATTCGTATCCTCGTTTTGAATCTAAATATTAAAGACTATTATTCACCATTCTGACGATGCTCAGCATTGAGCGATACCGGTGAGTGGGAGTCGAGTTTGCGAACTTAATTAAAAAGAATGAAAAATTAGATGTTATAATTATTTTTTCATCATAATTCTATGTAGGTAATAATTATATGATGAAATCTTAAAGAGTAGGTAGATTAGGGAAGGATGGGTACACTGTTAAAGGGATCGTAATTGGTTAACGAAATAATTATCACTTAAATGTGGTCTGAAATATTAAATTTAATGTTTATCCAATGTTAATAATACAATAACACTGAACAACTTGACTTTGTGTTCACAAAATATTAATTATCTCTTTAATTTCAGATTAACTTAGCCACGGATGGGCTCGTAGTAGAGTCACTAAATTACGATTTTGACTACACAAGCGGAAACAATCGCGATATTTTCTAGTCTAGCTACAAAGTAATCAGTTATGTTTTCTTTTGCGATATTCCACAAATGTTTGTGAATAAATCACAATTTAAATTTGATCACTAAAGAATTTAAATTTGATCACTAAAGAATTTTCATTACGTCTTGTTACCATAGAATACTAATAAAACTACTTGTTTCATGATAAACTATGACACAAAATAGAAGTCATATTTATTAGTAACCCAATTACCACATTACCTTGCCGACCGCCGTGGCACAGTTGGTAAGCCGTTCGGTTTCTGTGCGGGTGTCCTGGGTTCGATTCCCAGCAGAGGAGAAGTTTATTTAAATTCATTTCTCACGCAAATTTTGCTTCTCTGGTCTGTAAACACTGCGTAGAAATTGCCATACGGCAGTAAACTCGCCACTTGCGCAGGGTGCAAGGAAGTGTTCATTATTATTATTATTATTATATTTACCTTCGTCGGCCTTTGTGGTTCAGTTGGTTTGGTATCTGAGTGCTGATCCAAAGGTCACGGGTTCGATTCCCTGTGGAGACACAGTTTTCAATTGTGTTATCAGTCTGGATCTGTGAGACGATTATTATCGTTACTTACTTACTCAGCCTCTTCTTGAGTCCAGTACTGAACAAAGGCTTCCCGCTTGGACTTCCACTGGTATCTATTCTGTGCCATTCTTCGCCATTCAGGACCTGCCACTTTTTTATGTCATCGGATCATCTGGTCTGGGGCCTTCCCACGCTTCTGCTTCCTATTCTTGGCCTCCAGTCCATCACAATTTGTGTCCATCGTCCATCTGACATCCGAGATATATGACCCGCCCAACTCCACTTTAACTCCGCTATTCTCTTGGCAACATCCGCTATTGCTGTGTTCTTCCTAATCCATTCATTAGTTTAATTTAAATTAAACAGGCAATATGAATATTGCCTGGTTTCTCTAGTATTTTAAATATTGTTGTTTTTTACATTATTATTTGAAAAAAACTGTTGTATCCAATAGAAAAAAAAAATTAAATGACCCGCAAAAAGCTGAATATTGCTCATTTATGTAATTATATTTAATGAGAATGCATTTCATATTTTCTTATTTATGATCATTACACATTTTTCTAGCCTATATTGTCTTCTACGAAAAGGGAGTTTTTTTTCTATTTGGTAAACTAAATAATCCAATATTATCAAAAATGAAAGAATTTACATGTCAAAGCGACGATTTTAAACAATTTACGAGACTTTGTTGTTGAAAAAATGCCTTGAAATTATTTCGTTAGAGGTTTTATAAAGAACAAATTATTACAAAAATTTAAATAACTCGGTATTAATTTCAAACATTCACTTATTTATTTTACAATAAAAAGATCAAGGGGTTCTTTTTTGTATAAAAAGGTATTGATTTACCTTCAAAAGAAACCCGCATTGTTCACGATGATAATATGTAAAACGGAATTCGATAATTCTTTTGTAGTTCAAATAGACATAGCAAATCGGCCTTAAATAATTCCCATTTGAATTTAAAATAGAAAAATTAACGCGCTTTTTGAAAACGAACATGTTTTTACCATAGATTTTTATTATAATATACTAGATGTAATACTCTGTGCAAAAAGTGAGTCATGGAATATCGCGCGTTGACGTTTTGGTTGGCAACATATTTCAGTTTTCCTTACATTTCAACACATCCTAGATAAATGTTCTCTTAACCTTAATAATTAAAATGTTTTTTAGACAAATAAATCCGAAAACAATTCACATAAGTCGTTATTTTCTATAGAAAAACGATGTGGTCTGGAACCAAAACGTCAAAAATCCCCTGGAAAAATGACTCACTTCGATTCATACAAAATTTGCTAACTACGACAAATATTTTTTTATTATACTGGTATTAAAAAAAATAGATTCTTGGGCATATTTTTTAAAGTACAAACATTCGATAAATCTGACTATTTATTAGAATTTTTAATGTATAATACTATTGAAATGTATACTAAAGATTATATATTTGAGTATGATATGATATGACACATAACTACTTCTCTCTTACACATAATTAATCTTCTCTTCATCTTCATTAAGTAGACCAGTTGGTCTGTAATTCAAAAACATTGCCTCCTGAGATGTGAAAGTCCAACTACCCTTCCATCTCTTGGGTGGTCTTCTGGGAAGACGGTGACCAGAAGAGATTTCATCTACTACTGTCTCAAGTCTATCATGGTTCATTATGGCTCTTTGGTCACTCCAATGTCATCTTCTGGATCTACTCCAGTGAACAATGTCCTCTATTCCACATGTTTTTCTTATTTCAACATTGCGAACACAATCTCGGAGAGTTTTAATCCACTGATTGACCTTGGAACCTCCATTTCCGTTTCCCTTAGGAGCCCCTTGGTTCGTACAGTGTCTGGTCGCGTTTTTTCTACAACATATTTCATGATCGGTTGCACGCATGTCTAATTTTTTTTAGACCAGACCCTATTTTTAAGACATCCAGACATTAGAACCACTCACACTTAAACATCGAATAAAATAAGCTGCTTATTTTCTATGATACATTTTTATGAGAAATGGATAATACAAACATATCATTTTATAAAAGTGGATTGTGGCCAACGCTATACTTTTCACTACCAACTCACTCCACAAAGTAACGAGTATACAAATACACAAATTTGCAAAATTTGAAAAGGATGAATGAGTGATTTAGTCTATAATCGATAAAGTAGAATAAATATCATATATTTAGCAAGTAGATAACATATATGTAGCACGTAGCACAAACACACATACATTGTGATGAAACTTTCAGAATACAATCTCAGCATGATACTAGTTGATAATCTGCAATAAAAAATAGCCCTACGAATTTCAAATTCATAACTCGCACTATATCCCCCTTGTTGTTTGTTCCTGTTGCACAAAAGATAACAACACAATAAAGTGCACACAAAAACAATGCATTTAAATTATCAAAACTCTATGATGAGATCGACATAGTTCTTGAAGAACATCGATTACACTTTTTTCTACATCTTCAGGCTTCTGTACTCTTTTGTGCTGAAAAACAAACAGGATATTTTAAAGCAGAGACACATTATGTATAAAATATAACAGCTTTTCGCAATTCAGAAAGAGTTTTTTTTAATTAAATCAAGACTCGTCGTTTTCACCTTTAATTGTTGAATAAGAAAATGTGTATCTAGATTTTTTTTTATAAGGAAATTTAATAAAGAAGCAGTTCCGCTGTTATGTTTGTACGTGAGACGAAAGCGTCAAACCTGTTTAGTTGGGGACAATGAGAAAGCGAAGGTTTTCGGTGGATGATTTATGAGATTTAGCGATATTAAAACCCTTCCTGACATACATACATACAACACACCACCCCTCTGAAATAAGGGTATCCACGACACTCAAAAGGAATAATACTTATTAAATAACATACCAGAAATAATACAATTGTTTTAATGTGAGAATGTTTACATTCATTTGTTTGGAAATTCAACATCTTCATTTTTATTTCTTTGAGGAAAACATTCTGTAGCAATTTTACGTGTTACAACTTTTGAAACATGTGACTGCTTTCAAAGTATGTGAAGACGCGAATATGTAATAAAAAATGTGAAAAGTAGAAGTGAAAAGTGGACTGTATTTTTGAAAGGCGATTCGTTGCAAACCACTGCAAGGCAAAGGAAGGATATAAGGAACACTCACTTGATTTTTCCTTGGTGCTCTGCCTTGTTAGATGGTCACAACTTTCACTAGGATCCCACACACGCGCGGTAAGAAAAAACAATTATGGCGATTTCAGTGAGTGTAAAGGAGCGGTTAAATGGAAGAGAATGATATGGATGGACATCACAGGACGCGGTTTCAAAGGAGACTGATTTTGGGTGTAGGGCGGGCAGCAGTTGCAACAATATTATATGTCATTTGATATAAAATAAAACATACGACAATAATGATAGTGACATATGATTGTTTAGAAAGAAAAATACTTTTAAATTTTAACCAAGTACCTATTTATTTACATTGAAAACTTAAACTAGGTTTCTTCAAATCACCATTTCCAACCGACCTCAAAAGACGGAGGAGGTTATCAATTCGACGTGAACTTTTTTTGGCTTGGATTTTCTTTTAACCACGTTGACTTATATCGATGATTCTTTTTTTCATAAGAAAGGAGTTATCATCCGAATATTCTTATTTCAATTTGGTCAATATATGATTATGGGATCCATAAGAAAATCGTCAAACTCTTCAATTTTCACATCAGCGATAATAATTCTTTACCACATTATCCGATTTTAATGGTTTATTTTTTAATAGAATTCACGATAAAAAATATCAAACTCTTCATTTTGCAAATTCGTCTGCAACTTATTATAGTTCTTTACCACGTCATACAAATTCAACGGTTATTTTTTCATAAGAAAGGGTATACTTCTGGAGTGGTTCCACCTGAAATAAGGCAATTGGTTTGATGATGGTATTCACGTGAAACTCATAAATTTGCGAATTATTCTATAGGCTAATTGTTTGAAAGATAAACATATCATAACCAAACCAAACACCACATTTTCCTGTTTTGACAAACATTCATTTTAATTTTTTTATAAGAAAGATTATTATTAAATTAATTTTAAAGATATAACTTTGTATTAACCACGTTTTTTGGTTGAAACGATGCGACCGGTTTCGGATTCATTCAAAACAGAACATAATAAACAATCAGTTAAATTTATCTTTCAGTCCATTATTAAATATGTTTCCTTTTACTTCTAATCCTTCAGCCAATCGGACCCACCCTGCACAAGACCCAACCCTAAGTACCCCCACCCTACCTCTACCTCCGCCCCCATAGATTTCTTGTAAGCACGTCGTCACATTCTGTTTCAGTTGAAAGTTAGCCTGATGAGGGAACGGTTAGTTCCGAAACCGGTCGCATCGTTTCAACCAAAAAACGTGGTTAATACAAAGTTATATCTTTAAAATTAATTTGTTAAATATGAACCACAAAGTTAACATTCAAACATTTGAAAACATTTGAAAAAAAAGATTATTATTATTTAGAATTTTTTGTGAATAGAAAATTTTGTGAATAGAAAACGGACTTAAAATGAATGCCAGCAAATCAAAGGTAATGGTCTTTGAAAAGAGTGAAAGCAGAACAGTGTGTCAAATAAAAGTAGAGAATGAATGGCTTGAACAAGTCGACGAGTATGTCTGTCTGGGTAGTATGTTCCAACGGAATGGACGGCCTGATAAGGATATTGAAAGAAGAGTTATGGCAGGAAACAGAGTGAATGGAGCACTTAGACCAGTTATGAATGATCGCAACATATCAAGAGACGCTAAAGTTGCCATTCATAACGCAATCGTAGTGCCAACCCTGAAGTATGCAAGTGAGACCTGGACATGGCAGAAGTCGCACGAAAGCAGAATAAATGCAGTTGAAATGAGATCGCTTAGAAGAATTTGTAACAGAACGATGTATGATAGAGTTCGGAATGAAGATACAAGGAAAGAATGTAAGATAAAGAAAGATGTAATTAACAGAATGAAAGTTAACACATTGAGATGGTTTGGCCACTTGGGGAGAATGAACGAAGAACGCCTGACGAAGAAAATATACAAAGCTGACAGGAACGGAATAAGAGGTCGCGGGCGCCCAAGAAAAGGATGGCACGACCATGTAAACGATATTTTGAAAGATGGAAATGTAAGAAGCATGAACAACAGACGAACATGTATAAGACGATGTATGAATGTTGATGAGGCGATGAATGTGTGTCAAGATAGAAAAATGTGGCGTTCGGTTCTCTCTGCCTACCCCGTGAGGGACATGGCGTGATGGTATGTATGTATATATGTATATTTTTTGTGAAGTAATTTATTTTTTACAATTATAACATTTGGTGAAATAAAAGATACCTAATATTTTTCCATAAATTAAATTAAAATACGCATTGAAAACAAGAAAAGATAATCAAAAAGTTTATTCAATTAAGTTTTCAGCATAAAATAACAGTCACCCTAATATGAAGTTCAGACGAAGAAATTCTAAATATCAGAAATGTACGGAAATTGAGAAATATGTTATTAAGATTTTCCTGCGATATAATTTAGCGAAATGTCTGTAAAAAGTACGAAATGAAATGATTTGCACATTTGTCACCGTTTTCCATTTTTCAATTCATTCCTATGTTTGGAATACTTAAAAAAAATCCATAGTGTTCCATTTCATACCCGCGTTGTGTGTCAGGTTATTTTACAAGATTGGCATTTATGTCTTGCAAAAATAAATAAAAAATAAAACCCCGATTTTATTTCCGTTTGAATGTTCCATATTTTATTTCTAAAAACAAAACTGTTTTACCCAATTGAACGTTATAATTAAAATAATAGTAACGGAACGGGAACAAATTTTTTGCATATTCATAAAGTAGATTTATTTTCGGATAATTTAGAAGTTTCTTGAAAATGAATCAATTAAAAAAGTAACAATATATAAATTACCACATCAACCTAACTATTAAATATAACCTAACTATTCAGTCAACTATCAACCTTACTATTAAGTCAACTATTAAATATGTTTTTTTAATGTTTCCACTAGCTCGCCATAACGGTAATCCTTACTCAGTATTCGTAGTGGTTTAAACAAAATAAATTTGTACCAAATTTCAAATTTGTGAAAATATTAAATATGTTTCCATTATACTCTTGTCATTCTAAAATCAAAAACACTCCCCCAACCTCCAATCTCACAATCTTCTTTTAGGCACACCATCACATTCTGTATTATTTGAAAATTTGCTTGAAGAGGGAATGGTGAGCTCCGAAACTGGTCGCATAAATTCAATAAATAATGTGATTAAATAAATAAATTGATTTAAAATACATAATAACTTGTTTCTTCCACATCACATTAATTATCAATGGTTAGAATATTTTCCGACTGTACTAGTCCACCCTCAGCCCAAATTGTGACTCGAAAATAAAAAAAAAATGTATCAAAAAGTTAATGATTCGATATTTGAGAATATCATGTTTTCAGTCATTTAGTATATTTGGATTAAGCGCTCATCTTCTTTTTCTTCTTCATCAGCCCATCTGCATCCAGAGTTGAAAATAGGCCTCCCCCCTCTTCTTCCACTCCTCCCCTTCCTGGGCACACCGCTTCCAATTGCTCCCTGCCACTGCTTTGATGAAGTCCGACCACCGTGTCTGAGGATGTCCCACGATTCTTTTTCGATCTCGGACGCCACTCCAAAACTCTCTTGGTCCACCTACCATCTGTATATCTGGCAATGTATCATGGACAGTTTCATTTCAGAGTGGCGACTCTTTCGGCGATATCGGTTACTTTGGTCTGATGTTTTATCCACCTGTACTTGTTTTTCAATCTCTTAAATAGATGTTCAACATCCTTCTCTCCATAGCCCTCTGTGTCACCATGGGCTTGTTCCTGAGTTGCATGAGTTTCTAGCCAATATGTAAGCTAGGAAAGGATACAGGAGTCAAATATGGATTTCTTTAAATCTCTTCCGAATATTGGGGATCAAGAGGACCTATAACGATAAACCTTGTGACTGAAAACATGATATATTAAAACCGCCTATGGCCACTTTCATAAAAATTAAAGGAGACTTAATGTCGACTTTAAAATAAATTGCGTTTCACAACAACAAAATGTCACTTAAAGTTCACTTTAATTTAAAGTCTAGTGTCTTCGTATTTTAGTCACTAAAGTCTTCTTTAACAACAGTTAATTTTTTTGCCACCAGAGTGTGCTGCAATATGACATAATGTTCAAGTCAGTTCTTGTTGATGTCAATATTGTCAATTGTATGTAGACGATCATGTGCATATTACTTACTAATATTCAATATTTTTATTATTATTTAAACATTTTTTTATAAATAATATAACAAAATGATGTTTCCAAAATGAGATAGTACTGTGATACGGCGGTGAAAAGTATATAGGAAAAGAATCGACCACATGGAAAAGTAGAATTAAGGAGAATTTTTTGATAGGTTTTGTTCCATAAACATGTCCTATACATCAATGATCAATTCAATGACAGAAATAACATATTATATGGTAGTAAACAGAATGATTTACCTATGCTATGAGCTATGTTTCCATAGATTTTGATAGCAATATTGACAACTTTCAGGTATTTTGGTGACATTTCTGCCTTTTACTAAAGTACGCGGCATTATTATTTATGAAACGCAACGACTTAAAGGCGACTTTAAATTTTTAAAGAACCTTTAACTAAAGGGTCCTTTTGCTGCTTTTTATGAAACTGGCTGCTAATGCATTAAGTTACGCGTTAGTAAAGGTTACTGTCGCTTGCGTTATAGATGGTTTATAATATGTGTTTCAAAATATCGGAAACCCCAAATTTGTTGATTTTTTGCATTTTAAAAACAAACCTGTCTTGAATTGAAAAAAAATATAGGTCATTCACTTTGTTTGTATGCACTCTTTAAGCACGTAAAAGATTTATTTCTCTACGACACATAGTTATGGAGTAATTTTAAAAAATATAAAAAAAGGATATTTAAAAAATATATTTATTTAAGGAAAACTTATGCTGAATTTTAAAATTGTGTGACGAATATTCACTAGAGAAATATTGAAAATACTTATCGTATTTTTTTTTAAACACTGTTATATATTGTGAGGATGTAAGTTAATTTAAATAAATTCTGCCCCTAGCTTGGGCTGTCATTGTGAGTGTATAGGTGATTTTAAAGAAGTTAAATGAGAAAAGAACCTACTCCTCCACTGTCTAACTACAGTAGCAAAGCAAAGAGACTCCAAATATTAAAAAAATATAATATTAACAAGTAAATCACACTCAGGGCGTGAATTTATTAATTGCTGAACTAGAAGACAAATAACAAGAGTGAAAATTAAGATCAAGTTCAAGGTGGAAAATAATCTTGTGCTATGAGGACAACATGAATTTAGTTTAAAGTTTAATTACGTCGATCAAGTGGACAGATTATAATATATAAATATATAGCAGATTATCATTACATCTTACAGTTTGAAATATAAAAATTCAGTCAAAAACATTAAAGATTTTACATTAAATATAGCAT
The DNA here is from genome assembly GCA_963576475.1 of Molanna angustata. Taxonomy (NCBI): domain Eukaryota; kingdom Metazoa; phylum Arthropoda; class Insecta; order Trichoptera; family Molannidae; genus Molanna; species Molanna angustata. The sequence continues at coordinate 37,754,194 of OY754971.1, read as the reverse complement.
AATCAAGCAGACAATATAAAGAAGAAATTTAACAAGATGAAATGCCGAAGCGACGTTCATGTACAGCGATGAATCCTATTAATATTTGTTTCATTAATTATGTGACAGGCAAGAGAAGCATCCTTCTTTCATTATGAGAAATGGTCAGCATAATATAGAGTTTACGTAGATTTTGTTCCATATAGGAGGTATAAAATACCACGTGTGATACATGATTTGTCGACATACGCTCGACGTTGAATATCTGTCCAAATGGTCGACGATGTGTGGACGGCATTGTCCCAAGTGATGATTTTTACATCGTCAATAAAATAATAAAAAAAATTACGGAGGTTATAAAGAAGGGATTTATGAGATCCTGAAATGTTCGGTAACGATTAGAGACAACTCACGCCAGTTGATAAATTACATATTTCAATACAATATTATTTATTTTATTTATTTATTTAAACACTTTATTGTACATTACTTAATAGCTAGTACAAATGGCGGACCTATTGCCTAATGGCAATTTATTCCAGACAACCATCTGTGGCAGTTATGAGACAAAATGGTACATGTACAAAAAAGAAAATATATATAAAACCACGACACGGTTTCGACTTCAGATCCATGGGGTGCAGTGTATCGCGCCGTTTCTTCTAAGAGAGGAAATGGCGCAACAATATCCTGCATCCGCGATGCAACTACTGGTGAGTTCACAACGTCTCTCGATTCAACTGCTTCCGTTTTTCTGGACGCGTTGATTCCATCGGATGATCCGTCTACCGATAATGTTTTTCATAAATGGGTACGTGCTCTTCAACACAACATTCCTCAGACACCCGCTTCGCCACCAGTTTCTGTTGAGGAACTCGATTTAATTATTGGGAACCTTAAACTAAATAAATCCCCAGGCCTCGACCGTATCGACTCTATTTTAATACAAAGATGTTGGCGTTTGGCTCAATTTGAAATGGTTTCCCTCTTAAAAAGATGTTTAGACGAGGGCTGTTTTCCAGACTGTTGGAAAACGGGGCCTCATGACTATAATTCCCAAACGATGCGATCGTCCTAGCACGGACCCAAAAGCATATAGACCTGTTACTCTCCTGCCTATTCTGGGCAAGATTCTGGAAAGACTTATATGCAGTAGAATTGAATCCCATCTTTCTAACTCATGTCCACTTTCTTCTCGCCAATTTGGCTTCCGACCTGGAATTTCAACAGTCGATGCTATAAATTATATGTCAGAATTTGTAAGACCTTCTGACGAAAAATATGTTATTGCTATTTCCCTTGACATTAGTGGTGCAGTTGACAATGCTTGGTGGCCGCTCATTTTGCATAAACTGAAGTCAAGGAATATACCCCGCAATATATATCTGATAGTTAAGAGTTACTTTGAAAATCGCCGCATAGTCCTGCCTGGGGGACAATTTCTACATACGCGACAGGTAAGCATTGGATGTCCTCAGGGTTCTGTTCTCGGTCCACTTCTCTGGAACATTCTTTTTGATGACTTGCTGGATCTTCCTCTCTCCAGTAATTGTACGATTCAAGCGTATGCCGATGATGCATACATCCTCGTCCGTGGTAATTCCCGTAGATTTATTGAGAACTCAGCTACTCAAGCTGTTTCCTTAGTTTCCGACTGGGGTGTAAAAAATAAACTTTGCTTCGCTCCTAATAAGACATGGCTTGGTTTGCAAAGGCTTACTACGTAGACAGCCGTCTTTTAAGTTCTCAGGAACAAATGTGAGTTTTCGGGACCAAATCACTTGCCTAGGAGTTGTTCTGGAAAGAGGACCAAATTTTAAAAACCATGCTCGATTGTGTGTCGACAAAGCTAAGTCTGCTTTTTTAAAGATCTCACACATCGCCAAGGCACACTGGGGTTTACAGTTTCAAGTATCCTGTCTTTTCTATAAGGCAGTTTACCTCGGCATTGCTTGCTATGCAGCAGGATGTTGGTCTCACGCCTGTGAACTTCAACATATACGTAGAATTTTGTTCTCAGGCCAACGATTCGCTCTCATTGCTCTATCAAAAGCATATGGAACGAGTCCCACTGAAGCACTGCCAATTTTGACAGGCATGACTCCCCTTGATCTGGAACTTCAGCGTAGAGGGGCTGTTTTCAACCTTACGCGGGGCTGTTCTTCTATGATCGGAAATATTCCTCTCTTCCCTCCAGAGGGTCGAGTGTCACGTGGCTTTGTTGAAAGGACTGTAAATGAAAATTTGCAGAACATCTGGAAGACTCGCTGGACGGCCTGCTCAGTGGGAAGAATTACCTACTTATTTTTTCCCGATGTGAGGTATCGTCTTAAATCTCCCTGGGTTGTTCCAGACTTTTGGACTTCCCAATTTTTCACAGGACACGGAAACTTTAAAAGTTATCTTCACCGATTTAACATTGCCTCCTCTGCCTCATGTCATTTCTGTCAATATCCGGACCAAACTTCGGAACATATCCTTTGGGAATGTTGCCACCCAATGGTGTCCTCATATAGATCGGAGCTCCTCGTTGCTGTCCGTGGGTCTCTTCAAGGTCCCATTGGTCATGCGGATTTTGTGATCTCGAAGAAAAATTATAAAGCTTTTAAGGTTTTCTGTCATAGATATGGTGCCTTACTTTTAGAAGATTCCCGTTAAATTAATTATTTCCAGAGATCTTGGTCACTTCTCTGATGGTCTGCATGTAGGGGGATCTGAGGTCATAGACAGTCCACGGGTGTGAATTTTCTGTTCGCACTCGTTGATTGTTTCTTTTTGCACTATGGTGCCGAGATTGCTAATCTAGAGGGCTCCATGAGCTACTTTTCGTGCTATGCATTTTTTTTTGTCGTTCACTTAGCGTTCTGTGAAGGGGCCGATTACAGTCCCCATAGGCAGAGCGGGTGGTGGTGGGAGTAGCGAAAAAATATATATATAAAACCATAAACATATTACATTTAAACACAAGAAAGTAAGAAGAATAAAAATATGTACATCAATGTAAATTTAACAAATCATAGATAAAACCTGTTACAACACTATGGGAGGGAAGGGAAAAAAAGGAGAGGAGATATGACTAACTACAAGAATAGGGAAATAAATGGGAAGTATGTAGGTTAAGAAATGGAAAGTAAGAGCGCGCGTTTTAATCTGGTTTTGAAGGTTCCTAACGTTGGTGCAGTTCAAATGTCAAGGGCCAAGTTGTTCCATAACCGGGCAGCATGGACAATAAATGATGATGAATAGAAAGCCGTGGCATGTGATGGGATGGCGAGGGTTCTCTCTTCTCTAGATCGAAGCGGGAGTCCATGAGAGGCCAGAGGTTGAAATCTTTCGGTCAGATATGATGGAGCATTAGGGTTGTTCAAAATGTTAAACAGAAGACAAAGAGTGTGTTGATCACGGCGCAGAGAATATTACATGAGACTTACCCTTCTTTATTTATTTATGAATTTAAATTTTTAATCTGACTCCTTTGAGCCAGGAACAATGTGTGTGGTGAGCAGTGGCGACTGGTAGATTGTATTTTTGATAATTTTTGGTGGTGCATTTTTTCCTGAATTAATAATAAATTAATTGGTATTTAATCGATATGCATTTACGTATATCTACATAGATATATACGTCTACGTTGGTATATTATGGATAAAAATGAAATAATATACATATTCAAAATATTTTACCTATTTGTAAAGAAGTTCAATCCTGCGCTGTTTCTATTTGGTAAAAACTTCAATCACTCGTTTGTTATTGATCGATATCCACAATCTGATTGTGTTCTCATGTCAACAGTATCTAAGTTAGATAAATTTATTGTATTGCGTAAATGAATTTGTGAAGAAATAATTTCTCAGATAAATGAGCCAACACCTTTTATAATCCAAGTAGATATAGTCGCCATCGAATAGTAAACATGGAAAACAAAATAAACTATTTAATTTGTCACAACCACATAACCATGATGCTTTATCATAAAACTGCATTTTAAAAACACGAACAAAATTCTTAGTTCTAATTTTGCATTGTTGTTTAATATTTAACATTGGTCTTGGAAGACCTCCACGATTTATTTTCAAAAGAAGACTTATTACTTTTAATGTAAAACACATCTATTAATTCACTCGTTTTTAAATCTATAAGATATCTGTACTATACACAAATATTTATTGATTTAGATTATCTTGTAAAAAGCGATAATATACGATATAAACAAAGTTTTGTTTCAACTGACTAAACCCTGACAAATTACTCTAATTGCGCATGCTCAATGCTCATGTATACCTAGTGTTTACATTATGAAGAAAAAGGATAACACGCGAATATTCATGTTTCAATACTAATTGCGAACATATTAGAGAGAGCGAGTTAGAGATATACATTCTAAGTACATTTAAGATATGATAATTTGGTGCAACGCACGAAATATGTGAAATGAATGCATTGCTAGTAAGTACAAGTATCTCTTTCTCATCTAATACGGGACTATCTCTGTCTGTTCATACATACGCTATACAATAGACAATTATAACTCGGTGCGTTATGAATTTCGCACGCAGTACTAAATTAATAATATTTGTATTGCGGTAGTTACATAATATTATATCGATCGCGAAGATGTAAAGTATATGGACAGTGTTCACTTATTATTTTTTTTAGAAAAAATAACAGTAATAAAGTAAAGCGTAATATTATTTTTAAAACATATTTAAATATTATTTTTTACAATATATCATTTAAAAATTGGTAGTGCAATTGATCCAACGCACTTTATATAGAGTCGCCGCTGGTGGTGAGCCATGTTTCACCTCCGCCGGCCAGAATAGAAAAGGAAGATGGCTGACCTCGACGGATAGATATCGCGCGTCACGTCCATCGACTACCAAAAGTTGGACGAAACACAGCTATCATCGACAATAAATAAATTGTTTAAAGGACCTCATGTGAATTCAATAAAATAATGTCCAATAACATTACAATATATTTGAAAAATTTGATTTAAAATTGGGGTGTTTAGGTTTATATGCCTCCTTAAGCATCATTTCCTTCTTATTTGAAATATTTTCATTCAACACGGGCAATTGATTAAAATACCCAATTGAGTTGTGTTTTTTTTTTATAAAAGATTCGTGAAAATAAGGTTTCTTTTATCGTTAACAAAGGGTATATTATGTACTCTTACATATAACAAAGATAGAATGACAGCGTGGTAAAGTTTTACGCCAAAATTCATTAGCGTCGCCATGACGTAGCGTGACGCTGTTTACATTACAAAACAAATGACATTATATTTTTTTAGGTTTGTCCTTTTTATTTTAATGTTCTATATTATCTTACATTAGTGTGACCACACTTCCATACTTCATAGCGGTACACCATATGGCGACAAAAGATCATAAAGCGTTGCTTTTTCACAACTTGTTAACACGAATTGTGTTCACGTACCATACATAATACATTATGCAGTATAGTTCAAAGTACAATTTACTGTAGTAGTACTCTAACTCCTCACTACCCAGGGGTGATATACTGTGGGTATATGAATTTTCATTTTTTAAGGTTATTTTATTATTGCAGATTATCAACTAGTAGCATGCTGAAATTGTATTCTGAAGGTTTCATCCCAATATATCTACATATGTGTGTGTGTGTGTGCTGGGTTACTATATGCTATGTGCTATGTATGGCGTATTTATTTTACTTTTTGGATTATTCTCAATCGATTCTTATAATTTTTTGCAAATTCGTATTTCTTATACTTCGACCCCATTAGATTTTGAAGGACATTTGATCAATGCTTCTCATTTTTTTGAATTGATTTAAAATTTGTTTTTTTTTATTTTAAATTGGTAAAAAGGCAACATCACTTTCATAAAGAGGCATTAAAAATTATCACTTTCATTTGGTAAAATATTTAAATTAAAAAGAATTCACGAAAATCATTTCATAAAAATTATGAAAATTTTCCATACAAAATTTGAACACCTTGTGGATTGATTTGCTAGTGAAGAGTATAGCGTTAGCCACAAACTTCTCGTTTATAATAATTTTAATTATATTTTGTCACATCTTGAAAGAACTCGTTAATAATATAATTTTTCAAATATTATAAACAAATATTTATTAAGCTGTGAATGCTTTTATTTTATTTTATTTTGTGAACATACAGTCATATAACAAATTATACATTAATAATATAACACTCCATTAGTGGATCAATTAAGTTTACAGAAATAATCAATTATGTGTTAAATGTAATATCTGTTATAATATAGGGGAAAGAATGTAAAGGATATTAGGAATTGGACGGAAAGAGAAAGAGGAGAGCTTGCAAAAACATTACTCACCAGAAGCCACAAACACATTGAGGGACTTTATTACTGATGATTTGAATCTAAATCTTGACGTATTACAGAGGTCTATATTCTTAAAGAACACATTGAAATTGTTACAAGTTCTGTGAATAAATGTATTCTGTAAATAATTTGTTTTACATATTGGTAACTTAAATGGTAGTGGATTCCTGGTGTGACGTAATGGGCAGTTAAATTATATCAAATCAAGTAAGTCGATGGAGTCTATTTTATTGTTTATCAATTTGTGTAGATATAACATATCGGTTAATGTCCTTCGATTTAAACAAAAGGAAACAAAGTATTGTTATTCAAATTATTGTTTTATCGTCATCATCATCATTGCAACAGCCCTGTCTGGGCCCTGGCCTCCTCCAGAATCCTTCTCCAACCGTCCCTGTTCTCTGCCGCTCTCCTCCGGTTTGCTATTCTGATCGCCCTTATGTCATCTTCTGTGTCATCCAGCCATCTTTTCTTGGGCTTGCCTCTACTTCTTCTACCCTCTGGGTTGGTATTAAGAATCTTTATACATTCCATCAGGCTATGTCCCTCACGGGATAGGCAAAGACAACCGAACGCCACATTATTCGATCTTCATACATATTCATCGCCTCGTCAACATTCATACATCGTCTTATACATGTCCATCTTCTGTTCACGCTTCTTCCATTTCAATATATTAGAATATCGTTAACATGGTCGTGCCATCCTTTTCTTTGGCGCCCCCGACCTCTTATTCCGTTCCTGTCAGCATTGTATATTTTCTTCGTCAGGCGATCCTCATTCGTTCTTTCGAAAAGTTTCAAGTGGCCAAACCTTCATTCTCATAATTAACTTTCATTCTCATAATTACATCTTTCTTTATCTTACATTCTTTTCTCTTCGTTTCGTACCTTGTCATATTTTAACATATGGAACATAATTTAACATATGTGTTTACTTAAAATAATTTCATTTCTTTCATTTCTTTGATCGCTTTTTTTCATTGCCTAAGGACTTTTACTTATACTAATTTATCATTTTTTTTTATTATTATTATTGAAACCAAACAAAATATAACAATATAGTTACAAACAATAAAAATATTACAAAAAAGTACAATTTAAATAAGTTATATGAAACATTTTTTTTATAGGATTATTTGGTATATACCACCTCACTAGGCTGAGCCTGTACCGAGGTGGCAGATTTTTTTATTTTTTTTTGCGTTATATCTGACAGAAAAATATTAAACTTGTATTTAACTAAAACTTGTTATAAAATATACCTATTATAAAAATAAAATATAAACTATTGTAGCTTGATCATGTTTCCGCAGTATATAATGCCCTTGTTTCTAATCCATGTTTCTATTGTTTTCTTGTGTTTCAAATTATTCATCAACTGTATGTCCGTTATTTCACTTTTTATCTTATTAAAAATTTTTGGAGCTAAATAATAGTAATGTATTTGTCCGAATGTCGTGTTTGTCTTTGGAGTCATGAGAAAATTCCTGCGTGTCGTCTCGTAATTGTGTTGCGGTGTAATGTGAATTGTTTTATCTTTATGAAAATGTATAGAAATAAATTTGATATACATATAACTGTGGAATGTTGAAAACTGGAAAATCATTAAATAATTGAACTGTTGGATATGTAAATGGTTTTTTTATTATAACCTTAATTAAAGCTTTTTGTGCTTTAATAAGAGGATCCATATCATTTATCATATTGTTATCTCATTGTTTGCTTTTTATTTGTATTATAATTATTGCATATTGAATTGTTTTGTTGACCAATGAAGGTTTATTGATTGCTTAATTTTTTTTTAATGCTATAATGTGTTTACTTATTACTTGTATTATACTATTGTATACTGATTTGTTTGTTGACCTATGATTTGTTATTGGTTGCTTTATTAATTTCTTTCATTGCTATGAAGTGTTCACTTATTTATTTGTTTATTGATTGCTTTCAAACTGGGATATTTTTTCATTACTTACTATGAGTATAATTCTTCTTATTTAATTTCAATATTTCAATTATGTAGCTAGAAGTGGACTTGTTATTAAAATTGTGGTAAAATTGTCATCACTTAAAACAGGAATTACTCCTAATTAGATAGACAAAGATTTATTGGAGGAACTATTGGAGGAACATGGTACTTCCCAACAACTATTTTATTTTATATTATTTTTATTTTATTTTATACACAATAAATCATAAATTGCATGTTCAAAAAACCTTAGTTCCTGTATGTATCTTGTTATGGAAAATAAATGAATATTATTATTATTATTATTGTACATCGTTCTTTTACAAATTGGTCTTACCGATCTCATTTCAACTGCATTTATTCTACTTTCGTGCGCATTCTACTATGTCCAGGTTTATCTTGCATACGTCAAGATTGGCACTACGATTTCGTTATAAATGGCAATTCTGGCATTCTTTGATATATTGCGATCATTCATAACTGGTCAAAGTGCTCCATTTACTCTGATTACTGCCGCAACTCTTCTTTCGATATTCTTATTAAACCGTTGGAACATGCATCCCAGATATAATATATACTCGTCAACTTGGTTGAGCCATTCATTGTCTACTTTTATTCGACACGCTGTCCTGCTTTTACTCTTTTTAAAGAACATTATCATTGATTTGCTAGCAAAACTTGATTCCATGGAAGTCTCAGGAAAGACTGTATAAATCAAATATTATTTATTCTTTCAGCCTGTTTCCATCTACCATCAATCCACCGTTCGGGCATTTTCCCTTTGGCTGTGTAACATTCTGAAGTCACCTCGCCAGGAAATTAGAATTCCCAGCAGACCTTCTAATTTCCCGTTCCGTTTGGAAAAAACTTTAATAATTTTCCAAGCGCATTCATTCAGATTATTATATAAAACACCTGGAAAATTAAATAACCAAATTAATTTGTATATTCTTTCGTATTTTTCACAAGTTTGCAGGGATGATGAAATATATTTATCAGACTTCAATGTTAATTATATATTATTATTTGAAAAGAAAATAAAAATTGAATTTAGTTTTGACAAACCTTACATCTCGTAAAAACCCGGCAATTTATTCATTTATTTATTTATTTTTATTTATTGCAAATAATATGTTGGTACATAGGTATATAATATTTCTATTAATTAATACATTTATATTATAGGTAGGTACGTACCTATTACTCCACTGAAAAAGTAAATCTCATGTTCAGCGGAGGAAGAGCGAAGCAATTATTTCAAGTCCATAATAGGTACATTAAAGATATTATATTAGATACATAATTGTTACCATTGATTTGAGAATATAAAATTATTGTATACTTTTTTAAATTTTGCAAAAGGTTTCATTTTTCTTATATCCAAAGAAAGTTTATTATAACAATTTATTCCTAGGTAAGAATAGTGATGCTGCATGGTTGGTTGATAATACCTAATTTGGTATACTAAAATTCAGAAAGAGTCGAAAACATACAATAAAATAAATGAAAATTGACATTAATTGTTGTTTTTTTTTAATCAGCCCTCTCCATCCCTTCATTCCCTCCCCACTCCCTTCTTCCCATCCCTTCAAGTGTGTATAAAATAATTATAAAAATTAAACCATTATATTTTCTGGTCTATGATTAATGCTGGAACAAAAAATACCCACAAATATACTTATTTAATTTTATTTTATATTACTTCTCGGGCAAATAACATGTACTATATCAATTATTAATTTAATACGCACCCAATAACAAGTTGCCACATTCTGGAGTCTTACGATATTAATAGTCTCACAGATCCAGACTATAAACATACCATCCCATACCATCACGCCATTTTCCTATTTGGGGTAGGCAGAGAGAACCGAACGCCAGACTCCTCTCTCTTGACACACATTCCTCGCTTCATTCACGTCCATACATCGTCTCAAACACGCTCTTCTATTATTCTTACTTCTAACATCACCATCTTTCAAAATCCCATTTATGTGATCGTGCCAACTTTTTTTAGGCGGACCTCTACTTTTCGTTCCTCTTTAATCAGCCTTGTATACTTTTTTTGTCAGACGGTCATCACTCATTCTTTCTATGTGGCCGAACCACCTTATGCATTTATTTTCATCTTACTTACGATATTTCTTTCAATCATACATTCTCGTCTAATATCCTCATTTCTTATTCTATCATACATCGTTTTTTTTTTTTATTTATTTTTTTTATTTTTTAATTAACACATACAACATTAGATAGTTTATTACATGGATTAATAATACATATGATACATCAATATTATCTAAATCTAATGTCAGTTACATGACATGTGTCAAATACATTTTGGTTTGTGTGTGTAGTGTAAGTAGTAAAGTATTTTTATTATTTATTTATTTAATTTTTATTCCGCTTATGTAAGAGAGAGGGTGTGTATATGTATGTGTGTGTGTGTGAGGGTTGTTTGTGTGTGTGTGTGTGTGTGTGTTTTACCACACATTCGTCTTAGTGACCTCATTTCAACCGCGCTAATTCTACATTCATGCGTTTTCTGCCATGTCCATGTCTCACTAGCATACATTAGAGTCGGTGCGACGATACCATTGTGTACCGCGAGCTTTGCTTGCCTCGAAATAATTGGGTCAGCCATTACCGGTCTTAATGCACCATTCACTCTATTACCTGCCGTTACTCTCCTTTCAATATCTTTTTCCAATCTTCCATCACGCTGAAACATGCTTCCTAAGTATAAATATTCATCCACTTGTTCTAATTGTACATTCTCCACTCGTATCTCGCATTTTGTTCGTCTTTCGCTCTTCTCAAATACCTAAAGACTAAAAACACAATTAAAAATTATTAAATAATATTATGGTGGGGATATACAAATTGGCAATGTGACAGTTAATAATCTATGGTTTGTGGTGAAATATTTTTCAATATATTTTGATGTATGTGTTACACATAATATTATGTATAAATTTTAGATTTCTGCACTCCTCCATTTAAACTTTGACCATACAAAATTATACACCCTTTTTTGCGCGCTGTTTGCTTAAAAAGCAGTTTGGGTCGAAAGTTTTCGTTTAACATATTAATGTATAGACAGCAAGAAAATTTATCAATTATATAATTTTTTCCAATAATTTAAAATAATTGACCACTGACGCGTTTCGTTCAAAGAGCATCTACTGAATGGTGATGCTCTTTGAGCGAATATTTTTAAATTAGTGGAAAACTGTTAAAAAATTGTGTTGTAACTTATTTTTTAAGTAATTTTATATAATTATTGCTAATGGAATTCCATCACGATTTAGCAGTCGAAAAATTAGAAATAAGAAAATATATGTTTACAAAGCATTTAAATAAACTATAATACACTTTTAATATAACAGGAACAGATATGCTTGCACTATGATACACTTTTCAAACAACAGGAACAGATATGTTTGCAAAAAAATAAATTAGACTATCATACACTTTTCATACAACACGAACAGAAAATCCCACAAAGCATATAAGTACATAACTTAAACACGAATTGGTTTGAGTCGTTAATATTTTTACAGTCTTTTTATTACATAGATGGACATAAATTGTTTTATGTATATAAAAAAATATATTTATTTGTCAGTGTTAAACGGAAACTAAAACTTTAATTAATTTACTCAATGTTCTGCCCATGTCACAGAGGGCGTATTTCCTTATCAAATGTCAAAAGTTTTCCAAAATTCTGACATTATTATCTCATTTCCTCTGTCCACAAATTTTCGCGAATATAATAGTATATAAATATACAAATTGATGTTCCGGTGTATCCTAATCCAGTATCAGACAGGAAATTATGAAATGTTTTATGTATTATTTAGTAGATGGGCAATGTTTGTTGAATGTAACATTACAAAATAGATACTCCCCTTTTTTAACACGAGATTTTATCTCAATTAAAGAGGGTTATTATGAAATAAATCATGAACCTTGTTTATTGTAATTTATATATACATTGTAATTGATTCGATTAATAAATTTAAAATATATGTCCATATATATATATGTACCTTACTGTTTAATGAATATACCTAGCTATCCCAAACATCCTAGCTTGTATGCATCTATTTATTTGCAAGACCGTAATTGGTGTTACATCTTGGTTTTGTAGTTGTTCATTCATTTTGAGATCTTATGTTTATTTTAATAATACTGTATGTAACCTTGAATAAATAAAATAAATACCTATTTGTAATATGGATATATATAAATATTAAACATGATTTTGGATATGTAGCTATTCACATGAGAGACCCTGAAATATAATATCTGACATTTTTGATTTTTATTTAATTTAATTAATGAAAAAGATTTCAATAAGCATCATAAATTATTTTACATTGTTTATAGTCTTGGTATATTTGTATTTACAATGTGCATGTATGATAAAAGTAGAGAAGGAATAGCTAGAACAAGTAGAGGAATATTTATACTTAGGGAGTATGTTTGAACGGAATGGAAGACCTGATAAAGATATTGAAAGAAGAGTTATGGCAGGTAATAGAATAAACCGAGCACTCAAAGGAAGCCAAAAGTGCCGCACATAATGCAATTATTGTAGTGCCTACTTCGACGTATGCCAGTAAAACCGCCGTGGCACAGTTGGTAAGCCGCTTGGTTTCTCTGCGGGCGTTTTGGGTTCGATCCTCAGCTGAGGAGAAATTTATTTAAATTAATTTCTCATGCTAATATTGCTTCTCTTAGCTGGAAACACTGGATAGTTGGAAGAAATTGCCATATAGCAATTAACTCGTCACTTGCACCGGAGGCAAGACAGTGTTAATTATTATTTTTTTTATCAAACATGGACGTAGCAAAAGACGCATAAAAGTAGAATAAATGCTGTAGAAATGAGATCACTAGAAGAGTATGTAATAGAACGATCTTCTTCTTCTTCTTCTTTCTCAGCCATCTCTCCACTGCTGGATGTAGGCCTCTTCTAAAATCTTCCACTCGTCTTTTTTCTGGGCTTTTCGAACCCATCCGCTTCCAGCGACAGGAACAATATCATCGGCCCACCTTTTCTGGGACCGGCCTATTCCCCTTTTCATATCCCATGGTCTCCAATTTAGAATTCTGGGTGCCCATCTGTCCGTACCCTGTCTAGCAACATGACCTGCCAATTGCCATTTAAGTTTTGCAACTCGATCCATGACATCAACAACTTTTGTCTGGCTTCTGATTTCTTCATTTCTAATTTTGTCTCTTAGACTTATTACCTATCATTTGCCTTTCCATGGATCTCTGAGTGCATTTTAGCTTATGTATGGTCCTCACAGTTAGCGTGATAGTTTCCAGACCATACGTAAGCACAGGCAGGATACATGTTTCAAACACTTTTCTTTTCAGACATGTGGGAATATCTCTGTTTTTTAGGACATGTTTAAGTTTCCCAAAGGCTGCCCTACCTAGTCCTATCCTTCTGGGTATTTCTGCTGTCTGGTTATCCTTTCCTAATTTTATCTTGTGTCCAAGGTATATATATTCTTCATGATAGAAAATGACATGATAGAAACGATACATGATAGAAAAAAAAATGAAGACATAAGGAGAGAATGTAAGATAAAGAAGTATATTATAAGTACCTAAAATGAAAGAGAATGCTTTAGGTGGATTGGACAAATGAACGCAAGACAAACGAACGACCAAAAAAATATATGAACATGGGTGTAAGAGATGGAGTGAATAGCAGGGGGGCGCCCCAGATAGGGATAACATGACCATGTGAATGATATTTTGAAAGAAGGAAGCACAAGAAGCTTGAACATGGATGGTGTAAAAGAAGCCAAGAATGTGTGTAAAAATAGAGGAGTATGGCGTCGGTTCTCTCTGCTTACCCCGTTAGAGACATGGCGTGATGGTATGTATAGTATATAATCTGTGCCGACTCCGAGTGCATCGTTTGGGAGCATATAGAAGATTATCTAATACATACAATACTTTTTCCTAATCTTTTATCCCACTCGGTGGTGGGATCAGCTCTCCTTATTGCGCTCCTCCACTTCGTTCTGTCCTGAGCATCCTCCTCAAAGATACTACATGTCCGCATATATTATTCCACTACCGTGCCCATCCAGCGTCTTTTGAACGCCCTTTTGGTCTTTTGCCGGACTCTGGATAGTCCAGTGCAGTGTTACTTATGTTTTCTAACAGATTTATTCGAATATTTCCAAACCAACTTAGTCTACTTTTCATCGTCTTATCGGAGACATGGCCCAGGCTTCGTCTCACAAATTCATTCCAGATTTTATATCTCCTTGTGACGCCGCACATCCACCTAAGCATCTTCTTCTCGGCTGTTTGCACTAACTGAACTTGCCTTCGTGTCTGCCCAGGTCTCGCCACCATATATCAGCACCCGTCTTATCATTGTTTTGTAGTTAGGTATAACATTTCATCTTCACTACCATTCGCTTGTCACAGATAGTACCAGTCACATTTCACCGTTTGAACAATATAAAAAAGCTTTTTTACCTCCAGTTATGGCCTCGTAAAACAATATTAAAAAATAACGTGTTTGATCAAAATATCAAGGAAAATCTGCGTTAATTCGGGGGTAAACTGGGACAAACATAAACAAATATCTAATAATCTGTTTGCGAATTTCTGTTTCCAAATAACAAGAAACAAACAAAAGGTGCTAATTCATCCAAATGACCCCAACTTGCACCATGTCGAGATACTAAATGACTCGTAAATTACGATTAATATATAATTTATGGCGTACTACTCTTGTTGGCTCCGATATACTATACAGTTCTTCATGCATCCGAACGAAAATACTGCTCTCATAATAAACAAAATCCAATTTTGTATTTCGAGACGTTAATCTTAAAGTGTGATTTGTTTCCTCATTGTTGAGTTCATATTTTAGGATTAAAGAAGAACACGCTTGAACACACAGAAGGACATTCAAAATGATATATTATCAATTACGTACATATTCCCGTAAGTATCTCGTCTTTTCTTTTTTTTCTCTTTGTTTTTTTCTTACTTCTTATTTTTTATCAATTTATTTCTCCCTAAATACTACTACACCAATTTAACTTTAGAGACTTCACGTTGCTCGGGTTGGTTGGATGAAATTGTCTTATGGCAATAAACCCGCCTTTGTATACCTGTACATAAAATTAAATAAATACATAAATACCCTATCGACTGACTTATATGTAGTTCCTATAATAGTTACAATATTTAAATATCCTTGTATCGTTTAGGCTCTAAATAATACAAGATATTTGGCGGTACTAATAACGAAAAAGTAGCAAGGTTGAACCATGGAATAGAGTGACTAAAACCTAACGGCCAAAAATCTTACTAATAACCAAGTTTTAAAACTTCTATTTTATTCCATGGTTTATATCACCATGGTAACGCTAAACTATCCGGTCCCCAAATTTAGTGGTGGAATAGCGAATTCGTGAGCTGTCAAAAGTCAAATAGACCGCGCGTATTGTATATATTTTGTCATTTTTAAAGAAATACTTTTTTTTAATTATGGACAACAATCTGTTTGATTATAGAATCGGCGATTTTGAAAGATCGTTTCAAGAAATAGAGCAGGTGGAAACAGTTTTAGACGCAAAATTTATAAGGTGCGTTGTAATCCGTTGATTACGACGACATTAATTTTAGAAAAAAGTACAGATTTTCAAAGACAGGAGTTAGACATCTCTTCTCGTAGATTTATTTGGAAGAAGGCTTATAAATAAAGATATTTATTTTCCATTGAAATTGTTTTAAAATAAATGTAATAAGTTAAATAAGTTATGTTGTAATAAGTTAAATTATTGGAAACCAACCAAAACGTGACGATAAGTAAACAGTAAACCATCAAAACCATGCAATAAACAAACAACAATGACAAACATAGAAATACGATTCTCGATGGATGTCATAGATGACGTTTAATAAAGTCATAGAGAATGAACAAAAAAAGCATATTAAGTAATGAAAAATTCCGAAATTCCCGTTAAATGGCTGCGTTCACTCAACATTCATTCCGTATTCCATGGTTTACTTAGTCCTTGTACATTTTACATTATTAGTCAGAACCCACTAAACCACGAATTAGTGCCTAATACGTGGTTTACGTAGTGCGAGGTTTAGTTGGCTAAAACGAGTTTTAACGAAAATGTTATTAGTACCGCTGATTATGTCTAAGACACTGCCATCATAGCCGACACTACCGAGCATCTGCAATACCTGGTTAACTTGAACAATGACTTTGGAAGGGAATTCAGCCTTAAAATAAATGCTCTCAAAACAAAAACCATGTTAGTAAGCAAACGGATATCCAACAATATAAGCCTCTCTATTGATGACTGTGAAAAAGAACAGGTGTCCCGTTTTAAAAACTCTAAAATAAAGACCACGATTGAGATGGCGAGATCCACCTTCTACAAAAAGCAAAAACTGCTTTGTAACCGAGATCTATAGCTAAGTATGTATAAGATGGTGAGCTGTTAAAGCATACGTGTTGCCAGTACTGTTGTATGGAGTGGAAGGTCGGACGTGGCGTGGCTATTCAGAATGTTGATGCGCATCTCATGAGTCAATAGAATCTCCAACGAAAGTCTTAAATATAATGGAGAAAGAAAGAGAGTTACTGACCACTGACGAGAGACGAAAAGCCGCATACTTTGGCCACATATTCTGTGGTAATATATGTGCCCTTCTACAACTTATAGTGGAAGGAAAGGGAAGGATAGATGGAAGACGGAGTATGAGGCGTAAACGAATATCGTGGCTTAAATATATAAGGCAGTGATTCAGGATTCCGGATGTGGCATCACTATTTTTTGAAATACTAAAAAAAATACCAAGAAAAGTAACATTTTTTAATACATAATTATAAATGTAATTAAAGAAATATATAAAAAAACAATACAAAAAAGATTACCAAAAACAAGTAATTAAAAAAGTTTTGTAAAAATAATCAAATAGGGAAGGATGTGGATTGTGGAAGATAAGGATGGGTGAGGAGGAATATTCAATAAATTATCACTGTAAATGTAAAATTTTATTTAATTAAAATTTAATATAATTTTAATAATAAAAGTATTAAAAGACTTTGGCATTCCCGTAAAATAATAATATTACCGTTCATTATTTCAGCCACTGGCATTATTCCAAAATCGTTAATCCGTAATTTAGAAATTATAGATTTATCGAAAAACTTAATAAAACTGCAAAAAACGCTAATAATTACATAATACATGTAGAATCGTCAAAGATTTTTTAAACGTTAATATTCGGGAATCAGTAGGGTTGTTAGGTAGTATAGAGACCTCCTCAGAGCCTATTGCTTTGATATGTTAAGTATCTGGATGGGTGAACTATTCCCAATTGAAAGCTTGATGATGCGTTTGTTGCATTTTATTTTGCTCTTTTAAATAATTTACAATTTACGCATTGATCTGCTAATTCTTTCGAGGAAGTGTATAATGGTAATAATAATAATTGAGTGTTATTATTTGAAGTGCTTAATTATTATTAATATCATTAGTAAATCGGCCAGCGCCGTTTTAAAAGTATGTCTTTAAAATTAAACAACACGTCTGGTTAAATTAGTCGCAAAAAAACTCTTTTGATGTCGCATAGCAATAGAATTTGTGCAAACTATCATAGATGAGCTTAAAACCCGAAAAATGCTGATACTGATGATCACTAAGTTAACATTCGAAACCAATAAAAATTGTTCGGTCAATATGATTTCGATAGCTGATAAGTACCTTTATTAAATTAATATAGACCGTTCCGAAATAATATGCTTTTTTTAGAGATTTACCAATGAAAAAAAAAACGAAAAGGCAAAAATGATAATCTGTATTTGAATATGACACGTAATAAAATATATTGTGTGATATAATATTGTACCGAAATCTACATAACACATTTATCTACGGCTTATAATAAATTCTCATATCTATGTATGTATATTACTCACGTAGTACGTAAGACGTGCAAATGTAAAAGGATTTAGATGGTGTTGCCAAGAACCGGAAATAATCTAGGAGAGAGTCACACTACCTGTACAGGAAGAAAATGAGTTTATTTGACTGAAAAATCAAAACTATTCACAGCACAATATCCTTTTATTTTTATGTACCTTTGCCAATTTCTTCCAACCAATCAGATTACAAATAATATATGACAAAATAATATAATATGTACAACAGCAATGAGATCGATAGCGAAAAATAAAATTATCATAAACATTATAGCCTAGTTTTTAAATCAGATAAATGAGAATCTAGTTTCTGGCAATACAGTATATTTTAGATAGTATATAAACAATATGGAAACAATACAAAAAATATTTCGAAGTTTTCTATTGTTACAATTTTCACAATTTGTTCGATTGTTATGTGAATCCAACCCAAAGTAAGTGGACTTAGAGCATCCATTGTAGATTATCTAAATTGAAAGAAACTACAACAGCTTAACAAGGACAGTTGAAGATCTCCGAAGAGATAGGACGAGATACAACAGAGGGTCGGAAAAACGGACTAACAAAGGATATCAAAGATAAAAATGATCTCTTCGTGACAGAATGAATTGTATTTATAGCAAATAAATAAAGATACAATGTTTTAGGGGATTCTTTATCTGAAAAATAAAAAAAAACACTTTTTATACAATATTTTCAGATTATCTGGGTTATGATAAAATATTATTATTTAACTATTTACCAGTCAGTAACACTGACGTGTGACTAAATCGTTAATGTATTAATAATTTATTAGAAAAAAACAACAAAAATTAACACATGAAATTAAAAAGAAAATATAAATTCATTAAGACAAAATAAATCATATTACAACGCAACACAATTGCGAGACGACACAGCTATATTAACATTCGGACAAAGACATAACTACAATTTAGCTACAAAAAATTTTATACGATAAAAAAGAAAAAAAGTACAGACAAGTTGATGAAACATAAGAAAACAATAGAAACATGGATTAAAAATAAGGGCATTAATATACTTCAGAAACATGGTCGAGAAACAATAGCTGAATTTTATAATAGGTATAATATTAAGGAAAAAAAGGAAAAATGCTCAAAATATTTTTTGTGTGAGATATAATGCAAGCTATTTTCTGCCTCCTCGGAACAGTCTCAGCCTAGTGAGGTGATTTATACAAAACATGTTATAGTTTTAATATTTGTAATTCTTTAAAATTGTATTTTTTTTTCTTATATTTATTGTTTGTAAACTGTGATTATATATTACGGTTTTCAATAATAAATAATATAGCATTCACTAAAAAAACTGTAAGGAATACATAAATAAATAAATAACGTCAACTTATCACTCCGAAGACGAACACTGCATACGGACATAGACATTATCAATACAATCCAAAGATACTAAATTTAGTTGCTAAAGACATTAAGGACATACAGTTAATGAAAAAAACAAGACTAAAACTAACAATTCATACGTGGCTATATAATAAAGGGATTAACTATTGGCAGCAAATTCTCAAACCTTAACAACATATACAACAAATCTCACATAGTGAAACATAGACTGCACACTGCACAATATTACAGTTTATTTTGATTTAGTAATTAATATTATGTAACTAGTCTACCACCTCGGAACAGGCCTGGCCTAGTGAGGTGGTACAAACCAACACATATATTTGATCTGTAATAATTTTAATTTTTCATATATTTATTTTTTTTTGTACTTATATTGTAATTTTGTATTTTTGGTATCAATAATAAAAAAAAACTATAGCACTTATCGTATTGTACTAAGATTAATATATATAGGTAAACTAACGATTTTCATACACATACATACATATTCAAATATTCATATGAGCACAATGAAAAGGAATTTATTTTACCCTTTGTTTAAAATATAACAATGTTTTACTAGGTTTGAATATGGTTTGATTTTAATATTTCTTTCCAACTCATTGTACCATTTTACGCCCAGGAACGAATAATGGATCTGTCCCAGCAACGTTTGCATAGTGGGGAGTCTTAAATAGAAATAGCCCTTTAGTTGTAGCCTAGGAGGGAGAGAATCGAATTTATCTTGGAGCTCAGTCATTAAAGTTTTTGGAAACTATGTACATACACAATAACTTGGTTTAACACAATTTAGTCTTAGTTTTAAGAGCAATGCTTTCATCCTCGCGATATCTTAATAATAATTATAATACAAGACATTTTTACTGATAATAACATCTCAATAGAGACGAAGTTGGGGTACTATAGTAGAACCAGGATCTCAGGCACCTACAGGGCTTACGACTCCCGTCAGGGAAAAAAATACAATGTTTGCGCATATACAATAAAAAAATATTTTCGATTTTTAATACAACACCTTACTACATAAAAATGCGCCTGCTGATGGAGACAACGAAGTGCAAACAAGGGGCCATATTTATTACACCAAAGGAAACACTGCCCACATGACATGACCAACCGTGGCCATTTTTGAAAACAGGATTCGGACTGTGGTCAGTCATCTTCCTGGCACTGTACCAACTTAATATCTCTATTGACTACTGGGGTCCGCTCTTCTCGTCCTCAGGCTGTATGTACTCTGCTACCACGAAAACGTGAACTCTAGACATTATATTTCTCGTAAAAACACTGTTTGTTTCTATAATAATTTGACACACCAACAATTCATGTTTTCTCTAACTAAAACCTCGAAGTATAAGTATATTTATGTTGCTGAGCGATCTTGAAAATTGATGGATGTTTATTTATGATACTCCTACCGACCACCTAAGCATTCGTATTTCCGTAGTATCAAGATGCCTTGCATAAAATTGTACATTGTCCGGCATTTGGAGTCTTTTATAATTGCGGGTCTTCCAACTGCTTGAAAAATTTTGATTTTTAAATTTATAGGAATTTCGTCACACAAAATTCCAGACACTGATCTGAATGTCATCCATTCTACGCCTGTTCTATAGTCAACATTTGCCGCACATGTCCAGTCTTTGTGTATTACAAAGGCCAGGTTTTTGTGTGAATCACAGATTGCCAATATTTCTCCATCTAGCAGCAATGAAGGAGTTGCAGCATGCGGGTTTTCAAATATAAGATACAGATATTCCGTATTTTTTTCTGCTGTTTTTTAAACCATTATCATTCAAGATCCTTCTTCATCTTTCCAAGATGTTCTGCGTTATCTGATATCAGAACCACATCATCTGCAAAAGGCATGGTCTTAAGGATACTATCAATGTTTTGTTAAGTAATTCATGACCATTATGAACAGCAGTAGATTGAGGTCTGAAAATGGTATTTTACATAGTGCATCTGACGATGATCTTTTACAGACATATACCAGTCAGTGCTTATATATCAAATTTACTAGTGGCACGGAAGCAAGTTTATTCACTTATATTTTAAAATGGAGTTTTAGTAAGAAACGTTTTTGATTATGTTTTCCATCTGGATCTTTGAAACAGCAAACATCATAATTATATTATAAGGTCTCCAGAACATGGCAACTTGTTACTGGATATATATTTGGCATGTTTTGTACCTACCTGTTAGCCCAAGAAGCAATACCATGAAAATAAAAGAAACGCATTTTTCAAAATGTTGTCCATTTTGGAAAAATGAGTTTTTCTTTAAAATTATTTTAAAATGAACTATGCAGAAATGCAATCAACCTTTAAAGTAGGGAAAATTGTAGATACATTGGAGATTTTAGTTTTGGCCACAGCCCACTCGTTTTCGTATGAAAATATCTCTTCATCGTTTAGATAGCAATATTAAACCTATGTAGGTAAATCAAACAAACAATTATTACTACCGGAAGAGTTCTAAAAATTTCAAATGAATTATCTAAATTATCAAACAATTCATATCGCCTTTCAACTCCATTTGACAGTTAATTTATTGTTTCAAATCTCATCAATCAACTAGACACTGTAATAAATTTAAGGTGTTTGAATTTCAAAACAGTCCCTTAATCATCTAATGAAAATAAATTTATATTGAGCGTGACAGTGGAATAAATGTCTCGTGAAAAGTTAACCAAGGATCAAAGTTGTAATGAGGCGACGATTGGGCTTGTCTGAAAACAAATCATATAAATTATATAATTAACCAGTCAACGACAGTTGATTTAGAAACACAAGTACAAAGCTCAGATCTCTCGAAGTTGATTCGTTCAAGAGAATTTAATTCTCTTAATGAATCGACAGTATTAAGCCAAGACGCGTGTATGAAGTAACATTTTGTATGGTGTAGTAGACTTTTTGCATGCCAAAAACACCAACTTAGAGGCTTCATAGCATATACATATGTTCCATATAATATTGATGAATTCAGAATTTTAAGGAGAACATTTTGTGTGTTTTTTGTGTCTCTGTATGTGTGTGTGTGTCCCCCCTTATAACTTCAGGGGGGTAAGTCTGGTCGACCGTCGAAATCAAAACCATCCATGTTTACCCATATCATGGATATAATTATCATACGGAGATAATATCTTTAGATATCATAGAACTCCATATGATAATTATATCCATGATATGGGTAATCACGAGGGTTTTGATTTCGCCGGTCGAACCAGACTAGCCCCCCTGATCTGCTAAATGCACAAGGCCTAAAATTTCAGAAAATATAGAAAGATGTATGCCTATAAAACTTTTTTACTCATAATTTTTAATTTTTGTGTCAATCAGGGGTTATCAACTTTTGAATTTTTACTTAATTTTTCCATATATTTCTTCTTCTTTTTCTGCTTTAGTTAGGACTGTGTCCTGTTATTCTCGGTGCCTCTTGTGAGGTGGACGTCCAGCTATCTACCATATCCTTCCATCGCTGGGGTGGTCTTCCAGGGGGTCTGCCATTTGTTATCTCCCCATCCGCTGCCATCCTCACCACTCGATCTGAACCCGCTCTCCCTACATGATCTCTCCAGAATCGTCTTCGTGTTCTTCCCCATCGCACAACATCTTCAACATCACAGATTCTTCGAATGGGTCGTAGTCTTCATCTCAGTGGTATATTTCAAAATATAAAAAGCAGTATATTTCCATGTATTTCAAAAACCAAAAAAAGCTAGAACGCTGAAAATTCGTATAAATATAGACAAAAACAAAATTTCAAATTAGTTTTATTAAAAAAAGCTCCAGTTTCTCTAACGTTTTTTATTAAGAAAAATATTTTTTATGATGAATTTATGTGTTCAACTGCCTATATTTCCAAAGCAGGGTCCGAATAACTGACCGCTTGCTAATCTGACTGTCACCGCGCCGTCGTAAGAGCCAGGCAAACGTGTGAGTCATCATTTCCCAGTTTCCGGGTTTTTTACGATCGCGGAACCCGGGTATAAAAACTCCTGGGTTATTCCGAAAATCTGGAATCTACGAATAATGCATGTATTACCTTTAAAAGAGGTGATGCGTACGGCCGTATGGAAGATAAAAATAAAAAAATGTTTTTAATCGTCTAACCATTTGATTATTATTTAGCAAAAGAGGCCTTTAAACATGTTAAATCGTTTATCAGAAAAGCCTTAAGAGAAGAAACACTATCATAAAACTGATTCCTCTTTTTTGTAGCAAAATTTCCTGCCACAGAGAAAATTCTTCCACTATCTGTAGATGTTGGTTTTACAGAGCTACTCCAAATGAGGATTTTGTTTTCCTGGGGTAGTAATTAATAAAAAATCCTTGTTTGATTTTGAAAAACATTATTGCATCGAATTTCAAATCATTAATCTCGTCTAAAAAGTCTCGGCTTAAATTTCCCGGGATCGGAATCAATAATTTTCCAGGGTGCTCCCGAGTTCGGGAACCCGTAAATGAAACCCTAGTCATCACGAGTGGTGAGGATTCCCGCGAATCTGTTTTGCTAGAAATCCATGACGGGGGGTTTGGTTGAATCACCATGGTGCCTAGTCAAAGTGTCAATTTAGCGATGGAAAAGATAACACGATCTATGAATTTGACAATTGTCGCATGGCAAGCAACTCTCACATCCATGCGTTGAGTTATCTTTTTATATAAATCCATGTATGATAAAAGTAGAGAACGAATGGCTAGAACAAGTAGGTAGAGGAATATTTATACTCGGGTAGTATGTTTGAACGGAATGGAAGACCTAATAAAGACATTGAAAGAAGAGTTATGGCAGGTAATAGAATAAACGGAGCACTCAGACCAGTTATGTCCGATCCAAAAACATACATAATGCAATTGTAGTGCCTTCTTTGATGTATGTCAGTGAAACATGGACGTGGCAAAAGACGCATGAAAGTAGAATAAATGCTGTGTAAATTAGATCACTAAGAAGAGTGTGTAATAGAACGATATATGATAGAATGATAAATGAGGACATAAGGAGAGAATGCAAGATAAAGAAGAGTATTATAAGTAAAATGTAGGTGAATTCCTTGAGGTGGTTTGGACATATTGAAAGAATGAATGATGAACGACTGACCAAAAAAATATACATGGGTATAAGAGATGGAGTGAGTCGCAGGGGCCGCCCCAGAAAGGGATGGCATAACGATGTGAATGATATTTTGAAAAAAAAGAAATATAAGAAGCTTGAAAAATCGACGAGCATTTATGAGACAATGCATTCATGTAAGGAAGCTAGGAATGTGTGCAAAAATAGAGGAGTATGGCGCTCGGTTCTCTCTGCTTACCCCGAAAGGAATATGGCGTGATGGTATGTTATCTTTTTCTTATAATTTCCATCGCTAAGTTGACACGTTGTCTAGGTATCCTGATTTAGTGAAGACTTGACTTGAATCGTTAACACAGTACTGAGAGGGGAGTCCCCTATCAAAGGACTTATATGTTGGATTGTAGAAAGGATATAAAAATGATACACCATCCATACAAAAACATCACTACGAAACTCGAAGTGTACACTCAACATGATACCCGTTGATGAATTGATGTAAAAAAATGTGAAAATAGTAATAGAGTGTAAAAATAATTTACCTCACCAAGAATGTCTATTTTCTAATTCAATGTCTATGGTCAAAATTAATATAACCCTGCCATGTTCCATACATCTCTGGTTATTGAGTTTAAATATACCGAATATATATTATATTCGGTATGTATTTCTTATTTATATCAGACAATATTAATCGTGCCTTTGTTAAAAGAACAATCAAAATATATAAAGGCTATTCAGTATTGGAAACCGATTTCGACATGACGGAATTCCTTTAAAGTTGTTCTGTCATTGGGTGTGTAATAATTAACAACCAATGAATAGGTTTTAATACGTACACCTGAATTCAATCGATTTCATACGAAGATGTCCTGGGAGAAATTTATAAATAAACGGGGAATATTAAATCATTATTTATTTATTCAGTATAATAATTAAATATTATTACTTAACTACATAGTGAGATGGAGATGTTATTGTTGCCTATTGTATTTTCGATTAATTAATTGAACGACGATAACCAGACTTTTGACCAATGTATAGTCCTGCCGAATGTAATTCCTTTTTTAATAGTGTCGTACCTCCGACATATTGCAGTGGACGTTTGTTATTAAGTCAAGCTATCAGGAATCACTAAGTGAAAGTAAATTTGTATATAACCTATCTGTTGTGCTTTAAATAAATAAATAAAGATTTATTGAGACGAAAAGAAGTTAACATACAAAAGTATAGACATATAAAAAACAAATATAAAGAAAAACAACTTTTCTGACTCAAAAGGACCATGCTCAGCTATGTTGCAGGAAGACAAGCCCCCAGCAGCTGATTTTCAGCATGATCCTTTATTAAAGGGTATTATTCTGATGATGGGAATGCACGATTTTTTCTATTTATTTTATTCTTGAACGAAAAATATTAGTCCGTAATATGGAATACGCAAACATAGGAATTTTTGGTCGATGAATTTTTTTAACAAATTTTTAACGTGATATTTTAAAAATTTGTCATAAAATATCATTGACTCCCGACAGTTACAAAAAAACGTTTCTGCGTTACCTCATAGATGGCAATAGTAATAATGTCTTATTTTCAAGTGAATTGTTACGCATCATTCAAATATATTTAACTTTCTAAAATTACATTGATAGGGGAACTCAGTAAGAAGGCATCATTGGTGCGCAAGCGCAGTGATCACGTGAACCAGCCGATGACAGGTCGTAGCCGTGTAGTTACCATGAGTTCCTGGTTCTTGTATAATATCCCAACTTCGTCCCTATTAAGATGTTAAAAAGTTTGTCAATAAAAAACCCAATACCAAGTTTGAAAATGTGTATCGATAGAATATATTAAGCGAATATTTAAAAATGTAAAAAAAAACATATTTTTAATTATTTTTACACTAGTTATTTTTGCTGACTAAAAAGGAGTTAAAATATTAAAGGAATGTTGTTTTAACCATATTGAATTATAAATTAGCTATAAACCACTTGTTTTTTGTCACTTCGCGACATGTTTCGGAAGCGCTGTCCTTCCATCGACCGGCGTGTCGAGACTAACATGTTGAATTTGTGTGTATCTGTCTGTGAAGCAAGGGAGGTGGCGGTTCAGGGTTGTTTGGGTTAGTGGGGGGAAGGGAGTATTGCGTAGTGTTTTTGGTTTTGATGGGGAATATGTTAAGTGTTGGAGAAGTGTTACGAAAGGTATGGTTATTTATAAGTTTTATGCCGGAATTTATGTGTTTATGTATTTCGAGTGTTTCGTAGTTGTTAAGTCGGTATCCTTTATGTTGTGTTTCGTGTAATAGTTTTAGTTTGTGGTTATTGAATGAGTGATTAGTTTGGATAATGTGGTTAGCAAATTCTGAGAAATTATTGTTGTTTAAACATCTTCTGAGTTCGTTAATTCTTATATTTAGGTTGCGTGAGGTCTGTCATATGTAGTGTTCGTTACAGTCACCACATGTTATTCTATATACTCCACTTTTTTCTTTGAATTTTTTAGTTTTAAAATTTAATAATGATCTACCTACTGATGTTGTTGTTGGTGTAAAATGCAGCTTTGATGTTAGTTGAAATGTTGTTTTGTTTTGTTACACTTGTGCCTCAGACATGGATCATTGAAAAAAACGCTTTCTAGAATAATATATTATTAAATTTATGTATTATATATTTGATACGAATATAAATACGAGTATATTTGGATTATCTACAAAAGAAATCCGTGATTGGGGTGAAAATTCGGATAAATAAGAAAAACTTTGAAATTTGTTTAATTCAATTCGAAAATTCGTCAAATATATACATAGGTACACAATAATAACAACAACTTCGGAATCCTTTAAAGAAAACATTCTCGTCGTTTGGAAATTTTTAGGAATTCATCTCCATCCATAACCACAAAAAGAGATCTATAAATTTCCACAGATGAAATTCGAAACACTTTTCTTGTTACTTTGCCTCGTCGGAGTCTGAAGTTAATTAAAAAATATGCAAAAATCTCTTCAACTTTATATTTCGGCAATAATTTAGATAAACAAATGTTGTACAATATAAATAGGGGTAGATTGTTTGGAGGAACAAGGGAGCAACTCAATTACAATCCGTTTCCAATTAAATTGCTTTGGAAATTACAATGGAAGAAAAATGGTTTAGTAAGGGTTGTGTTATTTATCGCTTTTTCCTATCGGGAAAAAAAATAACAGGGATTGATATTTTTTTGGAAACGAATAGTTGCTGTGGTCGGGTTTGAACTCTACGAAATATAAAATATATCTGGTAAAATACCGATATATACCGATAGTAAAATAATCAAATTCGTACTTTTCCGAAAATAAATCAAAGATACGTATATCTATTAGTTTTCATTTTCTTTTATTTAAAAAAATCAAATCATAATTAAAACTAGGTACAAACTTTTCAACACTAAGGTTCTGTTGTGTAATTTTTACTGGTTATTAAACATTATTTAAGAAAATATAAAAATACATCCCTTTTTTTTAATTTAACAATGCATTTTACTAAATCATATTACATTGTTTAGAGATTCCAGACATTTTGTTATGATTTTTTTGTTGTAAATTTGACGTAGGTAAAAATATATTATTTGTATCTAATGATATTTGGTATGGTGATATAAGAGCATGTCACCCGAGCCACAGACTCCAGCGGCCTTATTCCGGTTCTTTTATCGCGGCAATTTACACAAGTTTATACACACATTGTTATTCTGTTTCCAGCGATACGCATCTGACACTAACCCGCGTAAACTTCTGCGCATTATATTATTTTTACTAGACGAACTGAACCTTACCAAAAAATTAAGGGGAATGGAGATTTACGTTTAAATCGTATTGTTATTTCGTTGTCGTATTTTGTTGCATCCCATATAATTTTCGACTTTATTCTATTACTCTCACAGTTGGTAAGCCGTTTGGTTACTGTGCTGGCGTTCTGGGTTCGATTCACAGCAGAGGAGAAATTTATTTCTTACGCAAATATTGCTTCTCTGGGCTGGAAACACCGTTTAGTTGGAAGAAATTGCCATACGGCAATAAACTTGCCACTTGCGACGAGTGCAAGGTAGTGTTCCTTATTAATATTACTACTTACCATGTCTCTGAGGTAAAACCTAAGATTTACCGAGTGAATACTGGTTAAAGTTCGAAATTGACGATCACTGAACTCTTGGACTTTTACCATTAAGACTCGATAAATCTTACACCTTCATTGACACAAACGGGAAACTTTTTAAGACTGCCTTATTTTGTAAAGCCAACAAATAAGCTACAGCGCCCCTTGGAGTGATCTTGTATCTCTAAGCGGCGCTTTATAAATTTTAATTATTATTATTATTATAACATTAAGTAGGTAAATAATTCTACATTGTTTGAGGTTAGAACGCATAACTTTAACAGACATAACTTTTGGTATGTTTTAAGAATTGTCTTTTACCTCATCTTTGTATAAGAATGTCTTGCGACATTTCTTTAGAAACTAGTTCAACATTTTACGAGTAATTTGTGTCTAATGTAGCGTACCAATACATTGTGGATATTTCCTTGGCTCTCTATTCAGAAATTCGTGTATTTGGTAGTCACATCTTGCATGATAATAATATTTTCTTATTTTCTGTGTAATTTACATTTATTCCCTTAAGTGTGGATATATTCCGAGTCATTTTGTTGGTAAACAGTGCAAATATTATGCCAGCAATGATTTATTTAATCGCTGTTTCGAGTTACTCGTTTACATTGAATTTCTTGGTAGTAATCTGAAATGCCAGCGATGTGTTGAAAAACTCATTATAAATTTATTTATTATTGGCGGATGAAAATAATACATATACTTCACTGGGTTCCTATATTTCATTTGGAAACGGAAACCTACATATGTATTTAACAAAATCTGGTTTTGTAATAGTCTAAGAAATAAAAACGTCAAAACACAAAACATTTTTAATGGCTGTTTTTTTTGGTATTTTTTTTCTTATGGAATATATGTATGAAAAAGGTAAATCTGGCACCTGGGAGTGGTTGCATTTACCAGTGCGCATCCCCTTTCTATAGGTGAAAATTGCAGATTTTAGTATCATTTTTATCTTTGTAAGTCCTTTTTGTGCTCTTTTACCTTCCATCTGATTACAATGAAACTTGAGAATTTGATCAGCGCACACCTGGGAATATTTCTGAAAAAAAAAATCTTCTTTTTTTATCAGTAGCAGTAAGTAGGAACATATTTCACAAGCGGACGGATTTTATGTATACAAATAACATACAAATACAAGTTATATTGGAATAATGGTAAAATCTATTAGTTTATAAGAAAGTTTATAAGGAAGATGCGCACTGGTAAACGCAACCACTCCCAGGTACCAGACTTACCTTTTTCATACCTTTATTCTATAAGAACGACAATATCAAAATATCAGCCATAATAATGATTCATAGAAAACTTTGCTATCTCTCGGACTGTAAAATAGACGTCTACTACTGTAAAGCGTTCAGAAATTACAAATACGTCTCAGATTCAGTGCCCTACTATTTCCAGAGTTCTTAAAAATAATAGATAGGTACAAAGGAATTTGAAGTTATGTGGATCTAAAAAGTGACTTCAGTTTGAAGTTTTTTTGTCAAGCTAGAGACATGTCAGATAATATATCACAATGAAATTCATAACCAAATTTCCTAAATTATAAATGAGTAAGTAATAATAGTTGACTGATGCATTGCTGTATCATCTTCAAAAAATAATTTCCTAATTCTCTAACAAAGTAATCTTCAA
Source organism: Molanna angustata (assembly GCA_963576475.1). Classification (NCBI taxonomy): domain Eukaryota; kingdom Metazoa; phylum Arthropoda; class Insecta; order Trichoptera; family Molannidae; genus Molanna; species Molanna angustata. The sequence continues at coordinate 37,723,659 of OY754971.1, read as the reverse complement.
TTATTTGTAACTTATTTCATTCCTTTGGTAGCTGGATCAATATAGTTAAATAATTTGTAATGAAGAAACTCTTGCAATTTAAATTCGGGTCTCGGAATAATCGAACTATTATTAATCGCCCAAATCTTTTATATCTCAATCTTTATTTTTGGCTAATTTTATCATTCTCGTACCATATGGCCTCGTAATACAATGAATGAAGCCTTCTTTGATTTCCTATCATGAAAATATGTTCGTTTGTGGTCAATAGTCAACAGTTGGCTGTCCTTCATTGAGCCCCCTGCCCTGTTTAACCTGTACCTTGCACCTATCTTTGAACAGCAAAAAAGGATAAACAGCCTCCACTATCGACTTTCAAATCCAATCGCAACTTTAAATTTTCACTACGAACCTAGATCTTGAAAATCGGAGCTTTTCGTCACTGTTCGTGTGCCTCTGCAAGGTCTCATTGGACATGAATTAAATTATCAGAAATAAAAATTAGGTATAGTTATCGGAAAAAAAACTTGAAATACTTGAGCCTGTCACGAGGGTGGGCAGAGCGAAAATTTGTGTACTTTGGTTGATGATATATGTATGTGCATACCGCCCCTCTCCTAGGCGAAAAGGCTCGAAAAGTTTAATAGAAAATATACAAAGCTCTCAAACGATTCTGATTCTGTATTAAAGGCCTTATTATCAGATGATTCACACTGACTAATTTTATTCTAGAGATCTAAGTTTCTTCAATTTGCACTTATTGATTGTTCCTTTTGCACCATGGGGTGAGATTGATAATTTATAGGGCTCCATTAGCTACTCTTCGTGCTATGAATAATTTTCTGCAAAGGAGCCTATAACAGTCCCTATATTAAGCGAAGCGGGTATTGGTGAAAGTAACACGTCATTCGCTTCACGATATTGGTTGGTTGACACGTTTTACCGAATGTGGAAAACTTTAGTTTTCTACATTCCAATTTATATGCTACATGAACATATATTGGATTTTAGAAAAACCTGCCTGTGTATGCTTCATGAACATACATTTAAATGTAGAAAAACCCGCATGTGTATGCTACATGAACATAAATTAGAACAAAAATAGGAATGTAAAAGAACTCGCCTCTGCTACATGAACTTTAAATGTATACTCGCCTTTGTATGCTACATGAACAGAAATTGTAATGTACAAAAACTCGCCTGTGTATGCTACATGAACATAAATATGAATGTAAAAGAACTCGCCTCTGTATGCTGCATTAACATAAATTTGAATATATAAAAACTCGCTTGTGCATGATATAGGTATGAACATAAATTGGAATGTAAAAAATCAGTCAGTCAGTTTATGCTTCATGAACATAAATTGAAATTTATACTCGCCTTTGTATGCTACATGAACATAAATTGGTATGGAAAGAAAAAATATGGATTATCACAAAGACAACACAACAGATCTATGCAATTTTAGTATCGAATATGCGACTTCGTAGATTTTAGAATAGGTACCTAATTCTTATAATCTAATTTGAGGCATGAAATACTGTCTCGGATATCCGTGATAAGTTTCAACTCTAGGAAAATTTTCACTAATCTGAATGATATTATGTAGAATGTGTGTACCTACCCAAGATATAACGTTACTAAGGTAGGTATTATTATTATTATTTGGAAAGGAATATAATATGAACCCACGGATAAGAAAGCTTATTCAATATCTACGTGCTTCAAATTCAGAATCGTTCACGACCTCTGAAGTTCTGATTAAATACTTTGACCGAGATCTTCCGTATCAGAACTTCTCAACATTTTCTTAACTATTTCGATGTCAAGGACTGCATATCCTTATCCTAAAAATGCATTAGACAACATTTATTTATTTTATTTTTTACTTCATGTACATTATCATGTGTACAATACACAGGTTAGTAGGTAAAAAAGCATGATAGTATATACATAATAATATATGTAAGTACCAATCTATTGGGTCCCAGTAGATATTGTGTAATGTACATATTTACAAATTATATGAAAAAATTTCTTCACTTAATTCAATTTATACAAAATTTGTTAAAAATAGTTTGAGATGTACCTACTACTATAATGTTCATATTTTTTATAGAAAATTAAATTATCTAGTAGGGGTTTTTCGTCGTTTTTCGATATTTTTAAAAACTTACAGACATACATACCATCACGCCATGTCCCTTGCGGGGTAGGCAGAGAGAACCGATCGCCACTTACTTCAATCTTGACATACATTCATCGCCTCGACAACATTCAGACATCGTCTTATACATGTTAGTCTGTTGTTCACGCTTCTAACATTTCCGTATTTCAGAATACCGTTGTCATGGACGTGTCATCCCTTCCTTGGGCGGCCCCGACTTCTCATTCCATTCCTGTCCGCAATGTATATTTTCTTCGTCAGGCGTTCTTCATTCATTCTCCCCATGTGGCCAAACCATCTAAACTTTGGAGATATTAAAACACATAAATTTATCATAAAAAAATATTTTGTCTCGACAACTGAATTTAATTCTCTCACACGGGAATAAGATTAATATTGTCGATTCATTAAAATAAATTATCGTGTACTTAAAGCAAAAATATATAAACAACACTAACAGATATTCGTTAAGTGTGAATTAAAAAATATATATGTCTCATTTATACAGAAATAAAAAAAATATGTGTCTAAAGGTTAAGATTAAATATGAAAATTTAGAAAAACGTAAAATATTGAAGCAATAAAAATATTTTAAACAGGGTACCTACCTAAGAGGATAGATATGGGAAATTTTCAATATTTAGAAAAAATAATTTTTGTATAGTATAATTTTTTGAGTTTGGATTTTTTTTAATGATATAAGTTATCAGTCAATAATTATTATTTGTGTATTAAACAATATAAACACATTGTATTAAATTCATTTTTGTAAATTCATACCAAAATTGTTATTTTTTTGTTCTTTTGAAAACCCTTTTTTTAGTTTAGATATCGTTCTACGATGTCAACCGCAGATTTTAGTTTTTGAAACAAATTGTTATGGAAAAGCGACATGTTTGACACTTTTTCGTTATGTGGTCTGTTCAAACAATAACTTTAGGTAGGTATTGTATAAAAAAAGTTATGATATTTCATAAAACTACATTGGCAGAATTGTTATTATTATTTTTTTTTATTTTCCCAACAGTTTTAACTTTGTTATTTTTCCTATTTTTTTTCGTTAGTTTAGCGATTCATGTTTCAACCAGTTGTAACACATAAATTTACATTTTGTGAAATATTTATGGTATTGATACATTTTTAAAATATTAATAATAGGTTTTTTAATATATATATTATAAAACCGGCAACGTTGGCCTTAGCTACCACTCGTATATTATATCGGTCCTATTGCTTTTTAATTTTTTGTTGTAAATAAATAATATAATTAGTCTAAAACAGTAAAATAATAATAAATCGTCTTCATTTAACGCGATAAATAAAAAGTGCCAGTGGATTTTAACGTATAAATTGTAAATAAACGTATTTAAAATTTCATTTTGATAGGTCTCCAGTAACCAAGGTAAACAATTATTTGTTTTATAGGAAAATCTTAGATTATAGGAAAATATATTATAATGTCATATTAGATACGTAAATAAATATAGATAATTATTATTAGACTATAAATTTTATCTAATCTAATTAATAATTTGATAATAACTATAATAATTAAAATTTGTATATGAAAATTAGGTAAAAGTATGAAAATAGGAATTAATTTATTTAAGTTACTGGATTGTAGATAGTTATATTTGCCAACATAAAAATTCAATTCGTCTCCTATTGTTTTGTAGATTGATATTATTATCTAATTTGCAACCATCGGAGACGATAATAATAATAATAATTTGTCATCGGGTTTAAAGATGAACAATATTTTAGATAGCTTTAAACCTAGATTAACCAAGGCAGGCATTCCTAGGCAGCGGTTAAAATGGACTAATGAGATTAATACGTTTTTAATAAATTCATATTTCTACGTAACTAAATTAGAGACAGATATGTTATTGTATAGGAAAAAATTACATTCACTTTTCTGTCAAAATTTTCCGGGAGTGACAGTTATTATTTATTTATTTAATTAAATGGCACTTGTAACCTCAAATGAAGGAACATTGGCCAGAGTCAAGTTTGTTACAAAATCGTGCATTTTTTAATCACAATAAAATAAACAACAAATTATAAAATATGTGGGAAACCAAAAAAAAAATATTAATAATTAATACTGAAATTAAAAATTTAAAAAGTTGTGAAAAAAGTTTTGTTTTTAAATGGGAAGTAGAAAATGAAATCACAATTTGATGTTATTCTGTCTGATAAATTTTGTAAGAACATTAAGTATTTGAAATTTATTAAGGCTGAGTAAGGAGGTGATATTATGAGGAGGAAATATTTTAAATTTAATCAGATGTGTTAAAGATATTGGGAACTTAGATGAAGGGCAATTGAAAAATATGTGATCCAAGCTGCCTTCTTCTTGGCCACATTGACAAAGAGATGAGTTCTTAATACCCAACCTTGCTAGGTGAGAAGGGGAACAGCAGTGTCCGAATCTCAATCGGCATATGACGGAAGATTCATGTCTGCTACAACGAAATTTGGAAAACCATGGTTTGATGGGGATAAATTTTTGAATCGATGCATATCTTGAACCTTTTGAAATTGAAGATAAATTATAGTGTGTATTCCATTCATTCAACATATAAGAATGAACAAGAGGAAGGATGTCATGAATCAAATTAAATTTGTATCTGTGAGGATCACCCGATGAAATAGCAAATCTAGCTAAATTATCAGCTCTCTCATTACCAATAATGCCACGGTGACCCGGAATCCAGGCAATAGCTATTTCGAGATCTTTTTTTTTCATATCAAAAATAATATTTTTAATATGCAATGACAGCCAATTGGCAGGGGAATCAAAAGGATTTTGTGAAATTGATTGTATAGAGCTTAGGGAATCAGAAAGAATCAACGTTTTCTTAAATTTAAATTGTTTAGCCATTTCAATTGCTTCGATAATGCCAATACATTCACCAGTAAAAACTGTAGAATAAGGAGGTAGTTGAATTAGTCTTGAGATCTGGATAGAGGGACAGTATACTGAAACACCAACATGCTCATTATCACTAATTTTGGAAGCATCGGTAAAGATAAGAGTCCAATCATTCCATTTATTGTTGATTATACTTCGAAAGGCTGATTCACATTGAGAACTATTTTTGAAAATACCCAATGACTGGATTGTAAAAGGAGTAAATGTTATGACATCAAAAGGGGTGGAGAAAATTGGAAGTATATGGAATTGTTGAATGGGTACATTGTGATTGTTGAATTTCCGGAAACTTTGAACCAAATGTGGAACGTTTTTATTTTTCCAATAAGGAGATGTTCTAATAATATTGGAAAGGAGATTAAGTTTATCAATTAGAGGATGAGTGGAAGTCATGGCTGATTTATAATAATATCTATCTGATAATAATTGTCTGCGGATAATGAGAGGAGCATCCACACATTCAACTTGAAGAGCATTAGTGGGAGTGGACTTCATAGCTCCAGATATTAGCCTAAGGGATTGATATTGAAGCAAATCAATTTTTTGTTGAAGATACTTGCTAGAAATATTAAATAGGAAAGATCCATAATCTAGGTGGCTTCTTACAATTGCATTGTATAAAAGTTTGACAGAGAGAGGATGAGCACCCCACCATACTCCTGTTACCGCTCGAAGAATGTTTATGTTTTTTTGACAGGTAGAAGATAATTTTTCAACATGAGGTTTCCATGTTAATTTTGAGTCTAGCACAATGCCTAGGTATTTATAAGTTAAAGAGGATGGAATGAGGACATGATTATATTTTATAAAAATAGAAGGGGGGTGTCGTTTTCTGGTAAACAAAACAACAGAACTCTTTGAAGGAGAAATCTCTAAACCATGATTTGAAAGCCATTTTTCGAGATTTATCATCGCATTATTTAGGAGGATAGTACCGGGAGAAATTAATGAATTAATAACATAAATAAGAAGGTCATCTGCATATTGAAGGATATGAGTATCAAGAGGTAAAATATTAGAGAGATCAGCAACATAAATATTGTATAGAAGAGGACTAAGAACAGATCCTTGAGGAATTCCTCTCCAAGTTAGTCTGGAATAAGTCATTCCATCAACGTGAACAGAAATAGTTCGTTCAGACATTATGTTAAAAATAAAATGAGTTAATTTTGAAGGGAATTTCATCTGAAGCATTTTTTGTTTCAAAATAGATAAAATTACATTATCGTAAGCAGAAGTGATATCTAAGAAAACAGCTATAACAGAAGATTGCCGAGAAAAGGCGAGATGAACGGGGAGTGACAGTTACTGAACAAAGAGTAGCCGATCAAAAAAGATCGATTTTTAAAAATAATTTAAATCCTCAAACAACATTAAATCAAATAAAATTAGAAGTAGGTGACAGATTGCAACGTGAAAATTTAGATTTTCAAAATATTAATGAAAATAATTTAGATGATAATAGTTTACAAAATATGACTGCGGATAATGTTATATTAGAAGAAAATTTAAATATATCATTAGAATTATCCAATCAAAATATATTTCTAAATATTAGGGAGTTAAATGTATCAAACATTAATTTCGTTGACGAAAACATTATAGCGTTAGCAAATTTATTAATTAATAATATAAATAGATAGGTATATAGATGTAGATCCTATAAATAGACCAAAATTATTTAAATTAAATACGTCCAAAAAATTATCTAAATTAATATCCGACATAAATGATATAATTTTACCAAAAATAATACATGACAATATTATTTTTTTAGATTAACACACATTAATATATGCTAGCGCTATAACGGTTTATGAAGCTCTAGGCATTAAAATAAATTTAAATAATGAAAATTGTCATAGATATAAAAAACCTGATTGGCAAATTAGATTAGAAAGGGATGTAACGTTATTGAGAAGTAGTATTGCTAGGGTTATAGAATTCAAAAATGGGAATAGAAGTAGAAATATATTAAGACATGTAGGCAAAATTGGGGTAAATTTTGGATATAATAATGTACTTAGCTCAAATAACATACATACAATAAATGATTTATTAGATCTTTTAAAGCAAAAATTAGCAGTCAAATCTAGTAGACTTAAAAGATACAATTATATTTATAATAAAAATAATAATAATAAATTATTTAAAAAAAATGAAAAATTATTTTATTCCAAATTAGATAGTCAAAATAGTAGTACTAATAATAATATAACATTAACCTCTGAATCAGATATTCGCGATTTTTGGTCCAAAATTTGGAGTAACGATATAAAACATAACAATTCGGGCCCGTGGATAAAAGATGAGGAGCTGAATTTTGCTGATGTGGAGGAAATGAGTTTCTCTGAAATAACTTTAGATTTATTAACAAAAAATATTAAAAAATCTCATAACTGGAAAGCCACGGGTTGCGACGGAATAAATAACTTTTGGTATAAACGTTTCACTTCTTTACATCCACTTTTGGCTAAAAATTTATCAAAATTAATACGACATCCTCAAAATATTCCAAATTTTCTTATTAAAGGAATAACATATTTATTACCTAAAAATGAAAATATTAATAATCCTTCTCAATTTAGACCGATAACATGTTTACCTACGATTTATAAAATTTTAACTTCCTGTATGACGGATTTAATTTATAAACACGTAGATGAAAAAAATATTTTATCGGAAGAACAAAAAGGTTGCGTAGAAAATATTTAGGATGTAAAGAACAACTAATAATTGATTCAGTAATTCTTAAACAAATACAAACTAAAAATCGTAATTTACATGTAGGATATATTGATTATAAAAAAGCTTTTGATAGTGTACCGCACTCGTGGCTTATAAAAATATTAGAAATATACAAAATTAGCCCAATTTTAATAAACTTTTTAAAATGTATTATGTTAGGCTGGAATACAGATTTAAAAATAAATTTAAATTCTAATAAAATATCTATTCCAGGAATTAAAATTAAACGCGGAATTTTTCAGGGAGATTCATTGAGTCCACTTTGGTTTTGTTTAGCTCTTAATCCGCTTTCTAAAATGTTAAATGAATCTAAGTATGGAATAAAAATTAACGGTCATCCACGGTCTAATATTAAAATTTCGCACTTAATATATATGGATGATATAAAAGTATATGCTAAATCTTATTCAGAATTGGAAAAAATGATTAGGATAATAAAAGCATTTTCAGATGATATTAGAATGTCTTTCGGTTTAGATAAATGTAAAACTTTACATGTCGAAAAGGGTAAAATACTAGAAATGGGTGGTGATATTCAAAGAAATTTTCAAATAGATAGTTTGAAAGGGTTGGAGGTTTATAAATATCTAGGTTATCCGCAGTCTAACAAATTAGACCACACGAAAATAAAATTTGATATTAATATAAAATTTAAAGATAGAATTACGAAAATATTAAAATGCAATCTGTCAGCTAAAAACTTAACTAAATCTATTAATACTTGGGCAATACCGATATTGACATATTCTTTTGGAATTATTAAATGGTCAAAAACAGATTTAGATAGTTTAGAAAGAACAATTAGAACGCGTTTAACTAAATTTCGTTGTCATCATCCTAATTCCGCGATTGAACGAATCAATTTGCCTAGGAATTTAGGAGGTAGGGGTATAATAAAAATAACATCGTTACATAATAATCAAATTGAATCGCTAAAAACTTTCTTTTACAAAAAATCTGATAGTTCTTTAATGCATAAAGTAATCTGTGAGGCGGACAAAAATTTAACAACATTAAATTTAAATTACGAGAATGCCAATAACAATATTATAAATATAAATGACGACCTTCTAAATTCGTGGCTAAATAAAATAATTCATTCTATACATCCAAAATTTCTCAACCAACCTTATGTTGACAAAATTTGGTCAAACAAATGGTTGAGTATTGGTGATTTGGACGCGGATTTAGAAGGTTTTATAATAGCAATTCAGGATAGAGTAATAAAAACTAAAAATTATCAAAAATATATAATAAAAGACATAAATGTAGATGATGATAGTTGTAGGAAATGTTTGGCTTTTCCAGAAACAATCGATCATATAATATCGGGCTGTTCTTTTCTCGCGCAATCAGAATATACATTTAGACATAACCAAGTAGCAAAAATAATACATCAAAATTTAGCTATTAAATATAAATTAATTGACGCGATAAACATAAAACCATATTATGAATATGATCCGATTTCATTTTTAGAAAATAATAATATTTCGCTTTATTACGATAAAACAATATTAACTGACCGGTCAATTCAACATAACAGACCCGATTTAATAATACATGATAAAATTAAAAAAACAACATATATTTGCGACGTGGCTATTCCAAATTCTAGTAATATTATAAAAACTTTTGATGAAAAAATTAGAAAATACACCGCTTTAGGTAATGAGATTAAAAGACTTTGGCATTCTCGTAAAATAATAATATTACCGTTCATTATTTCAGCCACTGGCATTATTCCAAAATCGTTAATCCGTAATTTAGAAATTATAGATTTATCGAAAAATTTAATCATAAAAATGCAAAAAACGGTAATTATGAATACATGTAGAATCGTTAAAGATTTTTTAAACGTTAATATTCGGGAATCAGTAGGGTTGTTAGGTAGTATAGAGACCTCCTCAGAGCCTAATCCTTTGATATGTTAAGTATCTGGATGGGTGAACCATTCCCAATTGAAAGCTTGATGATGCGTTTGTTGCATTTTATTTTGCTCTTTTAAATAATTTACAATTTACGCATTGATCTGCTAATTCTTTTGAGGAAGTGTATAATGGTAATAATAATAATTGAGTGTTATTATTTGTAGTGCTTAATTGTTATTAATATCATTAGTAAATCGGCCAGCGCCGTTAAAAAAAATATATACCTATTGTGAATTCTTATTTTTGTAGACATTTTTCGTCTTACAAAAATTATGTTTACCTGTATTTTGGCAATCGATGGAACTTTCTCTTTAAGGACGAAAAAGTTTATTGGTTAGATGTACCTACTTAGTACCTACTTAGTGGAATAGTGCAATAAATATTTTTTATGGAAAAAAAGTATTCCTGTTTCGCTCTGCTTTATTCAAAATCTACTTTTGCACTTATTTTGTCCACATCCGTAGTTTTGCCTATTGATATCGTGATTTTTGAAGTAATTTGATTTCAATGCCAAATCTGCGTAACTAGCTTAGAGGTAGGATTTTAAATTATAGTAGTCCAACTGTGAATTTGTTCCATATCGACAAAGTATCAAGACAAGATATGCGAGATTTGTATGTAGAGTCTATATTTTTCATATTTACTCTGATGGATTTACTAAGAATTTGAAGTAGAATCTTTAGAGTGTCTGTATGTGTGTGGCCGTCCCCCTTATAACTTTTGATCCGCTCAATGCACAGAGCACAAAATTTCAAAATATATAGAAAGTTATAAGCTTACAAAACTTTTGAACTCAGAATTTTGAATTTTTGTTTCAGTCAGGGGTTATAAACTTTTGAATTTTAACTTTATTTTTCCATGTATCTCAAAAACCATAAAAGCATGAACTCTGAAAATTGGTATAAATATAGACAAATACAAAATCTTAAATTTAATTTTTTTAACGAAGATCCAGAGTTCATACCTCTCATTGTTATTAACTCTCTAAATATAGATGCATAGCGGCGTAAACATGTGTATTGTTAATAATTTTGATTTGTGTATAATTTTCGCCAAACATCTTGAACGAGCCTCCGAAAAATTTGTGTATTTTTGCTTCGTTGGTTTACGTGCAAATCGCCCCCCTTCTCAGCTAAAATTTCAAAATGTTTGGCTACAACTCTACCTATTTTAATTTGTTTTTACTTATACCATAGTAGTAATAAATTTTAATCCTTCTTCCATCCTTTTTTCATCCCTTTCCTTCCCGACACAGGTAAACATTCAATAATTTTTAACTATATTTTTGTTAATTTTTTGTTGTTTGATGATCAATATCTGTGGAAAAACATAATTAGTCTGTTATTGGTGTATTTCATAGTATATGTTGTTTTGTATAAGTATTTTATAATGCTTAAATAAAGCAAGAAATTAATTTATTGGTTCACCACATAATATTCAAGAATGTTTACACTTAATGTTTTGACGAGTTCAATGTTGAGAATCCCTGCTTTTTAAATCTCTGTGACAAAAATAAAAAGTCGTTCGATTGGAAAAAAGAATTTAACAGATCTGACTGTATCATCCAATGATACAGTCAGATCTGTTAAATTTTTATTTTAATCGTATTTTTTTTTCTCGTTCATACCCTACCTTAGATTATAGCGAGTCGCATCGTAAAAATTCAAATAAGTACAGGGTAACCATTGCTAAATTATTCAGGGACCAATTAATATGATAATTTCATTCAAATTTCTAATAACTAAGTAACCTTCGAAATTTAACAGTTACCTGTTGTGAGGTGGAGCCATAAAATATTATATTGTTATGATTCAATTCATACAACTTACCGTTCTATCCCATTACCTTTGTGTAATCAGAACGACAAAATTATCTATAAAGCAATAAATGTTAATGATTCATTAAAATATTTCGCTACTCCCACCACCACCCGCTCCGCATATGGGGACTGACAACGGCCCCTTCGCAGAACGCTAGAATGAATGACAAAAAAAACAATGCATGGCACGAAGAGTAGCTCATGGAGCCCTCTAGATTAGCAATCTCGGCACCATGGTGCAAAAAGAACAATCAACAAGTGCGAATTGAGATTCACATTTGCGGACTGTCGGCGACTTCAGATCCATATATATAGGGCATCAGAGAAGTGACCAAGATCTCTGGAAACAGAAAAGTCAGTGAGAATCTTCGGATAATAAGGCACCGTATCTATGGCAAAATCGTTTGAAGGCTTTGTAATTGTTCTTCGAGATCACTAAGTCCGCATGTCCAATGGGACCTTGAAGAGGCATTAAAATATTATCCAACTGTCTATTTGTTCTAGATAATTTATTTCTCTTTCATATCGATAAAATATCAAGCCAAGATCCGCGAGATTTTTTATGGCCAGATATTTAAGAAACTATAAGGGTAACAATACTGTCACACTCAGAATTTCGAATTTTTGTTCCAGTCAGGGATTATGAACATTTCAATATTTCGACATATCTCGAAAACCATAAAAGTGATAACGCTTAAATAAAAATATAACCAAATACAATATCTCAAAAAAATACATTGAAATTGAATTGAAATTGGATGTAGGAAAGATGAAATCTCTGGTTGCTTGGAAGAAATTGCCTAATGGCAATAAGCCCGCCAGTGTGCATTATATTTGTTTATATTGTGTACAAAAAGTTTAATAAACTTGCCACTTGAAGTTAGGAATAAGTTTATTACGTATTCGTATTTGATCACATTTCTCAAATAAATTATTTGTGTTAACATATTTCTTACTTACTTACTTACTTACTCAGCCTCTTTTTGAGTCCAGTATTGGACAAGGGCCTCCCGCTTGGACTTCCACTGGTCTCTCTCCTGTGCCATTCTGGACCTGCCACTTTTTTGATGTCATCGGACCATCTGGTCTGGGGCCTTCCCACGCTTCTGCTTCCTGTTCTTGGTCTCCAGTCCACACAACTTTTGTCCATCGGTCGGTCGACATTCGAGATATATTTATATTTTTTACTATATATATATATATTTATATATTTTTTATAAAAATATATATAATAAAAAATATAAATATATTTTTTAACAGATTTTTAATTAGGTATCTCAATAGAGACGAAGTTGGAATATTTATTGTAGGAGAACCGGGAAATCAAGGCACCTACAGGGCTTACGACCTATCATCGGCTGGTTCTACGTGATCACTTTATGCGCTTGCGCAACGTTCACCAATTATATAATAGATGGCTGTAGTAAAAAATTCCTTATTTTCAAGCGAAAAGAATTTCAGTATTACAATATATAGAACTTTCAAAATTGAATTGATAGGGATCTCATTAAATGGCATAATTGGTGAACGTTGCGCAAGCGCATAAAGTGATCACGTAAAACCAGCCGATGACAGGTCGTAAGCCCTGTAGGTGCCTTGATTTCCCGGTTCTCCTACAATAAATATTCCAACTTCGTCTCTATTGAGATGATTAAAAATCTGTTAAAAAATATCTTTGACTCCCGACAGGGAAAAAAATCCAATGTTTGCGCATATGCAATAATAAAAATATTCGATTACTTACACATTGGTACAAGTAGGTAAATAAGACAAAAATGACCTTATAAGTCTGGCGCAATTCAGGGGTGACTTCTATGCGAAAAATGCATTGTCACCTCAGATATAAGAATTGTAGCTTTCATTATTTACAAAAAACCAATTCTCTCAATAGATGGCGTTCCAACAAAATAAATAAAAATAATAAGATTGTTGTTCATAATTTCACCCATAAATGGCTGTAGTAAAAAATTCCTTATTTTCAAGCGAAAAGAATTTCAGTATTACAATATATAGAACTTTCAAAATTGAATTGATAGGGATCTCATTAAAAGGCATAATTGGTGAACGTTGCGCAAGCGCATAAAGTGATCACGTAAAACCAGCCGATGACAGGTCGTAAGCCCTGTAGGTGCCTTGATTTCCCGGTTCTCCTACAATAAATATTCCAACTTCGTCTCTATTGAGATAATTAAAAATCTGTTAAAAAATATCTTTGACTCCCGACAGGGAAAAAAATCCAATGTTTGCGCATATGCAATAATAAAAATATTCGATAAATATATTTTTTACCTGTTTGTATAATTTGTATTATTACTATAATATTTACTATATTTTATGTATAAATTTTCGCGTTCTATGTTAACTTTGACAGGTCATCCGACATTGGCTAAAATATCTTTCATGTTTTTTAAGGTATAGTGATTTTCGCCTCTTCGTACTTGTATGAGATCCTATAAAAAGAATACTTAAATCGAAATCAAAACCCTCACGATTACCCATATTATGGATATAATTATCATAAGGAGTTTTATAATATGTTAGGATATTATAGAACTCCATATGATAAATATATCAATGATATGGGTAAATATGGATGGTTTTGATTTCGACGGTTGACCAGACTCACCCCCCCAGATCTGTGGGTGCTAGACTTAATGCGGCAGATAGGTAGGCTCTAAGCCTAGATTGAAATTGGTTTTGGATTGTAATTTCGAGAGTGAACCGCATATATTTGCAACCTATAATATTTTTATGACTTCGTTGATACGAGTCTATAATGGCTGACCGTAATTTAAGTATAACATTTCCTATCTGTATCGAAATATGTATATTTATTATTCAAAGTATGACTTTTTCATCAAAATGCAAATTTTGTTGACGTTATTCTTTATAGATGCGTAAAAAATCTTCAATCACACTAGAAAACATACGTTATGACGTATTAAGGATATCCTTATTTTTTAAAAGTTTTTCCCACAGACCAGTTTTTATACAACTCAATTAGGAGTATGTACTCACCAAATAATTTACCAAGACTTTATGCAAATTGTGGAATCTTGCAATGAGGTATATTGTCTAATATAGAGTAGGTATTTTCATATAATAAGGCTGTTTGTGAAAGTATAGTTTATTGCAAGACACTTGTAAAGTTACCTACCTTACTAGCAAAATGCATGAATCCCTTTACTTGCAACTACTCAATATATATATTTTTTTCTCAATAACAATTTAATGTATAATTTGATTCGAAAACTATATACACATTGTATTATCTGTCACACAACTGTTGTAATGAACACCTCGGCACAGGACTTCCTAGTGAGGTGTTCATCGTATTCTATCATTTACAACACTTATCATTAAATAATACATATATACACACACACAAACACACACACACACACACATACATACACACACACACACCCTCACACACATACACACACACACACACACACACACACACACACACACATACACACACACACACAAACAAACACACATACACACAAACACACACACATCACACACACACACACACACACACACAAACAAACACACACACACACACACACACACACACACACACACTCACACACACACACACACACACACACACACAAACATATGTAACTTCTAACTCTAGTATTGTTTTTGTAACTTCAACATTGTATTGTTT
Organism: Molanna angustata; assembly: GCA_963576475.1. Classification (NCBI taxonomy): domain Eukaryota; kingdom Metazoa; phylum Arthropoda; class Insecta; order Trichoptera; family Molannidae; genus Molanna; species Molanna angustata. The sequence goes on along the minus strand of OY754971.1, from coordinate 37,708,395 downwards.
ATAATAAATAAATAAAAATAAATTCTTCTTCTTCTGCTTTAGTCCTCCTTAGTCCAGTAATGGACATATAGGCCTCTCCCTGAGGCTTCCATAGCTCCCTATCTTCGGCAGACCGCATCCATTCGCCTCCAGCCATTCGTATTATATCATCAGACCACCTCGTTTACAAACAAAATGCTATTTATAACAATATTTTATTTATTTTTCAATTCATTTTATTTATCACAATTCACAATATCTCTTTTTATAGGTTCATATTCTTTCTTTCCCCCCTTAGCGCTTTTGTCCCGTTTCTATCGGGGAACGCTTTGACCATGATCCTGGAATTGGCTAGTCTGGTTATTACATTGAAGCGACTGCCATCTGACCTTCGTAACCCTTAGAAAGGGGAACCAGACAAATTGGATCATGGCTAGTGACATAAATCCGCACATAGATTTTTAAAAATCCAGAGGTGAATGCCCCGTCCGGATTCGAACCGTCGACCTCACGCATGTGAGGCCACAACCTTACCGTTGGGCTATCACCGCTCTTATATAGGTAAAAATATATTAAATGTAAAAAAAAATGTTCTATGATAATATTTCCAATCAAAAAGAGATCTTTTCTTACGCCCTCATACATCCTTTATAACACATATCCCCACATCGTCCTCTTGAACAAGCAAACACGCCATAACCCCAAAAAATACATACACTTGTTTTTGTTATAAGTTTAGTCTTTTATACTTTTAATCTTTTTTATAATTTTATACCTTGAAGTTTATAGGGAAATCACGTTGCAAAAACGTATTGCGCAGAACAGGCAAATTAAATGAAATAAAACACAACTTTGTGTACACCACTACATACATAACTTTTATTCAATTGCATAAAAATTCCTCTACATGTTACGAGAACTAAGTTCCTCGGGAGGATACAAAGTATACTAAAATAAAAATACAATATATAGACTTAAAGTAAACATAATGGATGGAGTGTAGGCTGGGTTTCATTATTTTGTAGGGTGGGGGATGCAATGAAGTTATTGGTTAATTAATTTTTGTATTGGGAAAATATTTCATATATGTAGAGTTATTAGGAAACTGTGTTTGGTTATTAATTATATTATTTCTCATATTTACGTTTTATCTGATTTCCAAGATTTTCAGGCTGTCTAACTGTCTATCACTTAAATTACTATGGATTATTTTACGCCTTCATTATTAATTAAACTATGGTTATTTTCGATTACATAAATGGTTTGCAAATTCTGATAATTATTGCTGTTTAGACATCTCAAATGCTCTTAAACTCTCATTTCTATGCTTCTCGTATTTTTTTCCTATATAAAATAATGGGCAATTGTTACACTATGTTAAAATGTATTGTATTAATTTGATGTTTCATGCAAATAAATATATAGAAAAAAAATATCAAATTCACTGGGCATAGGCTCTACCGAGGTGGAATATTTCACTATCACATTAAAACATCTTTACACCTACAGTATTTTCATCGTATTTCATTCATATTTCTATCGATTTCTTTCACACTTTCAAATGTCGCTTTCACTCACTACCTACTTGTATTCATTTTTTCATTATCAATGTACAACATTGGGCAAAAATAATATTCAAATATGATAAAATAAGTAAACCAGAAGTTGGAGAACCAGGAACTTCAACTTTGTCTCAAAATTTCAAAAAAAAATCATTGACTCTCGAATGGAAAAAATCCAATGTTTGCGTATATTATGCAACTTTAAAAAATATTCGATTTAGATACACATTGGTACAAGTAGGAAAACAATCCAAAAAAATAAATAATATTTCTGGCGCGGTTCAGGGGTGACATCTGTGCGAGAACACAGTCACTGGACTGTTGCTTTCATTGTTTACAAAAACAATTTCTCAATAGATGGCGTTACAAAATGGTTACTTCATCACTTCATAGATGGCGATGGTGTTTTTCAGCTTATTTTCGAATAATCAGTTTCTCATTATTTAAATATATAGAACTTTCAAAATTGCATTGATAAGGGAACTCAAATAAAAGGCATAGGTAATTGGTGAAAATTGCGCAAGCGTATGAAGTGATCATGTGAACCAGCCAACGACAGGTCGAAAGCCCTGTAGGTGCCTTGAGTTCCTGGTTCTCGTATAATATTCCAACTTTATCTTTATTGAGATGTTAAAAAAATTTACAATTTTTGGATTAAATTTAATTGATGATTGATGAAGTTGAAAAATTTATGATTAATTATTGAAGGTAAAATAAATCATTAAAATTCTGATAACTCCGCAAAAATATGACGTTAATGACTTTGTCATGTCTTCATAATTTGATAGGGATTAAATGATATCCTTTCAAAACAAATCAAGGGGTTTAATAAAAATTGATTTGACTGAATGCCATAATTAATTTTTGGAAAATTATCGTCAAAATTTAGGTAGATTTATTTAGTCCCTACTACTTTGAAACAGTGGAGAGTTAAGTTTTCACAATTTAATAATTTATACCATCAAGGCATAATCTAACAATTTTGCATGTTATACTTTTATACTGTTTCGATTACGCGGTTCTTGTGGTCACCCGAAAACAATGTTCCAACTGTCGATTTGTTCAAGAGAAATTCATTCTCTTAACATATCGACAAAGTATCAAGCCAAGATACGCGAGATTTGTATGCCTGGTCTATGTTTTTCACGGTTTCAAGTTTGGTGCATACACTCGACGTTCCATCTGAACGACAGAGTGTCCTTCGATCGTCTGTTTCCGGTCATTATGAACGGCTTGGAACGTTCACTTAGTGCACTCGGCGTTCTTTGTAAACGAAGCCCTGAACAGGTCAAGCTAAATTTTCAAACGACTTCATATTAATATTATGTAAAATAAATAAAGATAAAACAAAGTGCATGGTAGCTATATGAGTTCCGGGTGACACTACAATAAAGCAAGCAATGAATCTGGGCAGCAGAATATTTCAAGAGATTACATGAAAATTCTTCGAAACACAATTGTTCGAATGCGCAATTCTACGAATAACAATTAATCGAAAATCAGTTATCAGAATGACAATTGTCCGAAAGCAAATTATTCGAACTAACATTTGTTGGAATACCAATTGACCGAATTTAATATATTTTTTTGTCATTATGTTGTCTCCTTTGACATATTTATTTTGTTGCCAGTAAAAAATATTCGATGAAGACTATTATTACTTGTTGTATTATTGTTGGGTACGTATGTTTGCACTGGCTCACGCCAGTCGCAATTATAACTACAAACAAACCTAACCAACCTATTTTTACCAAAGTTTTGTAGGTTAAGTTTAAAAAATCGGTGTACATCCTAGGATATCCGACAGCGCGGTGCGTCGCCATGTTGTTTATTCCATAGATTTTTATTATACATAATATACCTACTATGTAGATGTAGTAGGTACTCCGTGCAAAAAGTGAGTCATGGACTAACGCGCGTACCTATTGCGTTTTGGTTGGCAACATATTTTAGTTTTCCTTACATTTCAACAAATCCCAAATAACTTTTCTCTAAATCTAAATTAACAAAGTGTTTTTTACGACAAATAAATCCGAAAAAAATTCACATTAGTCGTTATTCTCTATGGAAAAACGATGTACGAAAACGTCAAAAACACCCCGGAAAAATGCCTCACTTCGATTCATACAAAATTTGCTAACTACGACATCTAGTATATTATAACAAAAATCTATGGTTTCTTCCTCTCACAATACTACCAACATGACGTCATAAAAATTCGAACAATTGTAATTTCTGATAATTGTGTGTTCGGAAAATTGTTTTTCGAAAAAATGTGATTCGACTAATTGCCATTCGTAAAATTGATTTTCGTATAATTGAGAATTCGAATAATTGTTTTTCGAATAATTTTCCTGTCACCATTTCAAGATGGCCTCGCAAAGGCAGAAATAATAAGCAACAAAAAATCTATGATATTTGAATCTCATAACGTTGATATTAGTGGTTAAAAAGAACTAATAAGAATTAAAACTCTTGTCTAGATAGAAAATGGAAGTCTGGCTGTCTTCGAAATGTGGTGCTACAGGCGCATGGCTTAGATTCATCGGTCATACCACATTCCGAGAAACAAGACAACTTCTAAAGATGGTTGCCCAACATCAATCCAGATGGATAGGTCATAACATCAGGCATCCGGGTCTGCTTGTTACTATCGCTGAAGGAATGACGGACGGCAGAAACTATAGAGATCGCTATAGAGACAGTTTTATGGACCAGGTGATAAGTGATGTGCGCTGTAGCAGCTGCCATGAGATGAATAGGCTGGCGGACAACAGAGATTATGGGGAGAGATGGAATGCTTGGTTCAAACCAATCTTACGATTATTACCAACAAGAAGAAGCTATAATCAATTTAGTTAGAGCTTTTTAGTTTTTTATTGACATCCGTTATTTTATTTTATCTGTGAAATTATAGGAACTAATATATCTTAAAATTAATTGGATTTAAGAGTTTATTATTTGGTACGTATTCTTCAACTATACATAGATACTATCGCCATTGACAGTGGAATCTCATGTTTTTAATGAGAATAACAAAGTTTTAAAAATACAACTTTTTTTTAATAATTACACTACTTATTGATATTTTTTCTGATGAAGACCGTTTTCGTGCAAAGGTCTATGGGCTAGTGAAGTGGATTCATCCATACGACGACAATGAGTCTTAATTATGTTATTTTCGTGTTAATTTAACTATACCAATATGTATTTTAATAACTTTGCAGCGAAGAGTTTAGTATTGGTAACAACCCACTCGTTTTTAAAAAATTACGCTGTCCTGCATCAAATTTTTCCCCTCAATTATTTGACGCTGTCCATTCTCATTTAAAACAAACGAAAAACCTTCATTTTTATTTATTTTTTTTAGCTAGAAAGACTTTTTTATGTTAATTTATTATTTGGGGTCCTCTGAAATATAAATAAATTCTGCGGTTACATTTGTACCCTAAGGTCAAAAAGTGTAATATTATACGAGACTTAGGTGTAGGAGCATTAACGATTAAATTTTAATGGCATTTTTAATTGTTTCAATTTCGAAGTTTTTATTGTGGACCCTGCAGGAGTCATTTATCAAATGTAAAAAATTCAAAATTATTTTTTTAGTAGATACCTATGTATGTATCTACGCTGTAACCTAAAAAATACAAGACATTGTATCGAATAGGTAGACATATCTACGAGCATTCCTCTAATTATACTGGATTACCTTATAAGTGAACTTAAATGTGGTATTTGATTCGAGTAAATATTCGATATTATGTATAGAAAAAATACTCGGTCCTCGTGGCTCAGTTGGTTAGATATCTGACTGCTGAGTCAAAGGTCACGGGTTCGATTCCCGGTGGAGACACAGTTATATATTGTGTTATCTGTCTGGATCTGTGAGACGATAAATATCCGTAAGTTTCCGGAATGTGGCAATTTGTTATTAGGAGCGTGATAAATTATTACTACCCATTCTTCCCTCCCCACCTCCCCTCATCAATTTGCATATTGTAATTGTCAAATCAATTATATAGGTTAATCAGTGTAATATATTTTTAATTGGTCTAATTTTGCCTGTATTTTTTTTTTTATTTAAAACTGTTCATATTCACAAAAAAAATAAATAGGTTAAAAAAATAGTGCCTGTTGATTGCCCTAAAAGCTATAGGTACATAAATAAAATTTTATATAATTCGATATACGAAAACTTTCGATTTCATTTATAAGTATATTTTAATATAACCATTAATGAGAAAAATAACGTGAGTTTCGTTGAAAAAATATTCAATACCTACTGAGTTTTGAAACGGGTTTTTGGTTATTAAACCTTTAAATTTTAATTAACTCAGTGTTAGAACTAACTCGATATTGAGATGGTAGAAATAAATATTTAACCATGACATTATTTATCCATTTTAGTATGATTCCGTTGCAATGTTGGCAAGTCTCATTTTTTTACAATTGTCATTTTTTTTGCTTTGGAACTTTTTTGTACTTTAAAAGCAATAGGATCATGCTGAAAATCAGCTGCTGGAGGCTTTTCTTCCTGCAACATAGCTGAGCATGGTCCTTTTGAGTCGGAAAAATTGTTTTTCTGTTTCATTTGTGGATATATTTCTCTTATATTTTTAAACTTATCTTTTTTGTCTCAAAAATGTTTTATTATAATTTTTATTATTACCTATGTGTTCATGTTATGTTTTCAAAAGCTCTTGTTTAACCCGGATGTTGCTACCTTCATGCCCTACATAATCGATTCTCTAATGGCACACAACGTCTTATCACTTTCAACATGGCAGAGGAAACATTTGTTTTCAATCTTAAGGAGACTTGGAATCGGTGCTATTGGATAGGACTCATTCCCGAACCCTGTGGAACCCCCGAATGCTACTACTTATAATAAATTACAGCACGCCTTGCGCCAAATTCACTGAACTTTTGAGGTAATTTATATTTCTAAGGTTAATCCGCAACGGTTTCGTGTTTATTAGGGAATTTCACGGAAACCTTTGTCTAGATTTTGTTAAAGTTTCCCAAGATTTTCGATAAGAAGGCTAATATATGATTTCAATCAATGTTGTGGATTTGTTTACGTTCAATGATAAAAAATATAGTCTGAGCTATTTATTATCAAAATATTAACCTATTTTTTAAATAATACATTGTATTGAGAATTACGATCAATCAAATGGTGTTTATAGTTTATTCATGTTTTGATCTACAAAATAAATCGGTTTTCAGTTTTTCTTTTAAAAAGTGAGTAAAAATGTAATTTATTCCAATTTCTTATATCAAACTAGGCAGTTTTCAAGAAGAGGTTGTCATACTTTCAATAGCAAATGAAGAAAATTGTCTTTCTGCTAAACATTGATTATCACTTCAAATCTCTGTTGATGGTTAGTTTGCTATTTTTTATTTTCATACTTTGTTGCTAATTCTTTGTGGCACATTATAACTAATTAATTAAAATTATTAACAACATTACTATGCCGTATTGTGTTTGCGATGCTCTTTGAGAAATACATAAAAATATTTGATTTGATTTGGGAACCATGTGATTCATATTAATTACACCACCATAGTTAACTACTCTCTTTCTATGGCTCTGAAATAAAAATCGCGTCAGAAATTGGATTTATGACGAGTATTATGGCGGACATTGGGATCTGGTTGATTTGTTTTGTGTGAGCCTATATGTTTGTTGAGATAATGATTGTGATTGCAGAAAGTTGAGATTGTATACATATTTAGTGTGGAACGGGAAAAATCACCTGGTTCATAATTGCATATAATTGTAAATATAAATTGTAAACTGCTAGCCCTAGAACAGGATTTCCTAGTTGGGCAGCAGTAATCTACTTATTGTTGTCATTATAAATTTGGTGTGATTAATTAAATAAATAAAAAAATAAATAATAATAAAAAAATATATTTCTTAGTTTCTAACCACGGTGAGTATTTTTATGTCAACTAGTTTCGGAGACGTATCCGCTCCTTCGCCCGGACACACTTATATGTACATGTTATTTTTTATTTATTAATTTACTGTTTTGATAATAACATACTTGTTTGAACAGAAGTTGCCGAGTCCTCTACATTGTGTTATACAATGTTTTATTATCTGTTTCCTCTGACTTTGAAAAATACTGACAAGCAGTAGGTACTTAGGAACAAAATTATTTGAAAACATGATATTGTATCATATTCTCCAATGGTTGGGTAGGGAAGTGTCATATAGAAAGTACTTGGAATGTTTGGGTATGTGTCAAAAACACAAACGACACGAGAACGACTTTGGGTAGGCATATTATATCACACAGACCCTGGTATAGAATGAGATTTTCCCTCGGTGCCGGTGAACCGCCCTCTCATAACTTAGAAAACATAATATCAATTTGGCGTGTGTAAACATTCCCGGCCTTCCTGTTTTTGATGAAATATTCAGTCAATATGTTTAGTGGAAAACGTATCTGCACAATGGTGATATTCTAGATATGGACATTACATTCAGTTTGACGAAATCTTTTAAAAGTTTAATTTTGGACATAAATACATATACACCATCATTCTATGTCCCTGTTATTGGGGTTGACAAAGATAGCCAAGCGCCACATACATCTGTACTAACATTCATAATTCGAAATCACATAAATTATAACTTAGAACAATGTGTTACCTATAGTTATTGGCGTAAATATTAAATTAAAAGTACTGTGTCGAATTACAACATTGTTTTGATTCAAATTTAAGTCATTTATAATGGAATTACACTAATAAAATAATCTCTCATTAATAATTCATAATTTCAGTCAGATCGATATATTGTTATATAGGTACATTCTCGTCAATTAGTTTCAATAGAGTACACGTGGTCCAAGAGTGCCAGCTAAAGAAATTTAACGGAAGCCTCCAAGATATACATGAGGCGAAACCAGAGGCGGTGGACTGGCTCTCAGCGCTGGAACCAAGACTGTAATCTGTTACACGAAATATGAAAAGAAGTATAGAGAATTAAATTTCATTAAAAATCTAACTGTGAATAATGGGTACACTTCAAAGATGGTTGATTCTCTTTTATATAGAAAAAAACAAAAATAATGCTTTACATATTTTAGCTCCGGGGTTACAAAGATTAACAAAAAATAATAAAAATCGTTGGTTTAAATAAAATTTTGGGAATTTTCAAACAAAATTGGAAATATTTTGAGAAAAAACAATAAAAAAATCGCATTTTATAATGACAACACACTAGGTAAATTCTTAAATAACAGTAAAGATAAAATTGATGAATTAAACCGTAGTGGTGTTTACTCTCTTACATACGATACATGTTCAGGTATATATGTAGGTCAAACGGGTAGATCTTTAAATACATGCCTTAAAGAAGATCTTGCGTTCCCGTTTGAAAAAAAACACTTCGAACTTTGCGACGCATTTACTTGAAAGTAAGCATTCCTTCAACCCAGGAACTGGGGTCAATCTCATACATAGTTTAAGAAAAGGTGCACAAATAGATTTTTATACTTCCACTATTATTACCATAAGAATAGTTAATGTCGGGTTTTCCTGTTAGTCATTATTCAATATACATAACTGCTGTCATTTTAACGCAATATTTATTTATTCATTACTTCACTTCATTTGTATTTTTATCATACCTACATACATATTTACCTTAATGTCTTTCGGGTATTTTATTTTTCTTGGAATTGCCCCTTCCTTCTCCATTATTGTTATCATATTTTTAAATCTATATATAGATTGGTCTTCATCACTATTGTTTACCATTCTGACGATGCTCAACATAGAGCGATACTGGTGAATGGGAATCGCGTTTGCGAAAAATTTAAATGGAACTAAAAATTTTTTTTTTTTCATAATTCTAGTTAATTGTGTAAACATTTTTCATAACAAGATTTCTTAGATTTCTTGTTCAACCTAGCCTGGTTCTATTAGCTCTTTATTTTTTGTCAGTTGCCCTTTATTCGTTCTTTCAAAACTATCGCAGTATGTTTATTTTCAAAATGTTTTCATTCCTTAAGTTTACCTTACCCCTCTATACATCTTCATTTTTAATTATATCATATACCGTTTTTAACACAGCTTTAGCATAAGTGACCTCATTTTCGTGACATTTATTAAACTTTCAAGTATTATTTGCTAGCTTACGTTTGGAATCAGTTACATAATCACAAGTCACAAGTAGAAAGAACAAATTGTGATAGCTTTTAAGATATGGTCAAAACCTATCAAAATCAGTGCAGATCCTTTTTGTTCTTTTGCCCTCCACCCTCGTTGGTGATTTGACCAAATTTTATTGAATTAGATGAGATAACGAGTGTCGGCCTTTGTGGCTTAATTGGTTAGGTATCTGACTGCTGATCCAAAGGTCCCGGGTTCGATTCCCGGTGGAAACACAGTTTTTTATTGTGTTTTCAGTCTGGATCTGTGAGACGGTAAAAGTCTCCAGAATGTGGCAAATTGTTATTGGATGCGTTTTAAATTATTATTTGACATAGTATCTATTAGTTGCCCGAAAAGTAATATTAAATAAATAATTAAAAAAATTCCACCCATTCACAATAGAGTCACTCGTTTTACTCAATCTCTACAAACGTTTACAGTAAACCAGTCGCTTCTCGAACTCTTTTACCAACACAACAGCGGGGCTGTGGAACGATCTTCCGAATTGTGATTCCACCTTCTTACAACCCGGGTCTTTTTAAAATCCGAATCAATATTTTGCTGAGCAGATTGCAAACACTCCCCAACGCTACGTAGTGCGCTTCTTCGGAAGAGTACAATGGACACAAATCCTAATATTATGTGGTGTGTCCTACGTAGCCATGTTGTAATAAAATTATTTCCAGTAAATAAATTGATTTTCTGGTGAGTCTCAAGAAAGTATGCAAATGCTGTAACAACTTCAAAACAATTAATAAAGTGTTAATAAATATCTCCAATCTTAACAAAAATACAACTTGGCGTGGTGAATTTTAGGGAAAAAATAATAATGATAAAGCTTTGGTGAAAAATGAGTAGGAACATGAATAATTTATGGACTAAAGTTTCAATTGTTTTAGCGCCTTGTTGAATATTTTTACAGAGTTTTTTTCTGACTAATTTGTATACAAAATTTTTGTGTTATATAAATTGAGGCTATACGAAAAACCCCAATCGTTTGAGACCTTACATACACGCAAACCGCCACGGCTTGTCCCAAAATATGAAGTTACCAGCGATGGGTGGGCGAGTGTGCATTATTATGTAAAAAAAAGACTCTTAGGGGACACCAGAAAACTAAAAGCATCATTCTAAGCCGGCAATAAAAATTTATTGACACCTACTCAATTCATTTTCATAATTATCAAATTTGATGTACTGTAAATATCTACATGATGAACCTTTTTACATTGTATGTACATATATATTGGCTTTTATACCGGCGTCCTGGATTCGATTCCGAGCAGAGAATTTATTTTGAATGTATTTGCTACCCAAATTTTGTTTCTCTGGACTGGAAATCCTGATTGATTGTAAAAAATAGAATTTGGCAATGCTCTTACCATTTCCACCGTGTATAAGGAAGAGTTTATAGATCCTTAACTAAATAAATTATGCATTTTTATTGTTAATGGGCGGTTGAAAATAAACAAGGCAGGCTTAGAAGCTGGCTACAGATAAATACTTAAAAACGTTTTTTCTTCGATCTAAAAACATCCGGCAGTTAGCTAGCCAAGCAATTAATTTCGTATTTAGGATAGGCAGGTGGTACCTACACGTAAAAAGCCCTCGGACTTAATGCGTCGTTAAGGTATGTACTTAATTTTTATGGATTCACCCTTCTTTTGAAATGCAATATCGGGAATGTTTGTTGACATTAACATGCCTTATGATTGTACTATTTATAACCCACCCCTAACTTAATCCCCATCCCGACCTTCCGATAGTTATTAACCCTCCGACAAAGTTTAAGCCCACTTCACGTCAAGGTCAGTTCATTAAGAAAAGGAATTTGTACTGTAGGTAATTTTGTACCAAAGTAGCTAATCATTAGGGTTTATCCAACATATCTTATACCATGGTAAAATATTTGTTTTTCTTTATTTAGTAATTTTAGTTAAAATCGATTGGGTTGTAGCCAAATAAACAATTTTTTACCAAAAATTTACAATCCTTTTGTTAAATTTATTTATATTTATTTTTTCACTCGTCTGAAGAAGCGCACAACATAACGTTGGGGCGGGTTTGCAATCTGGTCAATAAAACATGAAATCGGATCTTAAAAGACCTCCTTGGTTGTAAGAAGGTGAATACACAGAATTCGGATGATCTCCATAGACGGACTGTTGTGTCAATAAAAGATTTTGAGAAGCGACTGGTTCGTGTGTGTTGAAGGTTTACTGTGAATGCGTTTTGCGACTGAGTAAACTCTCCCTAGACTCTGTTGCAAATCAGGATCAAAAAGAGCTAGTGACCAAAGATAAAATTTATGTAATAGATTCTTCTTCTCTGTGTGCCGTATCAGGTCCGCCCGACGTTGGCGATCACTCTGGAGAATGCTTCTCTGTCCTGCGCCATTCGGACCAGCTCTCCTACCTGCGTTATTCCAGTCCACTGTCGGATATTGCGCAGCCAAGACATCTGCCTTCTCCCTACTCCACGACGACCCTCAATCTTGTCCTGTATTATCAGCTGCAACAATTGATACTTTTTTCCTTGCAGAATGTGGCACTAATATGATACCTTACGAATTTTTAGATTTGTCAGGAGTTCTCTGTCTGTATGTATGTGCTCGACGCAAAACTTGTACGTTGGATATTAAATCTGTCCACAGTATTCTAAGCATTCTTCTATGAATACACATTTCTAACGCTTCTAACCGGTCCATTGTGTTAACTTATGTAATAGATAGGTAGGTATTAGTACTTATTTAATATAAATAAAATACCTGGTATTAATGGTATTGGTCAAATTTACATTGATGCATTGTTGCATTGAAATCAATGTTAGGAAGGACTTGATAAAAACGCTTGTCTGGTATATGCTGATGTATGGCAGCGAAACTTGGACTATCGACCAGAGAAAATCTGGACGTATAGCTGCCGAAATTTGGTGCTACAGGTGCATGGATAGGATCCATAGGTCAGACGACATTTCAAACGACGTGGTAATGAGTAGAGTCGGAGACGAGAAAACTTCTAATGAGGGTTGTCCAACAACGATCAAAATGAATAGGCCAATACATCAGGGTTTGTTTGTTACTTTTGCCAAAGGAATGACGGAGGTCAGAAACTATAGAGGTTGTCCTAGAGACACTTATGTGGTCCAGGTGATGCAGCTGTAGCAGCTATCAAGAGATGAAGAGGTTGGTGAACAACAGAGATATGTGGAAAGAAGTAGTGCTTGGTGCAAATCAATCCTAGGATTGAGATCACGAAGAAGAAAGTTATATTTGACTATCGACGGGTCTCGTACAAGGCAGAACCTCCATTTAATACCTCTGTATACATATATAGTAGATGTCAGAATTTATACTTTTTTTATCTAAATTAAATATGCATACATATACATACACTTTCAGAATATTAATAACTTCTTGAACCACCGTAGCGCAGTTGGTAAGCCCTTTGGTTTCTGTGCGGGCATCCTGGGTTCGATCACCAGCAGAGGAAAAATTTATTTAAATTTATTTCTCACGCTAATAATGCTTCTCTGGGATGAAAACACTGGTTAGTTGAAAGAAATTGCCATATGGCAATAAACTTGCCACTTACGCAGGGTGCAAGGAAGTGATTATTATTTTTATTTAATATTTCATGATACTAATTAAATCGCAATTTGGATCATCTATCAATTTCGTATTTAAAGTGCAAACATTTGATTATTTAGTCAAACGTTATACGCAAATGAAAAGTGCAGAATAACCTAAAATTTCGTAAGAAATATTTATAAAATATATCAGCTTTCGTGGCTCAGTTAGTTAGGTCTGACTGCTAATCCAAAGGTCCTGTATTCGATTCCCGGTGGTGACACAGTTTTTATTGTGTTTTCAGTCTGGATCTGTGAGACGATTAATATCGTAAATCATACATATGTATATTTCTTTAAACAAACATTTCCTTATATTGTCTCATCTGAATTGTTCTGGGTATTATTTTTACGTAGAACATAATATTATTTAATATTGAACATAACATCTAAAATATAAACAATTTTGAATAGAAGTAATTGGAGTTTATTATTCCAAAACATAGGAATTAATTATGATTGTTTGTTATTTTGAGTGTACACCCTGGTTTAGAACAAAATCACACAGATCTGACAGATATAGGTACAACACAATAAATGTATCAGCTGTTTTAAAACTTTATAGAGATGAGCCTCTAATCGAACTCTCGAAATCGTAAAACTCGGAAATTTTGTCAAATTATATCAAATAAATTACGCGTTGTTTTTGAAAAACTTTTGAGGAACTTTAAATTAAGTATTTTTACACAAAAGTCTACAATAATAACCGAAAGTTTTCGCCTTTGACCTTGATAATGCCGAGGCACCTTGGCGAAAACGTTCAATCATTGTTATAAAATTTGTGGAAAAATACTTTGGTATATTTGTTCGTTAATTGTAAGATGGATTTCCATTCCATCAACACAAAAACATTAGAATAATTCAATTTTTCGGTTATCTTATATTAACCAACTTCGTCTCTATTGAGATATTTATTTGTCAAATAATAACTAAACATTATGTCCAAAGTACCACAGTTAAATACTTATTAGATCTTTTTAGGAAGGTAGGTACTGACATTACATAAAATTTTGTCCAAACTACTACAATTCCAAAATTTTTAAATCTTATTACTTACGCAAGTAAATATTCTGTGCAAACTACTATAATTCCATAAATTTCAAATATCATTAATTACATTATTAAACATTCTGTCCAAAAAACTACAATTCATATTACTTTCATACCTTAATACTCTGTCTAAACTATTACAATTGAATACTAATTAAATCTTATAAGGTAGGTTCTTACATAGCTAAACATTTTGTCCAAAGTACTACGATTCCAAAAAAAAATCTATCTACTACAGTCGTAATCAAAGAACCTTATGAATTACCATGTCCTTTTTACAAGTAGGTACTCACTTTATATATTCTCATAATATATTCCCAATTTTTAGTAAAATATTGTTTTTGATGAATAAAATCGGCTGAAGCAGGACTCCTTCTTCTTCTTCTTTGTTTCCTCACTGCTGAGGATCGTGATCCATTGAACCAGCAATGAACATAACGAATCGTCTCCAATCATCTCTGCTTTCCGCAGTTCGCACCGCCGAATAAAGATCATTGAAGCAGTAATATTCCTTAAATAATCTATATGAACAGTTTATCAACAGCTGGTGCTTGCGAAGCTTTTCAATTTTCGAGTCTTTATCCATTACTTCATTAGGGTTGCTAATAATAATATCATAACACGCCTTTCTAAATTATGTTATATGAAATAGAAAATTAATACAATCATCCCTTCTCATAATAATAACAATACATCAAAACATATCGCAGCTATATATGGTAGGACTCGTTTAGTCTGGAAAACATCATTAAAGTCACTTAATATTGTAAAAACACGACAAATCGTAGTTACCACATATCTTAACCTTTTTACATCGATGAAAACAGTTGTTAAACTCTGACCTTTAAATGAGTGTAATAATTTGACACCGTATTTCAATGAATCATTTTGGGAAAATTATTCCCAACATGGCGACACAAAATGAGTGATTCATTCAAATAATGAATCACTCATTTGAATAATTTTGATTACTACAGTTAAATAGGTTTAGCATAAAAAAAACTCATAAACTAACTCACTTTGTATTTTTGAGAGAAAACTGAAGATGGAATGTTTATCCCTACTTCTTATCAGCTTCAATCCTGATAGGTAATCCTAGCTTAAGTCTAGTAATCCAGTGGTCGCAAGTTCGAATCCCGTCTCGACCGATTTCGTCCACCTACAGTACCAGCATTTATGCTTAATTAAAGGGAATGTAGGAAAATGTACAGTATGTACTTGTTAAATAAGGAAATATTCATTTTTTCGCTTTCATTCTTATGCTCGCATCCATACATAATTTTGTCATACTTTGTAATCTGGTTGGTTGGAAGAAATTGCCTAATGGCAATAATCCCGCCAGTGTGTATTATATATTTTTTTTGCATTATCTACAAAAAGATAGATGAATGAATAAAAAAGTAAATTAACTTTAAAAATGAATGTCTTTTAGTAGTAAAAAAATATTTCGAATCAAATTAATTATGGCCGATACGATTCTCGGCTTAGGTAAGTTTTTTTAAAGAATGAATATATATAATTGTAACAAGCAAATAAACATCCTCGTACATTCCCTAAATTAAGCATAAATGCTTGTGCTATAGGTAACGAAATCGATCGTAGCAGGATACGTACATGCGACAGCTGAATCATTCACCCAACGAGCTAACCGCTCTGCCACCACCACTTAAATTCTTCCTTAGATGTTTATTTGGTGCGAGGCACCGGCTTAGAATAGTGCTTCCACTCATTTCTATTATCATTGTTATCGGGTGTCCTGTAAGAGCCGGGTAATCGTAAATAAAACCGGCAATAATAACATCTCATATAGTTCAGCAATGAGGTTCACCACCCATTCTGAATGTAGTGCCTTTTTAGGTGAGACGAGACTGGTTTGTGAAAATACCTACACGCATTTATCTAGTTCAATTTATAAGACAATACCCACCCGCACATATGTCGCTAGTTATCGCACTTTTTGGATAATTAAGTGATGGTAAAAATAAATAAAGCATGAAATTCTTTCTTACATACATATTTCTGTATAAACATGAATTTGGATTAACATTAAATGTTCAAAAACTAATATTTTTTATCAGGATAAGAAACATGATTAACATGAATCAAAAAATGTTTAAAAAAACTAGTCTCAATTCAGAATTTATTCATTCAATAATCCTCCTTTAGTCACTACTAGCCTTTATGTCCCGCCGTTGGCCAAGAATGTAAAACTGTGAAGGAATAAGCAATCGTTTTTATAATATTGTCACCCACTTATTTTGCAATATCGGACTATGAAAAGTGGTTTGAAATTTGATTGAGTTTAAGCATTGTAAAATGTTCAAGTGATGGCCACAACCCATTCTTTTTTATATATTGCTATAAAGTGTGAATGAAGTATAATATACAATTTCTGCACGCATGGACTACGCGAAATGGTTTTAAATATGACTGTTTAACAACGTTGTAAAGAGATTGGTTTGGCCACAACCCCCATTTTTAAATATTATCATCGAAAACAAATTGTAATATATACCTATTGAAAATTTAGTAATTTTGGATGTTGGAATGTGGTAAAAATTTGATTAAATAATGTACTGAAAAGATCTAGTGTTGGTCACATCCCATTCGTTTTTATATTTTTTCATCAAGTGTGCATTATATTTTTGCACAATTAGACTGATAGACTTTAAATTGACACAAAAGTCTACATTAACGAAGAAGAAAAAGACTTAAACTATAATAAATAGTTTTTAATTTGAATATAAACGTTGTGAAGAGTTCAGTAATGGCCACAACCCCCATTATTTAAATATCGTCAACGAAATCAATTATGAAGGTGTTGAAAATTATTCAAAATAGGATGATATAAATGGTTTAAATTTGATTAAACAAAAGTATTGAAAAGATTTTAGTGCAGATTACATCGTCACATCCCACATCCCATTCGTTTTTACATATGTATTTCCATCAAGTGTGCATATCGTTAATAATATTTCTGCACAATAGACTATTAGACTTAAAACTAACCCAAAAGTCTAAATAAAAAAGAGAAGAATAAGTATAAGACTATAAGAAATAGTTTGTATAAAAAACTATCCCAATGGTCTACATAAAATAAGAAAAAATACATAAAATAGAAGAATTAGACTATTGGAAATAGATTGTATAAAAACTGACTAAAAGGTCTACATAAAAGAAGAAGAAGATTAATCCATAGGAAATAGTTTTGTATAAAATTCACCAAAGTTCTACATAAAATAAGAAAACGAAGAAAAAGACTAAAGGAAATAGTTTGTGTAAAAACTGTAAAGTCTACATAAAATTAAGAAGAAAAAGAATTAGACTCCATGAACCGTCGTTTCAGACCCTTCAGTGCCTCCCGTCCCTTCAATCCATCATTACGTCCCTTCCAATCAGGCCCTTCAGTACCTCCCGTCCCTTCAGGCCCTTTTATACCTACCATCCCTTCAGGCCCTTTAGTGCATCCCTTCCCTTCATTACATCCCATCCCTTCAGCCGCTTAAGAAAAGTTTAAATCCAGAAACCATCCTGGAAGAACCGCGGAGATGAAAGGACCTTCTTTTCCCAGGATACTCCACCTTCAAAGGTAAAATGACTAAATACACGAAGAAGAAGAAGAAAAAAGTTTAAATCCAGATACCTGCGAAGTTATGGAAGGAAAATTGGACCTTCTTCTCCCAGGATAGTCCACCTTCATGGGTAAAATGACCAAATGCACGATGAAGAAGAAAAAGAAGAAGAAGAAAAAAGTTTATATCCAAAAACCGTCTTCGAAGAACAGTTGGACCTTCTTCTCCCAGGATTCTCCAACTTCATAGGTAAAATGACCAAAAATACGCAAAGAAGAAGAAGAAGAAGAAAAAAGTTTAAATCCAGAAACCTGCGAAGAGATGGAAGGACAATTGGACCTTCTTCTCCCAGGTTAGTCCACCTTCATAGGTAAAATGACCAAATACACGATGAAGAAGAAGAAGAAAAAAGTTTAAATCTAGGAACCGTCCTGGAAGACCTGCGAAGAGATGGAGAGACAGTCGGACCTTCGTTTCCCAGGATATTCCGCTTTCATTGGTAAAATGACCAAATACACGAAGAAGAAGAAGAATAAGAAAAAAAATTAAATCCAGAAACCATCCCGGGCATACGCTCGACAATTCACCAAAGTTTCATTGTAATCGGACAAACGGTTTAGGAGCACATAGCATACATGCATCCATACATAAATAAAATAATTTTCCGATAGAAAATCAGTATATTGTTGATTTGTAAGTAAATAGTAATAGGTAGGTACCTACCTATTACTATTTAGACGAAAGGTTGGAAGACCGCGGCTGCGATGGGAGGACGAAGTTGGAAGGGATGTTTCCCAACTACTGCAAGTGCCGGGCAGTTGGAAAGTTGCTGCAGAAGATAGGAGAAGCTGGAGGCGAAGACTGACGGAGGCCAAGGCTCGATATGGGCTGTAGCGCCATTGAAGAAGAAGGAAGGTACCTACCTACAACAATGTTCTAAATAAATTCGATTCATAACTAATTTTATTTGAATATCAGAATCTTTCCGTTACCATAGTAACCATTCCAATACGTTAAAAATATCAAATGGTTTGAGACTTTTTTGAATATGTAGGTACCTACATTGGTTTGTTCGATGCCATAAAAATGAAAATTGTCAGAAAAATCAAATATTATTTTCAAATTATGCAATTTTATTATGCCTATATCTTTACTAATAATAAACACATTTTTACAATATATGTCTTAAAACTTGCTGTAATGTCTTGTGTTTCATTTTATTATTTCATAATTACATTTATTTCAAAGGTTTATTATTTTCAATAACATATTCATTCGGTAGGAAAATGAAATATTGTATGAAAAGATATTAAAATGGCGGCGTTTATGTACAAAACGCTTACTTTAAAATTAAGTTAAACATTATAATTATACAAAATATTCACCATGTTTTTCACTGAAACGCTAAGTTATACTTGAAAATATATTTTCTTTGTGTAAATACGTACTTCTAACTTTTAAACTAACAGATATTTGCGTGCAAAATGTACACTTTTTTGACAGATACGACTTGGAAAATTTTGTATGAAAAAAATAATTATTGAAATATTTTTAAAATTCAGCATTTTTATCGCATTATTTTTAGCGTGACACTGCACCAGGTATACAGGTACACGTTCGCACATAAATTAGATTTTTAGATGCTCTTGGTTTTTCAGAAGGCGTGAGACAAACACACACACACACACACATACACACACACACACACACACACACACACACACAAACACTAACATTTTGATTGCTTTATTACTTTAGATAACGTAAATCACAATTAATGCATTGATCCAATCTTCGTAATAGAAATTTATGGATATAAAGATAAAAAATATGGAGTTATTATACAGATTTACGATAATCCCTACCATTTTGGTTTAATGTAACGTTTTTTTTTACAGGTAAAGCTTTTGTTATAACATATTTTATAAATAGATACTCGTTTTAACACACATTAAGTTGATTAATATCTTAAATTAACATGATCAGGTACTAAAAACTGAAATAATGTCATAGGTAAAGCAAAAAATATAACTAGTAAATTAAAATATCAGACCTTATTCCAAAAAGAACAATCAAGAATATTCGCGCTCTTGGAGAGTCATCGACTTAAGGTCTGTGGCAGTTTATGGAACAAACCATTCGCGATGGTTCTAGAAACTTCTTAAATATATATAATATAACTAGGTGCATGTAACACATGAGATCCAACTATCGATAGCGATAGTATGTATAGTTGAAGAATAAGTACCAAACTATTAACCCATAAATCGAAATTATTGAATATTTTAACATTTTTAGTTTTCTATACAACACATGTAGGTATGTATGTATTGAGGTCAGTCCTTTTTTCCTACCCGGAATATGAAAACAGCATGATGGTATGTATGTATGTATGTTTGGAAATTAAGTATCCAACTATTAAGTCTTCTTACATATTGAGTATAGGCGACTGCCATACAAATTGTATGAAGTGATGTCGTCACTGAATTCCATTTTTTTATAAAAAATGTTGATTATATTATATAAATTATCTAGTAGGGGTGTTTCGTTTTTTACTCTCCACACTATGGAATAGGGGAGAGTCATGATTTCGCAAAATTTAAGCGTATTTTTTTTACATCAATTTCTCAATGGGTATCATGTAGAGAATGCACACTATGAGTTTCGTCGTGATGTGTTTGTGTGTATGGCGTATACGCTGTACGCCGTACGCCGTACGCCGTACGCCGTACGCCGTACGCCGTACGCCGTAGCATTTATCTTTTTTGTGTCCTCTCTACAGCCCAAACTATAAGTCTGATCGACTTCATATTAACATCATATGTGTAAAGTGCAAAGACCTAGAGCTGATTAGTTTTCCATAGACAACTTTTGATTTCTTCTCTATGAATTCATCATTTACGTTGTTTTTTTTTTGTGTCCTCTCTGCAGCCCAAACTATAAGTCCGATTGACTTCATATTGATATCACATGTGTTAAGTCTATAAACTTAGAGCTGATTAGTTTTCCATAGACAACGGTTCATTTTTTCCCAATGTTTCTTTATGATTTCATCTATTAAAACTGAAAAAATGCTCTCACGACCTGGAAATTAGAGATATTTTAATTTGGTTTCAACTATTTATACAACACCAAGAATCTTCATAAAATTGTATTCAAAGTTGGTCAATGTTAAAAGAAAAATATTCAACGGTTTCAAAAATTATATTTTATTTAATGGATATTTGTATGAAACTTATATGTAACAAGAGAATTCTTTTATATTTGGCAATGATCAGTTCATTGATTTCATATTGATAGAAGAATATTAATAGCTTGAACTTAGAACTGATTAGCTTTTCATAGATATCATATAATTTCTTCATATGATATCACCTGTCAAAATTTGGAAAATGCTCTCGCGTTCTTTAGAACAAAATTTATCTGCTTTTTTTAAAATATTTCATACAACATAAGCATTCTTCACTATACTGCATTAATAGTTTGTTTATCTTAACATAAAAATATACTATCGGAAGAAAATTTATATTCCTGATAGTAACATTTAGTATGAATAAAAATGTAATTAGATAAATTTCTATGTATGGAAACGTGTAGTAATTTGATTTCATGATATAATGTAAAGAGCTTGAACATAGAACTGATTAGCTTTCCATAAATAACAAAAAAATTCTTCATATGATATCACCTGTCAAAATTTGAAAAATGCTCTCGCGTTCTTTAAAACAAAATTTATCTGCTTTTTTTAAAATATTTCATACAACATAAGCATTCTTCACTATACTGCATTAATAGTTTGTCTATCTTAACATAAACATATACTATCGGAAGAAAATTTATATTCCTGGTAGTAACATTTAGTATGAATAAAAATGTAATTAGATAAATTTCTATGTATGGAAAAGTTCAGTAATTTGATTTCATGTTATAATGTAAAGAGCTTGAACATAGAACTGATTAGTTTTCCATAAATAACAAAAAAAATCTTCATATAATATCACGTGTCAAAATTTTGAAAATGCTCTCGCGTTCTTTAGAACAAAATTTATCTGCTTTTTTTAAAATATTTCATACAACATAAGCATTCTACACCATACTGCATTAAAAGTTTGTCTATCTTATCATAAAAATATACTATCGGAAGAATATTTATATTCCTGATAGTAACATTTAGTATGAATAATAATGTAATTAGATAAATTTCTATGTATGGAAAAGTTCAGTAATTTGATTTCATGTTATAATGTAAAGAGCTTGAACATAGAACTGATTAGTTTTCCATAAATAACAAAAAAAATCTTCATATAATATCACGTGTCAAAATTTTGAAAATGCTCTCGCGTTCTTTAAAACAAAATTTATCTGCTTTTTTTAAAATATTTCATACAACATAAGCATTCTTCACTATACTGTATTAATAGTTTGTCTATCTTAACATAAAAATATACTATCGGAAGAAAATTTATATTCCTGGTAGTAACATTTAGTATGAATAAAAATGTAATTAGTTAAATTTCTATGTATGGAAAAGTTCAGTAATTTGATTTCATGTTATAATGTAAAGAGCTTGAACATAGAACTGATTAGCTTTCCATAAATAACAAAAAAAATCTTCATATGATATCACCTGTCAAAATTTGGAAAATGCTCTCGCGTTCTTTAGAACAAAATTTATCTGCTTTTTTTAAAATATTTCATACAACATAAGCATTCTACACCATACTGCATTAAAAGTTTGTCTATCTTATCATAAAAATATACTATCGGAAGAATATTTATATTCCTGATAGTAACATTTAGTATGAATAATAATGTAATTAGATAAATTTCTATGTATGGAAAAGTTCAGTAATTTGATTTCATGTTATAATGTAAAGAGCTTGAACATAGAACTGATTAGTTTTCCATAAATAACAAAAAAAATCTTCATATAATATCACGTGTCAAAATTTTGAAAATGCTCTCGCGTTCTTTAGAACAAAATTTATCTGCTTTTTTTAAAATATTTCATACAACATAAGCATTCTACACCATACTGCATTAAAAGTTTGTCTATCTTATCATAAAAATATACTATCGGAAGAATATTTATATTCCTGATAGTAACATTTAGTATGAATAATAATGTAATTAGATAAATTTCTATGTATGGAAAAGTTCAGTAATTTGATTTCATGTTATAATGTAAAGAGCTTGAACATAGAACTGATTAGTTTTCCATAAATAACAAAAAAAATCTTCATATAATATCACGTGTCAAAATTTTGAAAATGCTCTCGCGTTCTTTAGAACAAAATTTATCTGCTTTTTTTAAAATATTTCATACAACATAAGCATTCTACACCATACTGCATTAAAAGTTTGTCTATCTTATCATAAAAATATACTATCGGAAGAATATTTATATTCCTGATAGTAACATTTAGTATGAATAATAATGTAATTAGATAAATTTCTATGTATGGAAAAGTTCAGTAATTTGATTTCATGTTATAATGTAAAGAGCTTGAACATAGAACTGATTAGTTTTCCATAAATAACAAAAAAAATCTTCATATAATATCACGTGTCAAAATTTTGAAAATGCTCTCGCGTTCTTTAAAACAAAATTTATCTGCTTTTTTTAAAATATTTCATACAACATAAGCATTCTTCACTATACTGCATTAATAGTTTGTTTATCTTAACATAAAAATATACTATCGGAAGAAAATTTATATTCCTGATAGTAACATTTAGTATGAATAAAAATGTAATTAGATAAATTTCTATGTATGGAAACGTGTAGTAATTTGATTTCATGATATAATGTAAAGAGCTTGAACATAGAACTGATTAGCTTTCCATAAATAACAAAAAAAATTCTTCATATGATATCACCTGTCAAAATTTGAAAAATGCTCTCGCGTTCTTTAAAACAAAATTTATCTGCTTTTTTTAAAATATTTCATACAACATAAGCATTCTTCACTATACTGTATTAATAGTTTGTCTATCTTAACATAAAAATATACTATCGGAAGAAAATTTATATTCCTGGTAGTAACATTTAGTATGAATAAAAATGTAATTAGTTAAATTTCTATGTATGGAAAAGTTCAGTAATTTGATTTCATGTTATAATGTAAAGAGCTTGAACATAGAACTGATTAGCTTTCCATAAATAACAAAAAAAATCTTCATATGATATCACCTGTCAAAATTTGGAAAATGCTCTCGCGTTCTTTAGAACAAAATTTATCTGCTTTTTTTAAAATATTTCATACAACATAAGCATTCTACACCATACTGCATTAAAAGTTTGTCTATCTTATCATAAAAATATACTATCGGAAGAATATTTATATTCCTGATAGTAACATTTAGTATGAATAATAATGTAATTAGATAAATTTCTATGTATGGAAAAGTTCAGTAATTTGATTTCATGTTATAATGTAAAGAGCTTGAACATAGAACTGATTAGTTTTCCATAAATAACAAAAAAAATCTTCATATAATATCACGTGTCAAAATTTTGAAAATGCTCTCGCGTTCTTTAGAACAAAATTTATCTGCTTTTTTTAAAATATTTCATACAACATAAGCATTCTACACCATACTGCATTAAAAGTTTGTCTATCTTATCATAAAAATATACTATCGGAAGAATATTTATATTCCTGATAGTAACATTTAGTATGAATAATAATGTAATTAGATAAATTTCTATGTATGGAAAAGTTCAGTAATTTGATTTCATGTTATAATGTAAAGAGCTTGAACATAGAACTGATTAGTTTTCCATAAATAACAAAAAAAATCTTCATATAATATCACGTGTCAAAATTTTGAAAATGCTCTCGCGTTCTTTAAAACAAAATTTATCTGCTTTTTTTAAAATATTTCATACAACATAAGCATTCTTCACTATACTGCATTAATAGTTTGTTTATCTTAACATAAAAATATACTATCGGAAGAAAATTTATATTCCTGATAGTAACATTTAGTATGAATAAAAATGTAATTAGATAAATTTCTATGTATGGAAACGTGTAGTAATTTGATTTCATGATATAATGTAAAGAGCTTGAACATAGAACTGATTAGCTTTCCATAAATAACAAAAAAAATTCTTCATATGATATCACCTGTCAAAATTTGAAAAATGCTCTCGCGTTCTTTAAAACAAAATTTATCTGCTTTTTTTAAAATATTTCATACAACATAAGCATTCTTCACTATACTGTATTAATAGTTTGTCTATCTTAACATAAAAATATACTATCGGAAGAAAATTTATATTCCTGGTAGTAACATTTAGTATGAATAAAAATGTAATTAGTTAAATTTCTATGTATGGAAAAGTTCAGTAATTTGATTTCATGTTATAATGTAAAGAGCTTGAACATAGAACTGATTAGCTTTCCATAAATAACAAAAAAAATCTTCATATGATATCACCTGTCAAAATTTGGAAAATGCTCTCGCGTTCTTTAGAACAAAATTTATCTCCTTTTTTTAAAATATTTCATACAACATAAGCATTCTACACCATACTGCATTAAAAGTTTGTCTATCTTATCATAAAAATATACTATCGGAAGAATATTTATATTCCTGATAGTAACATTTAGTATGAATAATAATGTAATTAGATAAATTTCTATGTATGGAAAAGTTCAGTAATTTGATTTCATGTTATAATGTAAAGAGCTTGAACATAGAACTGATTAGTTTTCCATAAATAACAAAAAAAATCTTCATATAATATCACGTGTCAAAATTTTGAAAATGCTCTCGCGTTCTTTAGAACAAAATTTATCTGCTTTTTTTAAAATATTTCATACAACATAAGCATTCTACACCATACTGCATTAAAAGTTTGTCTATCTTATCATAAAAATATACTATCGGAAGAATATTTATATTCCTGATAGTAACATTTAGTATGAATAATAATGTAATTAGATAAATTTCTATGTATGGAAAAGTTCAGTAATTTGATTTCATGTTATAATGTAAAGAGCTTGAACATAGAACTGATTAGCTTTCCATAAATAACAAAAAAAATCTTCATATGATATCACCTGTCAAAATTTGGAAAATGCTCTCGCGTTCTTTAGAACAAAATTTATCTGCTTTTTTTAAAATATTTCATACAACATAAGCATTCTTCACTATACTGCATTAATAGTTTGTCTATCTTAACATAAACATATACTATCGGAAGAAAATTTATATTCCTGGTAGTAACATTTAGTATGAATAAAAATGTAATTAGATAAATTTCTATGTATGGAAAAGTTCAGTAATTTGATTTCATGTTATAATGTAAAGAGCTTGAACATAGAACTGATTAGCTTTCCATAAATAACAAAAAAAATCTTCATATGATATCACCTGTCAAAATTTGGAAAATGCTCTCGCGTTCTTTAGAACAAAATTTATCTGCTTTTTTTAAAATATTTCATACAACATAAGCATTCTACACCATACTGCATTAAAAGTTTGTCTATCTTATCATAAAAATATACTATCGGAAGAATATTTATATTCCTGATAGTAACATTTAGTATGAATAATAATGTAATTAGATAAATTTCTATGTATGGAAAAGTTCAGTAATTTGATTTCATGTTATAATGTAAAGAGCTTGAACATAGAACTGATTAGTTTTCCATAAATAACAAAAAAAATCTTCATATAATATCACGTGTCAAAATTTTGAAAATGCTCTCGCGTTCTTTAGAACAAAATTTATCTGCTTTTTTTAAAATATTTCATACAACATAAGCATTCTACACCATACTGCATTAAAAGTTTGTCTATCTTATCATAAAAATATACTATCGGAAGAATATTTATATTCCTGATAGTAACATTTAGTATGAATAATAATGTAATTAGATAAATTTCTATGTATGGAAAAGTTCAGTAATTTGATTTCATGTTATAATGTAAAGAGCTTGAACATAGAACTGATTAGTTTTCCATAAATAACAAAAAAAATCTTCATATAATATCACGTGTCAAAATTTTGAAAATGCTCTCGCGTTCTTTAAAACAAAATTTATCTGCTTTTTTTAAAATATTTCATACAACATAAGCATTCTTCACTATACTGCATTAATAGTTTGTTTATCTTAACATAAAAATATACTATCGGAAGAAAATTTATATTCCTGATAGTAACATTTAGTATGAATAAAAATGTAATTAGATAAATTTCTATGTATGGAAACGTGTAGTAATTTGATTTCATGATATAATGTAAAGAGCTTGAACATAGAACTGATTAGCTTTCCATAAATAACAAAAAAAATTCTTCATATGATATCACCTGTCAAAATTTGAAAAATGCTCTCGCGTTCTTTAAAACAAAATTTATCTGCTTTTTTTAAAATATTTCATACAACATAAGCATTCTTCACTATACTGTATTAATAGTTTGTCTATCTTAACATAAAAATATACTATCGGAAGAAAATTTATATTCCTGGTAGTAACATTTAGTATGAATAAAAATGTAATTAGTTAAATTTCTATGTATGGAAAAGTTCAGTAATTTGATTTCATGTTATAATGTAAAGAGCTTGAACATAGAACTGATAAGCTTTCCATAAATAACAAAAAAAATCTTCATATGATATCACCTGTCAAAATTTGGAAAATGCTCTCGCGTTCTTTAGAACAAAATTTATCTGCTTTTTTTAAAATATTTCATACAACATAAGCATTCTACACCATACTGCATTAAAAGTTTGTCTATCTTATCATAAAAATATACTATCGGAAGAATATTTATATTCCTGATAGTAACATTTAGTATGAATAATAATGTAATTAGATAAATTTCTATGTATGGAAAAGTTCAGTAATTTGATTTCATGTTATAATGTAAAGAGCTTGAACATAGAACTGATTAGTTTTCCATAAATAACAAAAAAAATCTTCATATAATATCACGTGTCAAAATTTTGAAAATGCTCTCGCGTTCTTTAGAACAAAATTTATCTGCTTTTTTTAAAATATTTCATACAACATAAGCATTCTACACCATACTGCATTAAAAGTTTGTCTATCTTATCATAAAAATATACTATCGGAAGAATATTTATATTCCTGATAGTAACATTTAGTATGAATAATAATGTAATTAGATAAATTTCTATGTATGGAAAAGTTCAGTAATTTGATTTCATGTTATAATGTAAAGAGCTTGAACATAGAACTGATTAGTTTTCCATAAATAACAAAAAAAATCTTCATATAATATCACGTGTCAAAATTTTGAAAATGCTCTCGCGTTCTTTAAAACAAAATTTATCTGCTTTTTTTAAAATATTTCATACAACATAAGCATTCTTCACTATACTGCATTAATAGTTTGTTTATCTTAACATAAAAATATACTATCGGAAGAAAATTTATATTCCTGATAGTAACATTTAGTATGAATAAAAATGTAATTAGATAAATTTCTATGTATGGAAACGTGTAGTAATTTGATTTCATGATATAATGTAAAGAGCTTGAACATAGAACTGATTAGCTTTCCATAAATAACAAAAAAAATTCTTCATATGATATCACCTGTCAAAATTTGAAAAATGCTCTCGCGTTCTTTAAAACAAAATTTATCTGCTTTTTTTAAAATATTTCATACAACATAAGCATTCTTCACTATACTGTATTAATAGTTTGTCTATCTTAACATAAAAATATACTATCGGAAGAAAATTTATATTCCTGGTAGTAACATTTAGTATGAATAAAAATGTAATTAGTTAAATTTCTATGTATGGAAAAGTTCAGTAATTTGATTTCATGTTATAATGTAAAGAGCTTGAACATAGAACTGATTAGCTTTCCATAAATAACAAAAAAAATCTTCATATGATATCACCTGTCAAAATTTGGAAAATGCTCTCGCGTTCTTTAGAACAAAATTTATCTGCTTTTTTTAAAATATTTCATACAACATAAGCATTCTACACCATACTGCATTAAAAGTTTGTCTATCTTATCATAAAAATATACTATCGGAAGAATATTTATATTCCTGATAGTAACATTTAGTATGAATAATAATGTAATTAGATAAATTTCTATGTATGGAAAAGTTCAGTAATTTGATTTCATGTTATAATGTAAAGAGCTTGAACATAGAACTGATTAGTTTTCCATAAATAACAAAAAAAATCTTCATATAATATCACGTGTCAAAATTTTGAAAATGCTCTCGCGTTCTTTAAAACAAAATTTATCTGCTTTTTTTAAAATATTTCATACAACATAAGCATTCTTCACTATACTGCATTAATAGTTTGTTTATCTTAACATAAAAATATACTATCGGAAGAAAATTTATATTCCTGATAGTAACATTTAGTATGAATAAAAATGTAATTAGATAAATTTCTATGTATGGAAACGTGTAGTAATTTGATTTCATGATATAATGTAAAGAGCTTGAACATAGAACTGATTAGCTTTCCATAAATAACAAAAAAATTCTTCATATGATATCACCTGTCAAAATTTGAAAAATGCTCTCGCGTTCTTTAAAACAAAATTTATCTGCTTTTTTTAAAATATTTCATACAACATAAGCATTCTTCACTATACTGCATTAATAGTTTGTCTATCTTAACATAAAAATATACTATCGGAAGAAAATTTATATTCCTGGTAGTAACATTTAGTATGAATAAAAATGTAATTAGATAAATTTCTATGTATGGAAAAGTTCAGTAATTTGATTTCATGTTATAATGTAAAGAGCTTGAACATAGAACTGATTAGTTTTCCATAAATAACAAAAAAAATCTTCATATAATATCACGTGTCAAAATTTTGAAAATGCTCTCGCGTTCTTTAAAACAAAATTTATCTGCTTTTTTTAAAATATTTCATACAACATAAGCATTCTTCACTATACTGCATTAATAGTTTGTTTATCTTAACATAAAAATATACTATCGGAAGAAAATTTATATTCCTGATAGTAACATTTAGTATGAATAAAAATGTAATTAGATAAATTTCTATGTATGGAAACGTGTAGTAATTTGATTTCATGATATAATGTAAAGAGCTTGAACATAGAACTGATTAGCTTTCCATAAATAACAAAAAAATTCTTCATATGATATCACCTGTCAAAATTTGAAAAATGCTCTCGCGTTCTTTAAAACAAAATTTATCTGCTTTTTTTAAAATATTTCATACAACATAAGCATTCTTCACTATACTGCATTAATAGTTTGTCTATCTTAACATAAAAA
Source organism: Molanna angustata (assembly GCA_963576475.1). Taxonomy (NCBI): domain Eukaryota; kingdom Metazoa; phylum Arthropoda; class Insecta; order Trichoptera; family Molannidae; genus Molanna; species Molanna angustata. Next base: position 37,678,161 of record OY754971.1, on the reverse strand, counting down.
TATACTATCGGAAGAAAATTTATATTCCTGATAGTAACATTTAGTATGAATAATAATGTAATTAGATAAATTTCTATGTATGGAAAAGTTCAGTAATTTGATTTCATGTTATAATGTAAAGAGCTTGAACATAGAACTGATTAGCTTTCCATAAATAACAAAAAAAATCTTCATATAATATCACGTGTCAAAATTTTGAAAATGCTCTCGCGTTCTTTAAAACAAAATTTATCTGCTTTTTTTAAAATATTTCATACAACATAAGCATTCTTCACTATACTGCATTAATATTTTGTTTATCTTAACATAAAAATATACTATCGGAAGAAAATTTATATTCCTGGTAGTAACATTTAGTATGAATAAAAATGTAATTAGATAAATTTCTATGTATGGAAAAGTTCAGTAAATTGATTTCATGTTATAATGTAAAGAGCTTGAACATAGAACTGATTAGCTTTCCATAAATAACAAAAAAAATCTTCATATGATATCACCTGTCAAAATTTGGAAAATGCTCTCGCGTTCTTTAGAACAAAATTTATCTGCTTTTTTTAAAATATTTCATACAACATAAGCATTCTACACCATACTGCATTAAAAGTTTGTCTATCTTATCATAAAAATATACTATCGGAAGAAAAATTATATACTAGAAAAAACAGTTTATTATTATTACTCTCCACACTATGGAATAGGGGAGAGTCATGATTTCGCAAAATTTAAGCGTATTTTTTTTACATCAATTTCTCAATGGGTATCATTCAGAGAATGCACACTATGAGTTTCGTCGTGATGTGTTTGTGTGTATGGCGTATACGCTGTACGCCGTACGCCGTACGCCGTAGTATTTATCTTTTTTGTGTCCTCTCTACAGCCCAAACTATAAGTCTGATCGACTTCATATTAACATCATATGTGTAAAGTGCAAAGACCTAGAGCTGATTAGTTTTCCATAGACAACTTTTGATTTCTTCTCTATGAATTCATCATTTACGTTGTTTTTTTTTGTGTCCTCTCTGCAGCCCAAACTATAAGTCCGATTGACTTCATATTGATATCACATGTGTTAAGTCTATAAACTTAGAGCTGATTAGTTTTCCATAGACAACGGTTCATTTTTTCCCAATGTTTCTTTATGATTTCATCTATTTTAACTGAAAAAATGCTCTCACGACCTGGAAATTAGAGATATTTTAATTTGGTTTCAACTATTTATACAACACCAAGAATCTTCATAAAATTGTATTCAAAGTTGGTCAATGTTAAAAGAAAAATATTCAACGGTTTCAAAAATTATATTTTATTTAATGGATATTTGTATGAAACTTATATGTAACAAGAGAATTTTTTTATATTTGGCAATGATCAGTTCATTGATTTCATATTGATAGAAGAATATTAATAGCTTGAACATAGAACTGATTAGCTATTCATAGATATCATATAATTTCTTCATATGATATCACCTGTCAAAATTTGGAAAATGCTCTTGCGTTCTTTAGAACAAAATTTATCTGCTTTTTTTAAAATATTTCATACAACATAAGCATTCTACACCATACTGCATTAAAAGTTTGTCTATCTTATCATAAAAATATACTATCGGAAGAAAATTTATATTCCTGATAGTAACATTTAGTATGAATAATAATGTAATTAGATAAATTTCTATGTATGGAAAAGTTCAGTAATTTGATTTCATGTTATAATGTAAAGAGCTTGAACATAGAACTGATTAGTTTTCCATAAATAACAAAAAAAATCTTCATATAATATCACGTGTCAAAATTTTGAAAATGCTCTCGCGTTCTTTAAAACAAAATTTATCTGCTTTTTTTAAAATATTTCATACAACATAAGCATTCTTCACTATACTGTATTAATAGTTTGTCTATCTTAACATAAAAATATACTATCGGAAGAAAATTTATATTCCTGGTAGTAACATTTAGTATGAATAAAAATGTAATTAGTTAAATTTCTATGTATGGAAAAGTTCAGTAATTTGATTTCATGTTATAATGTAAAGAGCTTGAACATAGAACTGATAAGCTTTCCATAAATAACAAAAAAAATCTTCATATGATATCACCTGTCAAAATTTGGAAAATGCTCTCGCGTTCTTTAGAACAAAATTTATCTGCTTTTTTTAAAATATTTCATACAACATAAGCATTCTACACCATACTGCATTAAAAGTTTGTCTATCTTATCATAAAAATATACTATCGGAAGAATATTTATATTCCTGATAGTAACATTTAGTATGAATAATAATGTAATTAGATAAATTTCTATGTATGGAAAAGTTCAGTAATTTGATTTCATGTTATAATGTAAAGAGCTTGAACATAGAACTGATTAGTTTTCCATAAATAACAAAAAAAATCTTCATATAATATCACGTGTCAAAATTTTGAAAATGCTCTCGCGTTCTTTAGAACAAAATTTATCTGCTTTTTTTAAAATATTTCATACAACATAAGCATTCTACACCATACTGCATTAAAAGTTTGTCTATCTTATCATAAAAATATACTATCGGAAGAATATTTATATTCCTGATAGTAACATTTAGTATGAATAATAATGTAATTAGATAAATTTCTATGTATGGAAAAGTTCAGTAATTTGATTTCATGTTATAATGTAAAGAGCTTGAACATAGAACTGATTAGTTTTCCATAAATAACAAAAAAAATCTTCATATAATATCACGTGTCAAAATTTTGAAAATGCTCTCGCGTTCTTTAAAACAAAATTTATCTGCTTTTTTTAAAATATTTCATACAACATAAGCATTCTTCACTATACTGTATTAATAGTTTGTCTATCTTAACATAAAAATATACTATCGGAAGAAAATTTATATTCCTGGTAGTAACATTTAGTATGAATAAAAATGTAATTAGTTAAATTTCTATGTATGGAAAAGTTCAGTAATTTGATTTCATGTTATAATGTAAAGAGCTTGAACATAGAACTGATTAGCTTTCCATAAATAACAAAAAAAATCTTCATATGATATCACCTGTCAAAATTTGGAAAATGCTCTCGCGTTCTTTAGAACAAAATTTATCTGCTTTTTTTAAAATATTTCATACAACATAAGCATTCTACACCATACTGCATTAAAAGTTTGTCTATCTTATCATAAAAATATACTATCGGAAGAATATTTATATTCCTGATAGTAACATTTAGTATGAATAATAATGTAATTAGATAAATTTCTATGTATGGAAAAGTTCAGTAATTTGATTTCATGTTATAATGTAAAGAGCTTGAACATAGAACTGATTAGTTTTCCATAAATAACAAAAAAAATCTTCATATAATATCACGTGTCAAAATTTTGAAAATGCTCTCGCGTTCTTTAGAACAAAATTTATCTGCTTTTTTTAAAATATTTCATACAACATAAGCATTCTACACCATACTGCATTAAAAGTTTGTCTATCTTATCATAAAAATATACTATCGGAAGAATATTTATATTCCTGATAGTAACATTTAGTATGAATAATAATGTAATTAGATAAATTTCTATGTATGGAAAAGTTCAGTAATTTGATTTCATGTTATAATGTAAAGAGCTTGAACATAGAACTGATTAGTTTTCCATAAATAACAAAAAAAATCTTCATATAATATCACGTGTCAAAATTTTGAAAATGCTCTCGCGTTCTTTAGAACAAAATTTATCTGCTTTTTTTAAAATATTTCATACAACATAAGCATTCTACACCATACTGCATTAAAAGTTTGTCTATCTTATCATAAAAATATACTATCGGAAGAATATTTATATTCCTGATAGTAACATTTAGTATGAATAATAATGTAATTAGATAAATTTCTATGTATGGAAAAGTTCAGTAATTTGATTTCATGTTATAATGTAAAGAGCTTGAACATAGAACTGATTAGTTTTCCATAAATAACAAAAAAAATCTTCATATAATATCACGTGTCAAAATTTTGAAAATGCTCTCGCGTTCTTTAAAACAAAATTTATCTGCTTTTTTTAAAATATTTCATACAACATAAGCATTCTTCACTATACTGCATTAATAGTTTGTTTATCTTAACATAAAAATATACTATCGGAAGAAAATTTATATTCCTGATAGTAACATTTAGTATGAATAAAAATGTAATTAGATAAATTTCTATGTATGGAAACGTGTAGTAATTTGATTTCATGATATAATGTAAAGAGCTTGAACATAGAACTGATTAGCTTTCCATAAATAACAAAAAAAATTCTTCATATGATATCACCTGTCAAAATTTGAAAAATGCTCTCGCGTTCTTTAAAACAAAATTTATCTGCTTTTTTTAAAATATTTCATACAACATAAGCATTCTTCACTATACTGTATTAATAGTTTGTCTATCTTAACATAAAAATATACTATCGGAAGAAAATTTATATTCCTGGTAGTAACATTTAGTATGAATAAAAATGTAATTAGTTAAATTTCTATGTATGGAAAAGTTCAGTAATTTGATTTCATGTTATAATGTAAAGAGCTTGAACATAGAACTGATTAGCTTTCCATAAATAACAAAAAAAATCTTCATATGATATCACCTGTCAAAATTTGGAAAATGCTCTCGCGTTCTTTAGAACAAAATTTATCTGCTTTTTTTAAAATATTTCATACAACATAAGCATTCTACACCATACTGCATTAAAAGTTTGTCTATCTTATCATAAAAATATACTATCGGAAGAATATTTATATTCCTGATAGTAACATTTAGTATGAATAATAATGTAATTAGATAAATTTCTATGTATGGAAAAGTTCAGTAATTTGATTTCATGTTATAATGTAAAGAGCTTGAACATAGAACTGATTAGTTTTCCATAAATAACAAAAAAAATCTTCATATAATATCACGTGTCAAAATTTTGAAAATGCTCTCGCGTTCTTTAGAACAAAATTTATCTGCTTTTTTTAAAATATTTCATACAACATAAGCATTCTACACCATACTGCATTAAAAGTTTGTCTATCTTATCATAAAAATATACTATCGGAAGAATATTTATATTCCTGATAGTAACATTTAGTATGAATAATAATGTAATTAGATAAATTTCTATGTATGGAAAAGTTCAGTAATTTGATTTCATGTTATAATGTAAAGAGCTTGAACATAGAACTGATTAGTTTTCCATAAATAACAAAAAAAATCTTCATATAATATCACGTGTCAAAATTTTGAAAATGCTCTCGCGTTCTTTAAAACAAAATTTATCTGCTTTTTTTAAAATATTTCATACAACATAAGCATTCTTCACTATACTGCATTAATAGTTTGTTTATCTTAACATAAAAATATACTATCGGAAGAAAATTTATATTCCTGATAGTAACATTTAGTATGAATAAAAATGTAATTAGATAAATTTCTATGTATGGAAACGTGTAGTAATTTGATTTCATGATATAATGTAAAGAGCTTGAACATAGAACTGATTAGCTTTCCATAAATAACAAAAAAAATTCTTCATATGATATCACCTGTCAAAATTTGAAAAATGCTCTCGCGTTCTTTAAAACAAAATTTATCTGCTTTTTTTAAAATATTTCATACAACATAAGCATTCTTCACTATACTGTATTAATAGTTTGTCTATCTTAACATAAAAATATACTATCGGAAGAAAATTTATATTCCTGGTAGTAACATTTAGTATGAATAAAAATGTAATTAGTTAAATTTCTATGTATGGAAAAGTTCAGTAATTTGATTTCATGTTATAATGTAAAGAGCTTGAACATAGAACTGATTAGCTTTCCATAAATAACAAAAAAAATCTTCATATGATATCACCTGTCAAAATTTGGAAAATGCTCTCGCGTTCTTTAGAACAAAATTTATCTCCTTTTTTTAAAATATTTCATACAACATAAGCATTCTACACCATACTGCATTAAAAGTTTGTCTATCTTATCATAAAAATATACTATCGGAAGAATATTTATATTCCTGATAGTAACATTTAGTATGAATAATAATGTAATTAGATAAATTTCTATGTATGGAAAAGTTCAGTAATTTGATTTCATGTTATAATGTAAAGAGCTTGAACATAGAACTGATTAGTTTTCCATAAATAACAAAAAAAATCTTCATATAATATCACGTGTCAAAATTTTGAAAATGCTCTCGCGTTCTTTAGAACAAAATTTATCTGCTTTTTTTAAAATATTTCATACAACATAAGCATTCTACACCATACTGCATTAAAAGTTTGTCTATCTTATCATAAAAATATACTATCGGAAGAATATTTATATTCCTGATAGTAACATTTAGTATGAATAATAATGTAATTAGATAAATTTCTATGTATGGAAAAGTTCAGTAATTTGATTTCATGTTATAATGTAAAGAGCTTGAACATAGAACTGATTAGCTTTCCATAAATAACAAAAAAAATCTTCATATGATATCACCTGTCAAAATTTGGAAAATGCTCTCGCGTTCTTTAGAACAAAATTTATCTGCTTTTTTTAAAATATTTCATACAACATAAGCATTCTTCACTATACTGCATTAATAGTTTGTCTATCTTAACATAAACATATACTATCGGAAGAAAATTTATATTCCTGGTAGTAACATTTAGTATGAATAAAAATGTAATTAGATAAATTTCTATGTATGGAAAAGTTCAGTAATTTGATTTCATGTTATAATGTAAAGAGCTTGAACATAGAACTGATTAGCTTTCCATAAATAACAAAAAAAATCTTCATATGATATCACCTGTCAAAATTTGGAAAATGCTCTCGCGTTCTTTAGAACAAAATTTATCTGCTTTTTTTAAAATATTTCATACAACATAAGCATTCTACACCATACTGCATTAAAAGTTTGTCTATCTTATCATAAAAATATACTATCGGAAGAATATTTATATTCCTGATAGTAACATTTAGTATGAATAATAATGTAATTAGATAAATTTCTATGTATGGAAAAGTTCAGTAATTTGATTTCATGTTATAATGTAAAGAGCTTGAACATAGAACTGATTAGTTTTCCATAAATAACAAAAAAAATCTTCATATAATATCACGTGTCAAAATTTTGAAAATGCTCTCGCGTTCTTTAGAACAAAATTTATCTGCTTTTTTTAAAATATTTCATACAACATAAGCATTCTACACCATACTGCATTAAAAGTTTGTCTATCTTATCATAAAAATATACTATCGGAAGAATATTTATATTCCTGATAGTAACATTTAGTATGAATAATAATGTAATTAGATAAATTTCTATGTATGGAAAAGTTCAGTAATTTGATTTCATGTTATAATGTAAAGAGCTTGAACATAGAACTGATTAGTTTTCCATAAATAACAAAAAAAATCTTCATATAATATCACGTGTCAAAATTTTGAAAATGCTCTCGCGTTCTTTAAAACAAAATTTATCTGCTTTTTTTAAAATATTTCATACAACATAAGCATTCTTCACTATACTGCATTAATAGTTTGTTTATCTTAACATAAAAATATACTATCGGAAGAAAATTTATATTCCTGATAGTAACATTTAGTATGAATAAAAATGTAATTAGATAAATTTCTATGTATGGAAACGTGTAGTAATTTGATTTCATGATATAATGTAAAGAGCTTGAACATAGAACTGATTAGCTTTCCATAAATAACAAAAAAAATTCTTCATATGATATCACCTGTCAAAATTTGAAAAATGCTCTCGCGTTCTTTAAAACAAAATTTATCTGCTTTTTTTAAAATATTTCATACAACATAAGCATTCTTCACTATACTGTATTAATAGTTTGTCTATCTTAACATAAAAATATACTATCGGAAGAAAATTTATATTCCTGGTAGTAACATTTAGTATGAATAAAAATGTAATTAGTTAAATTTCTATGTATGGAAAAGTTCAGTAATTTGATTTCATGTTATAATGTAAAGAGCTTGAACATAGAACTGATAAGCTTTCCATAAATAACAAAAAAAATCTTCATATGATATCACCTGTCAAAATTTGGAAAATGCTCTCGCGTTCTTTAGAACAAAATTTATCTGCTTTTTTTAAAATATTTCATACAACATAAGCATTCTACACCATACTGCATTAAAAGTTTGTCTATCTTATCATAAAAATATACTATCGGAAGAATATTTATATTCCTGATAGTAACATTTAGTATGAATAATAATGTAATTAGATAAATTTCTATGTATGGAAAAGTTCAGTAATTTGATTTCATGTTATAATGTAAAGAGCTTGAACATAGAACTGATTAGTTTTCCATAAATAACAAAAAAAATCTTCATATAATATCACGTGTCAAAATTTTGAAAATGCTCTCGCGTTCTTTAGAACAAAATTTATCTGCTTTTTTTAAAATATTTCATACAACATAAGCATTCTACACCATACTGCATTAAAAGTTTGTCTATCTTATCATAAAAATATACTATCGGAAGAATATTTATATTCCTGATAGTAACATTTAGTATGAATAATAATGTAATTAGATAAATTTCTATGTATGGAAAAGTTCAGTAATTTGATTTCATGTTATAATGTAAAGAGCTTGAACATAGAACTGATTAGTTTTCCATAAATAACAAAAAAAATCTTCATATAATATCACGTGTCAAAATTTTGAAAATGCTCTCGCGTTCTTTAAAACAAAATTTATCTGCTTTTTTTAAAATATTTCATACAACATAAGCATTCTTCACTATACTGCATTAATAGTTTGTTTATCTTAACATAAAAATATACTATCGGAAGAAAATTTATATTCCTGATAGTAACATTTAGTATGAATAAAAATGTAATTAGATAAATTTCTATGTATGGAAACGTGTAGTAATTTGATTTCATGATATAATGTAAAGAGCTTGAACATAGAACTGATTAGCTTTCCATAAATAACAAAAAAAATTCTTCATATGATATCACCTGTCAAAATTTGAAAAATGCTCTCGCGTTCTTTAAAACAAAATTTATCTGCTTTTTTTAAAATATTTCATACAACATAAGCATTCTTCACTATACTGTATTAATAGTTTGTCTATCTTAACATAAAAATATACTATCGGAAGAAAATTTATATTCCTGGTAGTAACATTTAGTATGAATAAAAATGTAATTAGTTAAATTTCTATGTATGGAAAAGTTCAGTAATTTGATTTCATGTTATAATGTAAAGAGCTTGAACATAGAACTGATTAGCTTTCCATAAATAACAAAAAAAATCTTCATATGATATCACCTGTCAAAATTTGGAAAATGCTCTCGCGTTCTTTAGAACAAAATTTATCTGCTTTTTTTAAAATATTTCATACAACATAAGCATTCTACACCATACTGCATTAAAAGTTTGTCTATCTTATCATAAAAATATACTATCGGAAGAATATTTATATTCCTGATAGTAACATTTAGTATGAATAATAATGTAATTAGATAAATTTCTATGTATGGAAAAGTTCAGTAATTTGATTTCATGTTATAATGTAAAGAGCTTGAACATAGAACTGATTAGTTTTCCATAAATAACAAAAAAAATCTTCATATAATATCACGTGTCAAAATTTTGAAAATGCTCTCGCGTTCTTTAAAACAAAATTTATCTGCTTTTTTTAAAATATTTCATACAACATAAGCATTCTTCACTATACTGCATTAATAGTTTGTTTATCTTAACATAAAAATATACTATCGGAAGAAAATTTATATTCCTGATAGTAACATTTAGTATGAATAAAAATGTAATTAGATAAATTTCTATGTATGGAAACGTGTAGTAATTTGATTTCATGATATAATGTAAAGAGCTTGAACATAGAACTGATTAGCTTTCCATAAATAACAAAAAAATTCTTCATATGATATCACCTGTCAAAATTTGAAAAATGCTCTCGCGTTCTTTAAAACAAAATTTATCTGCTTTTTTTAAAATATTTCATACAACATAAGCATTCTTCACTATACTGCATTAATAGTTTGTCTATCTTAACATAAAAATATACTATCGGAAGAAAATTTATATTCCTGGTAGTAACATTTAGTATGAATAAAAATGTAATTAGATAAATTTCTATGTATGGAAAAGTTCAGTAATTTGATTTCATGTTATAATGTAAAGAGCTTGAACATAGAACTGATTAGTTTTCCATAAATAACAAAAAAAATCTTCATATAATATCACGTGTCAAAATTTTGAAAATGCTCTCGCGTTCTTTAAAACAAAATTTATCTGCTTTTTTTAAAATATTTCATACAACATAAGCATTCTTCACTATACTGCATTAATAGTTTGTTTATCTTAACATAAAAATATACTATCGGAAGAAAATTTATATTCCTGATAGTAACATTTAGTATGAATAAAAATGTAATTAGATAAATTTCTATGTATGGAAACGTGTAGTAATTTGATTTCATGATATAATGTAAAGAGCTTGAACATAGAACTGATTAGCTTTCCATAAATAACAAAAAAATTCTTCATATGATATCACCTGTCAAAATTTGAAAAATGCTCTCGCGTTCTTTAAAACAAAATTTATCTGCTTTTTTTAAAATATTTCATACAACATAAGCATTCTTCACTATACTGCATTAATAGTTTGTCTATCTTAACATAAAAATATACTATCGGAAGAAAATTTATATTCCTGATAGTAACATTTAGTATGAATAATAATGTAATTAGATAAATTTCTATGTATGGAAAAGTTCAGTAATTTGATTTCATGTTATAATGTAAAGAGCTTGAACATAGAACTGATTAGCTTTCCATAAATAACAAAAAAAATCTTCATATAATATCACGTGTCAAAATTTTGAAAATGCTCTCGCGTTCTTTAAAACAAAATTTATCTGCTTTTTTTAAAATATTTCATACAACATAAGCATTCTTCACTATACTGCATTAATATTTTGTTTATCTTAACATAAAAATATACTATCGGAAGAAAATTTATATTCCTGGTAGTAACATTTAGTATGAATAAAAATGTAATTAGATAAATTTCTATGTATGGAAAAGTTCAGTAAATTGATTTCATGTTATAATGTAAAGAGCTTGAACATAGAACTGATTAGCTTTCCATAAATAACAAAAAAAATCTTCATATGATATCACCTGTCAAAATTTGGAAAATGCTCTCGCGTTCTTTAGAACAAAATTTATCTGCTTTTTTTAAAATATTTCATACAACATAAGCATTCTACACCATACTGCATTAAAAGTTTGTCTATCTTATCATAAAAATATACTATCGGAAGAAAAATTATATACTAGAAAAAACAGTTTATTATTATTACTCTCCACACTATGGAATAGGGGAGAGTCATGATTTCGCAAAATTTAAGCGTATTTTTTTTACATCAATTTCTCAATGGGTATCATTCAGAGAATGCACACTATGAGTTTCGTCGTGATGTGTTTGTGTGTATGGCGTATACGCTGTACGCCGTACGCCGTACGCCGTAGTATTTATCTTTTTTGTGTCCTCTCTACAGCCCAAACTATAAGTCTGATCGACTTCATATTAACATCATATGTGTAAAGTGCAAAGACCTAGAGCTGATTAGTTTTCCATAGACAACTTTTGATTTCTTCTCTATGAATTCATCATTTACGTTGTTTTTTTTTGTGTCCTCTCTGCAGCCCAAACTATAAGTCCGATTGACTTCATATTGATATCACATGTGTTAAGTCTATAAACTTAGAGCTGATTAGTTTTCCATAGACAACGGTTCATTTTTTCCCAATGTTTCTTTATGATTTCATCTATTTTAACTGAAAAAATGCTCTCACGACCTGGAAATTAGAGATATTTTAATTTGGTTTCAACTATTTATACAACACCAAGAATCTTCATAAAATTGTATTCAAAGTTGGTCAATGTTAAAAGAAAAATATTCAACGGTTTCAAAAATTATATTTTATTTAATGGATATTTGTATGAAACTTATATGTAACAAGAGAATTTTTTTATATTTGGCAATGATCAGTTCATTGATTTCATATTGATAGAAGAATATTAATAGCTTGAACATAGAACTGATTAGCTATTCATAGATATCATATAATTTCTTCATATGATATCACCTGTCAAAATTTGGAAAATGCTCTTGCGTTCTTTAGAACAAAATTTATCTGCTTTTTTTAAAATATTTCATACAACATAAGCATTCTACACCATACTGCATTAAAAGTTTGTCTATCTTATCATAAAAATATACTATCGGAAGAAAATTTATATTCCTGATAGTAACATTTAGTATGAATAATAATGTAATTAGATAAATTTCTATGTATGGAAAAGTTCAGTAATTTGATTTCATGTTATAATGTAAAGAGCTTGAACATAGAACTGATTAGTTTTCCATAAATAACAAAAAAAATCTTCATATAATATCACGTGTCAAAATTTTGAAAATGCTCTCGCGTTCTTTAAAACAAAATTTATCTGCTTTTTTTAAAATATTTCATACAACATAAGCATTCTTCACTATACTGCATTAATATTTTGTTTATCTTAACATAAAAATATACTATCGGAAGAAAATTTATATTCCTGGTAGTAACATTTAGTATGAATAAAAATGTAATTAGATAAATTTCTATGTATGGAAAAGTTCAGTAATTTGATTTCATGTTATAATGTAAAGAGCTTGAACATAGAACTGATTAGCTTTCCATAAATAACAAAAAAAATCTTCATATGATATCACCTGTCAAAATTTGGAAAATGCTCTCGCGTTCTTTAAAACAAAATTTATCTGCTTTTTTTAAAATATTTCATACAACATAAGCATTCTTCACTATACTGCATTAATAGTTTGTCTATCTTAACATAAAAATATACTATCGGAAGAAAATTTATATTCCTGGTAGTAACATTTAGTATGAATAAAAATGTAATTAGATAAATTTCTATGTATGGAAAAGTTCAGTAATTTGATTTCATGTTATAATGTAAAGAGCTTGAACATAGAACTGATTAGCTTTCCATAAATAACAAAAAAAATCTTCATATGATATCACCTGTCAAAATTTGGAAAATGCTCTCGCGTTCTTTAGAACAAAATTTATCTGCTTTTTTTAAAATATTTCATACAACATAAGCATTCTACACCATACTGCATTAAAAGTTTGTCTATCTTATCATAAAAATATACTATCGGAAGAAAATTTATATTCCTGATAGTAACATTTAGTATGAATAATAATGTAATTAGATAAATTTCTATGTATGGAAAAGTTCAGTAATTTGATTTCATGTTATAATGTAAAGAGCTTGAACATAGAACTGATTAGTTTTCCATAAATAACAAAAAAAATCTTCATATAATATCACGTGTCAAAATTTTGAAAATGCTCTCGCGTTCTTTAAAACAAAATTTATCTGCTTTTTTTTAAATATTTCATACAACATAAGCATTCTTCACTATACTGCATTAATAGTTTGTTTATCTTAACATAAAAATATACTATCGGAAGAAAATTTATATTCCTGATAGTAACATTTAGTATGAATAAAAATGTAATTAGATAAATTTCTATGTATGGAAACGTGTAGTAATTTGATTTCATGATATAATGTAAAGAGCTTGAACATAGAACTGATTAGCTTTCCATAAATAACAAAAAAATTCTTCATATGATATCACCTGTCAAAATTTGAAAAATGCTCTCGCGTTCTTTAAAACAAAATTTATCTGCTTTTTTTAAAATATTTCATTCAACATAAGCATTCTTCACTATACTGCATTAATAGTTTGTCTATCTTAACATAAAAATATACTATCGGAAGAAAATTTATATTCCTGATAGTAACATTTAGTATGAATAATAATGTAATTAGATAAATTTCTATGTATGGAAAAGTTCAGTAATTTGGTTTTAATGTTATAATGTAAAGAGCTTGAACATAGAACTGATTAGCTTTCCATAAATAACAAAAAAAATCTTCATATAATATCACGTGTCAAAATTTTGAAAATGCTCTCGCGTTCTTTAAAACAAAATTTATCTGCTTTTTTTAAAATATTTCATACAACATAAGCATTCTTCACTATACTGCATTAATAGTTTGTTTATCTTAACATAAAAATATACTATCGGAAGAAAATTTATATTCCTGATAGTAACATTTAGTATGAATAAAAATGTAATTAGATAAATTTCTATGTATGGAAACGTGTAGTAATTTGATTTCATGATATAATGTAAAGAGCTTGAACATAGAACTGATTAGCTTTCCATAAATAACAAAAAAATTCTTCATATGATATCACCTGTCAAAATTTGGAAAATGCTTTCGCGTCCTTTAAAACAAAATTTATCTGCTTTTATTAAAACATTTCATACAACATAAGCATTCTACACCATACTGCAATAATAGTTTGTCTATCTTAACATAAAAATATACTGTCGATAGAAAATTTATTTTCCTGGTAGTAAAATTTAGTATGAATAAAAATGTATATAATAAGATAAATTTCTTATGTATGGAAAAGTTCAGTAATTTGATTTCATGTTATAATGTAAAGAGCTTGAACATCGAACTGATTAGCTTTTCATAAATAACAAAAATTTCTTCATATGATATTACGTGTCAAAATTGTCAAAATGCTCTAACGTCCTTTAAAACAAAATTTATCTGCTTTTATTAAAATATTTCATACAACATTAGAATTCTTCACCATACTGCATTAATAGTTTGTCTATCTTAACATGAAAATATACTATCGTTAGAAAATTTATATTCTTGGTAGTAAAATTTAGAATGAATAAAATATTTCATTGTCAATATTTGTGGTGTGGAGAGTTTAGTGTTGGCCACAACCCACTCGTTTCCGATTATTTTCAAAACTTAGGAAATATAGACAGTTAAACACATAAATTTATCATGTTTTTCTTAGTAAAAATGTTTGAGAACTCTGGAATTTTTTTGAAAAAATAATTTGAGACTTTATATTTGTCTATACTTAAACCAATTTTCAGCCTTCTAGCTTTTAGGGTTTTTGAGATATGTATATGGAAAAATAAAGTAAAAATTCAAAAATGGATAACCCCTGACTGAAACGAAAATTCAAAATTCTGAGTATAAAAGTTTTGTAGGCCTATAATTATCTATATATTCCGAAATTTTGAGCTCTATAAGTTAAAAAGGTGGGGTGGGGGGGGGGAAACAGACACAATAAATGTTCTACTCCGAATTCTGAGTAAATCCGTACATAGAACATATATGCTGCAAAGCCTCTAAGTTGGTGTTTTTTTACTTCAAAGTTGGAAAAACCGTGAAAAATATAGACCCTAAATACAAATTTCGCGTATCCTGGCTTAGTACTCTTACGATATGTTAAGAGAACCAAGTTCTCTTGAACATATTGACAGTTAGATTACGTACTCTTCTGACTAACTTCACTCGCCTTTCTGCCGTCTGTAAATTACGTATGAATTCAGTTCTATTTAAAATAATCATTGTGAATGAAATATTCTCTACTTTTCTATTCAGAGAATATTTGAATTGGAGAAGAAATAGTGTTTTTCCAACAAATAAAACTCTTGTAGTTTTAATACATATATTCCACATACAAAATCAATAATATTATACAGAATAATTATATATCTATTGTACACAGTAATGCAGTCTAAACCAGAATAAATCTTATACATTTTCCATTCTTCACAACAATTCTTTATTGTTGTGACTAATTAATATTATTGTTTTTTATTTGCCAATAATATACTTTCTAGATTATTCCAATTATAATTTCTATTAAATTAAATTAATCATAAACACATGAGAGACATCTATATATCAACATGGTAAGTTATTTTCCATAAAATAATATAACACAAACTATAATAAATACTTATACAAATCTCCCATAGATGTCACTCAACTCAAAATATTGTAATTATTACAATATTTTACAGTGAATTATTTTTTTTAATTGATATATTTGTTATAATATATTGAAAGTTTATATTTTCGTAGTAAAGAATAAAACATTAACTAGTTAATTAAGCAGATAAATACCCTCAAAGATTTTTGTATATAAGTCATAAAAAAAGTGACCATGGTCTCGAAAAAAATAAATTCAATAGAATTCATATAATATTTAGGCACCGTATCTACGATAACATCATCTTTATAATAAATCTTCAATTTAACCAACGAAGAGGTTTTTAATTATTGTAAGTAGAAATGTTAGATTTGTTAGCTGCATTTTAACGTGGTCTTCAATGATGTTCCCAAAATAATTGCAAATATTAATCAGTGCCAAATACAGCCAAGTATATTTACTGTGCTAACTTTTCATAATATAGACGTTGAAAATATTAAAGGCTATTGATTTCAATTTAGTTCCCCAGAGTTTAATTAGTGCGGAGTGAACTCGCGAAGGTTTTTCTTGATTAATTAAAGTTTTTCTCCGATTGCTGGAGGCTTTGCCACTTTGTGGAAAATAAAAGAATTGTGTGTCACAGAACCGAGTTACTACACCAATCAATCTTTACTATTTTTGCCCCATAAATAAAAAAATACTAGAATTGCAGCAGAATGCAAAATTAATACTATTTTTATCTAAACAATGGAGAAAAATCACAACCAAAAGAGTAAATTAAGTATTACATACAAACATATCATCACGCCGTGTCACTCAGGATTAACAGAGATAACAGAGCGTCATGCATCGCCTCATACATGCTCGTCAATTGTTCAAGATTCTTATGTTTCTTTCTTTCAAAATATCATTCACATGGTTATGCCATCTCTTTCTGGGGTGACCCCTGCTATTAACTCCATCTCTTACACCTATGCATATTTTTCTGGTCAGTCGTTCATCGTTCATACTTTCAATATGTCCAAATCCCCTCAAGGCATTCACTTTCATTTTACCTATAGTATCCTTCTTTCTCTTGCATTCTCTCCTTATGTCCTCATTTTTTATTCTTTCTATTACATTAAGTGCTGATGCGGGGAATTGCTGGTTCAATAGTGTTTTGTTATAATATTCCTATGTTTTGTTTGAGATTTTTGCACCGCAGTTCGTTAGCTATGGACAACTCGTATATGTATATATACATATATATGCCAAAAGGAAATAATGCACTTACCTTTTATAGGCTGGCATCTTTGGGTAGAGGGCACTCTTCTCCTGCAGTGTTAGTGAGCGTTTTTTATTGTGTTGAAACGATTGAAGAGGTTATCAACGTTTATTTATTTATTTATTTATTTATTTATTTATTTATTCATTTATTTATTTATTTATTTATTTATTTATTTATTTATTTATTTATTTATTTTATATTTATTTGTTTATTTTATATTTATTTATTTATTTATTTATATATTTATTTATTTATATATTTATTTATTTATTTATTTATTTATTTATTTATTTATTTATTTATTTATTTATTTATTTATTTATTTATTTATTTATTTATTTATTTATTTATTTATTTATTTATTTATTTACTTATTTATTTATTTATTTATTTACTTACTTATTTATTTATTTATATTTATTGAAATATTTGAGAAACTGTATTGAAATATTTGAGAACTGCAAAGATATTGAACAATTATGCGGTGAAGAAAGCGAAGAATATACCGTAAAGATAGCGTTAGAAAATCAGTTGGTTTCATAAATTGGCGACGGTCACAATAACGCAGTAAAAAATATGATGTGTGTTTTCCGAATGACAAGCCTTCTTAGCTTTTGGGTTTGCCAACTTACAGGCGCGAATATGATCGTTACACAGTAGGTAGGTTCAATTGCGGATATTTTGTGACACTGAATGTCACCCACCGCTTACCCGGGTATCTCAGGTGCGTTAGCACCTCTTACCCGCACTTACTTGCAAATCATTTTACGCAGGCGGGCTCGGAGTTTGCCGGATGGGCTCCCCCCAACAAACGGTATGAGAAGCGACGAGGAGCGCAAATGATGATGATGAATCCCAGAAGAAGCCTCTTGATTGCCAATGTCCATTGGCTAAGCGCATAACTTCTTCCGGCGATACACAAAGGCTCCAACAACAATGTACATTTTGATTTTATAAGTTTATTATTTAATTACTTACTTACTTACTCAGCCTCTTCTTGAGTCCAGTGTTGGATAAAGGCCTCCGCTTGGACTACTACTGTGTCATTCTTCGTTATTCTGGACTAGCCACTTGTTTTATGTATCGGACCATCTGGTCTGGGGCCTTCCCGTTCCTTCCTGTTCTTGGCCTCCTGTCCATCACAATTTTTGTTCATCGATCGTCCGACATCCGAGACATATGACCCACCCAAATCCACTATAACTCCGCTATTATTTTGACCTCATCCGCTACTCCTGTGTTCTTCCTTACCCATTCATGGGTCGGTGGCAGAGCGGTTAGCGCGCTGGGCTAGTAATCCAGTGGTCGCGAGTTCAAATCCTGCCTCGACCGATTTCGTTCACCTAAGCACAAGCATTTATTTGCTTATTTTAGGGAACGTAGGAAGATGTACTTGTTTAACAACATACATAACATATTCATTTATTTAAAAAAAAATAGATTTGCGAGATATCCAACATTCTTCTTTCCATCGCTCTCTGTGTCACCATTAGATTTTCCATCATTCTCTTAGTCAATGTGGATATTTCAAAGCCGTAAGTGAGCACAGGGCAAAATTAGTGGCAAGACCTCCTAGATAGTTATTTTCATATATGAGTGCATACTTATTCTTCTTCTTCTATCGTGTCAGCAACGAATTTTAATAATCTTCAGCCAGTGCCTAGCAACGTCAATAGCACAATCATTGCCCACCATAAGATAATGTAAAGTGTAGTTGACTGGACTTGAGGGGCAGCTGCACAGATGTGCGGTGGCCTGCTGCGCATCTTACATTGTCACTTAAAATAGTAAACTGCTACCCCTTGAACAGGATTTCCTAGTTGGGCAGCAGTAATCTACTTGTTATTGTCGTTGTAATTATGGTATGATTAAAATACACAAATAATACTTCCAAATGCCTTATCCAACTGTCGATTTGTTCAGGAGAACTTTGTTCTCTTAACATATCGACAATGTATCAAGCCAGAATACGCGAGAATTGTATGGAGAGGTCTACTTTTTTCACGGCTTTTCCAACTTTGAAGTCAAAAAACACCAACCTAGAGGCTTCGCAGCATATATGTTCCATACACGGATTTACTCAGAATTCGGAGTAGAACATTTCGTGTGTCTGTGTGTGTGTCTGTGTGTGTGTCCGTCCCCCCCTTATAACTTTTGATCCGTTCAATTTACAGAGCCCAAAATTTCAGAATATATAAACAGTTACAGGCCTACAAAACTTTTATACTCAGAATTTTGAATTTTTGTTTCAGTCAGGGGTTATCAACTTTTGAATTTTTATTTTATTTTTCCATATATCTCAGAAACCATAAAAGCTAGAACGCTGAAAATTGGTACAAACATAGAAAAATAAAAAATCTCAAATTGATTTTTTCAAAAAAATTCCAGGGTTTCTCAAACATTTTTTATTAAGAAAAATATTTTTTTTATGATAAATTTATGAGTTTAACTGCCTATATTTCCAAAACTTATACAATTATCGAAAAAAGCCGAAACACCCCAACTAGATAATTTAATTTTCTATAAAAAATATTAACATTGTAGTAGAAAATCTTAATTTTTTTTACAATTTTTTTAAAAATTGAATTTAGTGACGACATCGCTTCATACATTTTGTATGGCAGTCGCCTATACACAATATGTAAGAAGACTTAATAGTTTGATACTTCATCTCCAAACATACATACCATCATGCTATTTTCATATTCTGGGTAGGAAAAAAGGAACTTCCTCCATACTATCCTATCTTGACATACATACCTACATAATATATGTTGTATAGAAAACAAAATATCTGAAAATATTCAATAATTTGTATTTATGGGTTTATAGTTTGGTACATATTCTTCAACTATACATACTATCGCTATCGACAGTTGGATCTCATGTGTTTCATTCAACTAGTAATATTCAAATAGTTCTTTTAAAGTAAAAAAATGTTTAGGTTAGTGATATATTTTCACAAACAAAATAACTTTATGAATTAAAAACAAACTCTTCAACATAACATTACATGAAACGATCAAAAGATTATTATTGTAATACAAAAATACCCTGTTGAGTTAAAAAATTTGGAAGTTTCAACATGTTTTTACCGACAAAGTATTATGGGATACTTGGTATTGTATATTTTGTATAAGTTTCTTGAAAAATCCTTCATGTATTCACCCTTTAAATATAGCCTCGTTAGTCATCTACGTTATTTGAATTTGAAACGTGAGTGAAATCAACTTTTATCTCATTGTATCCTTCTTTTCCTTCGCCAGGAGTCTACCTACAACAAACACAGGAGTTCTCCAAAAACTTAGCTTAATAAAAATAATCGGTTTTTGTCCTCATGTTTGTTTCAATATTTTTAAATATGTTCAATACCTGATTGAAAATAAATATACCTATACAAAGTCAAGTTGGCTGTCAAAATACTTTTTTTTTAAATCTCATAAAAAAAAACCATAAGCTAGTAAGGTGCATTTAAGCTAGTAATATAATTTTCGAAGTAATATAAAAAAAAATATAAAAAAAACGTACGTGACTGAGAAACAAATTGATTACAGCAATATCGAAAGAAACGAAAAACACAGAAAACATAATATATTTTTTTTTTTTAAATATTCACACATGTGATTTATACAGACATAGATGACATGACATTGTCTTATTAGTTTTTTTATGACAAATTTTCAACATCTCAATACCGAACCGGGAAATAAAGGCACCTACCTACAGGACTTGCAACCCGATTCTCAATAGATGGCGTAACAAAAAATATTTCTTCGTCACTTCATAGATGGCGATGGTGTTTCATTTTATTCTGAAGTGAACTGAAGATTTTGTCGAATAGCATATTATATTGGATTGATTGGGAAATCAATAAAAATGTGGGCCTTGCCCATCCCTAGTAAAGTTCTCGAAAATTCTACGTCACGGTCGATATATATAAATCATGATTATAATTATTATGCATAGTTATTTGTAGTATAAAATGAAATAAAACATTAAGGCGTGCGGCGATTAGTACGCCATCTGGCGAAAAAGACTAGAAACAATACATAACTCAAGATTAAGACACGCGATCCGCCAGAAACGTTGAGTTAAATATTTGTCGTTTAGTGACGTATTTAAGGGAAGATTAGGTACTGAAATACGCAATATTTTTGTTAAACTTGAGTTAAACTCCTAAGGGCCGACTGAAATACTGGGCCATAGGAGTCAGATTTAATCCACGCTTGTTCACGGTTCGAACCCGGAACACATGTGTTAAAGTACTTGATAACCATAAGTAAAACCCATAAAAATATATAATTGTTGAACTGAAAATATCACGCAAATCAGGAGATCAAAGGCCGTAAACCCTGTAGTTGCCTTAATTTCTCTGTTTTCCTACAATAACCCAACTTCATCTGTACTGAGATGTTTAAAAATTGTTATAATAATATAATTAACTCCCGACATAGAAAAAAATCCAATGTTTGCGTATATGAAATTATAAAATTATTCGATCTCTTTAGTTCTTCCAAATTCTTAGCTTCGAAGGTTGATGCGCATCTCATGGCTCGATAAAGTCTCCAACGAAATTTTTTTAATATGATTGAGAAGGAGAAAGGTGCTGACCTCTGTCAAGAGACGCAAAGTCGTATACTTTGACCACTTATTCCATGGTGATAAATATGCCCTTCTACAACTTAGAGTGGAAGGCAAGGGAAGACGGAGTAAAAATAGCCGTAGTTTTGAATTCCGGATGCGGCGTCATTAATTAGTTTGGCGCAATATCGGGATGAGTTTAGTGTGATGGCTGCCAAGCTTCGTTTGGAGCGGCCCAATATGTAGAAGAAAAACCAACCGATTAAAAACAAAAAACTTCAGTAGACTAAAAAGGAATTATTTATCACGTTGACGTGGTCCCCCCAAAATCGTACATCGTGCTGACAGGTCCACATAAGTCATATAAGTCATAAGTCATGTAAGTCCAAATAAGTCCTCTGATCGTCCTATCGGTGATGGTCTATAAAGTTTTCATTTTGGATGATCTTAACCAGAATTATTGATATTAAAATAATATACTATTTCGAAAATGAAGCGCCTAGTGGAAAAAACACTTTGAAAATACTGTCACCGCGCCGTGTGGAAGTGACAATTGTATTTATTGTACTTACATTATAATATGTATTGTATGATATTGTATTTTTATAATTTACAATTGTATACTTTCGTGCGGAATACTCAATTCGACTAAAGAAAATTATCTTGTTTTTAAATTGTGCTCGATGTACTAAGTTAGTGTGTTACGTATTTTTTTATGGAATTATTCTTACATACCATCACGCAATTTCCCTATTGCCTAAATATTCAAATCATAAATGTACGCTACCCTGACAATTATCCACCAAATACCTTACTTACCAAGGGGATGCACGTATAAATGAATGTACTTATGCAAACTTAGGCGTTTATTTATCAGACACAAAATAAAATAATATATTCTACCGTAATATAACGCCACTACACATTTAAAAAAACATTTCATCAACTTCATAACGATGATTTTTTCCATTTTTTTTTGCAATTCTTTGAGAGACCAACAGCTATCCATTACAGTTTTTCAATTAGGATAACAACAAAACAGCCAATTATAGATCTCCGCTGATATGTTGAGACAGATTCACAGAAAAAAAACATTGCTCTGAGTTCATAATATTGTCGATGATCATATTATAGGAATAAAGTTTTCATTTTCAAAGTTGTTTTACAACAATGTTATTTTAGTAGTAGTAACATTTATTTAGATCTAAAAACATATATAAAATTTATCTGTTCATCTAGTTTAAATAAGAATTAAAAAAAAAACTTTTTGAAACAGATAATTATTATAGTAAGAGTAAAACTGCAAAACTATAGAGAATATTAATATTTTTTAACTATGTATTCGGCACCTAGCCTACGAAAGGTGACAAGATTTGTGGTTTCTTTTATGTTTGGTGGTAAACTATTATAGCATTTTGAGACCTTTATGGTATATACTATTTTGTGTATATACATGTTAATCTCGTTTTTGAAAGTCAAAAATTCTGACATCCTCTCGTAGGGTAATTTTGAACAATGAATTACATTTTTTTTTGCTGTAATTGCAAAATAAACTTTTTAATGTATTCTGATATTGTTAATGTATGTAGGTACCAAGGTGCTAAATAAAAAAAACATAAAATTGGTCGGTACAATTATTTGAAAAAAAAGTCAAGTAAGTTTAATAGCAAATACATAAATATTATTTCGAAAGTAATTCAATAGAAATTCCTCTGCGTTACTTGGAATTCTATAAAAATATCCGAAAGTCATTGGTTGTAACTACCCAATAAAGTGATTTTTTTTAACGTATTACCAATGATTTTATACGAATTTTGGCAATGCGCCAGTTCTGAACACATTAAGAAATAAAATCGAAATAATTGGGTCGTTTTCAACACCCTACTCCCAGTTGTAACAAAGTTACAAAATTTTAGCCTCTTTCTATGTACTAGTGTCAATAATAAATTAACTACAAAAGAAGGATAGTCAATCTGCTAACAGCATATCTTTTAACCCCGGATTGGACGCGCTATGGTCCTTTCCCCATCCTTTTTTTCAATGCGTCATATTTTATCGTTTTGCGGTTTTTCGCTTCGTTCCTTCGTGTATTCCTCGCTCGCACTGTGATAGTGGTGCTTCGAAATTTTTAATTCAGTTACGGTACGTACAGAGAGTGCTTCGGTCGAATGTCTCATAGCGCGACTAATAAATAGAGTTTACTTTTTCCGTAAATAAAATATAATACAAATTGATTTAAACGTCAAACCCATTTTTTCGTATCTTATTTTACTGCAGTAATTGTATATTATTATCACCTTCATTTTTTAACAAATTTTGAATATAATTTTATTTTTTATTATAAAAACTCTTGAATTTTTTGTTACAAGAGTTTTTATTTTTTTTCCAAAACATAATACATTGAAAATGATGAAGATATTAGTGCAAAATAAGTTCAGAAATATAGCTATTATTGAAGCAAGTACTGTTATATTTCCACAAATTCTTTGCAAATATATGGTTTTGGAATATTATTTCAATAAAAATGAATATATCCTTGTTAAACAAGTACCTGCATATGCAACTTTCTACATTCCCTAAAAAAATATGTATTTTACAAAAATGTTACTAGTCACCTTTACAGGGAAAAGACGCGACTAATAACGTCACAAAATTAGGCGCATATAATAATGCAGGGTTAAAATTTTGCACATATTGCCAAAAAGGCCCAGCATGATATCCTCAAAAAGCTCATCATTATGAGCGTGGATGGTAGAAGATCCAGAGGTCTTTCATGGACCCGAGAGTGACTTTATTATATCCATTACAGGACCTTCTATCATTGGAGACTATCGATCTGTCCAAGACCATCTTACATGAATTATAACGGAATCTTTCGTGTAAAAATTAATAGTTTTTCACATAAATTATAGAAACTTTACTAAAAAGACGCATATTTGCCTACATATGTGATGGGTTGCGTTTGGATAGAACACTCGACGTCGAGTGTCGGATGCACCTGAAGTTGCAGATTATGGCGATTTTCACACCAATCATACTGAAAGCTTTCAAATGTCGCAGCGATTTAATGTGGACGCAGCCTCGGACGATTTTAAATTTTAAATGTCATTTATCATACACTTATCGTTATAGGTTACATTTTTGTCGAAAGACAACAATTGGACAGTGGAGTAAATATTGCTTTCTGACCTTTTATTGGAAACTTTTGAATGATATTTTTTCTTAAATTAATATAATTTTGAATGCATATTTTCATCAGTTATAACCTAAACTGACATAACAGACACCACAGATAAAATAAAAGTAATCTTACCACTGATAAAATAGTCAACAGATACTATAGAGCGTTTTTTACCCGACGATTTTACAGAGCGTTTAGAGCATACACTCTACCTTCAATCTGAACGCGATTGTGTGTCTTTAGACACGTTTCCGGTCCTTCGTAACGGATTAGAACATTATTATAAGTGCAATCGGCATTTATTTTGAATGCACCCATGGGGTGGATAAATCCTATGTTTTTTTTTTTTTTATTATTGAAACCAAACAAAATATAACAATATAGTTACAAACAATAAAAATATTACAAAAAGTACAATTTAAATAAGTTATATGAAACATTTTTTATAGGATTATTTGGTATATACCACCTCACTAGGCTGAGCCTGTACCGAGGTGGCAGATTTTTTTTTTTTTGCGTTATATCCGACAGAAAAATATTAAACTTGTATTTAACTAAAACTTGTTATAAAATATACCTATTATAAAAATAAAATATAAACTATTGTAGCTTGATCATGTTTCCGCAGTATATAATGCCCTTGTTTCTAATCCATGTTTCTATTGTTATCTTGTGTTTCAAATTATTCATCAACTGTATGTCCGTTATTTCACATTTTATCTTATTAAAAATTTTTGGAGCTAAATAATAGTAATGTCTTTGTCCGAATGTCGTGTTTGTCTTTGGAGTCATGAGAAAATCCCTGCGTGTCGTCTCGTAATTGTGTTGCGGTGTAATATGAATTGTTTTAGCTTTATGAAAATGTATAGAAATAATTTTGATATATAACTGTGGAATGTTGAAAACTGGAAAATCATTAAATTATTGAACTGTTGGATATGTAAATGTTTTTTTTATAATAACCTTAATTAAAGCTTTTTGTGCTTTAATAAGAGGATCCATATTAATTTTAGCAGCGCCACCCCAACCAATCATTCCGTGTGTTATAATCGATTGAGCTAACGCGTAATATATTGTTTTTAAGTCTTTTTTAGTCATTATGTTGCGAATGTTTTTAAAAATATAAATAAGCCTTCTTATTTTACCTGCAACTGTGTTTATTTGTTCTGTACATCTTAAGTTGTGATCAATGTAGATACCCAAATATTTATACAATGGAGTCCTTGTCAGTGGTTTGCAAAAGCAATTTTGCTGGTGAGTACAGTCATGTATGATTGAATTATTGCCGTCTAGAATCTATACTGAATGTCATGTCAATATTTAATGTAAGCAGGTTTGCATCTAGCCATTGTTTTATTTTATTAATACCGTCAGTAGCTGTCTTGTATACATTTGTCCATGAGTCGGAAGTAAAAATAAGAACAGTGTCATCCGCGTAGCAAATAGATTTTCCCTGAAAATTCAGTTGGCATAAGGAATTAATATATAATAAAAATAAAAATAAAACCGTAAATATGTCCGTCTGTCAATCCTTGTATGTTAAATTCTCCGATAGCAGTATGGTTAAATTCTCGTCAAGATATTCTGTTTAAATTAGCATCTATGAATCGAAACTCTCCTTAGATTTTGAAATAACTGAAAGATCTTAAAAAAACTTTTTCGATTGAAAAGCCTAAATTGCCTAACAGACGATCGTTCATATATTATATAGTTTTATTGATAACGCTGAAACGATTATTTAATGTTTTCATATTGCAGCATTAAAGATTTTGCGGAAATTGAGGAGGTTATGCTAAAATGAAATCTTGATAGACAGAAACCTAAAATAAAAATATTGATTTTAAATACTAAACGAGCATGTATAGGACGCATTTAATTGAAGAATTGAGGTATCAGCTAGAATAGAAAAGTATGGCGCTCATTTCTTCTTCCTTTTACTCAAAAGTTCAAGGAATTACATAGTTAAAAAATGAGGATAAGCTTTATCCGAGTAAAAACATACATTTACATAATATAAGCAAATACAAATACACTGGCGGCATTATTGGCATTAGGCAATTTCTTCCAACCAACCAGATAACAGAGTGACAGAATTATATATTATGTGCATCAACAAAAAATGAAAGCTAAAAAAGAACAAAGAAAATATACATAACAATAACACCAAGAGGAATAATAAAAAAAATATCATAGCAAAAAAAAAAAGTATTGGTAAAGAGCAAGAAGAGAAAATCGAGATCAGGTGTTAAGGGATAAATATTCCTTCTTTAGTAAATATTGCGTAGCAAAGGGAAGGAAGGAAAAGGAGAGGGATCAGGTATTTTCGGAGAGATATCCCTGCTTATCTTTTCTTGAAAATGGAAAGCGAGTTTGACGAAGTTATATCAGGACTCAAATTATTCCAGAGTATTGCTGAACGTACTTCAAAGGAAGAGCTGGAAAATTCAGTGTTATTTTCTTCTCTATGAAGGTATATAAAAGTATTTTCAAAATCAATATGTGCTTAAATATACCTATTATAAGTATTTTTAAATTAAAGTAAGCATAAATGTGTGTACATATGTTTGAACGTGAAATCCCTTTTGGACAATTATTGCCATCATGGCGTGTCTAGTTTCTGTACAAACTACATGTAGCTGTAATGCACAACCTATAATTGCCATACTGGGGTATTTTATACCACAAGATAAGCGATTCAAATTTTTAACATCTCAATAATGACGAAGTTGGAATATTATTGGAGAATCAGGAGCTCAAGGCGCCTACACTCTACAGGACCTACGACCTTGTGGGAAATCACTGATACCTCTTGTACTGTTGCTTTCATTATTAATAAATCAATTTATCAATAGATGGCGTTATAAAAAAAATTCTTCGTCACTTCATAGATTGCGATGACGAGTTTATTATCAAACGAACATATTTTTATGATTAAAATATATAGGATATTCAAAAATTGCATTGATAGGGAAATCAATCGGAAGTCATAGTTGGGGAAAGTTGCGTAAGCGCATAAAGAAATCTCGCAAACCAGCTGATAACAAGTCAAAAGCCCTGTAGGTACCTTCATTTCCGGGTTTTCCTTTAATATTCCAAATTTTTCTCTTTAGAGTTTAGCGGTAAGTGCGTTGGGAGGATGTTTTATATTTAATAAGATTATTAAATATAAAACATCCTATTATTGTCAATAATCGCACCATTATTATACCTCATCTACGTCAACGACATGACTGATATAGTTAAAAATAATAATTGTAAAATATATCAATTTGCCGATGATACAGCAATAGTTACATCCTCCAAAAATATTATCGAAGCCGAACATGAAATGCAGTTATGTTACACTCGACTTTGCGCATGGGCTCATGATAAAGGGTTAGCAATAAGTGAAAACAAAACACAACTTCTGCATATCCATTCCTGTAACAACAAGACCACGCACAAATTACAAATTCTATCACATGATCATCAATGTTTGCATAGTAACTCTCAGAATAATTGTAACTGCCCATCATTGACAGAAGTCACATCATATAGGTATTTAGGACTTATCATTGACAAACACTTAAACTACAAAGAACACGTTGACTATGTTTGCAGTAAACTAAGAACTATGACAGCAATTTTCAACATAATAAGACCTAGATTAACCTTCTGCTCGGCCAGATTGCTGTATATGGCCCTCTGTGATTCAGTAATATCATATAGAATATCGTCATATGGATTGGCATATAAAACTACTCTAAATAAGATTGAAAAGATACAAAGAAGACTACTAAAAATTATTATTACTAAAAAAATAGCTAAAAAGTTTAAAAGGAAAAATAAATGCCTTTTCGACCAATCTAAAGTATTGTCTCTTCAGAGGAGAGTGGAGTATAGCATTCTGGTTGAGCATTTTTTGAGACCTAAAGACAGACTACTCATAACACACGACAGACAAACTAGATCAGTGACCAACAAACTTTTACGTACAAACAAATTCAACAATGACTATGGACGTAGGACCGAAGATGTGCTGCTGCCCAAGGTCTGGAACCCCATGCCTGCCAGCTTGAAGCAGTGTGGATCCATCGAGGAATTCAAAAAGAAAGCCAAAGGTTATATATTACACAAAAATCCTCGATGGTTGATCTAAGGGGTGAGCGCGGGTTGTTCCGGACTTTGTAGGAAAAATGTAGTATGTAGGTACAATATTAGTTTTTAATTGAAGTTTATATGTATATATGTGTATATTACAAAATTGTTATAATTAAGATCACAGCCAAAAATCCCCTTAAGGGATTAGGCAAAATAATATGTTTATTGTTATTATATTCTTTATTAATAAAAAAAAAAAATAAAAAAAAATAAAAAATAATAAAATAATAAGAAATCAGAAAAGGTTGCGAGTTTATTGCGTATTCTAAATTCATCTCCCAAAACACATACAACTATTTTTAGATATTGCAATTGTTTTACTCAGCTATTTATTTATAATTGAAATAATAGAATGATGATAGGTTTCATAATAAAAGAAAACTTACTCAGATTAATTATTGTCGCGTCCCTATGAGGGTCGCGGGATTGTGACGAAAGGAATAAGGACTGACCTGTCTTCCGTCGCCGGTTTCCAGATGACACTCTCTTCCTCTGCTGTCTTGAGGTTCGACGAGTCTTCTGACCTTCCAGGAGCAGCCCGGAAGGTACCAATTCCAATTGCCGTCGGGAAAAACACTCGATGCTTCGCGACCGGCAATATGCTCCAAAACTACGCTTCGCTGCGATAATCCACGAGATTACGTCACACGCACGACGTGTCGACCGGAGCGCATTCGGACGCAGACTGTTTTCGATGCAGCCTTGACATGGTCAGGCCCGGATGGGTGGGGAAAGGAATAAAGTGAGGAAAGGATTTGTTTCAACAGTTCCAACACTGAACATCCCCCGGCCCAAGGGTTGGCATAGCCAATCCTTCCAAATGTTAAAATATTACAACATAACACAAATTAACAAACATGTGAAAGGATTCAATTCAAATATATACAAACTATATTCTAAATAACTTATATATAACATATTATGTAAACAAAAAAGGAATCAATTTTCCTTGAAAAAGGGACAAAGTTTATTGACCGGTCGGAGAACAGCCCCATTTGAAGTCTTTAACTTTACGACCCTTACAACTTTGTCTTTACCTGGTAGAAGTCCCAGTATTCTACCAGTCCGCCGCTGAAGCGGAGGGAGGTTGTCTTCCTTTATCAACATTAAATCTCCTATCCGAGGAGTTTCTGTGGAAATCAGCCACTTTGACCGCTGTTGAAGAGTATGTAGATACTCCTTTTGCCAACGGGCCCAAAATCTTTGAATAAATTGTAAGTTATTGGAAAATGTTTTCCATTCAGACGTTATATTCGAAGGTATGGGTTCATCCCACGAAATGTGAAGCAACCAAAGTTTCTGTAAAATTAATATCGCCATAAAAATAATGGGGATTAACCATCCTAATGGATCAAAAATTCGAGCGAAATAAGACAATATACTACGTTTAGTACAGTTTTCACTATTTACTTCATTTACAGTATTGGTGAAAGTATTCGCTGTCGGGTTCCACTGGATTCCTAATAATTTAATGTTACAGCTATCATCAAATGGTCTTGGAATCTCGCAAAATTCACTTGGTAAATTTTCGAGGAGTTCAATTTTATTCGAAGACCATTTGCGCAATTCAAAAACGCCATCTTGTAACAAATGTATATGCTCTCTCTGAAGCCGTTTTACCTCATCAAGAGAGTAAGTTCCCGAGACTATATCATCAACGCATATAGCTGAGAGTAATACGTTTGCGGCGAGTGGATATATGTTTTTACCCGTCTCTGCTAATTCATGCAAAACTCTCATCGATACAAATGGGGAGCTTTTCATGCCATACGTTACCGTGCGTAATACGTATGTTTGCGGAGGATTATCCGGAGAATCTCTCCACAAAATCAGCTGATAAGGCTGATCATCAGGGTGAATTAATATCTGCCTGAACATCATCTTAATATCCGCCACAAATACGACTTGATGACATCTAAAGTTCAAAATAATGTCAACAATATACCTTTGCAATTTAGGGACAGCCAGTAAAAAATCATTCCGACTCACACCTGTGGAAGTGAGCACACTAGCATCGAAAACAATTTTTCGAGAAGGAACTGTGTTTTTGTAAACACAATGATGCGGTATGTAATAATGCTTACCTTCTGAAGGTATTGAATTGTATACCGTCATGTGCCCTAAGCTGATATATTCTTTCATGAATGCGGAATATTCTAATTTGAAGGTGCTATCACGTTGAATACGTTTTTCTAGATTATAAAATCTCTTTAAAGCAACATGATGTGAATCACCCAGTTGAAGATGATTTTTTTGGTAAGGCAAACGCATGACGTACCTACCATTGACATCACGATACGAGGTTTCTTTAAAGATTTTTTCACATTCTATATCCTCGGGATCTGAAGCAATGTATTTTGGAACATTTTCAGACTCCCAAAATCGGTTGACTAATTTATCCAAAGAAATATCTGTGACAAGCGATACTAACGACGAATGTACTCGAGATTGTCTAAGTGTGTCACGAGATATTGAACCCATAATCACGTACCCGAAAATGGTTCCTACTGCGCAAGGTAAACCGTTACCCAAGCGCATAAGATCGCCTGTAATTACATCAGTGTAGACGTCTGCACCGATGAGAACGTCTATGGGACCAGGAATATTGAATTGTTCATCCGCTAGAACGAGATCCTTAAAGCGATTGGTTATATTTCTAGATATTGAAATTTCAGGCAGATTGTTTGTAATCTTATCAATAATAAGTGCATTAGTGGATATTGCAACGGAACCGGTCCGATCTGTAAGTGATATTTTTGTTAGGCCTTTCGTTCGGCGACATTGTTGTCCACCGAGCGCTGACACAGGAATCTCTGCCTTAGAACGTCTAAGACAAAGTCTTCGAACACAGCCTTCTGTGATGAATGACGCCTGTGAGGCACTGTCGAGAAGGCATCGAACCTTTTGAAGATTGCCATATGAGTCCTGAATGTACGCTGTAGCAGTTGGCAGTACAACTGTACATAATTTGCGACATTCAGTTGATAGCACGACTGCCCTTGCAGTTTCCGAATCTTCAACCGTATTACTCGTTTCAATCGTCGGCGATTGTGAACGACTGGATTGAGTGTTCTTGTTCTCAAAATGAATCAATGTGTTGTGTGACTTGGAAGAACATATTTTACATGAGAATGAACTAGTGCAGTCCTTGATGTGATGATTCTTAAAGCACGAGAAACAGAGACCCATTTGTCTAATAAAATTTTTACGCGATGTAAGTGATTCCCTTTTGAAGCTATTACACGCATAAATAAAATGATCTGTTGACGAACAAAACACACATTTTTTAGACTTTCCATTATCCGTTAAATGGAAAACAGATTTCGATGATTCTCTTTGAGAAATATCACGCGAAGGTTGTTTGGTGGATATTGTAGCAGCGTCAAAAGCCCTACACTGGTTTTCTAAAAAACCCATTAGAACTGAAAATTTAGGAAGCTCATTACTGCAATTATGAATTTCAAAATTTGTTCTCAGGTCCACACTTAATTTCCGTACAATAATATGAACTAATATGAAATCCCAATGTTCTACTGGGAGTTTTAAGGCCTGAAGAGCCTGTATATTTTCTTTCACGGAACTTACGAAGTTGCGCAATTCTCGGACGTTATCTACATAACGTAAAGACATAATATTCTCCAAATGATTGTCTGCTATCAATCTTGTATTGTTAAATTGATCACATAGTAAATTATAAGCGATATTATAATTTTGATCTGTAATGGACAAATGTTTTATTGTTTTTAGAGCGTCTGATTTTAAACACGAAAATAGATAATGAAGTCGTTGCACGTTATTTAATGAGTTGTTATCGTGAACCAATGTTTGATAAATGGAAAGGAAATTCGGAAAATCTACGTATTTTCCTGAAAATTTTGGTAAATTCATTTTAGGTAAATAACAGCTATTATTCGATACAGTCGACGAGTTTCGTGAATTTTGTTCTGTCTGTGCATACACATTAGAATACATTTCTTTTATTTTATAATATGTGTTCATGAACTCGAAATATTTCGTTTGATGAACTGTGAAGTCAAAATCTTTAGAAGCCCCGACTTCTAAAGCTATATGATTTTCTACAAAGTCTGTTTTGATATGATCGATATCCGAAAACCGTATTTTAAACTTCGATAAATTCATAGAATCGCCATTCTCAGCATCGATAGCAATCTTATGAATGTTATCCAAAGATAATTTAGCTAAATTATATTTAACCAATTTCGCCATGATTAAATAAAAGTGTTACTGAATGTCAGTACTAAAAACAGATTAAATTGTAAACAAATATATGAACTATCTTTAACCAAGTTTCATTAAAATAAAAATAATATTTCTGAACGTCACCAGAATTGGGGCCGTACCAATCACTTATCAACAACAAAATACCTATATATACCTACAAAATACGTATACAGAAATATAATACAACACAACTGAACGTCAGCTGAGTTGTTGTTATTGAAAATGTTCAAATTAACAGTTAAATATAAATATGTTTCGTAATCCTAAAATATTTATTCAAATGAATGTTATCTAACAAATATTGAAACGAAAAATAATAATATTACTGAACGTCAGTAATGTTTGATATGTGGGGGCTGTCCCTATAATCGATATAACAATATATTTCTTTCAACAAAAATATATAATTACAAAAATAATATTTTTTTTTTTTACACAATAAACACGACAAAACTGTAACAGAATATGTATATATGATACATAATATATTTTATAAAAGCACCTCCGGAGGGATTTAAAATTATAATGTGCAACAAAAAATGTTTACCGTATGTCGGTAAAGAATAAATTATATTTAACTTAGAATGATACTATTTTGCACAAAATAAAACAATATTTTTGAACGACAGTAATGTATAATGTAATCTTTAGATATGTATATAAATGTAAAATATGACGAACTATATAATAATCAATATTAATATTCAATATCATAATATGTATATTCTTTTCAACAAAAATATACAATTATAAACGAACAAAGCATACGTACATAAAATGAACACGATAAATGAATCATATTATTTTTGTGTTATGTTGTAGGTAGACAAAAAATCTATACGAAACAAAAATACAATATTTACCGATGCCGGTAAGTAATAAACTGTGTTGAAACTATCGTAACCAAGATTTCAAAGGAATAAGGGTATTATCCGGCTCGAAGGACCAAGGATGTCGCGTCCCTATGAGGGTCGCGGGATTGTGACGAAAGGAATAAGGACTGACCTGTCTTCCGTCGCCGGTTTCCAGATGACACTCTCTTCCTCTGCTGTCTTGAGGTTCGACGAGTCTTCTGACCTTCCAGGAGCAGCCCGGAAGGTACCAATTCCAATTGCCGTCGGGAAAAACACTCGATGCTTCGCGACCGGCAATATGCTCCAAAACTACGCTTCGCTGCGATAATCCACGAGATTACGTCACACGCACGACGTGTCGACCGGAGCGCATTCGGACGCAGACTGTTTTCGATGCAGCCTTGACATGGTCAGGCCCGGATGGGTGGGGAAAGGAATAAAGTGAGGAAAGGATTTGTTTCAACAGTTCCAACACTGAACATCAACTATTTTTAGATATTGCAATTGTTTTACTCAGCTATTTATTTATAATTGAAATAATAGAATGATGATAGGTTTCATAATAAAAGAAAACTTACTCAGATTAATTATATTTTCAGATTAAAACAGTTAACAAATGTAATTAGATTGTTCCGCGATACTAGGGTTGGTCGGGATAAAATATTATAATTATTGAACACTGTGCTTGAACGCTGGGCTGACGAGCGAATAAATCGCCACGTTAGTTGATTAAAATACGATGCGCTGTCTCTCGGTCGTCTTCGGCAATCTTCGTGAGAAGCGAGATCGTCCGAGCGAGATGGCATCGATGATGGAGAGGTACATCCTCGCCACAAGAGATTTTAAAAATTCATCATAAAATATCATTGACTCGCGGCAGGGAAAAGATTGAGAACGCTGGATATCCTTTCAAGATGGGGTGGTTTCAAAAAGAATCTAGGTAATAACATGTAACTATAGACAGCAGTTGACTACCGCACATATGAATGTCTGCTACCCATGCTTACTTCTTTATTTTCTTTATTAATGCATGAATATATCACGTTGGGGTCACCAATTTTTCATTGTTATGTATATTTAAAGAATTCTTGAAATAAAATGCTACTTACTCAAAATGTAAATTAATTGGTATCAATTAATTACAATATATTTTAATTATAGAACTATTTAAATGTTTAGGTACTGAAGGTCTCACAGCTAATGACGTTTTTACTATGCGTCCGCGCCTTTATCATCTTCTGCATAGATCGTTTATCGAAGGAAAGAGATAGCGAGATGTATCTCGCTGCATGTATATATTCCACATATGGATCTACATGTCGAATCTTCATCGATTGCCTCTGATTACGAATCCAAGTAATTCTTCCAAGAAGCCCATATCAATATGTGGGTGGAATTCATGTATCTACAACGTCTGTGCAATGGAGGGTTTAGTGAAATCGTTACTGAACCGTGATATTTACTCTCTACAACTTCCAACAATGACTTGTAGGTAAACATGTAAGGACTCTAGTATAGTGATTCACATGTATAATCCTCTAGGTCCTAGGTGAACATTGAACATATTATACATAAAAGGCTTTTATTTAAAGTCCTCGACACACGGTCGATAAATCGCATTCGATTGGTCGGACAATCCTGCTTGTTTTATTTTCCCAAAAGACGCAATCTGAGCAGTCGCAATAGTAATTGCATTTGTTAAACTTGCATTATTAATACGGAACAATGGGTTTTTAATTATGTGATGCGTATAAATTATTAATGTGGCATTTTAAGCAGTAGGTACCGATAGGAACATATAGATGCTGTTTTAGCGAGTAGTTTACCTTCATTTTGCAGTCTACCGTAAAGGCACTTTACAATAATATTATTAATCCGACCTCACACTATTTAAAATTGACAGTTAACTTAGATTTCACTGTCCCTTCAGTATGATTATTTGAGACTTATTAAAACAGAGGAGTCAAGCTGCAGCTTTTTCTAGTAAGTTACCGTTAATTATGTTTTTATATATTATGGTATCAGCTTGATAGATAATAAATAGTTTTCAATGCAGCTGCAAGGTTGATATAATATGGAGCTGACCAAAAATGTCACATAACACATATTCTTAACAAACGAGTAGACTATAAGGTATGCCTGATGGTGTTTAAGGCTCTGAACGACTTCTGATACGGCTTCACACTACATCCATGAACTGTATCAAAAGAATGTTCCGTGAGGAAGACAGCTTACATTGAGATCATATGGATCACAGAGTACCAACTCTTTAAAAGAATTGGACAAAATCAATAAGGCGGCCTACTATGTTCTCGATTTCAGTTTGAATGAGTCTTTGAAAAGGAATAAATTTCCCCTTGAAATACGCGAATCTCATAGCATTGACACCTTCGGTAGACTTCTTTACATGACCTTGTTTCGTGAAGCCAACAAATAAGCTACAGCGTCCTTGTAGTGATCTTGAATCACTAAAGGCGCTTTTTAAATTCTTATTATTGTTACTATGGGAGAACCATAGAGAAGAATAATTAGAATGAGCAGAATAAAATAACATTATCTTATCACAACAGTTTTATTCACATTAAAAGTAAAACACGTTTTAGGTGCAATTTTAAAAAAGCAAAAAAAATGCTTTCGAACTGGCCGCATCTTCATCCGTCTCACTCGCACACATTTCGAATAGTCCGTTAGGGCGATAGAGAGGGACCATCTTCGTGTGGAACGAAGTCTTCTGATATTTGTTAGGTTTCGGGTTTCGGGCCAATAACTCCAAGGCCTGATTCGAATCGGCTAAACATTCCTACACAATGTGAAGTACCTAATATCTGCCTACAGATTGCCTCGTGTACATAGAGCTTTAAGAACGTACAGACATGTCCGTACATGTTTAAGTACAAAACGACAAAGCAAAACTAAAACCTCCGGCCAAACTTCATTAACTTTACGGCCAACAGAGCACACAATAAGCTCCTAAAGACAAAACGTTTCATAAATAATTTTAAAATGTTTGATGTTAAACAAAACAATGCGACATTAACTTTAATTAGATTGCAAAATAATGAGAAGTCAAATATTGTCTGAATCGTAAGGGAAGCCAGAAAACAGTGATAATAGATAAGAGTGGAAACACTATTCTAACCCGGTGCCTCACAGTATAATTGTTACACTTTATTGTTGTTTTTTATTTCCGTTTTTCAAAATTTGAATATTGAAAAATCAAAACATCACGGTCTACCTCTTCGATCTGCTAAACGTACCACACTAGCTATCCATATTCACATAAGTTTTAATATTCATTGTCATAGCACATAATATTTGTATATTTACATGTCTCCCGAAATAAACTGTTTTAATATAGTTATCTTAACAGTTTTCTATAATTTTTTATATCATTCGAAAGGGTTTTTATTAATTATAAAAGCAATGGTGCATATAATATAAAAATATTGTGGCACCTTACAAAAAAGTTACTAGTGAAAAATAGTTTTTTTTTGTTTTATGTATTGAACGCTGCACGTAGGAAGTATATAATCTATATCATCATAATAATAAACACTTCCTTGCACCCTGCGCAAGTGGAGAGTTTATTGCCATATGGCAATAAACTCTCCAACTAACCTACCTACCCTGAAGTTTTAGATTCGATTTTTGATTCATTTATTTAGATTTCATAAGTTATATTGTTCGGATAATAGGTACCAGGCGTACAATTTATGAACATATTTTTTTATTAAATTTAAAGATATAACTTTGTATTAACCACGTTTTTTGGTTGAAACGATGCGACCGGTTTCGGAACTAACCGTTCCCTCATCAGGCTAACTTTCAACTGAAACAGAATGTGACGACGTGCTTACAAGAAATCTATGGGGGCGGAGGTAGAGGTAGGGTGGGGGTACTTACCATTCTGTTTCAGTTGAAAGTTAGCCTGATGAGGGAACGGTTAGTTCCGAAACCGGTCGCATCGTTTCAACCAAAAAACGTGGTTAATACAAAGTTATATCTTTAAATTTAATTTGTTTATTTATTTAATATTGCTTCGGGCAACAAACAGGTACTATGTCAAATATTAATTTAACACGCACCCAATAACAAGTTGCCACATTCTGGAGACTTACGATATTAATCGTCTCACAGATCCAGACTGAAAACACAATTAAAAATTGTGTCTCCACCGGGAATCGAACCCGGGACCTTTGGTTCAGCAGTCAGATATCTAACCAACTGAGCCACGAAGGCCGACAAATGAACCACAAAGTTAACATTCAAACATTTGAAAATATATTTTTTTATATTTTTTTCGGTTAATTTTTCCGATACTTTTATGTTATCCGGGGCACGAATCCAACGAATAAGAAATCATTACAATTACTCCAGATGTTCTTGAGTTATAAATAGTCTAACTAACCCAACTTTGTTTTATTTATATAGATTATTTATTTTTTTAATAATGCACAAAATTATCTCTTATCCCGTCTTTGAGCATTTGATGTACATGAAAAAGGTGAATAAATAAATCTTCCATTTTTAAAAGACCATATTTTTTATTACTCTTTTTTTGTATTTCAGTTGCTGTTGCAGTGTCCTTTTTCTTCTGTTGGGCCCCATTTCATTCACAGAGACTGCTTGCAGTTTATGGGAAAAACGCTGAAGTCACCAGTCAAACTTTTATGCAGGTAATTTCTATATATACCTACTAAATATTTTCATTTTGAGAGGTAATGTGAAAAGGAAGATGCATAAAGGTGACATTTTTTTAACATCGCAATTGAGACGAAGTTGGAATATTAAGGGATTACAAGTCTTACGACCTAAGCCCTGTAGGTGCCATGATATTCCGTTTCTCCGTTGATATTCCAAGTAAGACCCGAATGCAGAGTCCTAGGTAACTAAATACTAACTCCTAACCTCACTGGAATATTGTTAAGTATATAAGCAATTGCGATGCAGAGACATCACTATCTAAATACTAAATACTACGCCAAACGTAAGGTCTATGGCGTAGCATTTCACATTATTGCGTACGAAGAAAAGAGAAAGATAGTTTTCTATGGGCTTAGAGTGACGTTTAAATTGTTTTTTTTTTGGCATAACAACACAAACACATGTCACTAAGCTCACACTGACAGCTCAATGTCACGATTTTTCTGAAATTCCAGCGAATTTTCAGCATCTCGTATAGATCGCTGAATACTCTGTGTGAGATTTGATTTGACAAAATTACCAAATACATATTCAACGAAGCCGATAAAATCATCATCCACCAAAAAAATAGTATTTTTGTATTAAACTACTCGCATGGTTCCTCGCGATGAACCTTACTTTTTGACAGTTCGCAAATGTTAATTCACGCCAACGCGCATGCGCTAAGTATTGAGATATGTCTCTGCAATGCAATTCTCATACAAAAACTTCGCAGCATCCTCCAGTTAAAAAGCCACGTGATCTCCTAACTTAAGGGGCTATATAAACCTAAACACTTCAATTTCAAAGCAAATCCCTCAAATATTTTAAACAGTGTGTTTCTAGAAAAAATAGTAGGTATAAGTCTTTTCAACATTTCTCTAGTGAATGTTCGTCACACAATTTTAAAATTCAGCATTAATTCCTATTAAAAGATTATTGAACATATCCTTTTTCAAAGCGTTTTTTTTTAATTACTCCATAACTATGTGTTGTCGAGAAATAAATCTTTTATATACTTAAAGAGTGTATAAAATCAAAGTAAATGCCTAATAAAGTTTTTTCATTTCAACTAAGGTTTGTTCTTAAAAAATGCAAAAAAACAAAAAATTTGGGGTTTCCGATAATTTAAATCACTTATAAACCTTTCTTAACGCACGCGATAGTTACCCTTACTAACGCGTAACTTCATAGTGCATTGAGCGGTTTTAATATACCATGTTTTCAGTCACTAAGTTTAGCATTATATGTCCTCTTAAGTGAGCGACTGTGCAATGAAAATACGGTTAGTATTTAGAATTTAGTATTTAGGTAGGACTCTGCAATCGAACCTAAGTCTCTATTAAGATTAATTAAAAATAATTGTAAAAATATCATTGACTCCCGACAGGGAAAAAAATCACTCATACCATCACGGCATACATCACAATATGGGGTGTTACCAGCGACAGTTGTGCGGGTGTGCATTACTTTTAATCAGGTGCATTTAGAATGGGTGGTGAACCTCATTGTCGAATTATCTGAGATGTTATTATGCTTGTTGTATTTTCGATTACTAGATTGCAAGACATTGGCTTACAACAGTGCTTCCTCTTTTTTTATTTTCATTAAAATAAACACAAAGACTTAGGAATTACCTACATACCATTTTACATGTTATCAAAATTAATACATGTTTTTTTTTCTAAATTTAAGCTAGTCGCTTTTGTTTATAATCTGGGTGGTTGGAAGAATTCGCCCAATGGCAATAAGCCCGTCTGTGTGCATTATATATTTTTACTCCTCACTAACCCAGGGGGGTTATTATTTTATCGCAGCTTATCAACTAGTATCATGCTGAGATTGTATTCTGAAAGTTTCATCACAATGTATCTGTGATATGTTCGGCGTGTATATTTTACTTCATCGATTCCTTTAAAAATTTTCCTCACTAATCCAAGGGGGTTTTTTTATTGCAGCTTATCAACGAGTATCATGCTGAGATTGTATTCTGAAAGTTTCATCACAATGTATCTATGTGTGTGTGCTGTGTACTATGTGTTCTGTGCTATGTGCTGTGTGAAATGTTTGGCGTGTTTATTTTACTTCATCGATTGCTTTAAAATTTTGCAAATTTGTATATTTAATACCTACGCGCTTAGACCCCATTAGATATTGAACATACATACATACATACCATCACGCCATGTCCCTTACGGGGTAGGCAGAGAGAACCGAACGCCATATCTTTCTATCCTGGCACACATTCATCGCCTCGTCAACATTCATGCATCGTCTCATACATGTTCGTCTATTGTACATGCTTCTAACATTTCCGTCTTTCAGAATATCGTTCACATGGTCGTGCCATCCCTTTCTTGGGCGGCCCCGGCCTCTCAATCCATTCCTATCCGCATTGTATATTTTCTTCGTCAGGCGTTCCTCATTCATTCTACCCATGTGGCCAAACCATCTCAGTGTGTTCACTTTCATTCTATT
The DNA here is from genome assembly GCA_963576475.1 of Molanna angustata. Lineage (NCBI taxonomy): Eukaryota > Metazoa > Arthropoda > Insecta > Trichoptera > Molannidae > Molanna > Molanna angustata. The sequence continues at coordinate 37,636,838 of OY754971.1, read as the reverse complement.
AATGATATCTTTCTTCATCTTACATTCTTTCCTTATGTTCTCATTTCTTACCCTGTCATACATCGTTCTATTGCAGATTCTTCTTAGCGATCTCATTTCAACAGCATTTATTCTGCTTTCGTGCGACTTCTGCCATGTCCAGGTTTCACTTGCATACGTCAATGTCGGCACTAAGATAGCGTTATGAATGGCAACTTTGGCAGCCTTTGATATGTTGCGATCATTCATAACTGGTCTCAGTGCTCCATTCACTCTGTTTCCTGCCATAACTCTTCTTTCGATATCCTTATCAGGTCGTCCATTCCGTTGAAACATGCTTCCCAGATATACATACTCGTCGACTTGCTCGAGCCATTCATTCTCTACTCTTATTTTACACGCTGTTCTGCTTTCACTCTTTTCAAAGACCATTACCTTTGATTTGCTGGCATTCATTCTCAGACCGTTCTCTATGCATCCTTCATATACCATGGTTACAAGATATTGTAACTCTTCCATACTTTCAGCTAACAGTACTTTGTCATCTGCATACATCAAATCACGCACTATTACATTACTCAGTTTCAGACCCTTGCTTTCATCCTTAAGGGCTCTTATACAGAAGTCAATGTACAGGTTGAAGAGCCATGGAGACAGAACGCATCCCTGTCTAACGCCATTATTTATCGAGAACCACGATGTTACTGTGTCGTTGACACGAACACATGCTTCGCTGTTCTCATATAATGACGCGATTGCGCGTATCAGCTTACTCTTCACTCCATACGCTGATAGTATATCCCATAGTTTCTCTCTAACAACTTTATCATAGGCCTTTTCTAGGTCTATAAAGGCACAGAACAGTTTCTGGTTTTTATCCAGAACCTTCTCTGTGACCATTCGTAGAGAAAAAATTTGGTCTATACATCCTCTGCCGCCCACAAACGCTCCTTGGACATCCCATATCTTGCATTCAGTAACCTTTCGTACTCTTTGATCCAGGATCCTTGCGTACATTTTACCAACTGAGCTTAACAAACTTATGACTCTATAGTTTAGCAGTCGAGTTTCGATCCTTTACCTTTATACAAAGGTACCACGACTGCATTTCTCCAGTCCGCAGGAGTGCGTCCTGCTTCCCAACACAAGTTGAAAAGAGAGTGGCACCACTCCAACGTCTGCTCGCCGCCATATTTTATAAGTTCAGCTGATATACTATCATATATCCCTTTAGACATAAAAATAACAGCCTCTGAAATAAACCACATTGAATGTAATGTTATGAACCGCAACTTTAACAAAGCTAACTATATGGACATAAATGCTTATTTAAACAATGTTAACTGGAATTCAATTTTATGTAATACTCTGGAAATAAATATAGAAAAGTTTTATAATACAATACTAAAAGCCTTAGACATGTTTGTACCAATGGTACAAATAAAAAGTTCTAAATACCCAATCTGGTTTACAACGGAATTAAAAAAACTCATTACCCAAAAAAAAATCGCACACAGATCATACAAAGAAACCCGTTCTATTATTAATTACGAAACTTTTTGTGTGTTGAGAAAAAAATGTAGCTTACTTACTCGTTGTTGTTATCAAGAATACATCTCAACTGTCGAGCAATCTATTCCTACGAATATAAAGAAATTTTGGTATTTTACAAAACAACAAAGAACTAACTCATTGATTTATCCTAGCCAGATGTACTATGGTAACAAGAGTAGGGACAATGTGCAAGGGATCGTTAACCTGTTTGCAGATTTCTTTAAATCTGTATATATCGAAGATCTGGATTCGACAGTTCCTTCGTACATCTCGTCTCAATTTCTAAATATCCCAAACTTTCTATTTACACCAGCTGACATTACAGCGAAAATAAATAAACTAGATTCCAACAAATCGGGAGGACCGGATAATATTCCTCCGGTATTTTTAAAGTCCTGTTCACTCGAAATGGCGGCACCCATATGCACACTTTTCAATCAATCTCTTTTCGAAGGAAGCTTCCCTTCACAATGGAAAATTAGTCACTTAACACCCATTTTCAAAAAAGGTGACAAAATGGACATATCGAATTACCGTCCTATCTGTATACAGTCGACTTTACCAAAAATGTTGGAAAGTCTAGTCCTGGATAAAATTATGTTTTTTGTAAAACCGATTATAACTCCAAATCAACACGGTTTTTTCTCTGGTAGATCAACTTTAACCAACTTAACTGAATATGAAAATTACCTTTCGAACTGTCTTGCTAACAAATTTCAAGTAGACTCTATCTACACAGACTTTAGCAAGGCTTTTGACAAGGTATCTCACCAAATTTTAATATTCAAAATGAAACAGATGGGAATTAATGGCAAATTACTTAATTGGTTCTCATCTTACCTTTGCAATAGATTGTTGTATGTTAAAATTTGCTCTGTTGAATCGTATCAGTTTAAAGCTACCAGCGGGGTACCTCAGGGATCCCACATAGGTCCCCTATTGTTTATTCTATTTATAAACGATATCATAAATATTTTCGACGATGTAAAGGTTCTTCTTTTTGCTGACGATTTAAAACTTTTCCGGAAGATCAAAGATTTGAATGACTGTTTGATATTACAGCGAAATCTGAATACTTTGTATGATTGGTGCCTTTCTAATAAGTTGAATCTGAATATTAACAAATGTCAAGTTATTTCATTTTATAAAATTAAATCACCGATTCTTAATAAATATACATTGAACAACAATGTTCTACTTAGAACAGCTGAAGTGAAAGATCTTGGGGTGACATTTGATACAAAACTCTCGTTTATAAAACACATCAACAACATTCATGACAGAGCTCTACAGATGCTTGGATTTGTATTGCGAGTATCAAATGCTTTCACTAATATTTTTACTTTGTCTTTATTATATAAAACTCTTGTTAGAAGCCACCTTGAATATAATTCCACTGTTTGGTCTCCTTGTTATTCTATTCATATTAATACTTTGGAAAAAGTTCAGAGAAAATTTCTTAGGTTTATTAATTTTAAACTTGGAATACCGATTGATTATATAAATTATAACAGTCTTATGAAGCTAACCAATTTATTGCCACTGTCACAGAGAAGAATTTTAGCAGATCTGTTATTTTTATTTAAAATATTAAACTCGCATACTGACACCCCTTACTTGCTCAGTGCTATAAATTTGCGGGTGCCGTCCCTGGTCACACGCAGTACCGCGCCATTTTATTGTCATACTAACACTAGCGTATACCGGGCTAATTCAACCTTGCAAAGAATGCATAGTTTGGGGAACCAGTATGCACAATACACAGATATATTTAATGACTCGATCGGCATCTATAGAAGTTGCCTATACACTGCACTTGTTAATGAGACCAAACATTAGATTATTTTGTCGGTTTTTAAACTACTTTTCTCATTTCTTTTTTCCTGTATTAATTTTTGCATGTATGTTTACTTTTTTTTTCATATTTTTAACATGTTCTTCATTGTTTATTTACATATTTTTGCATGCTTTTTGTTTATTTTTTACATATTTTTTACATATTTGTTACATGATTTTCATTATTTTTTACATGTATTTTGTTTATTTTTTTTTACATATTTTTACATGTTTTTTGTTTATTTTTTTACATATTTTTGAATGTTTCTCGCATGTTTTTTTTTTACATATTTTTTTTTAAATGTTTTTCATTATTTTTTACATATTTTTTTTTTAAATGTTTTTCATTATTTTTTACATATTTTTACATGTTTTCACCTTTTTTATATTGTTATTCATTTTTTATTTTCGTTTTGTATATTTGTTTGTTTTTATTTGTTTTTTTTAAATTCTGTTGTTTTTAATATATTATGTATACTTGTATGTGTAAAAGGTTATCAAACCGTAAATTGAAATTAAATAAATATCCGGCAGCTTTTCCCGCTTTCGCGTGTTTTACTGCTTCAAGCACCTCCTCTCGCGTAATTTCATCTTTTTCGTCTTCACTTACTTGCCATGCTCTCTGAGTCACGCCCCCGCTTATACCGCTATCGTATAGCTCCATGAAATATTCTTTCCATCGTTCTTTCACGCCCTCTTCATCCATAATTATTTTTCCGTCTTTATCATTAATTCCTTGCAATGCTTTCACAGTTCCATTTTTCCTTTTCGCTACGCCTTTCCAGAACATTTTCATGTTTCCAGGAAAGTCGTTGGCTATTTTCAGGCTTTCTTTCTCTTTCACACGATCTTTTTCTCTTTTTACGGTGTCTTTTACTAGTTTCTTGCACACTTTATACTTCTCTTTTGCTCTCTCTTCACTATCCGATCCTTTCGCAGCTATTAATTCCATCCATGCTTTTTTCTTTTCACCCACAGCTTACTTAACTTTCTCATTCCACCATGCGTCGCCTTTCTTTCCACCTCTTTTAGCAACACCACAGACATTCTTCGCTGTCTTGCACACGGTCTCTTTCAGGGTCGTCCATGCGTCTTCCATATTTTTTCTACTATGTGTTGCTCTAAGAAGTTCGTTTCCAGTCTTTTTTCCATATTCATTTCTTACACTCTCATCTTGCAGCCTTTCAACTTTGGTTCGCTTCGGTGGTTCACTTCGGTGGGTTTTAGAGCGCCAGCCGGTGAACAGATCAATTCTTGATATCACCAAGTAGTGATCAGTCTCCAGCTCCGCGCCCCTATACACTCTAGTGTCCACTGTCGCTTTCCTTAGTGCGGTGTCAACACATACATAATCAATAATCGACCTTTCATTCCCTCTTTCCCATGTATACTGGTGCACTCTTTTGTGGCTGAATACTGAGTTCGCCACAAATAAATTCCCTTCCGTGCACACTTCTAGTAGCCTCTTTCCATTGTCATTCACTCTAATATCGCCGTGGGGGCCGAGGACAGACTCGAAATCTTTCCTACGGACACCCACCCATCCATTTAGATCTCCAGCCAGAATCACTCTTTCATTATCCTTCCTCTCGTTCATTATTTCGATCACACTGTTACAAAAATCATCCTTTTCACTTTCACTGTCGGAGTTCCCAGGTGCATATCCTACTATTAGAAATACGCTTGTTATTCCGATCTTCATCCTTACCCACATCAGTCTAGGCCTTGCAAGCTTGTACTCTTTCATACATTTCCCCATTCGTTCCGCTAGAATCACACCGACCCCTTTGCATTCAAACTCGTCACTCTTCACTCCCGACCACAGCTCTATCATACCATCATTCCTAACGTTCATCCCACTTCCTTTCTTTTTTGTCTCACTTACACACATAACATCTATTTCTTTACCTTTCATTATGTCGCACAGTTCGTTCATCTTTCTATCCATCCCTCCTCTGATATTCCACACTCCCACTCTGCACTCGGTTCTCCTCTTTTCGCCTACCCCCCGGACCATACCATGACGAGTGGCGGGCTGCATCGATGGTCTCCTAACGGAGTCCAGGAGGTTTTCCTTCCTTCACTTATGCATACATCACACTTTCCCACACATTCATCATCTACGATTACACATATCTATCCTAGTTACAAACACTTAATACAAATATAAATACCTACTTAAACACTATGCAAGTCCCGTTTATCCTACACTACACAGCTTACATCTAGATAGAAGTATAGAAGCTATGTATGTAAAGTACAATATATTGAAACATTACTTAATAAAAACTTATCACACTATACCTACTATATCTCAACAAATATACACATATGAAAATCACTTAAATTCCGGCACAGTTCAAATGGTCAGATTCTTATAATCCAACTGTCGATTTGTCCAACTGTCGATTTGTTCAGGAGAACTTTGTTCTCTTAACATATCGACAATGTATCAAGCCAGAATACGCGAGAATTGTATGGAGAGGTCTACTTTTTTCATGGATTTTCCAACTTTGAAGTCAAAAAACACCAACTTAGAGGCTTCGCAGCATATATGTTCCATACACGGATTTACTCAGAATTCGGAGTAGAACATTTCGTGTGTCTGTGTGTGTGTGTGTCTGTGTGTGTGTCTGTGTGTGTGTGTGTCTGTGTGTCTGTGTGTGTGTCTGTGTGTCCCCCCCCCCCTTATAACTTTTGATCCGCTCAATTTACAGAGCCTAAAATTTCAGAATATATAAACAGTTACAGGCCTACAAAACTTTTATACTCGGAATTTTGAATTTTTGTTTCAGTCAGGGGTTATCAACTTTTGAATTTTTATTTTATTTTTCCATATATCTCAGAAACCATAAACGGTAGAACGCTGAAAATTGGTACAAACATAGACAAATACAAAATCTCAAATAAGTTTTTTCAAAAAAATTCCAGGGTTTCTCAAACATTTTTTATTAAGAAAAATATTTTTTTTATGATAAACTTATGAGTTTAACTGCCTATATTTCCAAAACTTTTACAATTATCGAAAAAAGCCGAAACACCCCAACTAGATAATTTAATTTTCTATAAAAAATATTAACATTGTAGTAGAAGATCTCAATTTTTTTTTAACAATTTTTTTAAAAATTGAATTTAGTGACGACATCGCTTCATACATTTTGTATGGCAGTCGCCTATACACAATATGTAAGAAGACTTAATAGTTTGTTACTTCATCTCCAAACATACATACATACCATCATGCAATTTGCATATTCTGGGTAGGAAAAAGGATCTTCTTCCATACTATCCTATCTTGACATACATACCTACATATGTTGTATAGAAAACAAAATATCTGAAAATATTCAATAATTTGTATCTATGGGTTTATAGTTTGGTACATATTCTTCAACTATACATACTATCGCTATCGACAGTTGGATCTCATGTGTTACATGCAACTAGTTCAGGAGAACTTTGTTCTCTTAACATATCGACAATGTATCAAGCCAGAATACGCGAGAATTGTATGGAGAGGTCTACTTTTTTCATGGATTTTCCAACTTTGAAGTCAAAAAACACCAACTTAGAGGCTTCGCAGCATATATGTTCCATACACGGATTTACTCAGAATTCGGAGTAGAACATTTCGTGTGTCTGTGTGTGTGTGTCTGTGTGTGTGTGTGTGTCTGTGTGTGTGTGTGTCTGTGTGTCTGTGTGTCTGTGTGTCCGTCCCCCCCTTATAACTTTTGATCCGCTCAATTTACAGAGCCTAAAATTTCAGAATATATAAACAGTTACAGGCCTACAAAACTTTTATACTCGGAATTTTGAATTTTTGTTTCAGTCAGGGGTTATCAACTTTTGAATTTTTATTTTATTTTTCCATATATCTCAGAAACCATAAACGGTAGAACGCTGAAAATTGGTACAAACATAGACAAATACAAAATCTCAAGTTAGTTTTTTCAAAAAAATTCCAGGGTTTCTCAAACATTTTTTATTAAGAAAAATATTTTTTTTATGATAAATTTATGAGTTTAACTGCCTATATTTCCAAAACTTTTACAATTATCGAAAAAAGCCGAAACACCCCAACTAGATAATTTAATTTTCTATAAAAAATATTAACATTGTAGTAGAAGATCTCAATTTTTTTTTAACAATTTTTTTAAAAATTGAATTTAGTGACGACATCGCTTCATACATTTTGTATGGCAGTCGCCTATACACAATATGTAAGAAGACTTAATAGTTTGTTACTTCATCTCCAAACATACATACATACCATCATGCAATTTGCATATTCTGGGTAGGAAAAAGGATCTTCTTCCATACTATCCTATCTTGACATACATACCTACATATGTTGTATAGAAAACAAAATATCTGAAAATATTCAATAATTTGTATCTATGGGTTTATAGTTTGGTACATATTCTTCAACTATACATACTATCGCTATCGACAGTTGGATCTCATGTGTTACATGCAACTAGTAAATAACTTAAATTTAGGCTCAGTTCATACACAATTCACTTAATCTATTAATTCACTTAAGTTCACTTATTAGTTCTCTTAATCTATTAAAAAGTTTATGATACTTAATCTACTAAAAAGTTTTTGGTACATCCTTCGTGTCTTGTCACTTTTTCATAGCTGGCGTTGACCCGGGTCATTTTGTTGCCTCCACAGGGTCTCTTCTACTCCTTAGCGATCCCCGCACTCGCTGGGGCTGCAGTACTTCCTGACGTGCACATATTACCCGGGTATGAGCGGCAACAACTGTTTGTGCATCCCTTCTTCTACCTGCCCTGTAGGGGATGGTCGTTTTATGGTTGGTCCTGGCCTGCTCTCATCCTCATTCTTAGTGCGCATTCCATTGCCGAATATGGTTGGGATGTCCTTACTGGTATCTCAGGTCGCGTGGCAGGCATGTACACATCTGGTTGCTGTCTCCCACATCACAAATTTGGGCACTGTTTTTTATTTCACTCTTTATTGCTTTTCGCACTGACTGACTTCGGGGACGAAACATATGTTTTGACCTGCCAAGCTAGGGTAGGTATGGGAGTGGACCTTTCTTGGGTGTAGTGTCGAGAGTGTTACGATTCAAGTATGTTTTGAAACTAACACGCGAATAATTCACTCACTTGTTTCTATTTTATTGCGCGGTTGTTTTTGTACATTCTTATGACAGAACACTTAAAGACTACATACTTTTCCATGGGGTTAAATTCCACACTGGTATATTTACACTAGACGCGAAAAAACTGACAATTTCACGGAGCGCATCGCAATGCGTGCGTCCGCTTCGGCGCACCGGCTTTAGACCGGCTTTAGATATTGAAGGATATCTGAAAAGTGCTTTGCATGTTTTGAACTAGGTATCAAATATTTCAAAGTGGCCCCAAGCACAGAAAACTTAAAATTTCAAATTGGTAAAAAGGCACATCACTTTTATAAAATGGCATTGAAGAATAATCAAGTTTACATAATAAAATATTTAAAGAAAAAAAAATTAACAAACTCATTTCACGAAAATGCTGAATAATTTCCATACAAAATTTGAATACCTCATAGAATGACTTGTTAGTGAGGAGTCGTTGGCCACAACCCACTAGTTTTATATAATGTACAATAAAATAAACCAATAAATATATATAATCAACATTTTCGGTTGTACCGTATGTTCCGGCAATTCGAAATTATTTATTTTAATTAATTAATAAATACCCTAAAATTGTGCGAAAACTCAAACTTACTATTCAAAGTTTCATCACGGTAAAATTACAAATAAAAAAATTCAGGTCAGTCCGTAGATTTTTTACATTCACACTGCTAATATCACATAATGTCAAACGCAGTTATTTTATCCAACTGTCGATTTGTTCGAGAGAACTTCGTTCTCTTAACATATCGACAATGTTTCAAGCCAGGATATGCGAGAATTGTATGCAGGGTCTACTTTTTTCACGGCTTTTCCAACTTTGAAGTCAAAAAACACCAACTTCGGGGCTTCGTGTGTGTGTGTGTGTGTGTGTGTGTGTGTGTGTGTGTGTGGTTGTGTGTGTGTGTGTGTGTGTGTGTGTGTGTGTGTGTGTGTGTGTGTGAGTGTGTGTGAGTGTGTGTGTGTGTGTGTGTCTGTGTGTGTGTGTGTGTGTGTGTGTGTGTGTGTGTGTGTGTGTGTGTGTGTTTGTGTGTGTTTGTGTGTGTGTGTGTGTGTGTGTGTGTCCTTATAACTTTTGATCCGCTCTATTTACAGATCCCAAAATTTCAGAATATATAAATTATAAATTTATGAGTTTAACTGCCTATGTTTCCAAATATTTTAAAAATATCGAAAAAAGCCGAAACACCCCAACTAGATAATTTGATTTTTTATAAAAAAATTAAATATTGTAGAAGTAAATCTCAATTTTTTTTAACAATTTTTGTAAAAATTGAATTTAGTGACGACATCGCTTCATACAATTTGTATGGTAGTCACCTATACACAATATCAAAGAAGACTTAATAGTTTGATACTTCATCTCTAAACATACAATATACATATACCATCATGCTGTTTTCATATTCCGGGTAGGAAAAAAAGACTGACCTCCATACTATCCTATCTTGACTACCTAGGTACATGTGTTGTATGACTTACATAATAGTTTGATACTTTTTAATCTCCAAACATACATACATACCATCATGCTGTTTTCATATTCTGGGTAGAAAAAAGGACTGACCTCCATACTGTCCTATCTTGACATACATACCTACATGTGTTGTATAGAAAATAAAATATCCTTAAATATTCAATAATTTGGATTTATGGGTTTGTAGTTTGGTATTTATTCTTCAACTTTACTATCGCTATCGACAGTTGGATCTCATGTGTTACATGCAACTAGTTTTATCAAAATTATTATTTTTGATGCTATGGACTTGCCTGAGCTTGTCAGTTTTGTGAATATTCGGGTCCCGGGAAGGTCAGTTCGCCAGTAAAACATCTTACATGTTCCACACTGTAGAACTAATTTGCGGATGAATGCTACGATCTCACGCATCTGTCGTAGATTTAATGCATTATTTTCGATGCATACGAATATTTTTGACTCACCTGTTAATCAGTTTCGCCACTAGGTAATGCATGTGATTTGCGACAGTGAATAGTGGTTTCGTGTTATTCAGCATTATTTCTGTTTTTGTACATAAGTAGGTATATGAGATTTGCTCTCCCTGCCCGTCCTCTCCCTCTCCCTATTTCATATTCCCACTTTTTATATCCAAATCTTATTCGAATATTTTTATTATTGCATATGCGCAAACATTGGATTTTTTTCCCTGTCGGGAGTCAAAGGGAGATAATTTCACCCATAGATGGCTGTAGTAAAAATTCCTTATTGTCAAGCGAAAAGAATTTCAGTTTAACAATATATAGAACTTTCAAAATTGAATTGATAGGGATCTCATTAAAAAGGCATAATTGGTGAACGTTGCGCAAGCGCATAAAGTGATCACGTAAACCAGCCTATGACAGGTCGTAAGCCCTGTAGGTGCCTTGATTTCCCGGTTCTCCTACAATAAATATTCCAACTTCGTCTCTATTGAGATAATTAAAAATCTGTTAAAAAAACAAATATGTTTTACTTTGTATGTGATTTAATATTATTTTCTTTTTTAATATGTAGGTACCTTTGTACCGGTCTGTGGTATTTCATTTAAATAATTGTGGAAACTGTCTTATCAGTATTTTTATTGATTAAGTTTTCTTATCGTTTGATTTTATGTTTAGGTACTGCTGTATGTTTTCTAAATTAAAACAATAATGAATAAATAAAATATCAAGCATTTTAACATGCATTATCATCCGGGAGTTTTTGAGCTCTAATTGGAGCTCTAATTTAATTAAAAACAAATGCGAAATTCCAGCACGGACATACAGGTGAAGTTAAATTAAAGTATGTAAAAAAGCAAAATAATACTTTTTTTTTAATTCTTTGAATACTAATGGGAAATTTCACACTGCATTAGTTATGACACCGAATAAAGATTTATGTCAATGAGCAAAGTACAGTCGGAGGAAACGCATTCTAGTCCACAGATAAAATGTACAGGCAATCGTGACTTCTATCTTCAGATTCTTAAAGGGTGGCCATGTTTACCTACTTATTTACTATTTTATTTTTATTAATTTAAAACATAGTAGTAGTTTTTATTTTATAGATAAACAAAACCAACAGTTAGCAATATATTCACAATGGGTATTTTACATGAATCAAGTTATAAACCCTTCATAGGAGCTTTTAAGTGGGTAAATTTTATCATCATTAACGAACGACCAGTATATTCACTAGTGGCCGTGTTCACCAAGGAACATCAAATGGATCATCAACTAACTACCTGCTCGGAGCTCAAATCCTTGAGTGCATCACTCAGTGATTTTGTGAAAAACCAACATTCTTAATTGAGCCCTAGACTCAACTCTCCTTAAATTTCCGGAGTAAAGGAATACGAACTCAAGTTAAATTATATAGAAATATTTGAAAACCAAGAACACATAATTTATCTTGTTTCCTTTATTTAAATAACAATCAAATATTATTACAGTGTGTAGTTCACAATTTTTACAAGTTTTTGAAATTGTTTGAAAAAAAGTATTGCTTTGATCTCATCAGTAGGTACGTATATTCGCATTAGTGTCGTGAATGGCCGCGGGCGCTGTATACCTGAAACCATGTTTACAAACATATCGCGTACCTGATATTCTACCCCTGCTACCTGTGTTATTGTGCATACGGCCATTATTATTATTTTCGTTGACATCAATTATGCTGTTTTAAATGAAATTCAATTTTATTTAACAAATACAAAAATCAATGTTTTGACATCATGAATAAATTCTTTCGTTCATTTCGCCTAGGTAAGCGTTCTTGTCTATTTCATTGGTAATTCAACTATTTTCTCAAACCCAGTCTTTCGCGATAATAATATATCTGGATTATATAGAAATATAATATAAAATATACTATAAAATATAACAAGTGCTAAAATGTAATAATTTTAGTTACAAAATACGTTGATGAATGACTTAATCCACAATAGACCGTCACTTAAGAGTTGAGTCGCCGGCGTCACTTAACGGTACCTAGTAAGATTGGTGAAACGAAATTTTACGCTAAGTGTATCAAAAAATTGATTTTAGCGCTTAGGAACCTTGGTGAAAGTGGGGGTAGGTACATTATATTTGCACACTGCTCAACTCCTATGTAAGTATGTATTTAAAATAGAAAAATAATAAAGATAATGAAATATATTTAAATAATTAGAGACCTCCTCAGATCCTAATCCTTTGATAAGTTAAGTATCTGGATGGGTGAATTATTCCCAATTGAAAGCTTGATGATGCGTTTGTTGCATTTTATTTTATTCTGTTAAATAATTTACAATTTACGCTTTGATCTGCAAATTCTTTTGAGGAAGTGCATAATGCTAATAATAATAATAATGAGTGTTATTATTTGTAGTGCTTAATTGTTATTAATATCATTAGTAAATTGGCCAGCGCCGTTAAAAATATTACATAAAAGAAGTTTTGATTATATTTACTGTGAAAATTTACTGTGGTTATTGACTCGATTAGAGCGACGCACATCGTCAGAATAGTGCTCAACAAGAGGCTGAATTTATGAAACTTATGAATAGGTACGTTGAAAATGCTTTATGTTATATGGAAAATATTACAAATTTTGATGTGTTGAAAATATCGACTTGTGTAGGAACTTAAAATCTTTATATTAAATACGTGAAGCGGAAACTTCCGACTCCTTTTAAAGCAATGTGCGCGTAAGGAAGAGTAAAAGATTTGCCATATTTATAGTTTATAAGGAGGAGTAGTGTATAAAGCTGATATTCATACATAATATCTGTGATAAATAATTATAAAATTAAAAAAAAATCACATCAAACCATAGATTTAACCTATTCTGATTCGTCTTAATTTATCCGTCTGAATTTTAGTAAATGAGAAATGTCAAAAAGTTGAATGCATTTATTTATACGGGACTCATTACGTCACACCGCGCGGTTAAAATCCTTTTATGCACAGTCGCCCGTTGATTTAGATGTTTTTGTACTCTCGTGATAGATGACATTTGACTTAAAAAACCGCTAAGCTATCTAGAACAGGGGTGCAAGCGATGTGTAAAATTTGTATGAGAGATGTACAGTCGTTGACCAACTGATTTGCTACACAGCGTTTATTGGTAACGTTTTTGCCTACACGGGTATTAAACGGTCGTGTAAGTATGTAAGACTGATTGAATTTCACAAAGGTTTTATGTAATAAGATATACATTGAAATGATGTTTGTTTTAATTTTTTGTGAGACTAAAAATATAGGACACGAAAATATGGACACACAATGAGTGTCAAGTATTTTATATCATAAAACACGGTACCTACTTCAAGTAGACGAGGTATATAATATTATGGAGGCAAATAAAAAAATATCTTGTGTTATGATGGACGTTCGTCAGAAAATATGAATGTTCTTGTGTTATATTCGTTGCACTGAGTTATAAACAGAAATATAAAGATTATGCTGATGTCTAAACATAAAACAACAAGCCATGATCTCAGCCACGTGGTATGTATTATATATTCATACTAATGTTTAAATGTAAATCAGAATAAAAAAATCAACTGCAGAATGTTTTGGCAAATTTCAAATGAGTATTAAAAAAACATCAATTGACTATTCAAGTTCAATGTAGATTTTAAATTAATCATCTCGGGTCAAGTCTGGTCCGACCGGCGAAATCAAAACCCTAGTGATTACCCATATCATGGATATAATTATTATATCGAGTTCTATAATATCATTAGATGTCATAGAACTCCACATAATAATTATATCCATGACATGGGTAATCACTGGGGTTTTGATTTCGCCGGTCGGACCAGACTTGTCACCGTATGTTTATACAAACCATTCTAGAAATAACTATTTTAATACAACGCCTGGTTCTAAGGCAACTTGTATAGCACATACCGAATATCTCGCGAACAACTTTATGTATAATATAGGTTCTTTAATGGAGCAAATAAAATAATTAATTATTGACTGGCCCTATTATTTAATCTATATTGTTTTATGTATAAATTGCAATAATAACATAACAATTAATTTTTGAAATAAATAAATACAATAAAAAATACAAATGATTCAATTTACACGATAAATTAAACAACTTTGAATAAATCCCCCCCTCCAAATCACGGGTACAAACTCTTTTTGGGGGGTAATATGAAAGAGACATTTTTGTATATGATATCAATATGTATATATTTATAAATATGTCTATTTGTAAATTGTTATATTATGTGGATTAATTTATATGTTCAAATAAATAAAAAAAATAAAAAATAAACAATTTGTGATACTTTACAATTTGAAAGAATTTTTTAAATATTTGATTATTATTTAATTTTTCATTAGGTTTGTTTAGGTTGCTTTTTGTAAGGTCAGATTGTATTTTTTGCATTAAATTAATCTCCACATTATATTAAAGTACTCAATAAAAATAACCATTAATAATTACTAAAAAATATATACGTAAATAATTAATATATATTTACCACTACATTACTGGGACACACTGTGTATAAAAATGATAAAAATCATAAACAAAAATAATAGGATTATTCTTCTGACGATCCGTATAAACATGACATGTATGAAAGTAGGTACATAAAACAACTATCTAAACTTCAACATTATAAAGTTTGTAACTTGATTTGAGATTTGAGTTTCATCCAGCAACTGGAGCACTTAGGTAATTTCGTTTCGGACTTGTATCTACGGTATATTCATATATGAGTTTCATATTCTGATATACTTACACAAGTTTTGCTGTAGGTAGGTACCTACTTACATAAATACCTAATTATATTATCATTGTTCAGTGTTCAGTCTTATCAAATTATCAACTTTATTAACAAGCAGTGGATACAAAGCCTATGGAGGGACTTCTTCGTCACAAAGGTGTTTGTTTCATGATAACATTCAAATATTTCAACTTTTAATAATAATTATATTATTGGTCTTGATTTTGTAAAGTTTGCGACTTTGGATAATCTTGTGCTTTGTCATTTATGTATGAATTATGAAAGTTATGTAGTTAGATTCTGCTTATAGGAATGAAAATCAACATTTCTGTGATATTTTATTTAATACTACTAATTCTAATAAATAATTGTCGGCCTTCGTGTCTCAGTTAGTTAGATATCTGAATGCTGAGCCAAAGGTCCCGGGTTCGATTCCCGGTGGAGACACAGTTTTTAATTGTGTTTTTCAGTCTGGATCTGTGAGACTATTAATATCGTAAGTCTCCAGAATGTGGCAACTTGTCATTGGGTGCGTGTAAATTAATATTTGACATAGCACCTGTTTGTTGCCCAATAAGCAATATTAAATAAATAAATAAATATATAAATAAATAAATAAACAAATATAATTAAATTTTCTTTAACAAATACCTGGCATAAATATCTACCAGTACATCTCAAGTTTCAAAAAAACATATCTTACTTTTTCAATAACAATTATTTTAAACCAAAACCCAACAAGTTTCGATTGTGCTTAAGGTTAAGCTTTTTTTGTCATTATCCATTTTATTATTTATTTATTTACCTTTCATCACACCATATTTATAATGACAACAATAAGTAGATTAATGCTGCCCAACTAGGAAATCCTGTTCTAGGGCTAGCAGTTTACAATTTTTACTGACAATTATATGCAATTATGAACCAGGTGATTGTTCCCGTTCCACACTAAATAGGTGGAACACTCATTACCTCAGCAAACATAATATGGGCTCACACAAAATAGATTAACCAGGTCCTAGTGTCTGCCATAATACATGTCATAAATTCAATCTCTGACGCGATATTTATTTCAAAACCATAGAAAGATACTAGTTAACTATGTTGATGTAGTTGATATGAATCCACATGCTTCCCAAATCAAATCAAATATTTTTATGTGTTGCTCAAAGAGCATCGCAAACAGTATACGGCATTTTTATTGACAATAACATCTCAATAGAGACGAAGTTGGGATATCATAGAAGAACCAGGAACTCAGGCACCTACAAGGCTTACGACCTGTCATCGGCTGGTTTACGTGATCACTTTATGCGCTTGCGCAATTTTCACCAATTATGCCTTTATTGAGTTCCCTTACCATTGTAATTTTATGAAAGTTCTATATATTTGAATAATGTGTAAACGTTTCACCTGAATAATACGAAATTATGCTATTGCCATCTATGAGGTAACGAAAAAAACATTTTTTGTAACGCCATCTATTGAGAAATTAGATTATTTGTAAACAATGAAATCAACAGTTCTTATAAATGAGGTGACGGTGTCTCGCACAGATGTCACCCCTAACTATGCCAGAAATATTATTTCATTTTTGGCTTGTTTACCTACTTAACGTTATTGTCAATAAAAATATCATTTGACTGCCGACAGGGAAAAAATCCAATGTTTGCGTATATGCAATTAAAAATATATTCGATTTACTATACGGCATTGTTACTAATGTTGTTAATAATTTTAATTTTGAATTATTTAGTTAGTTCTGTCCGCCCATAATTTATGATGTATTTTTTAATGTATATATTTTTTTAATTGTGTCTATCTTCTCTTTTACATTCTTTCTCAACACTTCATCTACCTACCGTTTTATTACCTACTTATGATCGTATATCCGAAGCACAAATTTGTCAAATCTTCAATAGGCAATTTACGACATGTCGCGAACATTAAAGCATTAATCATTTCCAACCCCATATTTCATGGTGCATCTTCTTAAATATCATGTTTCTTTTTAAGCGCCATAATTCATGCGTTATCTGCACTTTCATGACTATAAAATACTATGTCGTGTGGAGAAAGAGCAAATGTGGCAAAAAGATAAATTTCATAAGAGAAGATAAGAATACAAGTACCTACTAAAAAGGTGTCAAAAAATATTAAAATTTGTGGGGGACAAAGAAGAAAAAATGAGAAAAAAATATTTTCGGGCAAGTAGGTACCTGCTTGATCCCTTTTCACTAAGAACCAATAAATTAGAAAGTTTTCAATATGTAGGTACTCAGTTTTCCCTTTTCTTTCATAATTCAAACGTCATATCAACTTACCATCGAAAAAACAACTTTTTGGGGTAAAAAATAATCTGTGAAAATTAAATAAAATTATATAGGTACCTATATTTTCCATTTTTGTACATTGAGTACTAATTCAGGAAAATCAATTTATCGACAAAAAAACTATGATAATCGTAAACAATGTAGAAGAAAAAAATACTGTAAAAACAGTGTACCTATAGTAGTGTAAAAACAATGTACATACATACATATCCTCACGCCATGTTCCTCACGGGGTAGGCAGAGAGAACCGAACGCCATTATCTTGACAAACATTCATCGCCTCGTCAGCATACATACATGTTCATCTGTTGTTCATGCTTATCATAATGTGAATAGGAGTATGTAAGATCTTTTTTATAATAAAAATCATATATAATAAAAAACAGTACAAAAGATTTTTTATGTTACTCCATGCATGTTTTTCATAATGAAAAAGGAATGGAAACAAACATAGATTTTTGTAAAAAAAAAATCGTATGTACTTTTTTGACCATTAATTGGAATCCAGATCTGAAAACTGGTTGGTTTTACTCACATAGATATCTTTTCAAAGAGTAGATCCATTGTTGAGTCACTCAGACGTCAGTAAGTAATGTATTTGCCTTAACTTACTGACTTTAAATACCTAGTTGCGTTCTCCATTTCATCGCTATAACTTAAGTAAGGGAATTTCAGTCGACTTTAAACTTTTAATCTCTCTTACTCTCGCGAAAATCCCTCACGAAACAACCGTAATAATAATTATGTAAAAGTTTTCCAAAAGTCGAAGGAACTCGATTCTCTCACCCTCCAACATTTCTCTTAGATCATTTGCAATAGAAGATGGGAACAGACTCCTGAAAGTTTTTCAGGAAATAAAGATCTTTGACAGCCAGATCGAGTTATAATATTCTTAGAAATTTCAAAACTAATAATTAATGAAAATGCATGTTTTTAGCTTGCATTGTGGATTCACTACTCTCTGCCTTAATATATATATATATATATATATATATATATATATATATATATATATATATATATATATATATATATATATATATATATATATATATATATATATATATATATATATATATATATATATATATATATATATATATATATATATATATATATATATATATATATATATATATATATATATATATATATATATATATATATATATATATATATATATATATATATATATATATATATATATATATATATATATATATATATATATATATATATATATATATATATATATATATATATATATATATATATATATATATATATATATATATATATATATATATATATATATATATATATATATATATATATATATATATATATATATATATATATATATATATATATATATATATATATATATATATATATATATATATATATATATATATATATATATATATATACGCACATATTAAGATAAAATAAAGGTAGATAGACAAGAGAAGGGGAGTATGTACATACATATATATATATATATATATATATATATATATATATATATATATATATATATATATATATATATATATATATATATATATATATATATATATATATATATATATATATATATATATATATATATATATATATATATATGTATGTACATACTCCCCTTCTCTTGTCTATCTACCTTTATTTTATCTTAATATGTGCGTTTTTCAAACTACAAATAGTGCGATAGCGTAATGGAGAATCTCAATCATAGCTTGGTGCCATTCATCATTTCAACAACGCTTTTTTGGGTACATATATTTCGATATCACTGTTTATTTTTTTTTACTTTTTTACACTTAACCTTAAAATGAGCGGTGATAGCCCAGCGGTAATGTCGTCGCGTCACATGCTTGAGGTCGACGGTTCGAATCCGGGCGGGGCACGCACCTCTGGATTTTTAAAAAAATCTATGTGCGAATTTATTTATATCACTAGCTATGTGTAGCCATGATCCAATTTGTATGGTTCCCCTCTCTAAGGGTTACGAAGGTCAGATGGCAGTCGCTTCAATGTTATAACCAGACTCGCCAATTCCAGGATCATGGCCAAAGCGTACCCCGATAGAAACGGGACAAAAGCGCTA
Source organism: Molanna angustata (assembly GCA_963576475.1). Classification (NCBI taxonomy): domain Eukaryota; kingdom Metazoa; phylum Arthropoda; class Insecta; order Trichoptera; family Molannidae; genus Molanna; species Molanna angustata. The sequence goes on along the minus strand of OY754971.1, from coordinate 37,617,167 downwards.
AGGGGAAAGAAGAAGACACTCAAACTTAAAATAAACAAGAGGGTGATAATGGGGCATCCGGGGGGAAAGAGGAGGATAGGAAGACCAAGACTGAGATGGGAAGACGAAGTAACCAAAGATGCGAACCAGCTTCTCCAAGTGACCGGATGGAGAACAGTGGCTGAGGACAGGAATGGTTGGAGGCGAAAGTTGGAGGATGCCAAAGCCCGATTTGGGCTGTAGTGCCATTGAAGAAGAAGAGAACCTTAAAAAAAATTAAAAATAAAGTACTGCATCATAACAGACTCTTATAACGAGGCAGTAAATTTGCAAATAGAAACAAAGTGGCGCAAAAAAATGTTCATAACAAGTTTTTTTTTTATGCTTAAAATTATTTTTTTTGTATTTTACTATAAATTGTGTATAACGTTTATCATATTATTTGTTGCTGGTTATAATAATTATATTTAGATCGATTTTATTATAGTTATATATAGGTACGCTTAACATTGGATTAATCTTACTGTAAAAATATCCGATTTACATATACCTTGGTACGAGCAAGTAAAACAAGCCAAAAATTAACTTTTAATTATGGCGCGGTTCAGGGGTGACATCTGTGCGAAAGCATTGTCACCTCATGTATCAGGACTGTTGCTTTCATTGTTTATAAGCCAATTTCTCAATAGATGGCGTTGCAAAAAGGCGATGGTGTTATTTCAGCTTATTTTCATAACGAAAAGATTTTAATAATTTTCATGATTAAAATATATTTAAAAAAATTGGATTAATGAAGAACTCAATAGGAAAACTGAGGAACCTTTCCTGTGGGATTTTTGCCACCCAATGGTGTCCTCTTATAGATCAGAGCTCCTCGTTGCTGTCCGTGGGCCTCTGCGAGGTCCCATTGGCCATGAGGATTTTGTGATCTCGAAGATCAATTTTATAACCATCAAGAATTTCTGTCATAGTTATGGTGCCTTATTATTGGTTGATTTCCATTAAGTTGATTTTTTTAAAGAGATCTTAGCCACACCATTAATGCATTACATTTCAGAACAAATGAAGTCGATAGTCCAAGAGTGTGAATCTTCTATTCACATTCGTCGATTGTTCTGTTTGCACTAGGCCCTTTGTGAAGGGGCCGTTAACAGTCCCCATATGCAAAGCGGGGCACTAAGAAGGCATAATTGGTGAACTTTGCGCAAGCACATAAAATGATCACATAATCTAGCCGATGACAGGTCGTAAGCCCTGTAGGTACCTTAAGTTCCTAGTTCTTTTTAATATTTCATCTTTGTTTCTATATATTCGTCCTTTTCCTCATGACTGAGGATAGCGGCAGTCCGTCGCCACACGTGTGACCCGCCTCCATGCCAATCTGTTTTGGGCTGAACGCAGAGCACCAGTCACCGAAGACCCCATTGTGGACTTAACCAAATCGCTCCAACTGGTCGGTGAGCAACCACGAGATCTCCGTCCTTCCACGCTGCCCATCACAACAAGCTTCTCGAGGCAGTCTGGTTCGCTTCTGGCAATGTGTCCAAAGAATTGAAGGATACGTCGGTAACATATCGTCGACAGACGATCCTCGATCTTCTTTGTTTCTATTGAGATGTTAAAAAATGGTCTTCACATATATTTGGGTTTCGTGCGTGACACGTCGTCGTTTTTTTTCTTTTTTTTTATGTTAATGCTTCTTACTCTGAGGAAGTAGTTAATCACTCCATAATAATGGTCTGCTTCCATACAATGTCTAGGTAAGATCAAAAGGCTAGTATAATTAATTCCTATACCGGATTTGATCTCTGAATCGGCTATGTATGTAGTTATCAGTTTATGTATGTAGTGATTTCTTCCTTAATGTCACTGTTTCATATAATATATCCTTTTATGTTTCTTATTAATTAGTCGACATGAATTGTAAAAAAAAAACTACATAATATCTTACTACATAATATACCTATATTAATCGTGTTTTATGGTATTCTTGTATGCGTATAGTTAGCAACATAGTGAAATATATTATATTACTAGCCTTTATGTCCCGCCGTTGGCCAAGAATGTAAAACTGTGAAGGAATAAGCAATCGTTTTTATAATATTGTCACCCAATTATTTTGCAATATCGGACTATGAAAAGTGGTTTGAAATTTGATTGAGTTTAAGCATTGTAAAATGTTCAAGTGATGGCCACAACCCATTCTTTTTTATATATTGCTATAAAGTGTGAATGAAGTATAATATACAATTTCTGCACGCATGGACTATGCGAAATGGTTTTAAATATGACTGTTTAACAATGTTGTAAAGAGATTGGTTTGGCCACAACCCCCATTTTTAAATATTATCATCGAAAACAAATTGTAATATATACCTATTGAAAATTTAGTAATTTTGGATGTTAGAATGTGGTTAAAATTTGATTAAATAATGTACTGTAAAGATCTAGTGTTGGTCACATCCCATTCGTTTTTATATTTTTTCATCAAGTGTGCATTATATTTTTGCACAATTAGACTGATAGACTTAAAATTGACACAAAAGTCTACATTAACGAAGAAGAATAAGACTTAAACTATAGTAAATAGTTTTTAATTTGAATATAAACGTTGTGAAGAGTTCAGTAATGGCCACAACCCCCATTATTTAAATATCGTCAACGAAATCAAATATGAAGGTGTTGAAAATTATTCAAAATAGGATGATATAAATGGTTTAAATTTGATTAAACAAAAGTATTGAAAAGATTTTAGTGCAGATTACATCGTCACATCCCACATCCCATTCGTTTTTACATATGTATTTTCATCAAGTGTGCATATCGTTAATAATATTTCTGCACAATAGACTATTAGACTTAAAACTAACCCAAAAGTCTAAATAAAAAAGAGAAGAATAAGTATAAGACTATAAGAAATAGTTTGTATAAAAAACTATTTCAATGGTCTACATAAAATAAGAAAAAATATATAAAATAGAAGAATTAGACTATTGGAAATAGATTGTATAAAAACTGACTAAAAGGTCTACATAAAAGAAGAAGAAGATTAATCCATAGGAAATAGTTTTGTATAAAATTCACCAAAGTTCTACATAAAATAAGAAAACGAAGAAAAAGACTAAAGGAAATAGTTTGTGTAAAAACTGTAAAGTCTACATAAAATTAAGAAGAAAAAGAATTAGACTCCATGAACCGTCGCTTCAGACCCTTCAGTACCTCCCGTCCCTTCAATCCATCATTACGTCCCTTCCAATCAGGCCCTTCACTACCTCCCGTCCCTTCAGGCCCTTTTATACCTCCCATCCCTTCAGGCCCTTTAGTGCATCCCTTCCCTTCATTACATCCCGTCCCTTCAGCCGCTTAAGAAAAGTTTAAATCCAGAAACCATCCTGGAAGAACCGCGAAGAGATGAAAGGACCTTCTTTTCCCAGGATACTCCACCTTCAAAGGTAAAATGACTAAATACACGAAGAAGAAGAAGAAAAAAGTTTAAATCCAGATACCTGCGAAGATATGGAAGGAAAATTGGACCTTCTTCTCCCAGGATAGTCCACCTTCATAGGTAAAATGACCAAATGCACGATGAAGAAGAAAAAGAAGAAGAAGAAAAAAGTTTATATCCAAAAACCGTCTTGGAAGACTTGCGAAGAGTTGGAAGAACAGTTGGACCTTCTTCTCCCAGGATTCTCCAACTTCATAGGTAAAATGACCAAAAATACACGAAGAAGAAGAAGAAGAAGAAAAAAGTTTAAATCCAGAAACCTGCGAAGAGATGGAAGGACAATTGGACCTTCTTCTCCCAGGTTAGTCCACCTTCATAGGTAAAATGACCAAATACACGATGAAGAAGAAGAAGAAAAAAGTTTAAATCCAGGAACCGTCCTGGAAGACCTGCGAAGAGATGGAGAGACAGTCGGACTTTCGTTTCCCAGGATATTCCGCTTTCATTGGTAAAATGACCAAATACACGAAGAAGAAGAAGAATAAGAAAAAAAATTAAATCCAGAAACCATCCCGGGCATACGCTCGACAATTCACCAAAGTTTCATTGTAATCGGACAAACGGTTTAGGAGCACATAGCATACATGCATCCATACATAAATAAATAAATAAAATAATTTTCCTATAGGAAATCAGTATATTGTTGATTTGTAAGTAAATAGTATTAGGTAGGTACCTACCTACAACAATGTTCTAAATAAATTCGATTCATAACAAATTTTATTTGAATATCAGAATCTTTCCGTAACCATAGTAACCATCGAACATACATCTAAAGTAATAAAGCAATCAAAATGTTAGTGTTTGTGTGTGTGTGTGTGTGTGTATGTGTGTGTGTGTGTGTTTGTCTCACGCCTTCTGAAAAACCAAGAGCATCTAAAAATCTAATTTATGTGCGAACGTGTACCTGTATACCTGATGCAGTGTCACGCTAAAAATAATGCGATAAAAATGCTGAATTTTAAAAATATTTCAATAATTATTTTTTTCATACAAAATTTTCCAAGTCGTATCTGTCAAAAAAGTGTACATTTTGCACGCAAATATCTGTTAGTTTAAAAGTTAGAAGTACGTACTTACACGAAGAAAATATATTTTCAAGTATAACTTAGCGTTTAAGTGAAAAACATGGTGAATATTTTGTATAATTATAATGTTTAACTTATTTTTAAAGTAAGCGTTTTGTACATAAACGCCGCCATTTTAATATCTTTTCATACAATATTTCATTTTCCTACCGAATGAATATGTTATTGAAAATAATAAACCTTTGAAATAAATGTAATTATGAAATAATAAAATGAAACACAAGACATTACAGCAAGTTTTAAGACATATATTGTAAAAATGTGTTTATTATTAGTAAAGATATAGGCATAATAAAATTGCATAATTTGTATATAATATTTGATTTATCTGACAATTTTCATTTTTATGGCATCGAACAAACCAATGTAGGTACCTACATATACAAAAAAGTCTCAAACCATTTGATATTTTTAACGTATTGGAATGGTTACTATGGTAACGGAAAGATTCTGATATTCAAATAAAATTAGTTATGGATCGAATTTATTTAGAACATTGTTGTAGGTAGGTACCTACCTATTACTATTTACTTACAAATCAACAATATACTGATTTTCTATCGGAAAATTATTTTATTTGTTTATTTATGCATGTATGCGATGTACTCCTAAACCGTTTGTCCGATTAAAATGAAACTTTGGTGAATTGTCGAGCGTATGCCCGGGATGGTTTCTGGATTTAAACTTTTTTCTTATTCTTCTTCTTCTTCGTGTATTTTGTCATTTTACCTATGAAGGGGGAATATCCTGGGAAAAGAAGGTCCGACTGTCCTTCCATCTCTTCGCAGATTTCTGGATTTAAACTTTTTTCTTCTTCTTCTTCTTAATCATGCATTTGGTCATTTTACCTATGAAGGAGGACTATCCTGGGAGAAGAAGGTCCAATTTTCCTTCCATATCTTCGCAGGTATCTGGATTTAAACTTTTTTCTTCTTCTTCTTCGTGTATTTAGTCATTTTACCTTTGAAGGTGGAGTATCCTGGGAAAAGAAGGTCCTTTCATCTCTTCGCGGTTCTTCCAGGATGGTTTCTGGATTTAAACATTTCTTAAGCGACTGAAGGGACGGGATGCAATGAAGGTATGGGATGCACTAAAGGGCCTGAAGGGATGGGAAGTATAAAAGGGCCTGAAGGGACGGGAGGTACTGAAGGGCCTGATTGGAAGGGACGTAATGATGGATTGAAGGGACGGGAGGTACTGAAGGGTCTGAAGCGACGGTTCATGGAGTCTAATTCTTTTTCTTCTTAATTTTATGTAGACTTTACAGTTTTTACACAAACTATTTCCTTTAGTCTTTTTCTTCGTTTTCTTTGTTGAATTTTATACAAAACAATTTCCTATAGATTAATCTTCTTTTTTTTATGAAGACCTTTTAGTCAGTTTTTATACAATCTATTTCTAATAGTCTAATTCTTCTATTTTGTGTATGTTTTCTTATTTTATGTAGACCATTGGGATAGTTTTTTATACAAACTATTTCTTATAGTCTTATACTTATTCTTCTCTTTTTTATTTAGACTTTTGGGTTAGTTTTAAGTCTAATAGTCTATTGTGCAGAAATATTATTAACGATATTTATTTATTTATTTATTTGGTTTATTTGGGACAATAACAGCATCATTAACTAATATGAATATAAAACAATGAATATTAAATCAAGGCCAAAAAACTGTCCACAAAGTACATATTTACAGTTGATTCTGAAAAAATATTAATATTTTATACCTATTAAAAACTAAAAAAAAATATAAAAAAAACTAAAAAAAAATATATACATAACAAAAGCAACAAGGATAATGACGGAGATGGGGGAGGAACTGTAGGAATAGAAAAAGAAAAGTGGAGGAATGTGAGAGGTAGAGAAACTATGGTATGTCACAACACCTTTCGTCATTATGATATACGTCCGCACTCGCACCTAACCCTCTCCCGGAATTGATTATAAGAATGGAAAAATATATCTATATATGATATCAAGTGTGCATATCTATATGAGATATGCACACTTGATGAAAATACATATGTAAAAACGAATGGGATGTGGGATGTGACGATGTAACCTGCACTAGAATCTTTTCAATACTTTTGTTTAATCAAATTTAAGCCATTTATATCATCCTATTTTGAATAATTTTCAACACCTTCATATTTGATTTCGTTGACGATATTTAAAGAATGGGGGTTGTGGCCATTACTGAACTCTTCACAACGTTTATATTCAAATTAAAAACTATTTACTATAGTTTAAGTCTTCTTCTTCTTCGTTAATGTAGACTTTTGTGTCAATTTTAAGTCTATCACTCTAATTGTGCAAAAATATAATGCACACTTGATGAAAAAATATAAAAACGAATGGGATGTGACCAACGCTAGATCTTTTCGGTACATGATTTAATCAAATTTTAACCACATTCCAACATCCAAAATTACTAAATTTTCAATAGGTACATATTACAATTTGTTTTCGATGATAATATTTAAAAATGGGGGTTGTGGCCAAACCAATCTCTTTACAACGTTGATAAATAGTCATATATTTAAAACCATTTCGCATAGTCCATGCGTGCAGAAATTGTATATTATACTTCATTCACAATTTATAGCAATATATAAAAAAGAATGGGTTGTGGCCATCACTTGAACATTTTACAATGCTTAAACTCAATCAAATTTCAAACCACTTTTCATAGTCCGATATTGCAAAATAATTGGGTGACAATATTATAAAAAACGATTGCTTATTTCTTCACAATTTTACATTCTTGGCCAACGGCGGGACATAAAAGCTAGTATATGTATAAAATATTACTATCAAATGGGCTCGATACATTTTTTTGGATATGTAGGTAGGTACCTACATTGGTTTGTTCGAAGCCACAAAAACGAAAATTGTCCAAAATATCATATATTACATACAAATTATGCAATTTTATTATGCCTATATCTTTACTAATAATTAACAGACTTTTACAATATATGTCTTAAAACTTGCTGTAATGTCTTGTGTTTCATTTTATTATTTCATAATCACATATATTACAAAGGTATATTATTTTAAAGAACATATTCATTCGGTAGGAAAATTAAATATCGTATGAAAAGATATTAAAATGGCGGGGTTATATGTACATTTGTACAAAACGCTTACTTTAAAAATAAGTTAAACATTATAATTAGACAAAATATTCACCATGTTTTTCACTTAAAAGCTAAGTTATACTTGAAAATATATTTTTTTCGTGTAAATACGTACTTGTAACTTTTAAACTAACAGATATTTGCGTGCAAAATGTACACTTTTTTGACAGATATGACTTGGAAAATTTTGTATGAAAAAAATAATTATTGAAATATTTTTAAAATTCAGCATTTTTATCGCATTATTTTTAGCGTGACACTGCATCAGGTATACTGGTACATGTTCGCACATAAATTAGATTTTTAGATGCTCTTGGTTTTTCAGAAGGCGTGAGACAAACACACACACACACACACACACACACACACAGACACTAACATTTTGATTGCTTTATTACTTTAGATTAACTGAAGACCTTGTTATAAAAATGTATCTAAACTTTATGGAAAAACATACTATGCTGAAAAGTTAAGTTATGTACCTACTTGTAAGAGAAATTACAAATTATAGATAGGTAATTCGAGATGTTGAATTTAATGAATTTTCATTAACACGCGTATTATTTAAGGCAAAGTTTAAATCCACAAGGGCGAGTTTAAATTACTCGCCTTGTGGTTAGAAACTAATTTTCAATACACTCGTAATAAATAAATGTTTTAAATGAAAAACATGTCTTTGATAACGGTAGTATTTTATATTATCTTACAACTCGAGAACATGTTGTACTGCAAAATAGTTCTAAAGTATGCTTCAGAATAATATACTGTAAGCTTTATTTTTACTGTCAACAAAGCCAGTAGATTTAATGTTGCGTGTCAGTATACTGGGTATTCTCTAAACATTATGTTTACTTCACTATTTTTCTTTTTGCATTGAGACAACTTCGGTGACATTTTAAGAAAGCACTATCTTTGCAATGTAAGAATCCAATGCAGAGTTGCATTTATTTTTCGTTCGTATAAAATGGGTTGTGGAGTAGGTTGTGGGGTGAGTGAGAATTGGCAGAAGGACTTGTAGAGAAACGAAACACATAATGTAATAGCGGGCTGAAAGTTTATTTATTTAAAATATTTCCACATAGACAACGGAAAGTATGTAACTCGTTGACAATAAAAATAAAAATAAGTTGTAAGAATAAAAATGGCGGTGTTCCAACACACCTTCCTTATATACACTCAGTCACTCACGCAGTCTTGCTCGCACTCACACTTTCAAATATATTGCACTAAGAATCGACGCCTTTGAAATGTGGTGCTGGAGACGTATGCTTTAAATTCCCTGGACGGTGAGGAGGATAATAATAGAGGAAAGTCGCAGTCACCTACCCCACTCCATAGGGAACGTTATAGAACTAAGTAGTTCAGTTCATCTCCGAAGCGGCTGCTCGTCGGACGAAACAAGAAACTACTATCAACCATATTTCATAACACTACCACTAAGAAACCAACCACAAACGTGGAGGCCCGTCAATCATGGCGAATGTTTCCCTCCCAACAATGCCACGGTAACACTAGACTATTACAGGGAGCTTTCGCCACGCCTGTAGTACTTTCAGTTCTTTGATTTCCACGCCAGGCGCAGCGTCCGCTACACCTGTCTCATCATCTTGGCGTGCTACCGCCGAGCGGGTCGTGCCCACCAATCATGAACGGGGGGCTCCTCCACCCCTTAGTACTCGTGCAGTTGGCGATTTACAGGTACCACACCACGTGAACAGTAGGTACTTTCATTTATTCGACTTCCACGCTCAGTGAATGATACAAGCTTGATCCTCGTCGCGTGTGACAAGTCACCGTCGAGCGAGGCATTAAGGCGTCTGCCCTGCCCTTCCATATGTAAGAATAGAAGGGGGCATCGACCTGTAGCCCAGAATCCTAGGGTGGGGCTGCCACCCCCAACTTTACTGGATAGGCCCCTATGGCCACAACCTAGCCCCAGGTGAGAAGGACAAATGTATCCATTATAGGAGCTGTAGATAGAGGACAGATTGTTCGCCATATGTCTCAAGAGCGTCCTTGACTTTTTTGGAAACATCGCCAGAGACGATGAGAATAGTCTTGAAAAGCTGGTTATCGTTGGTGCGGTTGAAGGTTAAAGGGATAAAGGGAGTTCCCCAATAATATGGACGGACCACATTGGGACTACAACTGGTACATCGTTGGTTGGTGCAATGTAGACGGCGATGTGTCGGGAGAAATGGAGTACCTACTGCAGTAAATTTACAACATCATGATGACGAGGATAAAGGCTGGTCACGACCAGCCAGCAATGAGGATGACGACTCTGATGATGATTATGATAATATTTTTTTTAGTTGATTGCTTTTTTATTACCAGTGAGTCTAAATTGTCCAATCGTAAGCTTACTATTTTATTTACCCAGTAACATTTCAACAAAGTTTAAATTAAAAAAGTAAAATAAAACACATCAATAACTACAATAACTCAACATAACAAATCAAAAATTGTTCTATGTTTATTTAATGACGTTTTAAAAATGCTTTGAGTGGTTCCTTTTCAATAATCTTCTTACTTACCTGGAATTCAAATATACTATTTTTATAAATACAAAAGCCAAACTTGAACAATATTCATCAAGTTTTGGCGATTTATTGAAACAACTTATTATATCTCACCCAATTTATATCAACAATGATTTGGTATTTCCAAAGAAATTAATGGCAAGGCATTTTTCAGAAAATATCCCAATTTCATTTCAATAATATTATTTAATATTATTTATGTTTCAGTTGTATACAATCCTCGACAAAAACCGTCGATGATTGCCGTCTTTCAGAAATATTTATAAAAAAAATGTGCTATTTCAAATAGATATGTAAAGATAGCGGGTCACATACCTACAAGTTTTGCACAGATCTACTTCACGTACAATGGGGTGGTATAGTTCAACCCACTCGAAACAGATTCGAGACTAGCAACTAAATTTAATTATTTCAATAAAAAAATAGTATTGACTAATCTGTAAATAATTTACAGATCAGTCAATTATTGTATTCACTTCATTTTTTGTATTATTTATTATTATTGTATTCACAATTATTGTGTTCACTTCATTTTGTTGTATTATTTATTAGTATTGTGTTCACAATATTATTGTTTTCACTTCATTTTGCTGTATTATTTATTATTGTGTTCACAATTATTGTATTTACTTCATTTTGTTGTATTATTTATTATTATTGTATTCACAATTATTGTGTACACTTCATTTTGTTGTATTATTTATTATTATTGTGTTCACAATTATTGTATTCACTTCATTTTGTTATATTATTTATTATTATTGTATTGACAATTATTGTGTTCACTTCATTTTGTTGTATTATTTATTATTATTGTGTTCACAATTATTGTATTCACTTCATTTTGTTGTATTATTTATTATTATTGTATTCACAATTATTGTGTTCACTTCATTTTGTTGTATTATTTATTATTATTGTATTCACAATTATTGTGTTCACTTCATTTTGTTGTATTATTTATTAGTATTGTGTTCACAATATTATTGTTTTCACTTGATTTTGCTGTATTATTTATTTTTGTGTTCACAATTATTGTATTTACTTCATTTTGTTGTATTATTTATTATTATTGTATTCACAATTATTGTGTTCACTTCATTTTGTTGTATTATTTATTATTATTGTGTTCACAATTTTTGTATTCACTTCACTTTGTTGTATTATTTATTATTATTGTATTCACAATTATTGTGTTCATTTCATTTTGTTGTATTATGTATTATTATTGTGTTCACAATTATTGTATTCACTTCATTTTGTTGTATTATTTATTATTATTGTATTCACAATTATTGTGTCCACTTCATTTTGTTGTATTATTTATTATTATTGTGTTCACAATTATTGTATTCACTTCATTTTTTTGTATTATTTATTATTATTGTGTTCACAATTATTGTATTCACTTCATTTTGTTATATTATTAATTATTTTTCTATTCACATAATTGATCGTAAGCCGTTCTTCCCCCACCACCACCCGTTCTCCTTATGGGGACTAAATACGACCCCATGCAAAACTCTGAAAGAACACATAACACATAAAAAACATACGAAGAGTCCGGAGAAATCTAAAACCTTGCAGACACTGCACTTAATGTGGCAAAGGGAGCTAATCATGTGGAAACAACTGGCTCACTGCTCAGTGATAGTAAAGATAATAGTGCACCAAATTTAAGACAGAAAATCTTGAAAGCCCTAAAGTTGCTTTTCGTTGCTACAAGGTCCGCATGTCCAAAGGGTCCAAAGAAATTCCCTCGGACATCGTCGTAGAGTACCTACTCGTCGGAAAGTTGACACGGAGAAGTTAGTGCATTCCCATAGGATATGCTCAGAAGTCTGTTTAGGGTTATCACAAAGCTGACATGAGGACGAATCGGATAAGTGAAAACGAAAGAGATAACTTTTAAAGCTGCCGTGTCCAGTAAGGTATTGCGTGGTCTTATAATCGGGAACAATCCACGAGGATGAAATTCAATTCCACACATACAGAAAGAAATAAAAATGTCAGTCTGCCCACGGAAGAAGAAGACCAGCGACGTTGCCAAGCATCTAAAAGAGAACTCCGGGCCAAGTTTTCAATCTCTCCACGAACTGTGGGTAAATTTACAGGTGGAAGAGAAAGACCACCCAAAATTGAGCTTCGACCTCTATACAGGATGTGAATTGATGCTCGTCGCTGTGCTATTAGAGCGAAGCGCTGTCCAGAAAGCAGCAAACGTCTAATGTATTGGGTTTTACAACGATGACCCCAACAAGGAGTGGCATAACACGTAATACTCAGAAAGGTAGCGTTGTAAAACAGTCTTGCTACTGGAAATTTAAGGCCCCAACTAGCTCGAGCAGGACGTGAAATCTTTTGGAAGGCTAATTTTGCACTATCGGATACAGCATGAAAGTTAGGCCTCTATCTAGTGTAACACCCAAAACTTTGACCCTGTCTTTATTATTACACGCGTATTGATAAATTTGATGGAGGGAGGACTTTTCATTGTGCCTTTTAACACTAACCCATATGTCTTCTTAGGTGCGAAATTTAGTCAGAGTCTATTGTGATAATTCCAGTTCGTGGATCACGGATACACGAGACTGACGCATTCGGTAATTTTTTATTGATGCATATCTAAACACAGCATCCCAAGGATCTGTGTTTGAAACCGTAAGCCATTGTAGGTGTCTTATAATATTCCAACTTCGTCTCTATTGAGATAATAATATGTCAAAAAAATTACATTTTAATTATTATGACTGATAAAGTAAGCCGTTGTTTATAAAAAAATCATCAGATTCGAGGTATCGATAAGAAGTCGATTAATTTTTCTGTAAAGAGGACACATCTTTTGATAGTAAGCTTGCCATGTACAAATCATCGAAACAAAACTCTTAAGGTAGGCGCGCATGGAAGCTAATTTCATCGGCCGATTAATTATCGGTGAGCTACAACATACGAATTACATGTAAGAGCGCGCATGAAGGCTAACAGAATCGGCCGATTTAAAATCTGTGACGAGACACAAAAAAATCCAATACTGTTGTATGAGAGGGCGCGCATGGCGCATGCTCACCGATAATTTAATCGTCCGAGCCCAGTAGATCGAGAAGTACGTTGTCAGTGTTGTCAAACGAAATGTCAGAAAACATGGATGAAATAAATTTTGATTCCGAACAATTAATTATATATGTTGAAGCACGTCCTTCATTGTATGATTAAAAATTAAGCGAAATATTAATAACTGGTTGAATACAGCTAAATCATAATAAAAGAACTGAATTGGGTAAGTTATTACTTAATTGATTAATAGTTACATAGGTAATTTAATAAATATTCTACTTAATGAATAAAAAAATCCATATTTCTAATCATATGTATATTAAAACTTATGAATATACATATTGTATTTTAAATATATGAATGTTGACCGCCGTGTTATTTCCAATCGTACGATTCTATAAGCTTCCATGCGCGCTAGTACCGATCGGCCGATTATTATCGGCCGATAAATTAATCGGCCGATAATAATCGGCCGATGAATTTTAGCTTCCATGCGCGCCTTACCTTAGAGTTCACTGTCTTTACTCTCCAGAGTTATTTTGTAGTCTCAATAAAGTTTTACCATCACCTCTTAAATGTCTTTGATCTTCAATATTTCCAGTCAATTTTCACATTTTAAGATTTTCAGATAACCGTAAAACCGGTTCTTTTCTTTTATCAAAAGTAATATTGTTACCTTTAATATTTTTCCAACCGAGAAAAGCCGAACTTGAAAACTAAAATATATAAAATGTATAAGTAGCCAATTTCGTAGATTTCTGATAAAGTTGTAAGAATTAAGTATAGTTTTCTACTCCGTTAACCTAAATAACTCCAAGTCACCAAGCATTCTCCTAATTAGATTATAGAATTAATGGCCCAAAAAAAATAACATTGCTTTACAAATATGACTAAAGTTACAGCCGTTATAATCCGACTTTTTAATTTTTCCAACCAATTTATTTAAGTTTTTCAGGAAATAAATGTTTATTTTCTTTCACGTTTTATTAATCAGCAGACCTGAAATGTAAGAAAAATTATTTAAAAATTATTTTACGACAAAAATGCGTGGGTTGTGTCGAACGTTATACTTTTAACTACCAAGTAATTCCACAAAGTATACAATTTTTTGTATGCAAATTTTTCAGCATTGTCAGGAGTTGGTTAGGTATCTGACTGCTGATCCAAAGGCCCCGGGTTCAATTCCCGGTGGAGACGCAGTTTTTAATTGTGTTTTCAGTCTGGATCTGTAAGACGATAAATATCATTAGTCTCCAGAATGTGGCAACTTGTTATTGGGTGCGTGTTAAATAATTATTTGACATAGCTCCTGTTAGCTGCCCGAGAAGCTACATAAAATAAATAAAATAAATTATTTTTGATTTTTATATTTTTTTTAGGTATGAAAAATTCTCAATGCCATTAAATGATGTGCCTTTTTGCAATTTAAAAATATAAATCTCAATATAACTTGTTATTGGGTGTGTGTTAAATTAATATTCGACGTAGTACCTGTTAGTTGCCCGAGAGGCATTATTAAATAAATAAATTAAATAAATAAATATAAAATAAAAAAAATAATATAAAATTTTCCTGAGATTGGGGTCACTGAAATATTTGACAGATTTTAAAATTGAGAAGCAATGATCAGATATCCTTCAAAATCTATTGGGGTCCTAACGAGTATTAGATATACAAATTTGAAAGAACTTCAGTCTATGATCGATAAAGTAGAATAAACAAGCCGTACATAGTACACAGTACACACACACACACACACACACACACAGATGCATTGTGATGAAACTTTTAGGATATAAACTCAGCATGATACTAGTTGATTACCTGCAATATAAAAACTAGGGATGTTACGGAGCTTCGACTCCGAAAGGTCTGAACTTCCGATTGATTTTACACCTCCGACTCCGACTTCGGTTCCGATAATTTTGAATCGGAGGTTATAACGAAGATCGAATCGTAGCGAGCTATCCTGTTGATAAATTTGATGTATGGAAGAGCTTACTCAATGAGTAGGTACAACAAAGAAAAACGGATTCCTATCTGTGACGATCCCTTACTATGGTTACATAAATTCAAAACACATTACCATTATCACATTATCACACATTACATAATATACTCGATTGTTCGCCAATATTTATCGTGTCCACCAGGTTCAGTGGCAAGTGAGCAACTTTTTAGATGTGCTGGTCTAATATATAAGCCGCCGAGAAATAGACTGGATGGAGATAAAGCTGCCAAGCTTTTGTTTATTAAGTACAATTTGCTACTTCTAGAGTCACTTAAATTGATTTAAAATTTTAAATTATGTAGGTTTATTTTTCTATTGTTGCATGTTATCTACGTATGAGTATTATCATTTATACTTGACCTGATTAAAAAGGCTGATGACTGAATTATGTTTCTATTATTTCATTAGGCCTGCCCTTAAATTAACTTAACACATCTGTGTCTTCTACTTCACCTCTTCCTCCGACTCCGACTCCGGCTCCGACTCCGACTCCGACTCCGACTCCGATTCCGATATATCAGATTTAAAACCTCCGGCTCCGACTCCGGTTCCGGTATACTCACCTCCGTAACATCCCTAATAAAAACAACCTTAAAAACTGCGTATCATAAACTCTCCACTATATCCGCTAAGTAGTAATAATCGCTTTTATCATCTGACGGCAATCAATGCATTGTCTCTGATTTATTCTCAAAACTGAGAAGGTTTATGTATAAGAATTATGCCATGTAAAATATTCTAAAAAAATCAATTCCCGACTTACTTCTTGCATTGCTTTCTTTTTTTTTTACTTTCCACGTTTTAAAAATCCACGTTATAGTTTTCGCTGATTTGTATATATTTAAGTCTTAATTAAAAAAAACCTTTGTGCACCAGCTGAGAATAGTGCTTCCATTTTTTCTGTAATCATCTTTTTCATTGTTAACAACATGCAACAATTACATCTTACATAGTAAGCGATAGGGTTCACTACACTTTCTAAATATTGCATTATTGGGTGAGACGAGGCTGGTGTGTGAGGATGTAAGGTAATGTACACCCGCAGATCTGTAGCTGGTTTCTCAAAATGGTGAAATATACCACGATGGTATGATTTTTTTAAAAGTGACAGCAAAGTTTATTGTTCCTTGGTCCTTAGAGGTTAGTAGGTAGTCACCAAAAAACCAAGAGAAAAAAATAAGAAAAAATGCCTATGATACGTGTATGATACTTTTTTGTAACAGAATTCCACATTTTTTAAAATTGCTTCTCGAGCAACTAACACGTACTATGTCAAGTATTGATATAACATACACTGAAAATTCAATCAAAAACTGTCTCCACTGTCTTTTCGTTACAGAATTCCACATTTGCTAAATTGCTTCTCGAGCAACTAACAGGTACTATGTCAAGTATTGATATAACACACACTGAAAACACAATCAAAAACTGTCTCCACTGTCTTTTTTAACAGAATTCCACTTATTTTTAAATTGCTTCTCGAGCAACTAACAGGTACTATGTCAAATATTAATATAACACACACTGAAAACACAATCAAAAACTGTGTCCACTGTCATTTTTAACAGAATTCAACTTATTTTTAAATTGCTTCTCGAGCAACTAACTACTATGTCAAATATTAATATAACACACACTGAAAACACAATCAAAAACTGTCTCCACTGTCTTTTTTAACAGAATTCCACTTATTTTTAAATTGCTCCTCGAGCAACTAACAGGTACTATGTCAAATATTAATATAACACACACTGAAAATTCGATCAAAAACTGTCTCCACTGTCTTTTTGTGACAGAATCCACATTTTTTTAAATTGCTTCTCGAGCAACTAACAGGTACTATGTCAAGTATTGATGAAACACACACTGAAAATTCAATCAAAAACTGTCTCCACTGTCTTTTTGTAACAGAATTCCACATTTTTTAAAATTGCTTCTCGAGCAACTAACAGGTACTATGTCAAGTATTGATGTAACACACACTGAAAATTCAATCAAAAACTGTCTCCACTGTCTTTTTGTAACAGAATTCCACATTTTTATAAATTGCTTCTCGAGCAACTAACAGGTACTATATCAAGTATTGATATAACACACTGAAAATCCAATCAAAAACTGTCTGCAATGTCTTTTTTTAACAGAATTCCACATTTTTTTAAATTGCTTCTCGAGCAACTAACAGGTACTATCTCAAGTATTGATATAACACACTGAAAATCCAATCAAAAACTGTCTGCAATGTCTTTTTTTAACAGAATTCCACATTTTTTTAAATTGCTTCTCGAGCAACTAACAGGTACTATATCAAGTATTGATATAACACACTGAAAATCCAATCAAAAACTGTCTCCACTGTCTTTTAACCGATTTGCATAGTTTTTTATGTAGGTATGTTCATCGATAACTTTTGACTTCATAGTCCAATTTCGATTATTTGTTTTTCATTAAAAAGGGGGTATATTCCGATTTGTCGTACTTCAATGTGATCAAAATCTGATCTTGGGTTCCATTAGAAAATCATCAAACTCTTCAATTATCACTTCAGCGCTAATTATTTTTCACAATATTACCTATCCCATTTTAATGATTCTTTTTTGAATAGGAAAGGAGTGCTTCAGAGGTGATCACATAATACAAGTTTTATCGAGTTTTGATGATAGGACAAAAATCTTCAATTTCGAAAGGCATCTGCAAACTAACTATGTAACACGTTTTAATTTATGTAGGCGAATTGTATGAGAGATAATATTACTACATACATAAATACCATCATGCCATGTCCCTCAAAAGGTAGTCAGAGAGAACCAAGCGCCACATTTTTTTCTATCTTGACACACATTCTTTTTATATACTTATAATGAAAGATTATATTAACTCAATTGATACTTTGTAGAAATTTTAAATGTAGATATGTTGAAAATCGTATTCAATAACATTGTTATGACATTTTCACGTGGATATTTTTCAATGTACCTATAACTGTTGATCTACATATGTATCTCCAACACGGATGACGATAATACCTACTGTTGAATTCTCAGAACTTGTGCAAAGAGAAGACGTTGCTATTCAACATTAATTTGAAACGTCGAATACGATTACTTCTTTAGAGTACAATTGTATTATTATTTCTCGGTGAATGCATCTGAAAGCGATTTGTATAAAGCATTGAGTCTTGACTGGCGACAGTATGATGCATACAGAGTTTTATCAATGTACATACAGTGTAATGGTGTCGTTTGGGATCCAACATAATATTCTTAAATTGTACTTGAAGCAAGATCTATTGTAAACAACCGATTAAATGCAAAATACTATGTATTCTCAAATTGATCTTTTGCACATCTTATTTCAGGAATAACAATCATATACTAGTCACTGTGAAATATTCACAGTGGTTATATTACGTAAATACTTGAAAAATGTTCTCATAGGCTGCCTGTCCATTGATGCGGAGCTAGGCGGCGGAGCGGAGAAACGGAGAAATATTAACCAATAGGATTGCATAAAATCGCGGAGCGGAGATTTTATGTAATCCTATTGGTTAATATTTCTCCGTTTCTCCGCTCCGCCGCCTCGCTCCGCATCAATGGACAGGCAGCCTTATCAGATTGTAAATCGACTTTAAATTAACAAATAAAATAGAAACACGGTATTTTTCCACAAATTCGATTTATTCCGACCGAAATTTTTCGATTATCATCATTATGATATATTTGACTACATTGTAAAATCATTGTAACTCCATTTAGCAACATTGTAAAAATAAACCCATTTCATAATGCATTATATTAAAAATGAACACATCTGTACAAATAATAATTTACTATTTTACAAAAAAAAAATTATAAAGTATTTATATGAATCATTCCGCTTGATTAAAATAAAACTAGTAAAACAAAAAAAAAACCTATTAACACTGTATGGTGTCAAATAATTTTCATTATTTATTGTATTAAAATATAGTAATAAAATTTTTAAAGAAACGCCAATTTCATAAATAGTTTTATACAATGCCAATTGAATAAAACTAAAGTTTTCTATTTCTATATGTAACGCTTCTTAAGCAGCCCATTCACGATCGTGTCATTCGGCGTCGTTCAATATGGACCGGCTCCATTTGGAGCATTGTAAAATTTTCATCACACTCACGGGCGCGCCATCGAGCCATCAAAATTACTATACACAAGCGGTCGGCGCTTTCGCATTAATAATTTCTATATTTTTTTAATTTTCAAGAAAAAATGAGTTATAATTCTGATGATAAGTTATAGTCTTATACTAATGCATCTATATAATAAATGTTATTATACTGTAAATATCCCGGAAATAAAAGAAAATAAAAAATAAAATGATGGGTTTTATTTTTATACACGAGAGTGTCAAACAGCTCGGCGCAATGAGATGGCGCAATGTACCGCTTGTTTCACACTCACGAGCATGCCGTACCGACAAGATGCGCCGCGTCATTTGTCGCGGCACTACGCAGTTTCGATCGTTTGGAATACCATTTTGGTATGTCAGGCCAATTGGGCTGCGCGGGTTTTGACATTCACGAGCGCATTTTGGAATGATAGCAAGCCATTTGGAAGGATGGAACGATCGTGAATGGGGGCCTTTGAGAGCTTATTTCTGCATAGGGCATAATTTATTAAAATTAATTTTTGAATATTATGATTCTCTTATGTATTTTTAAAGATCAGCTTTAAGCTCGAACTCAAAGGTCGAATTGATCAATATACTTTTTAATCTATCCTTATGTATATAGCACTATTAACCAAAATTAATACACATACTTCTTAATATGGAAATTGATTGAATTGATTGGAAATTGGTGAAATTTAAAAACAGAGATATAGTTGACAATTTTATCTCAAATGTTCGAAAAAACAAAGGTTTGACTACCAAGGATCTGAACTACAATGGAGCCGAATCCAGAATATTTTTAAACTACCATCTTACTCCCACTAATAAAATATTGTTCAAACAAGCCAGAAGCAGTACCAAGATCAAGAATTATCAGTACTGTTGGATAAAGCGATGCTGCATATATATAAGGAAGAACTCCCAGTCACCTGTTATAATTATAAAAAAGGCTTCTGACTTGAATAAAATACTGTGACTATACACAAACCAGCAAACGCTTCTCAATGAACTGCCATATAATATTTCTTTATTTCTTGATTCTATACTTAATTACTATGTATTTTTTCTTAAATTGTATGTCTCCCTTCCCTCGATCGCACAATCGCTCTTTCCTAATACTATGTCTACTACTTTTCGCATTCACACTCTTTCCTTTCCTTCTTTCATCTCCTACCCCTTTACATTTTTTTCTCTTTCCACTCTCTCCTCATACACGTACGTCCCAAAATCGCGTAATGGTGATTTTTCCACTAAGCTTATATTATATTTTATGTTTTTGAAATGGAATTAAAGATTTATTATCAGAACGTCCGAGGTCTTAGAACAAAAACACATACTTTTCTGAATAATGTACTGAGCAATAATTACGATGTAATATGTCTTACAGAATCTTGGCTTAATGAAAATATTTATGACAATGAACTTTTCGATACTAGATACAATGTTTTCAGAAGAGATCGAGATTATAAAGATACAGGTCAAAAGCTCGGCGGTGGTGTGCTTATTGCTGTGAAATCGAACCTGTCCGCTAAACAGAATAGTGAATGGTGTACTGGTGGTGAGGATATTTGGGTTGGAATTCAGTCAAATAGTGGGTCTAGTATAAATTTATGCTGTGTATATTTGCCACAGGGTAATAACTATACTAATATGTTGAGACTATTTTTCGATAACACTTCTGATCTAATGTTAAATTATCCTGACGACACGTTCATATTGGTCGGAGATTTCAACTTACCTAATATCACCTGGATATGCTCCAATGCATGTTACTCTTTATCTCCCTGTAACTATTATGACGCTACTAGTTCTCACTTTGTTGATCTTTTATCTTACAGCACTCTAAAGCAATATAATGGCATTATTAATGCGAATGGTAGAATATTGGATCTGGTTTTGGCTACTAACATATGCAATACTATAGAATGCACAGATCCATTGATCAATGTGGATATCCATCACAAACCCCTTATCATAACATTTGTTGCGGATACTGAACTCTTTGTGAAGGACCTGCCGAGGATTGCAAAACTCTTTCATAAGGCAGACTACACATCTATTAAGAAACATCTACTGGGTGTAGACTGGGAAGCACAATTCGTCACTAACAACGTGGATCAGTCCACAGAAAATTTTTATACCATCTTAAACGACTGCGTTACAAGATTTGTTCCGACTAAGCATATAACGGGGTCAAATAAATTCCCAAAATGGTTTTCAAAACCCCTTATTAAAGTGGTCAAAGAAAAACTGAGAGCTCACAAAAGATGGAAAAGGACAGGATTACCACTTGACTATGACGAGTTTGCACTACTGCGAACTAGACAGAAATCCTTGCAGATAGAATGCTATAATTATTATATCCAACAAACTGAAAGGTCTATCTCAAGTGACCCAAAGTTCCTGCATAGTTACATTAAATCTAAAAAACCCCAATCTTCGTATCCACTGAATATGTTTTACGATAAAGTAACTTCAAGTGACACAAGAATTATTTCTGGACTCTTTAGTGACTTTTTTCATTCCACATTTGTACGGGGCGCAGCCGATTTGCCTGATGTTCTATGTAAGAGTGAATTAGATATTTATAGTATACATTTCGAATTATCGAATGTGAATAAGAAACTTAAAAGTCTAGACTAAAATAAAGGGCCAGGCGCGGATGGTATTCCTTCACTTTTCATTAGAAACTGTGCTGATGAGCTGGCAGACCCATTGTGTAGACTTTTTAAATTGTCATTCAGTTCGGGTGTTTTTCCCTCAATTTGAAAAATGTCATTTGTCACACCTATTTATAAGGCTGGTGATAAGCGTAACATAAAAAACTATCGACCGATCTCTAAGCTATGTGTGTTCAGTAAGGTGATGGAACAGATTGTGGTCGAACAGCTGATGCCTTCGATAAGTCCATTTCTTATGCCTAATCAACATGGATTCTTTCCGGGTAGATCAGTCGAATCAAACTTGCTAGAGTATACGGAATACATTTTAACGTCAATTGGAGGGGGGGGACAAGTTGATTCCATTTATACGGACTTCTCGAAGGCCTTTGACAAGATCAATCATAACATATTAATACATAAATTGCAGTATTATGGTGTGCACGGGGACCTATTGAGATGGTTGTCGTCATATGTGAGAAATCGATTACAAGCCGTTGCAATTAATAATTGTAGGTCGGAATTCCGTGAATGTGTTTCGGGCGTGCCGCAAGGTTCTCACTTGGGACCAATTCTATTTAGTTTGTATATAAATGATGTATCTAGCTGTTTCCGCTCGTCTAACTTCCTCGTTTATGCGGACGACATGAAAATTTTCAAGAAAATATGCAACCGGAATGACATAATCGCATTACAAGCAGATTTAAATCGCCTTTCTGTATATTGCTCAAATAACCAATTATTTCTTAATATTGAAAAATGTAATAATATCACCTTTACGCGCTCCAAAACCCCAATTTCTCATGAGTATACAATTAACGGAAAGATTCTTATTAGAAAGCATGAAATTAGGGACCTTGGAGTTATTGTGGATACGAAGATGACATTTAAAAGCCATATTGACTATATAATAGACAAGGCTTTTAAACAATTGAATTTCATAATTAGGGTATCAAGGCCGTTCAAGTCCACGGGTACTCTAAAATCACTGTACTGTTGCTATGTCCGTAGTTGTATTGAATATGCGTCTATTGTATGGAACCCACATTACGTCACGCATATAAACAGATTGGAAAATATACAAAATAAATTCTTAAAACATTTAGATTATAGAAGCAGACGTTCTTTTGTTGATCCCGCACAATCAGCCCAATATCATAAATTAACTACCTTAGAAGCCCGGCGAACTGTAGCTGACATGTCTTACTTATACAAGTTGGTGAACTGTATAACGGATTCTAGTGAGTTATTATCTAAATTAAACTTTCATGCACCAAATAGGCTTACTAGAAAGACTCATACATTTAGGCCACCTAATTGTAGTACTAATTATGCTCAGAACTCCTACATATATAGAACGTGTTGTAACTATAACGTGTTCTTTAATGAAATAGACCTTTTCAATAACTCCTTAAACGTATTTAAATGTTCAATTTCTAGATTACTGCTTCGTGGTTAGGTGGTGTACGTGTGTTCCCCTTTTCCTACTTTCCTACTCCCTTCCTCAAAACTACTTCTTTTTGTAAATATAATAACGATTATACTTGTAAACTTAATTGGTTCACATGTCATATTATGTATGTTAGTAAAATAAGTAAATGTAACTGTCTGTTTACATAATAAATAAATAAAATAAAAAATAAAATAAAAAAAAATATCATTAACAATTTAAATTGTTAAATTGCATATACGCAAACATTGGATTTTTTCCCTGTCGGGAGTCAAATGATATTTTTATTGACAATAACACATCTCAATAGAGACGAAGTTGGGATAATAGAAGAATCAGGAACTCGAGGCACCTACAGAGGTTACAACCTGTCATCGGCTGGTTTACGTGATCACTTTATGCGCTTGCGCAACGTTCACCAATTATGCCTTCTTATTGAGTTCCCTTATCAATGTAATTTTTGAAAGTTCTATATATTTGAATAATGCGTAAACATTTCACCTGAATAATACTAAATTATATTATTGCCATCTGTGAGGCTATTTCCCGCTTTTCAAAGTAGGTACATATTCCGGGTCACCATGGAATTATTGAAAATAAGAAATAAAATAAATAGCAAGATCTGCTATTTCACCGAAGAAGAAGAGGTCTAGCATGAGCCGCTATTGTAAACTCTCTTATGTCCAAAACATTAGTTTTTAACTTCATTGGGACAGTACTTATTTGAAAAAAAAACTGCATTAATATTAATTTTTGTAATTTCGTAATAATAAAAAAAGGTTTGTGAAATTCGGTTCTACCTGCCTACCATGTGATATTTATGTGTTTTTCCATTATATCTTAATATTTCCCGTGTGCTCACGGGTAAACCGTCTAATCTAGTTATACGACTGTAAAATATAGTTGTAGCATCTGCCATTACGGACGCGTACATTTTCCTTGTGAGGAAATTTCTTTTTTTTTTCGGTAATATTTATGGTTCTTACGTTCCTCCCCATCCGGTGTTAGACAATGACCATAGAAGTTGAAGAAGTATAGGAAGATATTATGATAGTAGTGATGGAGGGAGAGGATTCCTTAAGTGGTAAGTTCTCATTTGAATAGTCCATAAAGATCGGACGATTGTGTTAAATTTGCCATGAAACGCGAATTTTATGTCAGCACGAGGCCGAAAAATATAAATAATTTGAGATCTATTGATAAAAAAGTGAATATTGTTTATGGGAACGATATTCGGAACCAACGGGGTGAGTTCGATCGTGTCCGAACAAAATTGACCGTAGCCAATTGACCGTAAATCTTTTTCATCAAATGAACAATACACCGTGTGGACAATTCAAAGTGTGACTTTTTTAAACGTTGACCGTAAGAACTGCGTTTCACGCGAATTCGAAACAAGAAAAGGAAGAAATTATTGCTGGTATTTAAAATAGTTTCCGCAATGTAAATTGTCCATTTGATGAAAATGGTGCACGGTAAATTGTCCACGGTCTATCGACTTCGGTCAATTATCTGAGAATCAAGTTTATTACTTAAAGACAAATTCTACAAACGGTTTAGATATCATTAAAAATATTACGAAGCTTATTTTTGCAAAACATTTACTTATATAAATATATTTTACTTGAATAAATAATAGCAATAAATTTAATATTCAACCGTCATGACATAGATGTAGGGTCGTTTGATTTCTGTTTCAACGTCATGGGTTCATTTCCCAAATTATGTATAGTGAATGACAAATTAGTTCAGCATACAAATTAGATGGGTCGATGGCAGAGAGCGCGCTGGGTTAGTAATCCAGTGGTCGCGAGTTCGAATCCTGCCTCGACCGATTTCGTTCACCTACAGCACAAGCATTTATGCTTAATTTAGTGAATGTAGGAAGATGTATGTATATGTACTTGTTTAACAAGTATATATTTATTTTTTTATTTAAAAAAAACCTTCTGAAAGTTGATTGTTTTGTATACATTTCTTTTTTTAAAATTAAATAGACACTGCACCATTTTTTAATATTGATGCACCTAATACTTATTTATTTATTTATTTCAAACATTAACAATAAAGGTACATAATCAATAAAACTTTGTCTTTACAATATCATTCTTAATTCAATATCACTTTCCTCTGAAATATTACTAAGCCTGTGTTAAACGTTGAGTCTTATTGACATAATAAAATATTATTGAAGCTATTTAATTTAGTATTTATTTTATTTGGGTTATTTATTTATTTTTATTTAATTTATTTCATTTATTTTATTTATTTCATTTATTTTATTTATTTTATTTATTTTATTTATTTTATTTATTTTATTTATTTTATTTATTTTATTAATTTTATTTATTTTATTTATTTTATATATTTAATATGTTTTATTGGCTTTATTTTTATTTTATTAATTTGATTTGTTTTATTTACTGTAAATATTTTTCCAATTTTATTTATTTAATATTGTATTAAATATATTTTAAAATAAATTAATAAACTTTGTTTGTTTCCACTAGTTATATTTTTTTAAAACACAACATGTTGCAACACACCACGCAAAATTAGTTTTCAGTAAGTATTAACTTACTTCTCACCTGAGGAAGATAACGGACATATTAAAATGAATTTTCACAAAGTGAACGCCTCTACCTTAGAACATTAATATTACCCCCTATTCAGTAACTATTGTAACTAAAATAGGAACGTTCTAAAATTGTAGATTTTAGATTTACGGTCTTATTTCTGCGTTATAAAATGTAAATTTGGACTAAATGGGATAGAAACGTAATTTTACTGGCCGGAACGTTCTTAAAAATTTACTGAACCTGACGTATTATGATAATTATGAAATTTTCATAATTATTCAAAATAGGTTTAATTCAGGAACTTTTTAAGAATATTCCGGCCAATATAGGTACGTTCCTATTCCATTTAGTCCAAATTTATATTTTATAACGCTGAAATAAGAACGTAAATCTAAAATCTACAATTTTAGAACGTTCCTATTTTAGTTACAATAGTTACTGAATAGGGGGTATTGTATTTATTTTATTAATTTCATTTATTTTATTTCTTTATTTATTTGTTTATTTATTATATAAAGTTTTTTTTTATTTACTACGCGCTAAACGGGTTATTACATAATAATAATATCAATACATATATTTATGAACCACGGAGTAAAATGCATTTTTGTCATACATACATAAGTAAAATAAAAAAAATGAGTTTTTATTTACCTTCTTTCACAAAAGGTATTCCTTCGAAACATTTTAAACCAAAAATAACATTTTGAACCAAGACAGCGTAGAAATTCACAAATAAATCCATTACGCGTTATTGCATATTACAACAAATGAAATAATTTCACTTTTCACTTCCGGAAACCAAATACTCTGTTAATCGTAGGTCCTTCAATAAAACTTTAACTACATCTAAATTACTACCTTTGTTTCATTTTATAGTGATGAGCAAATACCAGTCAAAGACCAGTCGAGTCCTAGTCATGGACTCAAATAAATTCTGTAGTCTTCAATCTATATACTGTGTATTATTTGTATCGGCTTCCAATTGATAGAACTCCATTATAGGAAATATGAACTCATTAAAAATACAAATAACACATAACACCATGGATAAATAACACCGGTTCAGATTAAATCAATAACATAATTACACCTAATTAAATATAATAAACTTTCACATATTTTCTTATAATTTAATTCAAGAACTATATAGATAATCGAATATTTTTATTATTACATATGCGCAAACATTGGATTTTCGGAAAAAACTTTGACTCCCGACAGGGACAAAAATCCAATGTTTGCGCATATGCAATAATAAAAATATTCGATTACTTACACATTGGTACAAGCAGGTAAATAAGACAAAAATGACATTATAAGTCTGGCGCAATTCAGGGGACTTCTATGCGAAAAATGCATTTTGCCACCTCAGGTATAACAATTGTTGATCTCATTATTTACAAAAAACCAATTCTCTCAATAGATGGCGTTACAATAAAAATAAATAAAAAATAATAAGAATGTTGTTCATAATTTCACACATAGATGGCTGTAGTAAAAATTCCTTATTTTCAAGCGAAAAGAATTTCAGTATTACAATATATAGAACTTTCAAAATTAAATTGATAGGGATCTCATTAAAAAGGCATAATTGGTGAACGTTGCGAAAGCGCATAAAGTGATCACGTAAACCAGCCGATGACAGGTCGTAAGCCCTGTAGGTGCCTTGATTTCCCGGTTCTCCTACAGTTAATATTCCAACTTCGTCTCTTTTGACATAATTAAAAATTTGTTAAAAAATATATACATAATGTACTATCTATGTCACACAACTGTTCAAATGAACACCTCGGCACAGAACTTCCTAGTGAGGTATTCATCGTCCACTATCAATTATACTTATCAACAAATAACACACATACACTCACTTAGGGTTATATAACGGGAGTTAATCAAGAATGATGTAAGAAAAAGTTGAGGTCCCGTAAGCAGTATCTTACCTTTTTCTCACATTTTTCTCAAATAACTCTTGTAATACGACCATTTCATGTACACACTCACTTGACTTCTTGCTCTAGTATATAATTGTATTTGTAACTTCTCTTTAATATTTAATAATAATACGTAAATAAAAAAAGAAATATAATAAATATAGTTTCTACAATATTTTTTTATTAAAGTTTCTACAATATTCTGGCCTTAGAAGCCGAAACGTGCGCAGTATGTACATATTAAGTATTAATATATTATAGATATAACAATTTTTGAATAGTTAAAAGTACAAAGATAACACGATATTTTAAAGAAAAATTTTATATCAAAATTTAGAAAAAAGATTCTTATGATAAGGTAGAGGTAGTTGTATTTTTCTCATTTTTTTTAAAATCATTTATGACATTGTTTTTATTTTGTTGTTTTATTTTTTTTCTTAAATATTTCAAAACCAATTTCTTTTTTTTTGCTTTGTTCTTTTTTTACTTGGTCTACTCTTTCACGCTTCTTACATCATATACTCACTCTCGCACACACACCACACACAAACATATACATACACACACACACATACAATCCTCCTCCCTTCTTCCTCGTTTCTAACTGACTATCCTTTTTTTATTTTTGTTACAATTAAAATGAGGACATATTTTACACCGTGATATTCAGGTGAGTCGAGCTAGGTACTCTTTCTTGTAAATCAATCATTCATTCAGTCATTTTCTATTTTTTGACATCTATGAAGCCAATGCGGCCATATGAAGAAATAAATTATGGTGTTCGTAAACAATTCGGTGAACTATTTAGTCATAATCTTAGTATACGTTAATAAGTAAGATTTTTTAAAATCGTCTTAACTTTTTAGTCGTGCTTATCTAGATGCGCGTTTAGTAAACTATTAATGAAATCTTATAAGTAAGACCCATGTCTTATTGAAAAATAAATAGTTCAAATTACAAACAAAATTTATTTCGACAATAGTTGAACGATTTATTTTGAACAGAAAATAATAGGTTGATAAAGTTTGCTGCATTTCTGTTTCACAAAACATTAAGTCTTGCAGTAACATATGTACATATACAGTCTCAGTCTTACATTTCACTATGACCAAGACCAACACTTCAAAACTTTGCTCATCGCTATATCTAATACAACAGCGAGATACGAATGTATAGTATATTACCTATTATTATTTTCAGTTTGCCCAAATGTCCAATACAAAATTAAATTGACTATAGCAAATAAATGCTTTATTTCTTTACTACCTAACTCCATTACTACACTAAAATTGGGTTTTCGTTCAGTATCATCATTTTATTATTTATTTATATTATATTATAGTTTACTGCTTAATAGTATTTTTCACATACACAATTGAACAATATTAGAACATGATTAATACATACAAATTAAACAAGAAGAAATACATATTCCAAACAAAATATCATTTTATAAGAAAAAATAACACAAAAAAATAAAAGAAATAAAAACTTAACCACAAAGATACTATCAAATAATTAAAATTCACTCAAAAAAGGTAAAAATTCAAATAACTACATGTTAAACATTACAAATACAACAATGCAAAAGAAATAGAAATAAAATAAAAAAAGAACATAAATGAACATGAAACTGAACAGCAAATAAGATACGTAAAAAAAAACATATAAACTTTTCTATACATACCTACATATAAAGATGCTAAAACAAGTTATATGTATAAAAATAATAAAAGAATATAAGAAATGAAATAATGAATGAATACAAAAAGGCAGATTACAAAGACAGAAAAAGAATCCCAAGTAAAAAAAGGAAAAAAGAGTCCTATACAAATACCAAAAAGATCACTAAAAAAATTACTATCATGAATTAAAGTGTCATTATGTTAAATCATGAGATATTTAAATTCTTTTCAATATCATAACAGTTCAGAGACTATTAGTTTAACCAAAAATTTATAAAAATAAACTAAATATACGCAGCAAGTATACTGTTTTTTTTAATTTAACCAAACAATTCAGAAATGAAGGTTTACATCGCATACTTCATCCATTAATTAAATTAAAGTTAATATTTAGTTCTTGTATATTTTCTTTCTTCTTCTTGTGGAGCTCTGCCAGGAACCCTCGACAGTGGCGATTACCCTGGCAAATTCTTTCTTGTGTATGCTGTCTGAAATATCTACTCCATCGTTCATTCAAACCAGTCCATTCGCGAATATTGCACTGCATCCAGGACATCTGTCTCCTTCCAGACCTTCGGCGACTCTCTAAAATACCATTCAAAATTAAGTAGAGCAAGTGATTATATTTTCCCTCTAATCTCTGTATACTCTACAAAGCGCAAATACGCCCAATTATTGAATATGGCAGTCATCTCTGGAGTGGCGCCCCCCAATACCTACTGAATACCCTCGACGCTGTCCAAAGGCGTGCTATACGGCTGATTGATGATCCATCACTGACTGATGGATTGCAATCACTAGAACACAGACGCAGAGTCGGTATTTTAAGTTTATTCTATAGATACTACCACGGGAATTGCTCAGAAGAACTTGCATCTTTGGTCCCTCCTCCACCCACTCGCAACAGAGTCACTCGCTTCACTCAATCGCAGCATCCATTCACAGTGGACCTTCAACATATACGAACAAGTCGCTTCTCGAACTCCTTTATTAACACAGCAGCCCGACTGTGGAACGATCTTCCGAATTCTGTGTTTCCATCTTCGTACAACCCGGGTCTTTTTAAAACCCGAATTAATAAACTCTTTTCTAGATTGCAAACCCCTCCCAACGCTACGTAGTGCGCTTCTTCGGAAGAGTAAAATGGACCCAAATCCTAATAGCTGGCGTACCCTACGTAGACATGTTAAAAAAAAAAAAAAAATTAATCCACAAGGAACAATATTGGGTCCAATACTGTTTATTTTATATGTAAACGAGATGCTTAAAATGCCAATAGTTGGTAAGATCATATCCTATGGTGTTGATAAAGTAATAACTTTTGAAGAAAACACACGGAAAGAAATAGAATTAACAGCTAATAAATAGCTTAATAAATATGTTGAAAACTTGGTTCGATACAAATCTGCTGTCATTAAATGCCGTATAAACCTATTATATACCCTACAGCCTAAAGAAAAGCATTGCAAACATAAATATTACTATTATATGGATACCTCAAATAAATTCAACCATATTTAGGATGTGAAAATTAATTTACATTTTCTATAGACTACGGAACACAGTACCACTAAACTTGTTAAAAAACATTTGCTATGCATTAGCTCATACAGTATTACAATACGGAATTATTGGATGGGGAAGTTCGTATACCTAAATCAACATTGTTGCCGCTCGAATATACATAGAAAATCTTGATAGTAATTATGCTAAAAAAACTATACGACTTCCAAACAAAAATTTGTTCAAACTCTTTCCAGTCCCGCCACTATCAAGAATATACTTAAATAAATAGATTTTAAAGCAAATTTAATTAGCGGATTTGACTCACCTACTAAGTATGAAATCATCAAGTTAAAAAAAAATATGTAGGTACCTATATATCAAAATTGGGTATAAGTCAAAATAAAAAAAAAGGAAATTATAAATAAAAAAAAGGAAATTGTCTATATTGCCACAGTAACTATACATGTGGCAACTTTGTTATAATTACTTTAACTCCACCCACATATTTGGCAACATTTTAAAATTAATGTAACTTCGCTAACACATGTGGCAAAGTTGTAAACGCTGAGTGAAGTATGAATATATTGTTAATTCTGTTAAGTTTAGACGAAAACGTTCGGTCGTTATTATAAAAAAAATATTGGGGAAAAAAACTAATTTATTTATTTGTTAATTTTAAATTGGATTTCCTCTCTGATAACACAAAAGCTCTAGATTCGTTAAAAAATAGTTTTTTTTGTGAACCTACCTACATTTATTCATTTATTTATTTAATGCTGCTTCTCGGGCAACTAACAGGTACAATGTCAAATATTCATTTAACACGCACCCAATAACAAGTTGACACATTCTAGAGACTTATTATTAATCGTCTCACTGGTCCAGACTGAAAACACAATTAAAAACTGTGTGTCCACCGGGAATCGAGCCCGGGACCTTTGGATCAGCAGTCAGATGCCCAACCAACTGAGCCACGAAGGCCGACTATACTGATTAGAATATTACAATATATACTGATTTTATATGAAAACCATAATGTATGTAAGTATATAAAAATGAAAAAAGAAATAGATAAAAAATATGAATTCCATTTGAAAAATTATCAAATAGATTTTTTTTATAATTAAATATATACCTAAGCAGCATATCAAGTTTCTGTTTTATGTTAATGGTCATTAATTATATATTTTTTTTAATTTGTCTAAGCAAATTTTACCGCTTTTGACGATAATTGCATTTTTTTCACAAGTTTAAACACATTTACATAAAATGGTAAATTTTCGTAAATAAACAATAAAAAACAGTCGTAAATCTCCAACATTTAGTTGTTGAAGCCGGATCCAGAAATAAAAAGGATGTTGAGAGAGAGAAAAAGAAAACGAGAGGAAGAGGAGAAGGGGGGGGGGGAGGGATATAATTTTATTTTTGTTCCTCGCTCAGAGAATAAAAGAAATACCTAATGTTTTTGTCTATGGTTTCATGGACCGTTCCTCGTTAAAGCAGACTAGTTTATTTCAAATTTAGAGATACATTTTTACCCACTTCCAAACCTATGTAGTAGATCTCTTTAAACTAAACAAGAAAATATATTTTTTTTATTTTATTATTTTGATTAAAACTATTAAATTTATTGAATGAACTCTGCCCAATATAGTTAATGAATGGATCTTGTTGTTCTAAATAAATCTATTACTGAAAAACGAAATTGATTTTAAAGCAGGAATTTTTTTTTTTATTATTAATCAAATCGTTACAAATTTAAATGTAAATTACAATCAAATAGGTTTTAAAGTTCCATGATATGTTTCATAATAACCCTCTTTAATTGAGATAAAATCTCGTGTTAAATGCTGGGAGTATCTATTTTGTAATTTTTACACTCACCACAACATAACACATCTACTAATTAATACACAAAACATTTAATCACTCAAGTCTACATTTATATAAAGATAAATCAATTGTTTACATGCAAAGATTGTGTAAAAAGGTCAAACAAATAAAAAGCTACACAAAAACAAGAATGAAATAAACAAAAAAATAAATCAGTAAATTTTTTGATTTTATTCTTAAATATATTGTTATTTAATATTTTTATTATTGCATAATATGCGCAAACATTGGATTTTTTTCCCTGTCGGGAGTCAAAGATATTTTTTAACAGATTTTTAATTATCTCAATAGAGACGAAGTTGGAATATTTATTGTAGGAGAACCGGGAAATCAAGGCACCTACAGGGCTTACGACCTGTCATCGGCTGGTTTACGTGATCACTTTATGCGCTTGCGCAACGTTCACCAATTATGCCTTTTAATGAGATCCCTATCAATTCAATTTTGAAAGTTCTATATATTGTAATACTGAAATTCTTTTCGCTTGAAAATAAGGAATTTTTACTACAGCCATCTATGGGTGAAATTATGAACAACAATCTTATTATTTTTATTTATTTTGTTGGAACGCCATCTATTGAGATTATTTACAAAAAACCAATTCTCTCAATAGATGGCGTTCCAACAAAATAAATAAAAATAATAAGATTGTTGTTCATAATTTCACCCATAGATGGCTATAGTAAAAATTCCTTATTTTCAAGCGAAAAGAATTTCAGTATTACAATATATAGAACTTTCAAAATTGAATTGATAGGGATCTCATTAAAAGGCATAATTGGTGAACGTTGCGCAAGCGCATAAAGTGATCACGTAAACCAGCCGATGACAGGTCGTAAGCCCTGTAGGTGCCTTGATTTCCCGGTTCTCCTACAATAAATATTCCAACTTCGTCTCTATTGAGATAATTAAAAATCTGTTAAAAAATATATTGTAATTTTGTTTGTGAGTTCTACATAATATAATTTGTACACTGGCACTCTTATTTCCAAACGGCAATTTCTTCCAACCAACCAACATAGTTCACATTGTTCAGCATTGTGAACTAAGTATAACCACCCATTTTAAATATAGTGCCTTTTTAGGTGACACGAAACTGTGTTTTGGGATACACGTTCGTATCGTGCTTCCTTTTACAAGACAATGCACACCTGTCGCTGGTTACCCTAAATTTTGGGATATGCCGTGATGGTATGAATGAATGAATTAATGTAAATATTGTTAAATATGTACTCCAAACATCAACTTTATACTTTTTTACAATTAGAGTAATTTTGTGACTATTTCGTTTATATTCACGACTTATTTCTGTTCTCCGCTATCTTCCCCTGGTCTTTTGCAAAGAAAAATCGACAGGATATAACAAACTTCAAGAGCATAATTAATTTTAGCCGGTCTCTTCGCCATACTAATAAATTGTCGACTTATCAGTCCGTGAACCATCGCGGGTTGGCCGAGATAGGAGAATGATGGAGAGCATCACAAAATATAAAAGTTTCCTTGGAAAATAATATTTCACTTGGGAAATTCAAAAAAATTACGAAAAAAATCACTCGAAAACGACCCGGCTGTTATTCACTCTCTTAAATTTTGACACTTGTCAAGTTTGAGAAGACAACCAGTATTGAGGTAGGCAGCGAGAATGAGATACATGGTTTTTCCCATCCATCCACGTTTCATATGTACAAAGTATTAAGTTTGATGTCTGTAAAGTATTAAGGGGGGACTGCTGCCAACGTACCTATTTTTCAATTTGATAGGCCATCATTATTTCTTATCAAATCGTTTTGAAAAAAATTATTTAGATAGTTTGGGTATTCATAAAGAAAAATGTATCTTTACTTTTTGATAATATTCTGTATGAATTCTTGTAGAAAAATAATGGCATACCCCGATTTTCAACGTTTATCTTATATTTTTAATAAGGCGTAATTTAACATATTTTTGTTATATTAAAGAAGACAAAAATATCTAGAAAAATACAATTTTTCAACGTTTATTTTAGAAAATAAACCTAAAAAACATTTATTTTCCATTCAGCGCCATTGCGAAATATAAGTTTTTTTGGTTTATTAACTTAACCTGATGCATTAATGCAACGTTACATCGTATTTTTCCAGATATTTTGATCTTCTTTAATTTATAAAAAAATATAATGCTCTATACCTTATAGTTTTTTAAAAATTTAAGATAAATATCAAAAATTGGGCTATGCTTATTATTTTCCTACAAGAATATATACAGAACATAATTAAAAAATTAAGGTATATTTTTATTTATTAATATCCAAACTAACTAGGTCATTTTTATCAAAATGATTTGTTTTGTAGTAATGACGCAAATTCAAATTGAAAAAATAGGTACGTTGGCAGCAGTCCCCCCTTAAGTGGATCTGCTCCGAAACTACTTCACGTTAAAATACTCGAAAAGGTTTACAGAAAGAAATTGATTTTTTCAATTGTATTAGTTAAAATATTATGCCACAAGGAATCACAATCAATTTATGAAGATAGTTAATAACTATAATATAATTAATGCATACATACCATCACGTCATGTCCATCACGGGGTAGGCAGAGAGAACCGTACGCCACTTACTTCTATCTTGACATACATTCATTGCCTCGTTAACACTCATACATCGCCTTATACATGTTCGTCTGTTGTTCACGCTTCTAACATTTCCGTCTTTCAAAATACCGTTCACATGAACGTGCCACCCCTTCCTTGGGCGGCCCCGACCTGTCATTCCTATATTCCATTCTTGTCCGCAATGTATATTTTCTTCGTCAGGCGTTCCTCATTCATTCTACCCATGTGACCAAATATAATCAATAACACTAATAATGTACGACGAATAGTTATGGAGTTATTAAAAAAACGAGTAGGTTGTGGCCAACACTAAACTCCTCACCAACAAGTCATTCTATAATGTATTCAAATTTTGTATAGATAATTTTTAGAATTATCATAAAATGAGTTTGTAAAATTATTTTATATATAAATATTTTATTATTAAAACTTGATATCTCTTCAATGCCATTTTATGAAAGTAATGTGCCTTTTTACCAATTTGAAAATAAAAATTTCAAATTTTAAGTTTCCTGAGCTTGAGGTTACATTGAAATATTTGACATTTAAAAAAATGAGAAGCACTATTCATAAATCGTTCAAAATCTAATGGGCTCGAAGCGAGTATTAGATATTGTGGAATCTCTCTATAATTCTAAAGGGAGATTTCTTATTCTTGTTTCGTGGAATCTGGGAGTTTCAATTTAAAAAGACATCTTTTCATCAATTGAAAAGCAATCATGAAATGATCTACTTACATCTATATATAACTTTCTTAAAGTTTTTATACTTAAGAAAGTACCCATTGAACGGTTCTGAACCTAGCTATGAAGCTATAAACCAACCTCCATAGATATCACTGCTATACCTTTCATTGTTTTTAATTTTTATACATCAATATAATAAACATATTTTACAGATATACCTACATATTTGCAAAATTTGAAAATAATTGAATAAGTACTTTAGCACGCCGTACATAGCACACAACACATAGCACACACATACAGATACATTGTGATGAAACTTTCAGAATACAATCTCAGCATGATACTAGTTGATAATCTGCAATAAAAAAATACCCTTAAAAATTGCGAAATCATTACTCCCCACTATATCCCCTTGGGTAAGTGAGGAGTAAAAAACTGTATAAACATTGATTTATATGTACTACGTATGTAAAATATAATTAATAACAATAAATAAAATGACAGC
Organism: Molanna angustata; assembly: GCA_963576475.1. NCBI lineage: Eukaryota > Metazoa > Arthropoda > Insecta > Trichoptera > Molannidae > Molanna > Molanna angustata. The sequence continues at coordinate 37,580,210 of OY754971.1, read as the reverse complement.
TTGAATCTAAAAGAACGAAATGTATGAAACTTCAACAACAGACGAACATATATGATACGATGTATGAGTGTTGATGAGGCATCCTCTCTCACATCCCGCAACCTCTATCTCCCTCCTTCCTTTGTTGCTGTGATTTTATTTTATTTATTTTTATATTTTACATTATTTAATAATGTTACGTGTTTATATTTCTGTTTGTTTTTTGTCATGAATTTACCTACCTACAATTTATGACCTCACGTTGATTTCGTTGGTTGAAAGAAAATACCTTAAGGCAGTAAATCCGCCATTGTATACATTAATTACACATGGAAGTAAATAAATAAATAAATAAGATAAATATAATTTACATATTTATAACTAAAAAGCTTTGTATTTGACTTTTGTCTTTGGTTATGAAATTTAATTACCTATCTACTAGTTGCATGTAATACATGAGATCCAACTGTCGATAGCGATAGTATGTATAGTTGAAGAATAAGAATCAAACTATAAACCCATAAATCCAAATTATTGAAAATTTTTACACATGTTGGTATTGTGGCGAAATATTTATAATTTGAAACATGGAACGATTACTAAGAAAAACAAAATGTTCTACCAAACGAGAGTCTATAAATACTGGAAAACCAACGAAAACGGACAGTGCCAATTTTGAAATCTCTCACGCGACAGTTCACTTATCTTTTGTAATATTGTTTATTTAATTATTGTGAATAAAACTATAAATAATTGATATTGATTTTCACTATTCGATCTATGTACATTAACACCTGGTAATATATAGAATATTTCATAAATAACATAATTATTACAGTATGTATGTCAAGATAGGACAGTATGGAGATCATTCCTTTGATCCTACCCAGAATGTGAAAACAGCATGATGGTATGTATGTATGTTTGGAGATTAGTATCAAACTATTAAGTCTTCTTAGATATTGTGTGTAGGCTACTTCCATACAAATTGTATGAAACAATGTCGTCACTACATTCAATTTTTATAAAAATTGTTAAAAAAATTTGCGATTCGCTAATACAATTGTAATATTTTTTATAGAAAATTAAATATTCTAGTTGGGATGTTTCGGCTTTTTTCGATATTTTTAAAAAAATTGGAAATGTAGGCAGTTAAACTCATAAATTTATCATAAAAAAAATATTTTTCTTAATAAAAAATGTTTGAGAAACCCTGGAATTTTTTTAAAAAAACTAATTTGAGATTTTGTATTTGTCTATGTTTGTACCAAATTTCAGTGTTCTAGCTTTTATGGTTTCTGAGATACATGGAAAAATACACCAAAAATTCACCATTCTGAGTATAAAAGTTTTGTAGGCTTATAAGTGTTTATATATTTTGAAATTTTGGGCTCTGAAAATTGAGCGGATCAAAAGTTATAAGGCGGGGACAGACAGACACACACACGCACAGACACACAAAACTCACATAAAATGTTCTAATCCGAATTCTGAGTAAATCCATGTACGGGAACATATATGCTGCGAGGCCTCTAGTTGGTGTTATTAGCATACAAAAAGTCCACTACACCATACAAAATGTTCCTTCGTACACGCATCTTGGCTTAATAATGTCGATTCATTCAGAGAATTGAATTCTCATGAACTAATCGACAGTTGGATTAATGAACTTATCGAATGTTTCATTATAAACCCATGATTCAGCAACGGTTCAACATAAATATATATTACAATTCAACAATACATATTATCCTTTTTTATAATAGTACTTTGAGTATTTTTTACATAATCCCTATATGGGGTTGGCAGAGAGAACCGAACGCCCGTCTCTTCTTACTTGCCATACATGTTTTGCATTATTTAATCCATATTATAGCGTCATACATGCCATCCTATTACATATTCAAACTTTGCATGTTCCCATGTTTCAAAATCTCATTTATATGATCATGCCGACTATTTACCTACTGGCCTCTATATAGATCTCCTTTCACTCTTTTCAGCCTTGTATACTTTCTTTGTCAGGCGCTCCTTCTTTTATTCTCTAACTGGAGCATAAAAAGCTATTGAAGAAGTTCATAAGAATTACAGCAATAACTGATCACTACAGTACAATAATTGCCTTTTCTGGCAAAAAATCTTCGACAAAAAAGATCAGTAGAGTTATTGAGAAAATAAATATTCCTGAACTCGAACAAAATATAAGGAATGAAAGATGGAATGAGATACTTTCATCGAATGAAGTAAACTATGCAACGAATAACTTTATTAGGACTCTATCCTATCATATAAACAAAGCAATCGAAGTGAAAATCGTATCGAAAAATAGCCACATAAAAATTAAGCCTTGGATTACAGATGGATTACTATTCTGTATCAGAAAGAGAAATAAACTCCATAGAGAAATGTTAAGGTTAAACAATCCCCAAACCACTACCTTCTACAAACGTTACCGTAACATCTGTAACTCCTTGATTAAAAAAACAAAAGAAAATTACTATAGATCAAAAATTATTGAAGCTAACTTTGACAAAAAAGAAACATGGAAAGTCATTAAAGAAATTACCTACTAGCCCACATACTGCTAATCAATCCCCCACTACGCTAAAAATAGATGGAAGAACTGTAGACTTTGATAACCAACCTGAGAAGATATTGGAACACATAAACACTTACTACAACAATGTTGGAAACAAACTTGCTGACAAAATTCTAAATCAAATTAATTGCTCCGAAGCTGAACTAGTACAGAAAATTCATAATTTACCTTCATTAACAAATGCACAATTGATATTTGAGCCAACCTGTGAATTAGAAATTATTAACATAATAAAAAGTCTCAAATCAAATAGTGCACCAGGCATTGATGGTATTCCTTCACACGTTATTAAAAATAACTACCGATATATTGCTAAACCGCTGGTCCACATAATAAATCTTAGCCTAAAAATTGGTATATTTCCAGATGCTCTCAAAAACTCTATTATAATTCCCATCCATAAACATGGAGCTACGGATGAAATTCAGAATTATCGCCCCATATCACTTTTAAGCACTGTCTCAAAGGTATTCGAAAAAGTTGTAAAAACTAGATTGGTCAACTTTTTAGATAAAAATCAATTGCTATCCAACAACCAATTCGGTTTTCGCAAAAATATGAGTACAGAAACTGCTCTATTGCACTTAACAAAATCAATTTACAATTCTGTAGACAAAGGGAAAAAATGTTTGACAGTATTCCTTGACCTATCAAAAGCTTTTGATACAGTCTCACATTCCATTTTATTGGGTAGGCTTTCTCAGATTGGAATTAAATCCAGCTCTCTGAATTGGTTTACCACATACCTAAAAAATAGAACACAGACTACTAAACTCAAAAATCATCATTCATCCTCTCTAGATATTAACTATGGAGTTCCACAGGGCAGTGTTTTGGGTCCTATCCTATTCCTCATTTACATAAATCAATTATGCGATATGGAAATTAAGGAAAGCATTATTTCATTTGCTGATGACACTTCATTGATTTTTCACGGAGATACTTGGGATAATGTCTTTACTATTGCGCAAAGAGAGGTTTTTAAAGTAAAAACTTGGCTAGAGTATAACCTTTTGACCCTTAACGTGACAAAGACCAAATATCTTACCTTTGGCATAAAAAATAGACCTCTACTATCGGCCAATCATACACTAACTATTCATGACTGTCATAATGGTGTACCTTGTCACTGTTTACCTCTGGAGAGAGCAGACTCTATCAAATGTTTGGGAGTAACTATAGACTCATCACTTAGATGGGATAAACATATAGAACATGTCACTAAAAGAACACGTCAGTTGGTATATATCTTCAGGAGTATAAGAAATATTGTCGACCATCGAACTATCAAAACTATTTACTACGCACTATGTCAATCCATCATTACTTATGGCATTCTTATTTGGGGCAACTGCGCAAATTCAATATTAAATTCCCTTTACAAGAGTCAAAAACTTGTAATCAAAATTATTTTGTCCCGCCCTATAAGATTCCCTACTCGAAACCTTTTTGAAAACTTCAAAGTCCTAACTCTACATCAACTCTACACTAAATGCCTTATTTGCTACTTTACATTTAAAGACACCGATAAAACACGATCACAACAAACAAGATCTACACGTACGTCATCTCACTTAAACTACCATATACCTCATCCAAACACTAGCCTTGCTCAGCGACACTATTCATATCAAGCTCCCACTATTTACAATACCATCCCAGATTCTATTAAAAATATCAATAACTACCAAAGGTTCAAAAGGGAAATAACCCTATGGATCATCGAATCAAACCCACCACAGTAACTTCTTTCTCATTTCTTTAACTTATTGTTTGTTTACTGTATGTATGTGTGTGTGTGTGTGTGAGGGTGTGGTGTGTGTGTGTGTGTGTGTGTGTGTGTGTGTGTGTGTGTGTGTGTGTGTGTGTGTGTGTGTGTGTGTGTTTGTGTGCGTGTGTGTGCTGTGTGTGTATTTTATATGGTTCAGTATATTACGTGTGTATGGAGAGTGCCTGTGCATGTATGTTAGGAAGTGTATGATCAATTGTGCTAAATCCACTTTAAAATAATGTTGTTTAACTTACAAAACCAAAGACTGCATCCAATATAACACAGGGATTATCCCTAGCATATTGGAGAGCAAAACCTCTAATTGACAACAAAGCGCAAGAGAGTGTCAATGGTCTGGATGTGTCTGTGTACCCTTCCATTGTCTCTGTCTCAAATATATACATAATATTTTTTTTTATATATACCTTTAATATTGATGTCAAACCTCTTAATGTACAATGTCATGTTTATTATAAATAAATAAATAAATAAAAACATTAGTAACTCTTTTTTACTCATTTCGGTGCAATATTCATATACCTAGATCCGGTGCAATAACACTTATCGTCCATTTTATTTATTTTCTGCCTCGTCTGTTCCAACAGTTGGGGTTTAGGGGTCTTTTTTTTTAATTATAGACCCTTCTGTCCTGTAATATTTATTTAGGCCATGTCTCTGCAGTTGGTTTCGTCTTCGCACGATCCAGGAATTCTTTGGTATTCCTCCAGATGAAAGTCGAGGAAGATCTATGGAAACTTCTTGGTTTACCGTATGATCTGGCGGTCAGCGTTCAACGTGCCCGAACTGTCTTTCCTCTATATATTTTTATTTTATTTTTTTTTATTTTTATAAATAGTCAACAGCTGTACATTTTTTTTACATATATAAGACAATTACATATAAAATGAGCCAATAACAGACTATTATATATTAGTAATTCACATAGAACACGTACACACATTCATAGAAAACATGTATATATGAAAATATAAAATAACATAGGAGAAAAAATATTTATAACTGCATGAATACAAAATAATGAGAGTATAGTCACATCGTCACTGAAGGGGTCACATAAAAATCAATGGTGTGTTAGTGTTACCTACAACGGCACTGCATTTACGACCGTGCGATGATTCATTAAATTTCAACATTAATGTGCGAGTGACCTATCTCCAGCAATGAGTAGTTTACAAAATAAAAAATAAAATCCAATATAAATTTAGTAGTATAAAAGATATTTATCCAGTATAAAAGATATTTCGAAAATTTGTATAATATGGCGTGTGCTTGTGTGTATGTGTGAGTGAGTGTGTGTGCATGTGTGAGTGTGAGAGGATTTATGTGTTATAGTAAGTTAGGGAGCCGTTAAGGGGTAATATAATACGGTAAGGATTTGTTTTTTAAAAGTATCGATATTTAAATGAAAAGGGTCAATTGAGTTAAAAATTTGATTATAAGAATAGCAACTTCGGTTGATAAATGAATTTTTGTAAGAGTTGGTTTTACACGTGGTGATTTTGAAAAGTTCGTTCTGTCTGGTGGGTCTAGTAGGGACTCTATAATTTATAAGGCTTGTAAGTTCGGGGCAATCAATCGAGTTATTAATCTATATTATAAATTTGAATGTTTGTATGTATCTATGTATGTGTTGAATGCGCTCCTAAGCCGTTCATCCAATTGCAATGAAACTTTGGTGAATTGTCGAGAGTATACCAGGGATGGTTTCTGGATCAAAAATTTTTTTCTTCTTCTTCTTCTTCATCCACCTTCATTTTACCTATGAAGGTGGATTATCCTGGGAACCGTTCATCTGATTGCAATGAAACTTTGATGAATTGTCGAGCGTATGCCCGGGATGGTTTCTGGATTAAAAAAATTCTTCTTCTTCTTCATCGGGTATTAGGTCATTTTACCTATGAAGTGGACTATCCTGGGAACCGTTCATCCGATTGCAATGAAACTTTGGTGAATTGTCGAGCGTATGCCCGGGATGGTTTCTGGATTAATTTTTTTTTCTTCTTCTTCTTCTTCATCGAGTATTGGGTCATTTTACCTATGAAAGTGGACTATCCTGGAAACCGTTCATCCAATTGCAATGAAACTTTGGCGAATTGTCGAGCGTATGCTCGGGATGGTTTCTGAATTTAAAAAAATTCTTCTTCTTCTTCGGGTATTAGGTCATTTTAACTATGAAGGTAAAATGACCTAATACTCTGGGAGAAGAAGCTTCAACTGTCCTTCCATCTCTTCGCAGGTCTTCCAGGACATTTTTTGGATTTAAACTTTTTTCTTCTTCTTCTTCTTCATTGTGTATTTGGTCATTTTACCTATGAAGGTGGAGTATTGTAGAAGAATAAGATGCAACTGTCCTTCCATCTCTTCGCAGGTTTTCCAGGACGGTTTCTGGATTCAAACTTTTTTCTTCTTCTTCTTCTTTATCGCGTATTTGTTCATTTTACCTATGAAGTTGGAGAATCCTGGAAAAAGAAGGTCCAACTGTCCTTTCATCTCTTCGTAGGTCTTCCCAGTATTGTGTCGGGAATTAAACTTTTTCTTAACCTACTGAAGGGACGGGAGGTAATGAAGGGAAGGGAGGTACTGGTGGGTCTGACGGGACGGGTGGTACTGAAGGGTCTGAAGGGACGGGAGTAACTGAAGGGACGGGAGTAACTGAAGGGACGGGAGTAACTGAAGGGAGTAACTGAAGGGACGGGAGTAACTGAAGGGACGGGAGTAACTGAAGGGACGGGAGTAACTGAAGGGACGGGAGTAACTGAAGGGACGGGAGTAACTGAAGGGACGGGAGTAACTGAAGGGACGGGAATAACTGAAGGGACGGGAGTAACTGAAGGGACGGGAGTAACTGAAGGGACGGGAGTAACTGAAGGGACGGGAGTAACTGAAGGGACGGGAGTAACTGAAGGGACGGGAGTAACTGAAGGGACGGGAGTAACTGAAGGGACGGGAGTAACTGAAGGGACGGGAGTAACTGAAGGGACGGGAGTAACTGAAGGGACGGGAGTAACTGAAGGGACGGGAGTAACTGAAGGGACGGGAGTAACTGAAGGGACGGGAGTAACTGAAGGGACGGGAGTAACTGAAGGGACGGGAGTAACTGAAGGGACGGGAGTAACTGAAGGGACGGGAGTAACTGAAGGGACGGGAGTAACTGAAGGGACGGGAGTAACTGAAGGGACGGGAGTAACTGAAGGGACGGGAGTAACTGAAGGGACGGGAGTAACTGAAGGGACGGGAGTAACTGAAGGGACGGGAGTAACTGAAGGGACTGGAGTAACTGAAGGGACGGGAGTAACTGAAGGGACGGGAGTAACTGAAGGGACTGGAGTAACTGAAGGGACGGGAGTAACTGAAGGGACGGGAGTAACTGAAGGGACGGGAGTAACTGAAGGGACGGGAGTAACTGAAGGGACGGGAGTAACTGAAGGGACGGGAGTAACTGAAGGGACGGGAGTAACTGAAGGGACGGGAGTAACTGAAGGGACGGGAGTAACTGAAGGGACGGGAGTAACTGAAGGGACTGGAGTAACTGAAGGGACGGGAGTAACTGAAGGGACGGGAGTAACTGAAGGGACGGGAGTAACTGAAGGGACGGGAGTAACTGAAGGGAGTAACTGAAGGGACGGGAGTAACTGAAGGGACGGGAGTAACTGAAGGGACGGGAGTAACTAAAGGGACGGGAGTAACTGAAGGGACGGGAGTAACTGAAGGGACGGGAGTAACTGAAGGGACGGGAGTAACTGAAGGGACGGGAGTAACTGAAGGGACGGGAGTAACTGAAGGGACTGGAGTAACTGAAGGGACGGGAGTAACTGAAGGGACGGGAGTAACTGAAGGGACTGGAGTAACTGAAGGGACGGGAGTAACTGAAGGGACGGGAGTAACTGAAAGGGACGGGAGTAACTGAAGGGACGGGAGGTACTGAAGGGACGGGAGGTACTGAAGTGACGGGAAGTACTGAAGGGATGGGAGGTATTGAAGAGTCTGAAGCGACGGGTGGTTATGGAGGACGATTTTTAATTATACAGGCAATACGAAGTTTGCCGGGGGTTCACTAGTGATTTTATAAAGGAACAGAGCATCGGTTAGAGTTCTTCTGTTTTCGAGACTCATTAAATTATAGGTTTGAAGAAGAGTGAGATAATCGTCAACATTTGAGAAACTGAATCTATAGTTTAATTGTCTGATGAATAATTTTTGAATTCTTTCAATTTGGTTTTTATATAATATTTGGTAAGAAGGGTCCCAGATAATTGACGAGGATTCGAGATGACTCCGAACAAGAGCATAGTATAATATAATATAGGTACGTTTTATAATCTCGGAATTGTTTAGTATTTCTGAATAGAAAGCCTAGCATACGGTAAACTTTATATACGGTAGCATACGGTACCGGTTATATGGTCAAAATGTCTCTCGAAGGAAAGTTTACTGTCAACATAGACCCCCAATTCTTTTATAACCTTTTTTTTTTCAACGGCTATACTATCTTTTGAATATTCGTAATTTAGTTGGGTTTTATTTCTTGAGAAAGTAATGGAATAACATTTGGAATAATTTATTATTAGGGATAATTTATTGTGTTTGTAATATTGATAAAAGGTCTTTTTGAAGATTATTACAGTCTTCCTTCTATCATACAATCTGTATCAATAACACATAAGGATACTCAAACTGCCCATCTTAGCATACGCATTTCAGCAGTGTCAGTAGGAGTTATGCAGTATCCAGCATTTATCTATTTTTTGATATATCAAATAATATTTTTTAAAAGTTGCATATACACAAACCTTGGATGTTTCCCTGACGGGAGTCAATGATATTTTTATGACATTTTTTTAACATCTTAAAAGACACGAAGTTGGAATATTGTAGAAGAAATAGGAACTCAAGGCACATATAGGGCTTACGACTTGTCACCACGTTCACCAATTACGCCTTCTTATTGATTTCCCTTATCAATTTTGAAAGTTCTATACATTTTAATAATGAGGTTCTTCTATAATACTTCAACTTCGTCTCTATTGAGATATTAAAAATGTCTTGTTTTCTAACGATTTGTTTGTTAATATTTAAATATAAAGAACTTTCAAAATTGCATTGTAATATTAAAAAAGTTTCAATTACATACAAACATACATACATACCATCACGCCATATCCCTTACGGGGTAAGCAGGGAGAACCGACCGCCACACTTCTCTATTTTTGCACACATTCCTAGCTTCCTTTACATCCATGCATCGTCTCATACATGCTCGTCGATTATTCAAGCTTCTTATATTTCCTTATCCAACTGTCGATTTGTTCAGGAGAACTTTGTTCTCTTAACATATCGACAATGTATCAAGCCAGAATACGCGAGAATTGTATGGAGAGGTCTACTTTTTTCACGGCTTTTCCAACTTTGAAGTCAAAAAACACCAACTTAGAGGCTTCGCAGCATATATGTTCCATACACGGATTTACTCAGAATTCGGAGTAGAACATTTCGTGTGTCTGTGTGTCTGTGTGTGTGTGTGTATGTCTGTGTGTGTGTGTGTGTCCGTCCCCCCCTTATAACTTTTGATCCGCTCAATTTACAGAGCCTAAAATTTCAGAATATATAAACAGTTACAGGCCTACAAAACTTTTATACTCGGAATTTTGAATTTTTGTTTCAGTCAGGGGTTATCAACTTTTGAATTTTTATTTTATTTTTCCCTATATCTCAGAAACCATAGAACGCTGAAAATTGGTATAAACATAGACAAATACAAAATCTCAAATAAGTTTTTTCAAAAAAATTCCAGGGTTTCTCAAACATTTTTTATTAAGAAAAGTATTTTTTATGATAAATTTATGAGTTTAACTGCCTATATTTCCTTTTTTTTTTTAAATATCGAAAAAAGCCGAAACACCCCAACTAGATAATTTAATTTTATATAAAAAATATTAAAATTGTAACAGTACATCTCAAATTTTTTTTAACAATTTTTATAAAAATTGAATTTACTGACGACATCGCTTCATACAATTTGTATGGTAGTCACCTATACACAATATCAAAGAAGACTTAATAGTTTGATACTTCATCTCTAAACATACATTATACATATACCATCATGCTGTTTTCATATTCCGGGTAGGAAAAAAAGACTGACCTCCATACTATCCTATCTTGACTACCTAGGTACATGTGTTGTATAGAAAACTAAATATCATAAAATAATAAATAATTTGTATTTATGGGTTTGGTACTTATTCTTCAACTATACAAACTATCGCTGTCGACAGTTGGATCTCATGTGTTACATGCAACTAGTTTTATAATATCATTCACATGGTGATGCCATCCCTTTCTGGGGCGGCCCCTGCTATTCACTCGATCTCTTACACCCATGTATATTTTTTTGGTCAGTCGTTCATCATTCATTCTTTCAATATGTCCAAACTACCTCAAGGAAGTCACTTTCATTTTACTTATAATACTCTTCTTCATCTTGCATTCGCTCCTTATGTCCTCATTTTTTATTCTATCATATATCGTTCTATTACTTACTCTTTTTAGTGATCTCATTTCCACAGCATTTATTCTACTTTCATGCGTCTTTTGCCACGTCCATGTTTCACTGGCATACATCAAAGTGGGCACTACAATATTGAAGTCCAATCATAACAAGACTCACTTTGATTAAAATAATGTTAAAATATATTTTTCCCTTAGTAATGTAAGTAACAATTTTATCCGTATGCATAAAAATTGTTATGTAGATGATTCTAGGTGTTGAAAACCCCTTGTGTTCGTTCTAAACTACGTCAGTCGTGTTTTCAGACCCTCTCACATATTGGAGTATCATAACAAGTATGGGATAAAAGTATGTACATACCTATACTTACCTAACATTCATTTTGTTTATATTATAGTAAAGTTATACAAAAAAGGATTACCTATATGAATATCATGGACTCATCGTGTTGGAACAAAAGTGTCTAACCACGAACGAGATTAGAAAACTTTGAAAATGGTAACTTAATTCAAAAACCACACATCAAACTATACTTATCTGGATAATATTATAATATTTGTTAAAACTAATTCGTCGTGGAATACATATGTGTGTAATAATTTAAAGTATATTTAAATTTATTTTTTGTTGTATTGTAGGTACATACTTCTATGATTATTTAATGTACATCAATTGTGGACAAAAGTAATTGGTCTGTCTTTTTTCATTTCTCTGTTTACATCCATGCATCGTCTCATACATGCTCGTCGATTATTAAAGATTCTTATATTTCCGTCTTTCAAAATATCATTCACATGCATAGGCGCCCGCAGGGGGGGAAAGGGGGGGCACTTGCCCCCCCCCCCCCCTAGATTGATTGAAAATAGTCAAAAATGTTACGTTCGGCACCCGCTTCTCATTGCTCGGGCCGATCATTCTTTTCCTGCCGTCTGCATTAAAACAATACTTAAAATATTTTGCCCCCCCTAGAAAATTTTCTGCGGGCACCCATGTTCACATGGTCATGCCATCCCTTTCTGGGGCGACCCCTGCTATTCGTTCCATCTCTTATATCCATGTATATTTTTTTGGTCAATCGTTCATCATTCATTCTTTCAATGTGTCCAAACCACCTCAAGGAATTCACTTTCATTTTACTGATAATATTCTTCTTCATCTTGCATTCCCTCATAATGTCCTCAAATGAGGACTAATATTTAATTTTTCAATAAATACATGCATACATACCATCACGCCATGTCCCTAGGCAGAGAGAACCGAACCCCACATTTTTCTATCTTGACACACCTTCATTGCATGGTCAACCTTCATACATCGTCTCGTACATGATCGTCTGTCGTTCACGCTTTTAACTTTAATATTTGAAATTTAAATTATAAAATATTTTATACAAGCCGGAAAACTCTGTCATGTTATGAATATTATTAAAGATAGCGCACCCCAATTTCTCTACAGTGAAAATTATCCTTGAATTTAGAGAACACTTAACCACAGAAGAGTTTCAAATGAGTTGATTTATCTTATGAAACTAAAATCGTTGGGAATTCTCACCTTTGCCATTCAAACTTTTCATCTAAAACGCCATAGAAAGGAAATACTTTTTCATCAACTAAAGTTGTTTGTATAATTCAAACATAAACAGAGTTTCTGTAAATCTCAGAGTTCTCACTATTATAGCCAGATAGTTGGCTCTCCCTGTCTCTCTCTCTTTCTGAGTTGGCATTGCCTCGAAACTTAAAACGACCACGATAAATAATACAAAAAGAGAGATGTCTCTGAAATAGCGGTTGAAAAAAAAAAACAAATTAGGAACTCCAAGAAGTCTTTAAAAATACTTAATTCATGGTGAATAGTTAATTACAAATTACTTCTTGTCTTTCCATCACCAACTGCTCTACAAATAAAGATTTAAATTCAACCTTTCAAACAATTTTATGGTATTTTATTGAAACCACAAAATCGATTTATTTGGTGATAAAATGTAAACATATCAACCAGCGAGTTTTTTTTTATTATATAACCGTCTTACTTATAAACGAAAATTATATATATATATATATATATATATATATATATATATATATATATATATATATATATATATATATATATATATATATATATATATATATATATATATATATATATATATATATATATATATATATATATATATATATATATATATATATATATATATATATATATATATATATATATATATATATATATATATATATATATATATATATATATATATATATATATATATATATATATATATATATATATATATATATATATATATATATATATATATATATATATATATATATATATATATATATATATATATATATATATATATATATATATATGTTATATTTGATGTTTTCACGGGTGAAATATGTTATAATATTTTTATCTCGGTTTTCCCGTGTCAGTAGGTCTTGACTAATCTTGTACGCTACGAGTCACTTGACGGTGAGCTTTCAGTGTGAGTAGACGATAGATATATATATATATATATATATATATATATATATATATATATATATATATATATATATATATATATATATATATATATATATATATATATATATATATATATATATATATATATATATATATATATATATATATATATATATATATATATATATATATATATATATATATATATATATATATATATATATATATATATATATATATATATATATATATATATATATATATATATATATATATATATATATATATATATATATATATATATATATATATATATATATATATATATATATATATATATATATATATATATATATATATATATACATATGTTATAATATTTTTATCTCGGTTTTCCCGTGTCAGTAGGTCTTGACTAAGACCATTTGTCTTCCGACGTTTCGCCTGAATATCACCAGGCATTTTCAAGGACTTAACGAAAAGCACGCGCGCGACACACGTCTACTCACACTGAAAGCTCACCGTCAAGTGACTCGTAGCGTACAAGATGGCCGCTTATGTCAAATATTGTTAGCACGACGTGATTGGCTCCTTGTGACACGCCCACCTGCTGTCGTGTTCGTTGGTAATAATATTTTATCATTATTTTTGTGTTGTGATTTATTGTTAATTTTAGTTGTGACATTAATATTATTATTGTTGTGTTTTGGGGTTATTTTCGCTATGGTATTATTAATATTATTATTGTATTGTTTGTCATATAAAATGTTCTTCCAGGTACTAGGCAAACGAACTCCGTCGTCCCGATTGTTCATTATATCCCTTCTCTTATATATTTCTATAGCTTCCCTGTAAATTCTGAGAGGTTCACTGTTTAAACTTGCTAATATTTTTGAATGGTCAAAATACAAAAAGATAGGTATATACAAATAAAATTTGAACACAGTGCAACTTAAAAATAGATTTGTTTACAGTTATATTTATAAAAGAAAAAAAAAAAGAAAAATAATATTACATAGATAGTCAAGATTCATTCATTACATAATATAATCATTTCATTATATGTAACAACAAACTCTTGTATGCACCATAACCCAATGCAAAGACATTGATCTGTGCCCCGTTCCACCATTGTACTTTTCAACTTTTCACTTTTCGCTTTGCGATTTGAGAATTTCGCAAAATGCAAAGCGTTCGCGTTCCACGAAAAAAAATGGTCACTTTGCGGCGTCGCCAAACATTTACAAAGTCTTTTCAATTGACGCTAGCGACACCTAGTGATAACTTAGTAGTACCGAGGGTTTCGCGCGTAGCGTACACAATCATTTTTGACACCGTTCGTTCTTGTCTGTTCTGTGATTTCGTTGTTGTTGTTGTTAGAAAATGAGCCGGAAGACAATATTAAGAAAAAAATAGCCGTGTTGGAGATAATTAATGAAAAGAAAGTAGTTATTTTTGGAGTAATTAGTGACACTATCACTAATACAGTGAAACAACAGGTGCTTCACTGAATTATTTGCTGTTGAGGAGACAATCATTTGCTTCTCTTGGTGCTGTTCTGTACCTAAAAATATGTGTAAATGAGTAGTGAAATAATCATATAAACTTAGAAAAAGCGGACATAATAATCATATAAACATAGTTTAAATTACCTAAAAAAATCAGAATAAATCGTGTACTTAATCAAGACATATTCACACTGAGTGCTATTTATGTATGCCGAAAGTATTCGAGGAACTGCGTAGGTAAAATATTTTCGAAATTTACCCTTTCTCTATAATTTCTTACAACCCCGTCTTCCTCACCCCTTTCTTACAATAATTTATGCAAAATTTTATTATAAATTTACTCAAAAATTCTAAACAAACAACTTCTACTTTCACAACTCGATGAATGGCAAATTTGAAATGTCAAAATATTCTTTTCAATTCATTCGCAAGGTTTGCAAAGTTTTTTATGAAAAGTAGCGATGGTCGAACAGAACGGCTTATTTGCTTTGCAATAGGCGTCTACTTTTCGCTTTGCACATTGCAACTTTTACTTTGCGAAAAAATGTAATGGTGGAACGAAAACAAGCCGACGAATTGCAAAGTGCAAAGCGCAAAGTTGAAAAGTACGATGGTGGAACGGGGCACTGCTCAAACTTATTTGCAAGTCTTGGAAGTCTCTGCATTGGTGAGCCAAACAAATATGACAGGATATTCATTTAAATGTTTTTTTAAGAACGTTTCGGCTAAAATAGGTGCGTTCCTATTCCACATAATCCAAGTTGATGTTCTATAACGCTGAAATAGGAAAGTTCCAGTTTTGGAATGTTCTTAATCCAAGCGAGTCACGAATCAGTTCAATTCCCTAATCCATAACCACATTTTAGTCGAATCAACTGTCAAAACGCTTTTAATTTTAGTTCACACCTATGTAATTGGAAGCGTACTAGTTATTTTCACAGCAGTCCGGGACATTATAATATTAAGTTAAAAACATAATATGTTTGTATACTAAAAATATGAAAATGGATAATTTACACGTGTTGCCTTATGTTGAAAATAAAAACCAAAGAATATAAGTGCAAATCAATTGAAATGTTAGGTTAGGCGACATCACGGCAACATGACATAAATAAACATGGCTGAACAGTGCGCAGTACGCATGCGTCAAATTACTATCTACGGTACCTACACTAATTTTGTAGATTTTAGTTTTAGGAACAACGTCCTCGTGACCTTAATTCTTAAATTTTAAACGTTCCTATTATAGTTTAAAAAAATACTGAATTGGATGTAATAATTTTTGTGCTGAAGTTGTGCTTCTATTTAAATTACAATGAAACTTTGTTTATTTCCACTTATTTATTTTAATTCCACAACTAGTTTTAAGAACTACCGTTCTCTTCTTCAGGTGGGTTTAAACTTACTTAAAAAAAATAAGTGGAAATAAACAATGTTGTATTGTTATTTTAATATTTTTAAAATGAATTTCCACAATGTAAAGGCCTCTAATTTTGAATATTTATCTAAGAGCCTTTATACTATCAAGCGAAGAGCATTTTGATAATGCCGGGCAGTTGAATCCGCAACTGAGATGAATGAATCGTGATAAATGATTGATTCTAAAAATTTTCACATTTCAGGTGTACAAGGTCCTGACGTACTTATCTGGGATTCTGTACTTCTTGTCCACAACAATCAATCCGTTTCTCTACAACATCATGTCCAATAAATTCAGAGATGCATTTAAGGTTTGTACATATATTTATTTTATCTTAATTTAATAAATTTTCAACTATATTTAATTAGGATGTTTAAGAAGTAAAAATGCAACAAACACAATGATCAAGCCTCCTTGAAATAAGTTTTGTGAGGTCCATAAATTAACTAAGTTTTGTGAGGTCCATAAATTAACTATATTACTTTATTTTAAAATTACATTGTTATCAAAAATGACATATAGGTACCATTATAGCTATGAAATGATCTTCCGAATTCTGTGTTTCCATCTTCTTACAACCCGGATCTTTTTAAGATCAGAATTCATATTTTCCTGAGCAGATTGCAAACCTCCCCAACGCTACGTAGTGCGCTTTTTCGGAAATATGTTGTATAATCGACCCAAATCCTAAACGATGGTATCTTCTACGTGGCCGAGAATCGAGTTACTACGTAACGAGTGGGTTGTAGATAACACTACACTCCCCTACCAAGTCACTCCACAAAGTATTGTTGTTTTTTTTTTTTATTGAAAATTTTCAGCATTTTCATGAAATGATTTTGTTTAATTTGGGTTCACTTGAAATATTTGGCAGTTAAAAAAAATAGGAAAAACTGCTCAGAATCTACTGTAGTCTAAGCGAGTATACAAATTTGCAAAATTTTAAAAGAATCGAATGAATACTTTAGTCTATAATTGATAAAGTAGAATAAATACACCGTACATAGTACAAAATATCACATAGTACACAGTACACAGCACACACAGACACATTGTGATGAAAATTTTAGAATACAATCTCAGCATGATACTTATTGATAATCTGAAATAAAAAATAGGTAACCTTAAAAATTGCGAATCCATAACTTCACACTATATCCTCTTGGGGTAGTGGGGAATAAAAATTATCACTCTGTATACATAGTAATTTTGGAAACAATGTCCCTGACCATAAATACTGTCCACAAATTAAAATGCGCGCAACGATCCATAGAGCGGCAAATGTTGGACATAAGTCTGAGGGATAGAATAACAAATACAGAAATCAGACGCCGAACAAAGGTCGCCGATATCATGGATCGGATCGCAGAATTGAAATGGCAATGGGCAGGACACGTGGCCAGATAGCCAAATTCAAGATGGACTCCCAAAGTCTTAAAGTGGAAGCCATGGGAATATAAAAGGGGTGTCGGTCGGCCAGAGAAGATATGGGCCGATGATATTGTTGCGATCGCCGGAAAGAAATGGATTGAAGCGGCACAGAATAGAGGAAAATGGAGACAGATGGAAGAGACCTACATCCAGCGGTGGAGGGAAGGCTAGGAAGAAGAAGACATAATAAACTGCTGTCCATACATTTTTAACATTCTTAGATAACATTCAATAGTAATTAGATTTATTTAAATATGGCTAGTACAATTGTCAAGAAAAAAAATGTAAACAACGGAAGGTGTTTATGTCTCGACTAGGGCTCAAAATAAGTGAAAATCATAATGACGCTGTAAACTTAACTATATTTAAATCCCTTTGACCCAATTTTCACCATGTTTCGAATTGATTTTCACCAGACATTGTTATTATAATCCCCGACGACAAAGAGCGCCAATTAATCATGAATCTATCAAATAATTATTATTTTGAGGTAGGTACGTTTTTACAGCATCAGAAATGTCCATTTCAGGCGGAGATAATTTACTTAAGAGATTAGGGGGGAAATCTTAAGAGCCAGTCTTGTACTTGGAGGTTGACTTTTGTTTCAATTTCCCTATTCCATTAATCTCGAGTTTTGAGAAATAAAGAGAATGGAATAGTCTGTATTCAGACCAATTACAAATGGCCTTCATTAATCAATAGTACTTCTACAGCCTAATGAACCGTTTCAATTGGCCATGCCATCAAGGATAAATTAATTATGCATTTGATTTTAAGAGGACATAATATTATATCATCAAACATTGCATATAGAAATATTTCGAAATCAAATTTATCAAACTTGTTAAACAAAGAGTGTTCACTATTATTGTTCGGTAGCGTGAATACAATTCACCTGTTATGATCCTCCCCCCTCCCCCCCCATCCTTCTATGCAACTGCTCTGTTCCGTTCCCGCTACACACCAATTAGTACTTGCTTACTGCCGACCTCGAACCCACGCTATTAGCACTACGTTTTGTCGGGCTGAGTGCTCAATATCGCCGTGAAAATCGTTATAGAGAGCATGATATATGTGTATTGCTGTACCCCTTAATCAACTACGCATCTTTCGTCTGACTGGGTGAACGATCGAGACGGGGATTTTTTAACTACCTACTAGTAGAGTTGTAGGCAAATATTTTGAACTTTGAGCCGAGAAGGGGGGTGATTTGCACGTAAACCAACGAAGCAAAATGACACAAATTTGTGGTCTGCGCAACCGGAGGCTCGTTCAAGATGTTTGGCGAAAATTATAGGTGATTAACTTTCTCGATCCATTTCTTCTTATCCCGTTATTTTCTATTCTTTTAGCCAGAGTTGCCCGATCGGGAATTCGTCGTTTCGAAATAAATATAGGCATTCAGTATTTTGAACATATTATGTTCACGATGTTCATACTCATGATATGTTCATGGTCTTCTCCCAATCTCATAATTCATTGTCAATTCCCTTCAAAAATAATTAAAACAACATTTTTACATTGTACTGTATTTACATATTTCTTCTTTTCCGCCATCTCTCCACAGCTGTATGTAAGTCTCCTTCATCATACATAGAACATATATGCTACGAAGCCTCTAAGTTGGTGTTTTTTGGCTTCAAAGTTGGAAAAACCGTGAAAAATATAGACCTGGCATAAAAATCTCGCGTATCTTGGCTTGAAACTTTATCGATATGTTAAGAGAAATAATTTTTTTTTAACAAATCGACTCTTGAATTGTATTTTAATTACGCAGTACATAAAAATCAATGTTTTAAGGACTCGACAAACAAGAGATTGCGGGTGACAGGTTTTTTTTTATTTTTTTATTTTTAACTTATTATGTAAACAGACAGTTAAATTTACTTATTTTACTACCATACATAATATGACATGTGAACCAATTAAGTTTACAAATATTATCGTTATTATATTTACAAAAATAAGTAGCTTTGAGGAAGGGAGTAGGAAAGAAATGTAGGAAAATAGGAAAAAGGGGTACACACGTACACCACCTAACCGCGAAGCAGTAACCTAGAAATTGAACATTTAAATCCGTTTAAGGAGTTATTAAAAAGGTCTATTTCATTAAAGAAAGCGTTATAGTTACAATAAGTTCTATATAATGTTTTATCAAGCGTTGTTAAAAATCTATGGATGCAAAGGTCTGGGAAAAAGTGACACGTAATTCGCTGCACAACGTCGAAAGCCAACTAATATTATTGGTTAGTTAAGAGAGTTTTCTGCATTAAAATTGGTTTATGCACAGGTTATGTCAGCCGCAATCTTTGGCTGGTCGAGATATACAGAGTTTTATTTTTAAATCGGTAGCTCCTCAATTATACGTCGTACATAAAAAAAACTTTTTTGCTAAAGATACATAAAATCAAAGTGAATATTCGCGATGGTTTCTTCTGAGAATATAAAAAATGAACAAATATGCATTCTAAGTTTAGTTTGTCGATCGACAATTCTTGATAGAACTCCATTGTACGTTAATATGTTATAAAAAAATATAAAAATACTTGGTTATAGTTCTATTGTTTTTATTAGATTATTGACGCGTTTCGTGCAAAGCACATTATTCTGACGATGTGCTTTGCACGAAACGCGTCAATAATCTAATAAAAACAATAGAACTATAACCAAGTATTTTTATATATATTTTTTTATAACATATTAACGTAAAATATGCATTCGATAATTTGAATCAACATATTAGGGGGTTGAATTAGTTTCCGCCTTTTTAAAAAAATAAAAAAATATTCAAATTTAAACCGATTTTTATGTTTTTTTTCTGTTTCCCGCTGCCGCCGACACCCACGTGGCACTTTAAACCACTCAAATCCGTCAAAACCGCAAGAATTTCCGCTTCCAAGATGTCAACTTTTACACCTTCCAAGCAGCACTTGCGGGAAGAGTTACTTTTCTGCTTTCACTTGCAAAAAACAGCAGCTGCCACTCATAAACGAGCTGCTCAGGGCTGGTCAAACAGTTACGGCAGAGCTCTACAAAGAGCAAATTAATCAAGTTGAAAGCAGCCATTGAAGAAAAACGACCAGAATTTGCCACCCGTCACGAGTCGATAATCATTCAACACGACAATGCGAGGCCACATGATGCTAAAGTGGTTAAAGATCTCCTTGACTCCTTTGGTTGGGAAATTTTACCCCACCCGCCTTACTCCCCAGATGTCGCCCCATCAGATTATCATCTTTTCCGGTCAATGCAGCATGGTTTATCTGGCGAACTTTTCAAAAGTTATCAAGAAGTTGGATTATGGATGGCAAATTGGATTGCCTCAAAAGACAAGGTTTTTTTCTACAGTGGAATAAGACTCCTTCATGAAAGATGGGCTAAAGTAGTGGAAAAAGAAGGGCAATATTTTTATATTTCAAAAAAGTTTTAACATCAATTTTTATTAATATGAAAAAACGGCGGAAACTAATTCAACCCCTCCTAATATTAACACTAATTATGAGCACGCGATACTGACCCTGGTATGATTCAACTGCCAAGTGCATTTCATCGTGTCAGTCGATTTTGATTAATAGCATTATATTATACCCTCTTAACCCACAGTTAAGTATTCTTGAACGAACATTTTGTTTACTGTCCATCATCTGAGACACCGCGAACCCTTAGAAATGTTTCTTAATTGTTTTGTCGAAATGAGACGGCGAATAACAGAAAGTACTTAACAAGGAAACGCTTTGTCGTGTTTTCGAAAGAAATAACCACTAAAACTAACGACTACGATAACAATTCAACAACAAGTACAGTCATAATTAATTGGAATTGTTCTACAAGAGGACATTATGAAAAAAATCAACAGTATTTTTACTCCTCACTAACTCAAGTTTTTATGTAGTGGGGAGTTATGATTTCGCAAATTTTAAAGGAATTTTTTTATTGCAGATTAAACAACTAGTATCATGCTGAGATTGTATTCTGAAAGATTCATCACAATGAATCTGTGTGTGTGCTGTGCTATGTGCTATGCTGTGCTGTGTGCTATGTGTAGTGTGCTATGTACTGTGTGCTTTGTACGGCGTGTTTATTTTACTTTATCGATTAAAGACTAAAGTACTCATTCGATTCTTTTCAAATTTTGCAATTATGTATATTTTATACTCGTTTAGACCCCATTAGATTTTGAACGATATATGAATAGTGCTTCTCATTTTTTTCAACTGTCAAATATTTCAAAGTGACCCCAAGCTCAGGAATCTTAAAACTTGAAATTTTTTTTTTCAAATTGGTAATTAGGCTTATCACTTTCATAAAATGGCATTGAAGAATTATCAAGTATTCGTAATAAAATATTTAAATAAAAAATAATTTAACAAATTCATTTCATGAAAATGTTGATAATTTTCCATATAAAATTTGAATACTTTATAGAATGACTTGTTAGTGAGGAGTTTAGCGTTGGCCACAACCCACTCGTTTTTATGTATGTTTGAAACGGTCACTTCATGATAGATTTCCATAATCACATAGAATTATGATGAAAAAAATAACATATTATAATTTTACGTTTAATTTTTTTACTCCTCACTAACACAAGGTGATATAGTGGGGAGTTATGATTTCGCAATTTTTAAGGGTATTTTTTTTTTTGCAGATTATCAACTAGTATCATGCTGAGATTGTATTCTGAAAGTTTCATCACAATGTATCTGTGTGTGTGTGCTATGTGCAGTGTGCTATGTGCTATGTGCTATGTACGGCGTGTTCATTTTACTTTATCGATTATAGACTAAAGTACTCATTCGATTCTTTTCAAATTTTGCAAATTTGTATATCTAATGCTCACTTAGATCCCATTAGATTTTGAACGATATATGAATAGTGCTTCTCAATTTTTTTAACTGTCAAATATTTCAAAGTGACCCCAAGCTCAGGAAACTTAAAATTTGAAATTTTTATTTTCAAATAGGTAAAAAGGCTCCTCACTTTCATAAAATGGCATTAAAGAAATATCAACTTTTCATAATAAAATAAAAAAATAATTAAACAAACTCATTTCATAAAATCGCTGAAAATTTTCCATACAAAATTTGAGTACGGAACATCTTTGACTAGGTATATACCAAAGACCTTATAATAATATATACTGACTAAAGGTAATATATTAACATTATTATTGTGAAATTTGCTCTGTTTATGTTAAATTATTATTTAATTTTACTCTTTTACATCATTTTTCATAATATCTTATATGAATATTAGGAAAATGTTTATTTTATCAGTTTTTTTTAGAAACCGGACGTCATAAGAGTTTATTTTCTAGAAATATACTAGTTACTAATAAATATTTTGTGTTTTTTTACATACATACTATCATGCCTTGTTCATATTGAGGTAGGCAGAGAGAACCGAGCGCCATACTTTCCTATCCTGATATACTTTTCTCGCTTCACTTAATCCAAACATTGCCTCATGCACACTCTCCTACTATCTACACTTCAGATTCCATTCATGTGATTTAAATGAGTCTTTCTCGACCGACCTCTATCTCTTATTCCGCATCTTTTAGCCATGTATAATTTTTTTGTCAACTGTTCTTCATCTGTTCTTTCTATGTGGCCGATCCACTTAAGGACATATATTATATTTTTATCTTGCATGTGGCGTCCTTTTCCAACATACATTCTGTTCTTGTGCTTACTTTTTTTATTCAATCACACATCGTCTTATTACACATTTGTCTGAGAGACCTCATATCAACGGCAGTTATTCTACTTGGGAAACTTGATGTTTTACTATGTTGTTTTGAAAAATATATAAAAAGGACATTATTTACATTGAATTACATTCATGTATTCTCAATGTAACATAAAGAAATTAAGTTTATAAAAAAATAACAAAACAAATAATATTCATCAATTACTAATTTCCACTAGCGTCTACAATCCGCATTTACCATTCCGCATTATGTTTCTGGTTGGCTCTCTGATTGGTTGAGGTCTCGTAGTATGGAGTCAAATGAGCTGTGAAATTTTATATTAAATGCAATAAATTAAATAAAAAATGTAAATTTAACTTATAATAATTTATAATTCAATTTATAAAGCAACTCGCTCACGCGAGTCGCTATTATTATTATACACAAACTTAAACCTAACCTAATAATGCAGAAAAGAAGAGCTGGGGCTAGACGCTACTCTAATTTCCCATGTAAAGTTTGAATTTAGAACAACTTGTATAGACTTAATATTGATTTTTGAAATCATAATATTGTGTATGTTCATCATGAGTAACAAACAACTATATTTTTCCAGACCAGCCATAACATGTCATGCATAGAAAACTTTCATATTACTATATAATATAATTTATATTTCACAAAGTATGCTTTTGAAAAATTTCTTTTAGAATTTTTGGTTCATTGTCTTAAAATTATGCACAAAAGCTAAAGAAATATTTCATGGTATTAGTTAAAGCAGCACTTCAGAGATCAAGTGATTTTTTTTTCCTATATTATGTTTAGTATTATATATTAAAAGTGTTCTTTGATTGACCAGACTCTTATTGAGCAGTCTCTCTCGCACCCACACATTTACAGATCTATGTCACTGTGCACTACGAGCTCAGGAGATTAGTCTGTGTATAATAAATCGTTAAATTTTAGTGACTTTAAATATATATATTTGTAAAATAGAAATAGAATAATGTTTATAAAGAAATGCTTTTACTCATAAGCAAAATTTGAATGAAAAACAGCTTTTGTTATACTGAATGAGGGCAATATAGAAATATTATTTTCAATATTTGTCTTGTTTGTAGTAAATCGTTTGTCTAATTTAATTATTATATTTAAAAAATTTCTCATACCTAATGTATGTGATTCTTATACATACCATAATGCCATGATCCTCACATGGTAGACAGAGAAAACTGAATGCCATATATCTTGACACACAATCATCGCCTCGTCAACATTCATACACCTTCTTATACATGTTTATCTGTTCTTCACGCTTCTAACCTTTTTGTCTTTCAAAATACCATTCACATGGTCATGCCATCCCTTTCTTGGGCGGCATTGATTTCTCATTTCATTCCTATGCGCATTGTATATTTTCTTCGTCAGGCATTCCTCATTCATTCTCCCCATGTGGCCAATTAATGAATGAAATGAATTCATCATTTTCATTCTATTAATGACATCTATCTTCATCTTAAATTCATTTTAGTGATCTCATTTAAACTGCATTTATTCTGCTTTCATGTGACTTCTGCCATGTCCAGGTTTCACTTGCATACATCAAGGTTGGCACTATTAAGATAGCGTTATCAATGGCAACTTTAGCATCCTTTGATATGTTGCGGTCATTCATAACTGGTCTAAGTGCTCCATTCCCTCTGTTTCTTGCCATAACTCTTCTTTCGATCTCCTTATCAATCCGTCCATTCCGGTATTCCGTTGCTTCCCAAATAGACATATTCGTCTACTTGCTTGAACCATTTGTTCTCTAATTTTATTTGGTACGCTGTTCTGCTTTCACTCTTTTGAAACACCATTTGAACTTCGATTTGCTGGCATCCATTCTCAGTACGTTCTCTTTACATCCTTCATATACTATACTTACTGAATTGTCAACGTTTTGACATTTCTCATATACCTACTAAAATTCAGACAGATAAATTTAAACGAATCGGAATGGGACATATTATGAATATTTCGATTTGTGTGATAGATTTTGTATTTTAATGAATTATTGTGTTGTTTTTCTTGTTAATTGTTGTGTTGTTTAATACGAGTTTTATGTTTTATTTTTACCATATTTTTATAATGGCTAAGAGGCCGTGTATGTGAATATAAATAAATAAATTTCAGACCCTTGCTATCCTCCATAAAAGTTCTGATGCAACATTCAACGTATAGATTGAAGAGCCATGGAGATAGCATGCACCCCATTATTTATAGAGAACTATGTTGTTACTGTGTCGGTGACACAAACACGTGATATTCAGTAGTGGCCAAAAGAATGGAAACTTTTTATTTTGACTACATTTTTCAACTTACTAGGTGATTCATTTTACTTTTTCATTGAAATTTTATTGCATTCTTATTGTTTTTAATGACAAATATTTTCTTTTGTTTATTTCGCAAGAAACAATAAATATTTTTTTAATTGTTTTAACTTTTTTTTACAAAATTAGTTAATCCTTTCTAATTTGTCTCATAATGAGTTGTAAGGAACATATACCTTACTATTTGATGATATGAATCATCATTATTACTCACATTTTTTTCTGGAAATTTGTTTTTTTGATGTCTGTGATCATTAGAAAGTAATTATTGAGGATATTTGAAATCCTATCTAAGCAAGAGCTATTAGTCTGTCGTTCGTCCTGTACTGTGTCATTTGTAAGTGGTTGGACTGTTTTTCAAATTCTGAGATTATTTTATTCTGAAACTTCTTCTGAAACATGCTTGGAGGCTACTGGTCACCTACAAAATGTAGTAGAGCAGTTACCCTACGAGAAGAGGGATATACATATAAACAAATTGCTGAAAAGTTGGGACACAGAGCGTCCAAGTCTGGAGTTCAAAGGTCTGCGAGAGGTTCAAAGTCTCCAAAAGTTTACACAATGCTGTAAAATCTGGCAGAAACCGGAAGACGTTATTGATAGACGACAGAAGGATAACGAAATTAGCTCTTCAAGACCGTAGATCCACTTCGAGTGATATCCAACACATCCTTGCTGAGAGTGGTATAATTGTAAGCGCTAGGACGATTCGACGACGCCTAGTCAACAATGGATTAAGGGCGAGAAGCCCAAGAAAAAAAGCTTACTTGAATAGTAAACAAAGGGAAAAAAGACTCAATTGGGCAAAAGAACACAAGAATTGGACCAAAGAAGACTGGAAGAATGTAATCTGGAGCGATGAAACAAAAATTTCTATATTTGTATCGGATGGAATAAAGTATGTTAGGAGGAGAACTGGAGAAGACTTGTTACCAGTGTGTACCACCGTCACCATGAAGCACCCTCTCAGCATAATGATATGGGGGTGCATGTCAAGAAGTGGCGTGGGTCGTCTACATATCATTGATGGGACGTTACATGAAAAAAATACAAGGAGACTATCTTGGATCCAAAGTTAAAGCCTTTTATAGCGGATCTGTTTGGAGAAAATAGAGAGACATGCATATTCCAGCAAGACAACGCACCCTGTCATACTGCTAAAAGTGTCTCAAGCTGGTTCGAAGAAAATAATATTATGGTACTTAAGTGGCCTGGTAACAGCCCAGATCTTAATTAGATAGAAAACTTGTGGGCCAGGTTGAAAATCTTTGTATCTTTATACTTTGCTGCTATTGCTTTGTGGCACATTTTAACTAATATAATTAAATAAAATCTCTTATCGAATAAGAGGGCCCTGATTGAAGCTGTAATAAAATCATGATTCAAGGTCATCAATAATGCAGATTTGGAGAAGTTGGTGGACTCAATGCCTCGAAGAATGAAGGCTGTGATAAAAAATAAAGGCTACCCAACTAAATACTAAAGTGATTTATCTTAAACACGTGAATTTTAAATTTTATTGTCATTAACAATTTTCCATAGCTGAGCACAATATTTTTTATATTTTATTCAATGTACAATAATTTTAATAAAATGTGTATTATATCTGAATATTTTATGTATAAATGATAATTCATGCATAACCCACACTATAATAAAGACAAGGCAATAATATTTTTTTAGAAATATTCATTTAGAAATCTAAGAAGGAAGATTTTCTATATAATTTAGTCGAGTAAAAAATAGTTTCCATTTTTTTGGCCACTACTGTATTATATAGGTACAAATTTTTATTTGTTAACCGTTCATCTTAAGTTCATTCTATATGGTCAAACAAAAAAAATATAAACCAAATTTTGAATTAATTGAACTAACATATTTAACAAACCAAATATTTATTTAGAAATAATTGAAATAGCCCACCTAAGTGTTGAAGAATGATAAATTACTGATTTTCAAATAATAAGTACCTGCCAATAAATCTAAAGTTTAAGTTATGGTTTAAGTATTGAATTTAGAATAAAATATGAAATTATGTGAACAAAAAACTGATTTAATAGATAAACATTATTTTTGAAAAATAGTACAATATAATAATTTATAGTACAAGTCATTGAACCAGCCATTGTATGTAGTACAAGTCATTGAACGACTGTTAGTCAAGTAAAGGTTTTTTAAACAACTGCGATCGAGCGCCATTGTTGATTGTTTTGGCAGGGTTGAAATTCATAGTATAATTAGTTGCATGTAACTAGGGAATGCAATCCCGCAGGACGATGTCAATCCAGGTATTTGCGGGACTGAACAATCTTAGTACCGCTGGATTCAGGTATTTGCGGGATCCAGCAGGGTGGACTTAGATATCTTATCAATCGTATAATAAAGACCTAATTAATACCTCGATCTACCAACCTTGTTTTTAGAGTTTTAAATTTATACCTAATCAAACACGTTCTTTGGGACATTTTAAATGGTTTATTAACATACTTACCTTTAGTTAGACATCGGTAAAGTTTGTCATAAATTGGCAAAGAATAAAATGAGACATAAATTTATATTACAAATTAAATTTAAATAATAACTTTCACACGATAAACAATATTTTTGTACAATAAGCATCATAAGTTTAAACATTATTTTGGAAATAGCTTCGTAAAAAAGTTAAAGTATTGTGTCGTCTGATAAACGGCTTCTGATATTGGACACAAGGTAGCCAGTGGCTGAAAAAGCTCGTTCAGATTCCACGCTGGTTGGCACAATAGTCATTTGCGCATTGTAAGTGAATTGAAGGTATGTGCCTTTCCACCGGACTCGAAATAATTCATTTCCTTCTTTATCAAAACCTCAATGTTGCTCATATTGCCAGATCTAGGTTGTTGGGCTGTTGATCTCGAACTCTTCATACTAATCAAAGTAAGTTTGAGTTCGTCTTGAAGTGACATTGGTGCTGCTGCTGCTGCGTATGTCTCCTGATTTGCGAGAGGAGTGTCGTAATCCTAAGGTTCATCAGCGTCAGCAGGAGCAGTGGCTTCTGCGTTGTTACCCATGTCCGTGTACTCTAGCCTTTCGACTATAGTTTTGACTGTCTTGCATATTAAACTTTTTGAAGGTAGACTAAATGTGTCATCAACATTAATAAATTGACTACTGTCTTCTTCGTACTTATATGGATCATGTAAGTATATAATAAAACCGCTGTCAAGTTAGTTCGCCGCTCTGAAATCAGTTTCCTCAACAAATCAACAAAGAGTAACACGTATGAATTACGCTTCTCTGTAATCCCGCCAGTCCAGCGGGATCCCGCAAAATTTTCGACAGAGATTAGTCCCGCAAAATGTCTGCGGGATCTCGGTATTTCGGGATCCCGTTTGGGATTGCATTCCCTACATGTAACACATTACATCCAACTGTTGATAGTATGTGTATAGTAAAAGAATACGTAAAAATCCATGTATTTTATAAATAAAAATAAATAAACGTACCAAACTATGAACCCTAGCATCTAAATTATTGAATATTTTTAAGATATTTTGTTTTTTACATAAAAAATGTATGTCAGGCAAGACTTGTGTGAAGGTCAGTAGGTACTTTTTCCTCTCTCGAATATGTAAACAGCTTGATGGTATGTATGTATGGAGATTAAGTATCAAACTACTGAGATTCCCCGTAAGAAAAGTTCAAGATGCACTGCGATAGTGTATATGTTTTTATAGAAAATTAAATTATCTAGTTGGTTTTTCTGCGTTTTTCAATATTTAAGAAAAATGGGAAATAAAGTCAGTAAAAAACACACAAATTATTATAAAAAATATACATAAATATATGTTTTTAATTTGATGCCAAAAAGAATAGTGTTTGTAATCATTTTTATTGACTCACAAACAGCGAAGTGTATAATTTTATTTTAATATTATATTTATTACGCTGCAGTTTATCAATGTTGGAGATAGTTTTTTCAAGTCAAGTTTGTTCAAAATGCAGAAAAATATCAATAAACATTAGGTTTCCGTTGATTTAATTCACGTATAAAACTTTTTTAACGCACGTGATATTTATCTTAACTAACATGTAACTTCATCATGTATTAGGGTGTTTTAATAAATCATATTATATTCAATTACTAGATTCAGTGTTTTATGTTCTCTTAATTTCTCCCAAATGTAAAACAAAATGTTTAATTTTGTTTTATAAAAGTCTGTACTTAACATCTATAAAACATATTGTCATATAAAAGGAATATAACAGGTTCATCGACAACTACATATTATGTTTTATAAAAGTTTTTGTTTTTCATTTATAAAACCAACTGTTGAATAATAGGTATATAAACGTCACACTAATAATTTTATGTCATATTGAAGTCATCCATAATACCACTATACAATCGTCTATTAAAGTTTTTTCTAAAACGTTTATAGGCCAATAAGTTGTTTAGATGTTATAATAATACCCTTTTTATGACGATATTGTCTTTTTAAAAATCTTTATACAACTGAAATGTTTTTACGACTTACAGATTTGTTAAGTTAACGTTTCGATTAAGACCATTATG
The DNA here is from genome assembly GCA_963576475.1 of Molanna angustata. Taxonomy (NCBI): domain Eukaryota; kingdom Metazoa; phylum Arthropoda; class Insecta; order Trichoptera; family Molannidae; genus Molanna; species Molanna angustata. The sequence goes on along the minus strand of OY754971.1, from coordinate 37,549,879 downwards.
TGATCCTTGTATAATTACGTTGCAAAAACGTTTATTGGACGTTGCAATTAGACTATTTAGTTAGAGGACTTAACCGTCAGATGTACAACGTCTATACGACTAACAGAGTTAGTTAATAACCACTATAAAACTCCTATACGACTAAAAGTCATAGGTATAACTCTTATTTATACGACTTGTTTGCTAGTTGGATTGTCTCTGGGGGAAACATACAATTAAAATAGTCGCATCATTTCTATTTTCGGCCTTCGTGGCTCAGTTGGTTAGGTATCTGACTACTGATCCAAGGGTCCCAGATTCGATTCCCGGTGGAGATACAGTTTTTAATTGTGTTTTAAGTCTGGCTCTGTGAGACGATTAATACCATAAGCAGATCGTAAGTCTCCAGAATGTGGCAGCTTGTTATTGGTGCATGTTAAATAATTATTTGACATTGTACCTGTTAGTTGCCCGCGAAGCTACATAAAATAAAAAGTTATAATATAATATTATGCTGATTAATTATTTAAATGTTTTATCAAATGACAGAACGAACGCGTATAATATCTGTCAAATGACAAATGTCAACCACGGTAGACGGAGCTGCCAGGACTTAAATTTTTAGATATTATTGGAGAGTTGCACGAAAAAAATATGAATCCTTATGAAGAAGGGGTTGAACTTAACATTGTTTTTACTCCTCACTACCCCAAGGGGATTTATGAATTCGCAATTTTTAAAGTATTTTTTGATTGCAGATTATCAACTAGTATCATGCTGGGATTGCATTCTGAAAGTTTCATCACAATGTATCTGTGTGTGTGTGCTGTGTACTATAATATGCTACGTACGGCGTGTTTATTCTAGATTATCGATTATAGACTAAAGTGCTCATTCGATTATTTTCAAATTTTGCAAATTTGTATATCAAAAACTCGCATAGACCTCATTAGATTTTGAAGGATATCTGAATAGTGGTTCTCATTTTTTTTAACTGTCAAATATTTCAAAGTGACTCCCATGCTCAGGAAACTCGAAATTTGTTATTTTTATTTTCAAATTGCTAAAAGGGCACATCACTTAAATAAAATGTCATTAATAAATATCAATTTTTCATAATAATATATTTAAATAATAAAAGAATTAAACTCACTAATTTCATAAAATTGCCGAAAACTTTCTATAGAAACTTTGAATACTCTATAGTGACTTGTTAGTGAGGAGTTTAGCGTTGGCCACAACCCACTCGTTTTATTGCTAATTCTGACCATTTTTACGATTCTCGGCATTGAGCGATATCAGTGAGTGAAAGTCGCGTTTGCGTACAATATGCAATAGAAAAAAAATCATCATAATTCTAAGCAAAATACCTACTCAATAGGGAACATTAAAGTATTAAAAATATTTATTAGTTCCACCAGGGAGGCATGTCCTGTTAAAAGGATGTATCAAAACCATCGTGATAAGTGATAACCCATATCATGGATATAATTATCTTGTGGAGCTCTTTGATATATTTTTTTAATAAAAAAATGAATATGTCCTTGATAAACAAGTACATATACATCTTCCTACGTTCCCTAAAATAAGCAAATAAATGCTTGTGCTATAGGTGAACGAAATCGGTCGAGGCAGGATTCGAACTCGCGACCACTGTATTACTAACCCAGCGCGCTAGCCGCTCTGCCATCGACCCATCTGAAATCTTAAGACAAGATAATTGTATTCACTTCATGATATATTTCCATAATCACATAGAATTATAATATTGATCTGATATCTTAAGATAATTGTATTCGTGAGATGGGTTATATCATTAGGGTTTTGATTCCACCGCTAGGCCGGAGTTGCCACCTAGGTCTTAGCAACGTTAAGAAAATTATGAATATTTGGTGACTAACAATGAAATAATACTAATAAATAATAATAATATTTTAAGCCAATGTTATAAATAGCTCCAAAATATTCGAAAAAGCCTAATAATTCATTTTGTGAAATGAATTTTGGTGAAACAAATAGATAAGTCAATATTTTTAATTTTCCAAAACTTAAATAAGTCATACAATAAGTAAAAAAAAAAAACGTTTTTTTTAATTCAATGTTATTTTCATTTTTTTATCAAAGTGGAATTTCCCTTGAAATGATTGCAAAACATTATTTTGAGGTTATAAATCAGACTGTGGTTTGTCTAAAACCAACTGAGACGGGAAAATAACTGTCTTAATAAAATAGCGGTCTAATTCTATTCTTAAAAAATAAACGTAATAAAAACCTATGCAGTGAATGTAATTTGATTGTGTAAGCGTTGCTTATGTAAGGCTTATGTAAGTGACCTCTGCTTTCAGATCCACTTACAATTTATCCGGAAAGTTATTGGGTTTTGCTTTCAAACAGACACTTGGTGTGTAAATCTTCTCCATAAATTATCCATTTTGCCGCAGATTCTCTTGTGGCGTAATTTAGAATGAAATAATGAGTCGTCAGTACTTACCAACTTACATAACTACATACTTGGATTCTTCTCTTTATTCCCTTATTCTCCATCCTCTAATTTTTCCGAATTGTTTACCGAAGAAGAAGAATAAAATGGTACATCAGAGAGCAGATATTTTTATACACGTAAAAAATCAAATAGGGCAATATTTTTTTTATTCCTTTCATTATTCTTTAAAAATGTAAAAAAACCTCTTTCGGACTACTGAAATGGGGAGACTGCGCTACATAGTGGGCGTAGTAATACTCGTTGATAGAGTCCGGAACGAGGATATAAGGGGGAGATGCGATGTAGACGACGTCATCCGCTGGGGTAGAGGGCGAAGTCGTCAATGTAGAGACCGTGTCGAGAGAATGGGAGACAATCGACTACCCGAAATTGTCTCCAAGGAAGTCCCGGGGGGTCGTAGAACAAGGGGGAGACCAGCAAAAAGATGGAGTGACAGCTGGACATCCAGATCACAAGAGGCAGTCTCCGACTGAAAAAATAGGCCTTCGGCCTAAAACCAGAGGAAGAAGGTTTCAATACACATTGGTACAAGTATGTAAACAATATATGAATCTGTTCAGAGAAGACATTATATGGAAAAGCATTGTCACCTCATGTGTACCTTACGAAGGTTGCTTTCATTGTCATTCGATAGGTGCCGATAGTGTTCCCAGCTTATTTTCAAGCGATGAACATATACAATTTCGAATAATATATTTTGTAGAATTTTCTAATATAACTTGAAAAGGGAAGTCAGTAAGAAGTCATAATAATAATAACGAACACTTCCTTGCACCCTGCGCAAGTAACGAGTATATTGCCGTATGGCAATTTCTTCCAACTAACCAGTGTTTCCAGCCCAGGGAAGCAACATTAGCGTGAGAAATGAATTTAAATAAATTTCTCCTCTGCTGGGAATCGATCCCAGGACGCACGCACAGAAACCGAACGGCTTACCAACTGTGCCATTGTAAATATGGTGTAAAAAAAAAATGTGTTTCATTGCACTTCCCTACTCATCGTTTCGGCTCATAAGTGCTTTATCAACCAATAAAATTAAAAAAAATATACAAAATTCCTAAAAATGTTCTTATCATCATCATCATCATCAGCCATTATACGTCCAGTGTTGGACATAGGCCTCCCTTTTCAACCTCAATGCTTCCCTATCCCTCGCCACCCTGTGCCATTGACCTCCTGCCACTCGTTTTATGTCGTCAGACCATCTTGTTTGCGGTCTGCCCGGGTTTCTGCGTCCAGTTCTCGGTCTCCACTCCAAGGTAGAATAAAATAATTTAAAATCTTTAAAAATAATTCATTTTAATATTGTTGATTGACTTTAAAAAATTGTAGCAGTTATATAAATTTAATACTGGATGATTTCGACATCTTTGGAAACAACAACAAAAAAACACAAAACAGTTCTACAGTATAATAAATAAATAAATAAATATTGTATACGTAAGCTGTAGCAATTGCTAAAATTAAAACCTTAGCAATTCTTATCAAAACAAGATACCTATATTTGTTTTGATTTTTTACCTAATTTATGATTCAGTTCTACAGTATACATAATTGTATTAATAATTGCTAAAATTTTAACCTTAGCAATTCCTTAACAAATACCTACCTATATCCCAACTGTCGATTCGTTCATGAGAATTCAATTCTCTGAATGAATCGACATTATTAAGCCAAGATGCGTGTACGAAGGAACATTTTGTATGGCGTAGTGGACTTTTTGCATGCTAATAACACCAACTAGAGGCCTCGCAGCATATATGTTCCCATACATGGATTTACTCAGAATTCGGAGTAGAACATTTTATGTAAGTTTTGTGTGTCTGTGTGTGTGTCTGTGTGTCTGTCCCCCCCCCCTTATAACTTTTGATCCGCTCAATTTACAGATCCCAAAATTTCAAAATATATCAACACTTATAAGCCTACAAAACTTTCAGAATATATAAATAGTTAAAGGCCTACAAAACTTTTATACTCAGAATTGTGAATTTTTGTTTCAGTCAGGGGTTATCAACTTTTGAATTTTTACTTTATTTTTCCATATATCTCAGAAACCATAAAAGCTAGAACGCTGAAAATTGGTACGAACATAGACAAATACAAAATCTCAAATTATTTTTTCAAAACAATTCCTGTTTCTATAACATTTTTTTTAAGATAAAAAAAATTATGATAAATTTCTGTGATTAACTGCCTATATTTCCAATTTTTTTAAAAACATCGATAAAAGCCGAATCACCCCAACTAGATAATTTAATTTTCTATAAAAAATATTACAAATATAGTAGTACACCTCAAAATTTTATAATTTTTTTTAAAAAAATTGAATTAAGTGACGACATTGCTTAATACAATTTGTATGGCAGTACACAATAATATACTCGTATGTAAGAAAACTTAATAGTTTGATACTTAAATCTCCAAACATACATACATACCATCATGCTGTTTTCATATGCTGTTTCCGGGTAGGAGAAAACGACTGACCTCCATACTGTCTATCTTGACATACATACCTACATATATGTTGTATAGAAAACGAAATATCTTAAAATATTCAATAATTTGGATTTAAGTGTTTATAGTTTGGTATTTATTCTTCAACTATCATCATCAAAAGTCTCAATCCTGTGGATTGGTTTGCAGAAGAAGTCTACATCTCGCTTTCCACTTCTCTCTATCCTGTGCAGCCCTCTTCAGCTCAACATAGTGGCGCAGTTCATGTCCTCGCACACCTGGGACAAATACTCCCGTCGGGGGCGCCCCCTGTGGTTTGTCCTCTCAACCATTCCCTCCATTACGTCATGTAGGAGACCCTCGTGACCAATCCAGCGAGCACGTCTCTCGGAGATGGTATTGAGTAGGTGCCTGCCTTCTTCAACTCTGTTGAGAACCTCGACATTCGTGATGTGGTCCCTCCAGGAAATTCCCAGTATTCTTCTGTAACTCCACATCTCGAAAGCCTCTAGTCTATCTCTGTCTCTTTAGGTAAGACACCATGTCTCACAGCCATTCATCAGTATGCTCCACACATATGTTTTTGTGAGTCACTAACGAAGCTTCAAGTCTAGGTTGTTTAACTCAAGGATCTTCGACTTCTTTTTGAAAGCCAGCCTTGCCTGAAGTATTCGGCTGTCAACTTCTTTCCTTGTTCTCCCATCCCAAGAGATCCTACTTCCGAGGTACACGAACTCTTTTGTGTTTTTCAATGTTTCTCCGAACATTACCACATTAATTTGATGCTCTTCACGGCCGACAGTCATCACTTTAGTCTTATTTTTGTTAATTTTCATATTATAATCCTTGTTAAAGACATTATCCATGAATATCAAAGCTTCTGTGAGTTCCTCTTCACTTGCAGCAACCAGTGCGATGTCGTCAGCAAATCTAATCATGTCAATCTTCTTCCCGTGTATTTTCACCCCTTCTCTATGACTCATTTTATCTCTGACTTCATCTATTGCACACTTAACATACCCATTGAAATGCACTGGAGATAGAGAGCATCCCTGTCTGACCCCTTGTCTTATTTTGGCTTCTTTTTGGTCATTTCCACATGCAATTATAGCAGCTTCATTCTTATACAACTCGAAAATAATTCTCCTATCTCTGTACTTCACTCCTAAATTTTTTGTAACATTAAAGAGCTTTCTCCATTCTACCTTATCAAATGCTTTTTCTAAATCCACAAAAGCAATATACCTATGTGTTTTGATTTCTCTTTCTTCAACTATACATTATACATACTATCGCTATCGACAGTTGGATCTCATGTGTTACATGCAACTAGTATTACCGATATTTTTGTAAATAGATTTTCAATAATATTCGGTTACTTAAGTTTGGAGTAAACATGTATTTTCAACATTCCGTAACATTCGACTTAATGTAATGGAATTTAAAATTGCTTTTCATATATGCTTTCACAGCAATTTGGTATATTTTATTAAGAAAAAACTAGCTATGATTTGAATAGATTCTTGTTGAATGTTTGTCGAATGTAAAGTTAAATCTATTAACAGTTTTCTGAAATTTTCTTCACACTCGAGTGAAATGTAATTAAATATAAAAAAGTTTTTGATAATCAGTTATAATGTACCTACTCAATCAGATTTAGTAAGAATGTCTGCGAAATCGATGAATAAGTCTTTAGATCATATTATTACCAATGCCTATTTCGTTTGCAACTACCTAAAATGAAATATAAATCGAATATTTTTTAATTGCATATGCGTACACATTGGAACACGTAGGTTAACAAGCCAAAAATGAAATAAGATTTCTAGCGCAGTTCAGGGGTGACATCTGTGCGAGACACCGTCACTTCATTTATAAGGACTGTTGCTTTCATTGTTTACAAATAAACTAATTTCTCAATAGATGGCGTTAAAAGAAGTTTCTTCGTTGCTTCATAGATGGCAAGAGTAGGTATAATTTCTTATTTTCAAGTGACTTGTTACACATTATTCAAATATATAGAACTTTCAAAAAAAAATACATTGATAAGGGAACTCAATAAGAAGGCACAATTGGTGAACGTTGCGCAAGCGCATAAAGTGATCAGGTAAACCAGCCGATGACAGGTCGTAAGCCCTGTAGTAGCCTTGAGTTCCTGGTTCTTCTATAATATCCCAACATCTTCTCTAAAGATATGTTAAAATTTTTTGTTTGCATTCGGTTCTCTCTGCCTACATGACGTGATGGTATGTTTGTAGTAATATTATCTTTCATAAGATTCCGATATAAAATGATACGTAAATCCTTTGCACATTGATGAGTATCATGATTTCTTATGATTCCCATCATCAATCGTCTTAGCTTAGTTCCAGATGGAACGCTGGAGCGGCGCAGCGGTCGACGTGGCCAAGTAATGGTCGAAAAGAGTTCGATTGCTGCTGACACGAGGGAAGAATAATGAAAAAGAAATCGTCAATTCGGTCGATGCGTTAAAGTGAAAAAAGAATAATTGAAATCGGAAACGTGGTACAAGTTATGGATGAACATAATTAACAGAATTTCAAAATCTCCTAATATTACTATGGTAAGATGACAAGATATACTTAAAGAGCGATGAAAGAATGAACGCTAGTCTAGTGCTACGATCGCATACGATAAAAAAATAGAACGGATAAAAATAGTTTCTTCTAGACCAATTTTGATAACATGAATTTATTCTCTAACATGTCCCCGCTGCGATCCGCCCCCAGGCGAGGTTTTTATTTTTACTTCATATGTCTCGAAAAAATAAATATTTTTCCTACCGTTAATTACGTGGCGAATTATTACCTACAGTTTCCCGTTGGGACAAGACGATCCTGGCAACTGGCAACCGGCAACCCTACGGTTATTATTCCAACGAGGTTAATAAGTCAACCACCAATTCTAACACAACCGGAACTACAGATATTTTCAGACCTGATACGGACCGATTCTACTATTTCACATATTATATGTTTTTTTTTAATTCTTCGAACATTTTGTGAGTAACTTTGTACAAGTTACTGTAAGAAGTAATTCGTAACTGTAAGAATTAATTAAAAAACACTAACTCTGTATAAAATAATAATAATAAAAATAATGAACACTTCCTGGCACCCTGCACAAGTTGCAAGTTTATTGCCGTATGGCAATTTCTTCTAACTAACCAGTGTTCCCAGCCCAGAGATGGAATATTAGCGTGAGAAATAAATTTAAATAAATCTCTCCTCTGCAGGGAATCGAACCCAGGACGCCCGCACAGAAACTGAACAGCTTACCATCTGTGCCACGGCGGTCGGCCTTCTTTATACTTTTTATAACTAGAAAAATAAGTTAGAACGTTTTCGAGCAAATAACTAACTTTTCAAGTTATTAAATTTAGAAGTATTTACAAATTTTGTCGACCTTCGTCGGTCAGTTGGTTAGGTATCTGGCTACTGATCCAAAGGTCCCGTGTTCGATTCCTGGTGGAGACACATTGTTTAATTGTGTTTTCAGTCTGGATCAGTGAGACGGTTAGTATCGAAAGTCTTCAGAATGTGTCAATGGGTACGTGTTAAATTTATATTTGACAAAGTACCTGTTAGTTGCCCGAGATGTAATATATAATAAAATAGATAAAATAAATAAATAATATAAAATTTTGTTTTGTTAATTTTTTTAGTCCGTTTCTAAGAGGTCTGCCCTGCTCTTCCTGCGAAGTGGACTCCCAGTTTTTCCTCCATCTTTTAGGCGGTCTTGCGCAAGAGTGAGTTCCGATAGGCTGGTTGTTCAGCACGATATGAGGAAGTCTGGTGCTGTTCATTTTTTGGACATGACCATACCATACCAGTCCTTCCTCCGCTGCCTACTCCATCTGCTGATATCATTAACCTCACACATTTCCCTGAATCTGGTGTTCTCTCAAAGTTATGCCCGCAATCATTTACTGCTGACTATCCTCAGCATTTTTCTACGACTGTGTCTACTCGTTCTTCCACACCATATGTTATTACACCGGTCTTACGCATGCCTTGTAAATTCTCATTTTGCTCATGAGAAATATATCCATTAAAAAAATCAAGAATACTGGACAATTTTCTGATGTCCTACATTTAAAAATTACATAAATTCTTCAATAGTTCACAGATGTGAATGATTTTATACACTCTGGATAACCGGGTCTCCATCAGATATGAAAATAACACTAAAGCTGAAATAAAATCAAAAATAAAAACAGTACCTAGGGCGCTAAAAAACTATACGGGACTCTGTACCTTAAGTAGAAAATTCTCCGTCCAAGGAATGTGTAGGTACGAAAGCAATTTGTTAAGAAAATAATTATTATTTTGAAATATTCCATTTTGCTTGGATGATTTTGATGAAACTTAATTATTCCATTGACGGGTCTTTAGGTCTTTAGCACAATATTGGAACTTTGGGACATCTCATTAATAATCACCTTTACCATCTTGCCTACGTGGACATTTATGTATGTATGTAAAATATTTACATATATCATCTCGATGGGTCGATGGCAGAGCGGTTAGGGCGTTGGGCTAGTAATCCAGTGGTCGCGAGTTCGAATCCTGCCTCGACCGATTTCGTTCACCTATATATAGCACAAGCATTTAAGCTTATTTTAGGGAACGTAGGAAGATGTATATGTACCTACTTGTTTAACAAGGACATATTCATTTTTTAAAAAAAAAAAAAAATATCAACAGACACAAAGACATACTTGTAAGAAAATGAATTCGGAATCAACAAAGCTTAAGACCTTTTATGGCTTTGATAGCTCACACCCAAGAAACTTCACATTGTAGACCATATTGCTTGCTACAAGTGGCAGTGATCAGGTCACGTGGAAAGACAGAAAGTAGAGAGATGGGCACTATGAATTCTAAAATGGAGACCTTGGGAAGACAAAGCAGTAGTTCAACCACAGAAAAGATATAGAAAAGCTGGATATAGTTACAGTCACTGGATAGAAATGGTACAGGAACGCCCAGAATAAAGAAGGGTGGAGAAAGTTGGAGAAGGCCTCCATCCAGCAGAGGAGAGATAGCTAAAAAGAAGAAGATATCACTTATATGGGCATACGTTATATTTAACGATTCCCTTTGAAATTCGACTGTATAATATAGATATAGCTAGGAGTGTGCGATATAGGGAGCGTATCCGAATACTTAAATTTGCCGGGAAAACGATCCAGAGGGAGATCAAAGCGCAGAAAGAAAGAAGTGGTGAGACAGAATATGCTAAGCAACTGAGTTAGACCGGATGCGCAGAATCAAAGACATTTGAGGCTTATGGCGCAGAAAGCAGACCCCATCATTGTGTGGGACAATTGCTGAGGAAAAGAAGAAGATAGATATTCCAAACTGGTTGTTATTTTTGAAATTTGGATAAATGTTGTCAGTTTGTTGAACTGTAACTCAGTTTCTTTCGCCAGCCCTCCTTTTTTTTAACATGTCCACGTAGGGGACGCTAGCTATTAGGATTTGGGTCCATCTTACTCTTCCGAAGAAGCGCACTACGTAGCGTTGGGAGGGGTTTGCAATCTAGAAAAGAGTTTATTAATTCGGATTTTAAAAAGACCCGGGTTGTACGAAGACGGAAACACAGAATTCGGAAGATCGTTCCACAGTCGGGCTGCTGTATTAATAAAGGAGTTCGAGAAGCGACTTGTTCGTATATGTTGAAGGTCCATTGTGAATGGGTGCTGCGATTGAGTGAAGCGAGTGACTCTGTTGCGAGTGGGTGGAGGAGGGACCAAAGATGCAAGTTCTTCTGAGCAATTCCCGTGGTAGTATCTATAGAATAAACTTAAAATACCGACTCTGCGTCTGTGTTCTAGTGATTGCAATCCATCAGTCAGTGATGGATCATCAATCAGACGTATAGCACGCCTTTGGAAAGCGTCGAGGGTATTCAGTAGGTATTGGGGGGCGCCACTTCTCCGTCCTGTAATGAACATTGGGCTCCCCCTGAGACCTCCACAGCTCTATATCATAGGCAGAAGTCTCTAACCGCCACCAGCCACTCGCGTGATATCGTCAAACCACCTTATATGAGGTCTAACGACACTTCTGTCTATGTCGCCATATCCTGCCCACCTCCAATTCTGGTTGGCAACCCTTTGGACAACGTCGATGACTTTGGTTTTCTCTCTCAAGCACAAGTTTATTTCCTATCTCTTAACGAAATACCCAGAATTCTCCTTTCCATGGCTCTTTTTGTTACTGCTAAATTATATACCATTCTGTTTAGACACACAAGAGTTTCACAGCCATACCACTACATTGTTTTTATATAATTTAATAGATTATAAAAAATTATTTTAATAGATTATAAAAAAATGATAATCAAATGAATAAATTCGAAGGAAACCAGCCTCAATTATTAATATCCTTCTTAGTTTAATGAGTACAGTGAATCTATTCAATATTTTTTTTTATTGAGTTCTATATTATGTAACAATCCGTTTACATGAGCTGACAATGCTTTCGCATAAGTGTCATCCCTGACCGCGACAGAATTATTAGTTCTTTTATAGCTTTTTTACTTACTTGTTCCAATATATTAATATGTAAATCAAATATTTTACTAATTCCATATACATTGCAAACATTCGGTTTTTTCCCTGTCGAGAGTCAATCATATTTTTATGTTTTTCCGGTAGGTACTTCTATGATATCCGGACAGGGTAAAAAATTGAATATTTGCGTAATAAACACGACTTTAAAAATATTCGATTCCTATATTGTTATGCACTCACTATACTAATAAGATACGTCTAATAACTACCTAATATTTACACGGCAATTAGGGTTCATAATAATTTCATCCTTCAAAATATCCTTCACAGAATCATGTCTAGCTCTCCTTGGTGTCTCATACCATCGTCGAGTTGTGACGTCTTTTGAGACAAAACCACGTCGGAGGCCTCTGCTTCCATCGTTTGTCATTGTAGCCAAGATCTGATGACAGAATACTTAAATTATTATTACTACCAAGTAATAATAATTGCACTAAAACCACTTTGATAATTAAACCCGCTTTCCTTTCCATTAGATCGATCAATAAATTTCCTCGTCAACTTAAAATAGTATGAAGCGAATAGGTATATCTACATACAATACTTAAAATATTCAAGTACCTACTTAATACATCAAGCATTTTAAACAATCTGAACATTGCAATAAGTGTACCAAATTGAGTATCAAATGACCTTTCATATCATTATAAATCGGTAGGCCGAACGCCATTTCATATCTTACAATCCATATCTTACATACCTACATACTTAAAAATACATATTAAATAAGAAAGAGAATAAGAAAAAAACAATTTTGTATAGACTTAGCAAAAAAAATAATCCTACACAGTAAAACAATCATTCAAAAATAAAAAATAAATAATTGTAGAAGTTAGCAAACATAAAAAAGATAAACATATTGACTCAAAATAAACTAAAGCATTAAATAAAAAACAATTATAAATACAGGCAGAGTAATGTTATAAAATTAACAATAACTAAAATAAGGTAACAACAAAAAATGTTGATAAACAAGTAAATCAAACAAAAAAATGTTGATAAATAAGTAAATCAAACAAAAAAATGCTGATAAACAAGTAAATCAAACAAAAAAATGTTGATAAACAAGTAAATCAAACAAAAAAATGTTGATAAACATGTAAACCAAACAAAAAAATGTTGATAAATAAGTAAATCAAACAAAAAAATGCTGATAAACAAGTAAATCAAACAAAAAAATGTTGATAAACAAGTAAATCAAACAAAAAAATGTTGATAAACAAGTAAATCAAACAAAAAAATGTTGATAAACATGTAAACCAAACAAAAAAATGTTGATAAACATGTAAACCAAACAAAAAAATGTTGATAAACAAGTAAATCAAACAAAAAAATGTTGATAAACATGTAAACCTAACAAAAAATATTGATAAACAAGTAAATCAAAACAAACAAAATGTTGATATTCAAGTAAATTAAACAAAGATATTTTTTTTTACAAAAAAAATGAATATGTCCTTGTTAAACAAATACATCTACATCCAACAAAAACAAGTTGTTAAACAAGTTCATATACATCTTCCTACGTTCCCTAAAATAAGCAAATAAATGCTTGTGCTATAGGTGAACGAAATCGGTCGAGGCAGGATTCGAACTCGCGACCACTGGATTACTAGCCCAGCGCGCTAAGCGCTCTGCCATCGACCCATATGTTGATAAACAAGTAAATTAAACAAAAAAAAGAGGACAACCTTTTCAATTTTTTCTTCACGCTAAAATGAAGAACAAGTGAAATTAAAGAAACATTTAATTGATCTTATAGCGATATAAATAACGCCTGAATATTATGCAACTTATATAGTAACCACAATTCAAGTTTAGAAATAGAAAATTGTCCAATTTTATCAAAATTTCAAATTTATCGAGCTGAAAATTATTACCTATTATTTATTTAAAACAAGCAAATGAATAAAAAATTGAAAGTTAAATAAATAGGTGAAATAAAATATTATAAATAAAACCGATTGAAGCAGGATTCAAATCAACATCCATTGGATTGTATTCAGTGCACTAGCCGCTATTCCACCGACCCATCTTTCCATTGTTCAATCTTCAGTCAGCCTTTCATATTGTAGGTAGGTACCTTAATATTATTAATATTATCCATTGGTCGTAAGTAACGAAGAATATTAATTTAGGCTAATATTTATTATGTAGTAAATCGTGTCTAAGTACCAGGTAGCTGGTACCTATTCAAGAAGTATGGGGTCGGATTAGGGAAATGGTCCATAACCGATAGGAATATGAGAGACGGTAGTATTGTTACAAAGTCATGGTCGGTAAATCTATTGTTGTATTATGATATATCACATTAATTCAGAAACTCTGTAAAATTCCATTAGAGTGATGAACAAATAAAAAGTTTAACAGAAACGGTTAACCAAAATAGTTTACCCTTAATTTTGAAGTCATAGATAGTTTTAGAAAATATACGAGTAAAATGCGAAAATTTTCATATTAAACCCTTGAAGATTTTTTTAACCTTCATACTAAACGGCAGATCCCACAATTTAGGGTATCCAGTGACAGGTGTGCGGGTAAAAATTATAGAAAAATGCATAACACGTGAGTGTATCCCCACACGCCTGTCTCGTCTCACCTAAAAAGGCAGTATATTTAGAATGGGTAGTGAATCTCGTTGCTGAACTATGGGATAATTTTATTTATTTATTTTATTTTTATATTACATCTCGGGCAACTAACAGGTACTTTGTCAAATATTAATTTAACATGCACCCAATAACAAGTTGCCACATTCTGGAGACTTCCGATATTAATCGTCTCACAGATTCAGACTGAAAACACAATTAAAAACTGTGTCTCCACCGGGAATCGATCCCGGGACCGGGACCGGGAGAAGTCAGATACCGAACGAACTGGGCCACGAAGGCCGATAATATAGATAATGCAGATTATGTGATAATCATAGAGTCAAACATTTTTATTACATACTACGTACGTAGGACAAACGACGTTGCCTTTCCCAAGTCATGAAATTTGCTTACAATTAAAATAAAATTAAGATATTGTAATTTTTAAAAAGGAGGTTCAAGATTATACTTATTTACTCACAGATGCACATACCTAATTATTTGATGATTTTCCGATAATCTCAATTAATTGTAATGAGATAACTATATTTAATCGTATTTCTGATGTTTCATATTTCTAATTGCTTCTCGGGAAACTAACACCTTGTACTATTTCAAATATTGCAAGCACCCAATAACAAGTTGCCGCATTATTACATAAAATAAATAGTATAAATATCATATAACACGTACTTAAACTCCAACATTGTTTACAAGCAATTCTTCAAAAACTATTCCATCATAATATTAATTAATTGTATTTTTGACAAAGGAATAGTAGTTTTCCTAGAAATATCTGTATTTATTTTATTTATTTACGGCAAATTGCCTTTTACAAACATGAACAACAATTAAGTACACACATTGAAATTACAAAATAAAATAATAAAACTATCATAAACATAAAAGAAAAAGAAGGTACTGTAACAAAATTAGTAAATATAAAAAATAATATTAAGTGGAAAAAAAAATACAATTTAAAATAAAAGATATAGGTACTTAGGTTGAGACATAAAAATCATTAAAATATACTAAAATAATATACCTACGCACATAGAAAAAAAAAAGAAAAAATAATAATTATCATAAAAAAAAATTAAAAACTGTATAATAAAACAACAAAAATTTTATATAAAAAATAATAATAATGTAAAGAAAATAAAAGAACTATAAAAACAAACATATGGGTACATACTTAGGAAAATAAAAACTAAATGATGAAACAAAACAAATAACAAAAAAAATATATTATAATCACATTTATAGTATAATATTATACTATACATGCAAAGTAGGCAAGCAAAAAAAAAATGTATTGCAAATCTTAAAGAAAAAGAAAGAATCTAAATTACAGAAAATTTAAAAAATATCACATTTCAAACGAGATTACATTGTTAGCTGCGATTGACTGTTTTTTATAAAACATTGATGTTAGTTCGTATTTAAATTTGTGAAAGGAAGTGTTAAAATAATCAAATGACCGTGCATATATATTTCCCAAGTTCTGAATTCGATGTATTGGTGTATAATAGTGTGCTAAATTTGTAGCATTTTTACAATAGAATGGAAGATGATTTCTAGTTTTTCTATTTGGTACATTGAAATTTATTAAGAATAGTAATTCTGGACAGTCTTATTGATTATTAATAATTTTAAATAAACATAGTAAATCAAATAATAATCTTCTCTCAGAAAGCTCTAATAAATTTGTTTCTTTAAGTAAATAATAATAATTCAAATTTTCTATTGGTATGTTAAGTCTGTAATTGATATATCTTAGAAATTTATGTTGGATTTTTTCTACAGTATTAGAATGAGAATTGAAATACGGTGACCAAATTGTTGTGTTATATTCAACCTGAGAACGAACAAGTGATGTAAAGAGTATCTTTAAAATATGAATATTATTAAAATCCTTACCAACTCGCAAAACGAAACCTAACAGTTTCATTGCTCTATTACTGATGTTGGTTATATGATTGACAAAGGTAAGTCTTGTATCAAAAATCACCCCCAGATCTTTGATTTCTGATACAGAATTAAGTTTAACGTTATCAATCCTATATTCAAAGATAATAGGGGATTTAATTCTGTAGAAGTGCATCAATTGACACTTGGAAATATTTAAATGCAGTTTATTGTCTGTACACCATTTAAATAATCTATCAAGATTGAGTTGTAAAACATAACAGTCATGTAAATTTGAAATAATTTTGTAAAGCTTCATATCATCCGCAAATAGAATAAAATTAATGTCTGTAAAGATTTTCACAATATCATTAATAAACAATACAAACAGAATTGGCCCCAAGTGCGATCCTTGCGGCACTCCACTTGTTGCTATGATAATTTTAGATTGGGTGTTATTTATTCTTACTGCCAACCTTCTTCTCAAAATATAGCTTTTAATCCACTCAAGAAGACTACCATGTACACCGACTCCCTGCAGCTTATTCAACAGTATGCTATGGCACACCTTGTCGAAAGCTTTACTGAAATCAGTATAAATGGAGTCCACTTGCTTTCTACAGGCTAGTGAATCTTGTATAAAGTTCTCATACAATAGTAGGTTAGTTAGTGTGGATTTGCCAGCTAAAAATCAATGTTGGTATGGTGTAATTATTTGATTAAAATGATGGGTGATTTTTTTTAAAACAATCTTTTCGAAAAGCTTGGGTATTGTTGATTGAATACATATTGGCCGGTAATTAGTTATTTCATTTTTATTGCCTTTTTTAAAAATAGGAGTCAAAAAACTAAATTTCCATGTTTCTGGAAAACAACCAAGTGTTAAAGATTTGTTAAAAATTACTAATAGGGGATAAGATAATAATTTTACGCATGATTTGAGAAATATAGGAGGTACATTATCAGGACCAGAATTTTTGTTTGAATCTAGTTGTTTTATTGCGGATTCTATGTCATTAATATTAATTAAGAATTGTGACATATGTAATTTTAAGTCATGTTTAAACTCAGGGATATTGCAATTATTGTCTTCAACCTCATAGACATTACTGAAGAAATCAGCGAAGGCATTTACAATATCAGGCAGGTTGTCGAAAATATTACCTTCATAGTGCATTGAACTAGGTATACCTAACTCATTTTTGTTGAGTGATTTTGCATAGGACCAAAAAGATTTCACATTTGTTTTAATGGAGTTTTCAATTTTATTAATGTAATCCTTGTAACATTTTTTAGTTGAATTGGTACATTCTATTCTGGTGTTTCTGAATGTGACATAGTCCACAAGTTTACCTGTCTCTTTATACTTTTTATGTTTTATTTTCTTTCGCATTATTAAAGAAATAAGATCTTTACTGTACCATTTTGGAAAATTAGATTTTTTACACTTGGTAAAAGGAACAAATTTTTCAAATGACTCGTATAGAATTTTATAGAAAAGTTCAGTGCCATTATCCAGCGCTTCAACATCAAGAAAAGACCAATCTACACAATATAGAAATTCACATATTTTATCATAGTCTGCTTTATAAAAGTTAAAACTAGTTGTGGACACCTCCAAAAAGTTGAGGGATAAATTGGGTATTTCAATATTTAGCGGCGGATGATAATTGTCTATTGGTAATAAATTTTCAATTGATTCACTGACTCTTATAAAAGGGTTATCTGTAAACACCAAATCAAGTATATTGCTGCCATAATTTTTCACTGTATTAATTTGTTTAATATTTAAAAAAATTGCCATTTCTAAGATTTCACTTTCACACTGAGTCATTGAACAATCTCCCAATGAGGATGATGGTGAATCACTTTCGTCCCACTTTATATTACGTAGGTTATAATCACCAACAAGGATTAGCTTGTCATCAGGGTATTTCATTTTTAACAATTCCACATCCTCATAGTGTTTTTTATACACAATTATATTAGAAGACGGTGGAATGTAAACACAACCTATGATGAAATATTTTGAATTAAACTTCAGTCTTACAAATATTTGTTCAACGTCGTGGTTTTTAACTGATAGTTGTTTAGATATAATTATTTTTTGTATCGCTATCAGAACACTTCCCCCTCTTGATTTAACGCTAGTATTTTGATTCCTGTCTAGTCTATATATATTATGTCCTGGTAAACCCAACTCAGCTGATATTATGTTCGAGTCTAACCAGGTTTCAGTCAAGATAATTGCTTCATGGGGAAGTGCAGGTGCTGTTATTCTGAATAGATCTAGTTTGGTGCGCATACCACGAACATTTTGGTAGAAAAAGTTTAAATTGGATTTTTCAATTATCTATTTTTAACAATAGTGGGAGTAGAATTTATGTATTTTATATTTAAATCTGTTTCACCCTGGTCCAACCGTTTTTGCAATTCATCACGCAAGTCATTTAGATGTTTTCTCTGGATTACAGTTAAGTCTTGCTGAATCTTGACAGATCCAGATTTTATTTTCACCTTGTTTCTCAGGATTTGTATAGGTTGGTACACATTTGGAAATTCTATTTTAATAGGTCTCATTGAAGTATTGCCGGTTTGATTGCTCTTGTTTATTCCTATGCGTTGTATCTTTAGTGATTCTACATTAAAAGAATGATCGATTTCCTTGAGTACTGACGTGACAGCCTTGATATCATCGGAAATTTTATCAGCTTGAAAAGAAGCGACACTTTCTGAAATGTTATACATGATTATACATTTTGCGCGACTTTTCCTCTCATCTAGTTCGGCGATGGTTTCGCATATTTCAGATACCATACTTGGATTACTTTGAGATTGTTGAGGGGTCTGTTTAATCGTTTGCAAGATTTCTATTTGACCTTCCATGATACCCAGGCTAGTGGTCATTTGCCCAACTGTTCCGAGAAGATCTGAGGTAAGGGGTAGGAGTTTAGCAGTTTGTTCTTTTGTAAAACGATTAGCCGGATCAATGAGTATTTGATGTATGAAATTCAATAGATCTTTAGCCTTATCCATATATTGAAGGGCCATTTTCATAAACTTTTATACTTGAATAATATATAATAGTACTAGTAAATTGCCCACAATAGGGACGCCACTGTGTCCGTCTGGTTAAATGCTGAAGCACTGTAGGTACCTGTTATGTAAGTGTGGTTATTGTTGTATTTTAGTATTTTTTGTTAGAACTGGCACTATAATATATATGATGAAATATTAACTGTATTCTCACTGATAACAAGTGAATTTATATAGAATTAACAATAATAATTCCTTTTTAAACAAAAACATGCAATTTTATAAACAATACACTCACTTTAAACAGTCTTTAGCAATTTTAAATAACAGCAAAGAAAAAAAAACGTGTGCTCTACTATGATGTTTTGACAGATGACTATTACCTAAGTAACTACATAGTTCACTCTGAAATGAGGAATTCACGCCACATCCGTGATTTCTGCTGGACTGGGTATAATAATATTGTTATGCAACAGCTTCGACAACGATAATATTATTATTGTAGAACTTAATCAGCTTTTACACGTATCACCAAGATGCTATCACACGAATATCTATGAAGGGGAAACTGCAAAGCTGAAATTGGATAGCGCAAAAATGTGTTTGAATATGATTGAATAATTTAAATCCCAGGCCATGATTATAGGCAAACCTCGAAAACGATCC
Organism: Molanna angustata; assembly: GCA_963576475.1. NCBI lineage: Eukaryota > Metazoa > Arthropoda > Insecta > Trichoptera > Molannidae > Molanna > Molanna angustata. The sequence continues at coordinate 37,530,138 of OY754971.1, read as the reverse complement.
AAACTAAATATTATCTTTTTCTATATTTACTGTATCAACACTTTTCTAATAGCAATATCTGGAAAATCTGTGACGATTTTTCCATGAAGGTCTATCATTGCAAGAAAACTTGTATCTCAATACCCAGCTTTTTTATAATCGCAAAAAATATGATTTTATAACCAGTTACTTCGTCTCAAAATAATCGAATATATAAAAAAATATTGATTTTAAACTCATCCTAGATTTATATTGTCTTTTGAATCAATATAAAGTACCAATCTACTTAGTTATAATGGTGTGTTTTACTGTAGAATCGTAGTTTATATCATTATCTACATATCTACTGAACGTAATGCCAATTCCATTTATTTTAACGAATTTATTACCTTTTTTGAGTAAACTCTGCAAGAATAACTGAGGTGAAGACCTTTTGTCGCCTCAATCTGCATGAACATACAAAAAAATCTAAAGTATTAATATTTTCGGCAAATAAATCTTTAGAGATACATTTTTTTATCCTCAAATTCCCATTCTATTTCTCTAACTGCTGTAGTAAATTTATATAATATTAGTATTTTTTAAAATGTGATTCTATTGTATTGTTTTGAGAATACATTTTTTTCCGAATTAAAATGCTTTTTAAGAATTGATCACTGTACGATCCCAAACCACCTTCACCAAATACACATAAGGGACAGTCCTTTGTGCTATTGTGGAGAGGTGGAAACTTTAGACCAAATTTTCATGGAGTGTTCAATACACGACAAATTCGACTTTTATTCCACGCTGCGTGTCCCTCTGCCTGTTAATGTATCACATCTTCTATCCCTGAATTCATCAAAAGTTTACGCATGCATATCAAAATTCATTAATTTTAATAAAATAAATCTTTAAGATATATTCTCGTAATATAAATTGAACTCCCTTTAATTATAGACACATTCTTCTTTAATTATAGACACACGTTAACTCCTTTATTAATACAGCAGCCCGACTGTGGAACGATCTTCCGAATTCTGTGTTTCCATCTTCGTACAACCCGGGTCTTTTTAAAATCCGAATTAATAAACTCTTTTCTAGATTGCAAACCCCTCCCAACGCTACGTAGTGCGCTTCTTCGGAAGAGTAAAATGGACCCAGATCCTAATAGCTGGCGTCCCCTACGTAGACATGTTAAAAAAAAAAAAAAAATTCGTTGTGTCATGGCACAAATCACCCTCCTTATAGGAGGTGGAAAAAAGTCTACTTTTGATATTTACTATTGAGATGGTTTTTTCTACTTTTACTAATGATATTGTTTTATTACAATAACCTTTGTACATATAAGAACAGCTCGTACACAAAATACCACGAACAGGTTGGATGCTATTTGATATGTGGTTGCATCTTGGAATCCTCAAAATACCTTGGACAGACGGTTACAAAATACGTCGAGTCATAACAACCAGGCAACTCATGTCTTCAGTAAAGGTCCACAAGATCGCATATATAGGCAACATAATGAGGGCAGAAAAATGCCACTTGCGTCGTGTTATACTGAAGGTCAAGACAGAAAAAATGAACTCTTTTTAATGGAAAACATAACAGCTCCAAGTATTTTCATGGGTTGGAGATTTTCATAAATATTAACAAAAAAATGAATGTTATAAAGAGAAACTAAGGAATTTGCCAAACATACATATATATCTACATCAAGATGAAACTTAGACAAAACACCCGTCTACACTTTGAAGTCAAAAAATGAGTTCTTTAAAAAATAAAATCCCAAATCTTCTCTATGACATGGTAAGTATGATGGTAAAGAGTGTAAATGACATTGATAAAGGACAGAAGCATTCTGCCGATGGATGTTTTCGGGAAAAGACAATTTTCTCCGTTTTACAAAATCACTGTGATGTTTCATAGACAACGCCTGTCTTTATTGAATTAGGAAGGCATAAAAGGGTAAAATTCCACGTCATATTAAGTATCCCAAATATGATTTGATGATGCCCTGACACTAAAATGTCATTGATATTCTGTGTCAATTACCTATTACAAAAGGTACCATACATCTACCTTTTTATATTTCATTATTTGACATACATACATAATATCATCTCGCCATGTCCCTCACGATACCTACTCGTCGATTAGCTCGAGCCATTCGTTCACTACTTTTATTTGAAATTTTGCTTTAACTTTTTTCAGATAGCATTTCTTTTTATTTGCTGGCATGTTTTCTCCTAAAAGTGTATACTGAAATTCACGTTAACATAAATTCCGTATTAAATGAATTAAAGTAGATACGATATCTTAAATTGTTTATGAATTACAGTATAGATTGCCATTTGAAATTAATTTTATTTTATAAAAAACAGTTTCGCTTCCGCTGTACGTTTTGTTCGGACTTGTGTGTTTTCGAAGTTCCGTGCATTCGCAGCGTACGTTGTTAAAAACTGATGATGGACGCGTGTCAATACGTGTTTCAAAGTTTGTTTTTTAGCCATATACACACATATACATAACACGGAAATAAACAAACATTAAACTCGAGGACAACACTTTTCACTTTACATAACACGGAAATAAACAAACATTAAACTCGAGGACAACACTTTTCACTTTACATAACACGGAAATAAACAAACATTAAACTCGAGGACAACACTTTTCACTTTACATAACACGGAAATAAACAAACATTAAACTCGAGGACAACACTTTTCACTTTACATAACACGGAAATAAACAAACATTAAACTCGAGGACAACACTTTTCACTTTACATAACACAGTAACAAACAAGCACTAAACTCGAGGACAACACTTTTCTATGAACTATGGAATGAAAGTGATGAAGTAACGTCATCTCGATCAATTCAAATATTCAAAGGTAAAATAAAAAAACTTTATCTGTCAAATAGTTCCTGAATTCCTGAATTCTTTTACTTCTCTCTTTGTATTTTTTTTTCTTACTTGTCTTTTTAATTATTTTATCAATTTATTTCTCAATATGTACTAATTATTGTACCAATTTAACTTCATAGACTCGGGTTGTTTGGAATAAATTGCTTTAAGGCAATAAACCCGCCCTTTTTACACCTGTACATAAATTATATAAATATACTAATAAATAAATATTCATTTTTTGCGTGTCACCTAAAATTATTCGCGTGTAACCTAAAATTATTCGCGTGTCACCAAAAATTATTCACATGTCACCAAAAATTATCCGCGTGTCTCCGAAAATTGTTTACATACTGTATAATTTGATTATAGGTTTGCAATACCTATTATCAATGCAGTTTTTAAGCGTAATTTCAATTGTGGAGATTTCGATACAACCTATGTACATTAAATATGCATTTAGATAACACGATACTGCAGAATGATTACCATTAATTTACTGCACGAAGAGGATATTGCGGACTATAAATCTACATAATTCAATGTCTGCGCTATGTATCTACACTCTCATTACGTCACAGAGATAACCACAAACATTTCCTACAATAAATATGTATATATGTAGCAATGAGACACACATAGAGATTAAAATAGTATACACCCACCTTTTTAAAACAAACAGCATCAATTCGTATTGCGAAATAGACAGTTCAAAATTTCAAGAAAAACGTCATTACCTATTGTTGAATTGTTATTTAAAATTCAAACCTATTGGTATTGGTATGTATTAAATTTTGTTAAATCACTATTTAAACAATGTATTTGATTATAGATACGTTTTCGAAATCAAAATAGGTTATTCGCCCATTCTATATGTAGTTCATTCTCAAGTGAGACGTAACTGATGTGTTGGGTTACACGCATGTGTCGTGATTATATTTTAAGGTAGTGCACACCCGCACACCTGTCGCTGGTTACCCCACATTGTGGGGATATGGCGTGATGGTACGAACGAGTTCAAATCCTTCCTCGACCGATTCGTTCACCTATAGCACAAGCTTTTATGCTTAATTTAGAGATTGTAGGAAGATGTTTAACAAGGACATACTTAAAAAAAACTACATAATCTGTAAACTTCCATAGTCGTTTTAAAATTTAATCAAAATAAAAAATGATTAAACCTGCCTGAGACAAATCATGAAATAAGGTATTGAAATAAGAGATGATTCAACGAAATAGAAAAATCTATGAAACGAATAATCTCCAAAGAGCCACTAAAATGAAAACTCTCTTTCTCTTCTGTGTCATGTTCGATCCACTGCTGGATAAAGGCCTTTTCTAAACTCTTCTCAATTTAATTCTGCGCGATCTGTTAACGCCTTCCATAACCCGCATGCCGGACAATGTGGACCCGCATGCATGCCGACAGCGAATAAAATCCCTAAATTCAAAAAACCTACAATGCCGAAGATGTCGTGCAATACGAAAAAAAGACCACGCGTAGAGAACAGAGTCAACAAGAGAAGTTCAAATAGCAACTAAAGATTTCTTTATCAATTGATTAATTATTAATAATAATATTAATAAATATCATCGACAATATGTATCAATATCTTTATGCGTTTTGTCGAAAGTTTTAAGTATCAAAATGTATCACTTTAGGTTTAAGATACTTACATAATGTTTAAAGCTTTTTCAAGTATCTAAATACTCTATTACGTTAAATGTTTAAGAGATCATAAAAAAATATTACAGTAAAGTTACACCCCTTCACAGTGGCAAGAAGTATAACTGTTTTATTACTGTGGGCACTGTAAAATTCTTGCAATAAATCGACCTTATAGCTCCATTATTACTTTGCGAAATTCGGATAGTTTTTATATCGCAATTTTGTAGTTTATTTTTTATTAAGATTACCTCAACTGCGGTTTTTTATAAACGCTATTAAGGTTTGGGGTTACAAAAAATAACGAGTTTTATTTCTTTGACATTAAAATTTTTAATTCCTTATAAATATTGGGTTTGCTAAAATCCATCGTATTAATAAACAAATGTCGATAAATGATGATTGAAAATCGATTGAAATGAATCGGTTATTATAATAAAACTAGCATAACCCGGCAGACTTTGTCCTGCTTGTATATATTTTATTACCTCTGTGCAGGTTCTCAGCATGGAAAAAGGCATTTGTTATTCCTCTTCCAAAGATATCTATTTCAACTCTAATGAATGTAAATTACCTGTAAAAAATAGGTATATAAAATTCCAGACAAATTGTGTAAAATAAATTGATAATTCCCAGATGGACAAACTAGTACGGTGGAAGGACACTGAAAGTAAGCATACCGAAAATATTTAACACCCTTCCAAGTGGTATGGATAAACTTGATAAATTATCCTCGGATAAAACTGTATTTAAAAAATTTACTATAGAAAGTAATTAAAAACATTTGACTCATGTATAAGCTGTAATTATATAAAAAAAACATGTTTCTCATATTATAATTCTTATTCTCCAATCCTCCGTTTTCTCTCGAGTAAGTTATTGTAAAAAATATTCATGGCCAACTCAAATCTTTCTTTATTTTCAAATTAACTCTAACATCCAAAACAGTCTAGTTTTCATAGGGGGCAACATTCATATATAACGTATCTTAGACAAAAAAATAACTTGTAGGAAACGATACATGAGATGACGAATGCTTGCCAAGACAGAAACATGTTGTTCTCTGCATACCTCCTCTATGAAGGAGATGGCAGGATGGTTTATGGCATGATATTGGAACCAGGGAATGTAACCGACTAATGACTCTAATGACATAAGTTGAAAATATGACAATAATGAATATGTCCTTGTCACAACAACATATATTATACATCGTCATACATTCTTTATACAAAGCATGCTTGTGCTTTGGGTTAACCAAATCGGTCATGGCAGGATTCGAATTCACGGCCATTGGATTACTAACCGCTCTGCCACGATCCATCTCAAAATATAAACACAAAAATAAAAACTTGCTAAAATAAGCTATTACAAGAGTTATGAAATGACTCGACGGAGAAATATAATACATTATTATGTTGTGTAAATATTATTTACAGAAAATGAAGCCATTTCCTTAAGTAGGTACTTCTAATTAACAGACTTAACGGCCAAGAAAAATCTCAGACATCCGTCTCATTTAAGGAAAGTACCGACCTACACACCAGTCCGTCCCTTTGATGTAGGTATCAACTCATTCCAACAATCTTAATGTGCTGAGTTGAATTTCTGCCATAGCAATCGATCCATTTCTCGTCTTAAATTGACCATCTGTTTTATTCATTTTTATTTTGGCGCATGTTACAAAATTGTACAAAGCAAAATTACATATTCACGAACATTTCCACAAAGACATTGCCTGTGTATGGGTATACAATATATAAAAAAAACATATTTTACAATAATATTTATAAATGCACCTTATATGAATAAATATAACAAGAAAAAAATATATACACTAAAAAAAGTACATCAAACAAGGCAAAAATGTACTGGCCACAACACCATGAATACTAATACTGTCTACCCACAAATGTATTAAGCGACTCACAACAATAAACAACGTCAGTCGCTCGGTTCTAAACTAGGATTCGCATGTCGCAGTCAAATACATTAATTCCTCGTCTATCCAATAAATCAGATTATCATCATATAAACAGATATTTAAATTATAAACTGTTTATGAAAATGTATGTACCTACATACATTTGTAAATAATTTCCGGACACACATATTTAGAACAATAATAATAAATCGAATATTTTTATAGTTGCATAATATATGCAAACATTGGAAATTTTTCCCTCTCAGGAATCAATAATATTTTTTGTCAATTTTTTAACATCTCAATAGAGACGAAGTTGGAATATCATAGGAGAACCAAGAACTCAAGGCAACTACTGCCACTTACAGTAATCGACATGTCATCAGCAAATGAATATAATTCAACGGGAGTACCTAATTTAATTACAAACACTTAATCTGCTCAGGAAAATATACATTCGGGTTTTAAAAAAACCCGGGTTAAAAGAAGGTGGAAACACAGAATTCGGAAGATCGTTCCACAGTCGGGCTGCTGGTGTTAATAAAAGAGTTGAAGAACGACTGGTTCGTTTAAATTGAAGGTTTACTGTGAATGGGTGTTGAGTTGAGAAAAGCGAATGACTCTATTATGAATAGGTGGAGGAGGGACCAGGGATGCAAGTTCTTCTGAGCATCTCCCATCTATAGAATAAACCTAGAATACTGACCTTGCGTCTGTGGTCTAGTGATTGCAATCCATCAGTCAATGATGGGTCGTCAATCAGACATACAGGACGCCTTTGTACAGAATCGAGAGTATTCAGCAGGTACAGAACAGAACAGAACGCCAGAACAGAACAGAACAGAACGCCAGCAGGTACAGAACGCCTTTGTACAGAATCGAGAGTATTCAGCAGGAGGCGCCACTCCAGAGATAACTACCATATTCAATAATTGGGCATACATATTTGCGCTTTGTAAGAAAAACAAACAAAAATAGTTTTTAAAAAACGCCTACATAATACGTTCAATTTTTTGGAGACGAGTTTCACCTTAGCTTCGATGGAACTCCTATAGTGTAGATGGTTTATTATAGATACTCCAAGCAGGTCGATAGATATCCTGTTAGGTAGGGTGTTTCCTTAACTAGCAATTCGGTAGGGTTCCTCTTCACAGAAATTTGGCTGGCTTGAGTTTTGATACGTTAAAAGAGACTAAATTTCTTCCACCCCAAGTATTCATGGAATGGAGGTAGTTATTTATTTTAAGATAAACATAGGTCTTTCCGAGCTTCTGATTTATCACTCTGTTTGAGAGGCTTGATCAACGACCAATTTCTCTATGGTTTTGAAATGTCAAATCGCATCGGAAATTATTTTGTTGACATATATTTTGACGGGAATTTTGACCTGATTGATCTGTCTTATGTCAGCTATGTATCTGTTAAAGTTTGTACACTGAAAGTCACCCACCGCTTACCCGGGTATCTCAGGCGCGTTAGCACCTCTTTACCCGCACTTACTTGCAAATCTTTTTACGCAGGCGGGCTCGGAGTTTGCCGGATGGGCTCCCCCCAACAAACTCCGCCTGCTAAATTATAGACTCTCAGTGCCCTCATTCGAGGATGAAGCCTACCTAATGCATCTTACTAATATTAAAACTAATCTTAATTTCTAGGTACTTATAACTACTTATAACTAGCATCATCCAACTGTCGATTTGTTCAGGAGAACTTTGTTCTCTTAACATATCGACAATGTATCAAGCCAGAATACGCGAGAATTGTATGGAGAGGTCTACTTTTTTCACGGCTTTTCCAACTTTGAAGTCGAAAAACACCAACTTAGAGGCTTCGCAGCATATATGTTCCATACACGGATTTACTCAGAATTCGGAGTAGAACATTTCGTGTGTCTGTGTGTGTGTGTGTGTGTGTGTGTGTGTCTGTGTGTGTGTGTGTGTGTGTGTGTCTGTGTGTGTGTGTGTATGTCTGTGTGTGTGTGTGTCCGTCCCCCCCTTATAACTTTTGATCTGCTCAATTTACAGAGCCTAAAATTTCAGAATATATAAACAGTTACAGGCCTACAAAACTTTTATACTCGGAATTTTGAATTTTTGTTTCAGTCAGGGGTTATCAACTTTTGAATTTTTATTTTATTTTTCCCTATATCTCAGAAACCATAAAAGCTAGAATGCTGAAAATTGGTATAAACATAGACAAATACAAAATCTCAAATTAGTTTTTTCAAAAAAATTCCAGGGTTTCTCAAACATTTTTTATTAAGAAAAGTATTTTTTTTATGATAAATTTATGAGTTTAACTGCCTATATTTCCATTTTTTTTAAAATATCTAAAAAAGCCGAAACACCCCAACTAGATAATTTAATTTTATATAAAAAATATTAACATTGTAGCAGTACATCTCAAATTTTTTTTAACAATTTTTATAAAAATTGAATTTAGTGACGACATCGCTTCATACAATTTGTATGGTAGTCACCTATACACAATATCAAAGAAGACTTAATAGTTTGATACTTCATCTCTAAACATACAATATACATATACCATCATGCTGTTTTCATATTCCGGGTAGGAAAAAAGACTGACCTCCATACTATCCTATCTTGACTACCTAGGTACATGTGTTGTATAGAAAACTAAATATCATAAAATAATAAATAATTTGTATTTATGGGTTTGGTACTTATTCTTCAACTATACATACTATCGCTATCGACAGTTGGATCTCATGTGTTACATGCAACTAGTAGTATAACTATACATCTTACAAGCTAATTGTCTTAATACTACTGTCTTAGTCTTAAGCCTTAGATTTATAGGTGAGGGAGCCAGGACAGAGGCGTCCTGACATTTCAAAAGAGCCATCGCACCCGCATCACCAGGTGCGATAGCTAACCTCGACGCGAGGAAGGAGGACCCACCCAGATGGGGGCACTTGATTTAGACACCTCCACAAAGGGAGAAGGGACGGCACGAAACGTCAACGAGTCATCGACCACTCCGCCACAGCATCACTCCAGGCCAGATTAGGCCCACCGCTGTACGAGACCTTCGACCGGGGGTAAACCCGGTCTCCGGAGCTCATCCCAGCGTGAGACCCACAAACAACAAACTCTTCGAAACGAGCAACATTGTGATGGTTCGCCAGCACTTCGCCAAACCAGACTGGCCGGGCGGTGCCTGCACACATACCTCCTATCATATTCTCCCTGGCATCCATCAACAAAGGGCACTCCCAAAGGATATGCTCTGCATTCTGGGCGCCGGTACCACAAGCACACCACGGATCCACCGCTAGGCCTAACTTAAATAGACGGCCTTTAAGCTCCCCGTGTCCTGACACGAGCTGCACCGCATAGTGGCTCAGTGCCAGCGATCTCATACTCATCCTCTTTCTTAGGTCAGGGAAGAACTTATAGGTAACCCTAGCAGTTCCTCCTCTATCCCAGCGCTCCTGCCAGATTTCCATCGTCCTTTCTCTGACTCTATTGATGGCCCCACTCAGACCACCAAGTCCAGGTGCAACACAAACAATCACTCCTAAATGTTCAGCCCGTCTGTTGAGCTTGATACTTCTACGTGCGACAAAGTCCCGCACCTCAAGATCAGCAGGCAGGACACCAGCGATGACAGGAAGACCATCGCTGGCCGCCGTGCGATACGCACCTGTAACAGCAAGCAAGGGAAGACGCTGACCCCTCAGGATCGCAAGAGCAACCGAGCCAACACTCAGCCGATGGGACCACACTTCAGATGCGTATGTAACCTGGGCCACATACGTAGCCTTGTATATAGCCTTCACCGTACCCGAACGGAGGCCCCAGCTACTCCTGCTGATCCTGCGCAGCGCCATAAACAAGGCAGCTGCTTTTTTAGCCGAGGACTTGACATGCGGTAGAAAGGTGAAGCCACTGTCCAGGACGACACCCAGGTAGCGAACTTCATCGACAACCCTAATGGAATGTCCGTCCATCCGCAACACCGGGCGCCTCGCCCGGCTAGGTGCCCCCTTCATCCACATCGCGATCGTCTTACTCGGCGAGAAGACCAACCTGTTCACCCTACCCCAGTTTAGTATTGCGTTGATCGCGTCTCTAAATTTACACTCGATTTCAGACCTGGATTTTCCTCCAATGAGGAGCAGGGCATCATCGGCGTACGCAATGATTGTAGTCGTAAGCGGAAGCAGCAACCTCAACAGGTCGTCGAAGAGGACGTTCCACAGGAACGGTCCTAGGACCGAGCCCTGTGGGCATACCATGTCGACTATTCTTTCAACAATGCGTCCGGCATGCGTGACTACAACCTTCCGGTCGCTGAAGTAGCTGCTCACTATAGCGAACAGCCAACGAGGACAACCCCGTAGCTTCAGTTTGGCCAGAATAAGCGGCCACCACGCATTGTCGAACGCCCCCGCTATATCTAGGAAGACTCCCAGAACATACTTATCTTTACACGCATTCTTCCAGCGGATGCACTCCGCAATCGCATCTTCAGTCGAACGCCCATGGCTGAATCCAAACTGCCCTGGATCCCCAGGCGTCAAGGCCTCGCCAAGCCTATCCCTCACCAAGATCTCAAGGATCTTGCCAAAGGAAGGCAGCAGCGTAATCGGCCTGTACGCCTTGAGGTCCAACAGCGGCTTATCATTGCCCTTGGGAATTATCCTGAGCAAGCCCTTTTTCCAAACCTTGGGGAAAATCCCCTCTTTCAGACATCCATTCATCAGCTTAATCATTTCCGCCGAACAGAATTTCCAAACATTCTTCACGATTCTGCCATTAATCCTATCAATACCTGGAGCCTTCTTTGGCCCCAGTCCAGCAACTATCTTATTCAATTCATCCACAGTCACCGGCGCATTCCCGCCCATATCTCCCAGAGGTGGGTGCCGAGACAGAAGGCGCAGCTGTCTATGGTGTGGTGTATCCCGCGACCAAGAGTCACGCGGCACCAGACCACTCAGGAGGGCGTTCAGAGTGTCATCGACACTCATGGTTTCCACACCACTAGCGACGACTCCTGTAAGATAGTGGGCTGCAGACCTCTTTGTCTTGATCGCATTGCGACTCACCAACCAAGGATCAGCGTCGCCCAGCTCGGCAATCCACTCTCTCCATACCAAAACCTTAGTTCTCCTCATGGTAGAGTGATAAACACTCCTCGCCCTTTGGAACTCCGTCGTAAGGGAGACCCCCAACGGCGAGTCACGCACTATGAAACCCTTTCTTACCTGGCCAAAGTCGCGTTCAGCAGTCTTAAATCGCCTTTTAAGGACTGAGAGTTCGGGGGTCCGAAAGTTTGCTAAAGTTTGTACAGCGGAAACTATCACCCAGTGCATGAGTGTATAATCACTGTAATATTATAAACTGCTAGCCCTAGAACAGCGTTTTTTAGTTGAGCAGCAGTAGTGTACTTGTTTGAGTTATTGAAAAATATGTTGAGATAAAAACTCTCAACATATTTCTCAATACCTCAAACACTTAAACCACTCCGTTTAGAAAAATAGGTATAACAAGATGAAATGTGTATCAAAAAATGTAAGTATATCGCTTTTCATCGCATTTTGAAAAAATCAGCATTTAGGGTTCCTGACAGGGCACCAGAATAAGAAGAAGAAGATGCTGAATACATTAAATTTCTTTTTATATAACATGTGTTTATTTGCATTTCCTTTTACAATAGGATAATTTCCTTGTTATTTTGTCTCATGTTTTAATACAAACCTACGATCTAATTTTTTTTTATAATACTTATACTAGATGAAAGGGTTTATACATTTTTTACATAATCTGTGTACATTAAAATATATGTAGGTAGATATATTTTACATGGTCTGCATCCACTTACCACGCTCTGGTAATTTGGGAAATAATTTTCGTTATACCGAGCAAATTATCTATGTAAGGTTGGTACCTAGTCGAGACGTTCTAAACGAGAATTCCAAATTTGAATATCAACCAAAAATATAATGAGACAGAATAACCATGTACCTAAAGTCATCCCTTACTGTCGCCAAGTAAAAGGATTACTTAGTAGGTACTGAAATAATATAATGTGGGGACGCGGGAAAAGTACGATTTATATTCAAATTGTAGCCTAGTTGTACACTCTAGCATGTTCTAAACTAGAAACGGCGGATCGGTATTGCGATGCTCTCTTAACTCGTTCAGTTACAAAATCCAAGTTATGAAAGTTGAATTTATGTTTATACATAGTTTTTTTTTTAACTAATACTTTTTTATTCTCCACTAACGCAACAATTTAAAGGTTTTTATCTGCGAAAGCCACCATTACTCAGGGTTCATAGTATCCAATCGTTTTTACCTAATGTGGTATCCTTTGACAGAAATCAGAATCAGCCTTTTTACTAGGACGTGTGTCTGGCGATAGCGGGCCTATGCTCTATAAGTACTTATTTCAAATATACATCATAATTCGACACACGATAAAATCTTGTTATATTCTAAGTATCTTCATCCATTTTCAACCTAAATCGTAAATTATATGTAGTACCTACCTATCAGTACGTAATGGCCCGTTATACTGCCTTATTATGATAAAAATCTTCCCGTTAATTGCGTTATCAAAAGTAGGCTCATGTTTTCCTAACTACTGCCGTTAGAATCCGTTAACAATTATAATGCCATTACAGCAAATTATTCGTAACAATTCAAAATAAAGATATTCTACAGCTACTTTGAAAATTTTTAAGCAAAACAATTTTTCGTTCGTTTCGTTTCGTTCGTTCGTGCATATAATTTTGTTCACAATAACATCAATAACTAAGTATTTAATCAGTTATTACGAGTATGAAAACACAGTTTTAATCAACGTACGAGTTATAATATTGTTTTGAACGACACCACAAAAAGCACGTTGAAGAACAGAATATCTCAAAATGGCCGCTCATATGCAGAAATTATAAATAGAGTTTAACAGAGAAGAGTTGCCTTGAAGAAAAAAAAATTATATATATATCAATGTTGGGAAATTCAAAGAACTTGATCAAAACACTTGTCTTGAGTGTGCTGCTTTATCCGGAGATAAAGCAGCACACTCCAGACAAAACCGCGAATCGTGAATCGTGAGCTATGATCCGAAGAGAATTTGGACGCGCCGCGAATCGTGAGCTATGACGTAGATCTGCCTTCGAAATATGGTGCTACAGGCGCATGGTTGGAATCCATTTGTCAGACCACATTCCAAACTGGGTGGTACTGAGCAAAGTCGGAGAAACGAGACAACTCATAAAGAGGGTTGCCCAACAACGATCCAAATGGATAGGAGATAACATCAAGCATCCGATTTGCTTGTTATCATCACTGAAAGAATGACAGAGGACAGAAACTATAGAGGTCACCCTAAAGACAGTCAAATGGACTAGGTGATCAGTGATGTGCACTGTGGCAGCTACCAAATGATGAAGATGTTGGCGGACAACAGAGATATGTGGCTTGGTGCAAACCAATCTTAGGCTGCGTTCACAATGAACGCCGAGTGCACTTAGTTACGCTCATAATGACCGAAAACAGACGCTTGAAAGACACTCTGTGGCATTCAGATTGAACGTCGATTGTACGCACCAAACACTCTGTAAAATTGTCGAGTGAAAAACGCTCTGACAGTTATAGTATCTGTTGAATTCTATTTTATCTGTGGTTAGATGACTTATATTTATTTCTATGGTATCTATTATGTTAGTTGACATTATTTATGATGACAATATGCATTCACAAAAAGGTTCATTTATAAAAATATTTTTCAAATATTTCCAATAAAAAGCGAGAGAGCATTATTTACTCCACTGCCCAATTGTTGTTTTTCGATGAAAATAACCTAGAAAGACACATGTATGATAAATGACATTTGACATTCAAAACGGTCGATGCTGCGTTCAGATTGAAACGCCGCTCGAAAGCGTTAGTGGAATTGGTGTGAAAAACGCCATAATCTGCAACTTCAGGTACATCCGACACCCGACGTCGAGTGTTGTATCTGAACACATCCCTAGAATTGTGCCCATGAAGAAGAAAAGTAACAATAATAAGAGTAACATAGTTGATATAGGTATCCCATCAGAGAAAAGTATCTGGATAACAAAATGTATTATTCCTAATCGAAGCTTGATCGCTGTCATTTTAATGCATATTATTTAGATATTTTCACTAATTTAAATTTATCGCATCGATCTGCTTATAAAAGGTAAAAATATATTCAATTTATTACCTCAGTGTGAAAAATAGCTTAATTATTTGAAAGTTGGAGAGAGGCACCCTCAGCGGTATATAATATAATTTTATTAATTACATTTTCAAAATTTGATAACCCTCCTATCCTATACTTAAATTTAACGATTTTTAATTTTTCCCCAAGGTACGGGTCCATGGTCTACGCAAATATTTTCCTTATTAAAAGGAATATTTTCATATACTCGGATACTCATAAACTGAGCGTTCGTTCGGGTTTTAATCTAATCTTAAACCTACTTTGAATTTTAAGCTTTTCTGTTGAGTATCTACTCACCAGTGTTTTATCTAATAATTCCTTTCTTTTCAATTATTCTGCTTTGAAAACATTGAGTTGTTTCATAAACAATTTTAAAATACCCTGTATAGAATATCTGTAAGATTTTGAATGAACCTTAAAAGAAATAGATAGGTGTTGAGTTATTATTAAACCGTTTTTCTCGTTTTTATTGGTGTTCGATTCAATTTCTCGCTGACGGTTAAACTAGTGATGAGCAAATGCAAGACCAAGACTAAGGCAGGGTGCACATCACTTTCATAAAATGACATGAAAGAATTATCAAGTTGTCATAATAAAATATATATATAATCGAAAATAATTTTAGAAACTTATTTCATGAAAATGCTGAGTATTTTTCTTACTAAAATTGAATACTTTATAGAGTGACTTGTTTGTGAAAAGTTTAGCGTAGCCTTAACCCACTCATTTTTATTTATTAAACGAATAAATCACAACATACATGATATAATTATTCAGGTGTATAAGTTCCATAACCTACATTTCATTTATTTATTTATTTATTTAAGGGACAAATACAGTCTTATAGAATAAACAGAAAAATACACTATGTAATTATGAATACAATATGAGATGGGTCGATGGCAGAGCGGTTAGAGAATAAGGTTAGAAATCCAGTGGTCGCGAGTTCCATTCCTGCCTCGACCGATTTCGGTCACCTATAGCACAAACATTTATGCTTATTTTAGGGAACGTAGGAAGATATATATGTACTTGTTCAACAAGGACATATTCATTTTCATATTTAAAAAAATGAAAAAAGGACAGACCAATTACTTTTAAAAATGAACTTTTTTAATTGAGACTAAATTTCTAAAGACTAAACTAAATAATTATTTATAGGTACCTACTTACCTACTTACATTTTATACTTATTATAAAAACTTTCATTTAAAAATGGTAATATTTTAGGTAAAAATGAATAACTTTGTCTTTTAATTTTGTTTCGCTAGAAAATTTAATTTTATTTTTTTTTAAAGTAAAAAAAAAACAATCTGTCGTCCATACACCAGTTACAGAGAATAATATCAATTTTAAGCTTCTGTCATTAATGAATTTTAAAATAAAATATTTTTTCAGACCGGACTAAAACCACTCCGGTCTTTCATTTGCTCATCACTAAACAAATGACATGAATTCACTGTGATACTCAATTTTCGCACTTTCTACGTAATACTAATTGAGGAGCTGAAATAAAAAAAAACATTGAATATATGAAACCATAACGCTTCGCTATATCATAGTAAAGCAAAAAAAAACAAATGTTTGTTTAATTCAAAATGCTTTTAAACCAGATTTTAAACAAAACATTAAAGGAACCTTTTAAGGACATGCCTTTTCATTTTGACATTTTGAAAACGGACAAAGTGGCGTTGCAGATTTTTAAATCATAAAAGGGCGGAAAAAATTAAGTTGTTTTTTTTTTGTTTTTTAATAACGTTGGCACTCGCATCCCCTTTTTGTTTTGTATTTTCTTATTTGTCATACCTATTTAAATACGAGCCGAGCGCCTCGAAAAAATGGCAAATTTAACGACAACGTTGTTATTTTTTCCTCTCACGGAAAGAAAACCAAACAAGCTATACTAATAGGAAAATGGCCACCTTCTTGATGTTATGTTAAACATAATCGCATTTCGCATATTCAGGGCCGAAACCAACGTAGTTTCAAACGGCATAAATATGATGCGCGAAAAAAATATATATCGAAAAAAATGAAATAATGAATTTAGTGTGTATGTATGTAAATGTGTATTTATATGTGTGTATGCATGTGTTTATTCTTACAATTTATTTTTTTTTATTTTCATTTTTATTCTCAGCTATAGTTTAAAACATGTTTATAAATTTATTTCCTCTCCTTCCCCCTTCCTTCCTTCTTATATATTATAAGGCAACATGTAATTGGGGCACTACATTATGTAACTTAAAGTTATGTTATAGTAAATAGTTGTACCTATTTGTTGTCAAATAAATAAAATAAAATTAAAAAAAATATTCCCGAATCTATCATTCTCTGTACATTAAAATACATACACGATGTCTCGCGTCCTGTATTTTTTATTTGGTTTGTGTAGAATTGTATTAGTAAATCAGTAAATTAAGGCTGTTTGTCGAACAAAGATTTAAGTAAAAGTAAAGTTGAAATAATTTGATTTCATAAAATTGTTCAAAACTTTTGGTTGTTTCATTGAAAACTAATGCCGTCAAACGACGCATTTTTGAAGAATTTCATGATATCAAAGTATCTTAACGATACTATAACTGTTACTATTTTTGAAACAATCCAACCTATGAGTTATTTAGTTAATCTTTCGATGGGTGATGGTAGATGAGAATGTATTTTTCTTCTTCTTCTTCTTTCTCAGCCATCTCTCCACTGCTGGATGTAGGCCTCTTCCAAAAGCTTCCACTCGTCTATTTTCTGGGCTTTTCGAACCCATCCGCTTCCAGCGACGGGGACAATATCATCGGCCCACCTTTTCTGGGGCTGGCCTATTCCCCTTTTCATATCCCATGGTCTCCAATTTAGAATTCTGGGTGCCCATCTGTCCGTACCCTGTCAGGCAACATGACCTGCCCATTGTCATTTAAGTTTTGCAACTCGTTCCATGACATCAACAACTTTTGTCTGGCATCTGAAATCTGTTATCCCATACTTACAAACTTCTCACTAAAATTGTCACCAACCGTTTAACACCTAAACTGGATTTCTACCAACCAATTGAACAAGCTGGCTTTAGAAAATATTTTGGAACTACAGACTATATCCAAACTCTGCACCTACTAATTGAAAAACTACTGAATATAATGTAACAATTCATCTTGCATTCATCGACTATAAAAAAGCATTTGACTCTGTAGAACAATGTGAAATAATTAGCGCATTAAATGATGCGAGAATTGACTCCAGATATTCAAGGCTTATCAAATTTATATATGAACACGCCACCATGTATGTAAGAATCGATGAAAACACAAAAACAGAAAAAATCAATATAAAAAGAGGTGTCAGACAAGGAGATACCATATCACTTAAACTATTTACATTGGTTTTGGAGGGCATATTTAAAACTTTGAACTGGGAAGACAAGGGAATAAAAATAAATGGAACAAACTTAAACCACCTCCGTTTTGCAGATGACATAGTGCTTATAAGTGATGATCTGGAAGAACTTCGTATTATGATAAAAGAACTCCACGATGCTTCCCTAATGGTCGGCCTGGAAATTAATATTAACAAAACGAAAATCATGAGTCCATCTAACAGCACTATCACAATTGATAATAAAATAATTGAAGCTGTTGAAGAATATATAACAAGACACAAGATAAAATTAGGAAAGGATAACCAGAAAGCAGAAATACTCAGAAGGATCGGACTAGGTTGGGCAGCCTTTGGGAAACTTAAACATGTCCTAAAAAACAGAGATATTCCCACATGTCTGAAAAGAAAAGTGTTTGAAACATGTATCCTGCTTGTGCTTACGTATGGTCTGGAAACTATCACGTTAACTGCGAGGACCATACATAAGCTAAAATGCACTCAGAGATCCATGGAAAGGCAAATGATAGGCGTAAGTCTAAGAGACAAAATTAGGAATGAAGAAATGTATTTTTACTTGTTACAAATACGTTTAAATTCTTTAAAGAAAGCAATAAGGCAATCTGTTCTGACCAATCCTAGCCATAAGATATTTCAAATCAATTCGACGCAATAGTATAATAATATGCTCCTTACATTCCATCATTCGCCACCGATCACCACATTTTTCATCTTTACAAGCATTATTTCGTTCATGCATTATGTTCTATTCTGTTTCGTCTGAATTTATCCGTCTGAATTTTAGTATATGAGAAATATCAAAAAGTTGACACCATTTATACGGGACTCATTACGTCACATCGCGTAGATAAAATCCTTTTATCTACGGTCGCCTGTTGGTTACAGACGTTTTCGTACTCTGAAAAGAATCAGAATAGGACATAATATCGTATATATTTATATCTATTTTTCAGCTTCATTCGTATACATTGATTTTCAAAATTACATCAAAATATATAATAATTTATATTTACAACTGATTTACAGGAAAGCGATGTTCCTTGTAAATAGATGAACTGGGCGCCGAAAATCATATGACGGCCCCGTGTATAATGGAAAAAAATATTATTTGTTACTAGATAGGTACTTGGCAGGATAAAAACATTTTTTGAAAAATCGCGGATTCGACAAAATACCATCTTTTTTGTGTGCCAAAAAATGATGTTATTAAATTTTTCATCTGTGCGGAAATTGAGAGACTATCCCAGCCAATGATCACTGTCATCCGCCAATTTTGAGTTTTCTTGTACCTGGTGGTAATTTCAAAATGTATCAGAGAACAACGTTTTTGGATGATGATCCTCGGGAGAAATTCCTGGATTTTAATAAGCGAAATACGATGGATTAAAGTTAGAGAATTAGTTAATTTACTAAAGAATTAGGAAAGCAATTTTTAACTTAAAAGATCTTTTTAGTGTTCATCATTAAAAAGGTTTTATTTAATTAATGAAAACAACTTATTTCCGATTGACTTCAATCCAAAGCCTACGTCGATACATACGTAAGTAAGACCGAATATGTCAGCGAGGTAGCTATTTGGTTCTTGAATATAGAAACTTCATATTACTACAAAAGCTTATTAACTTTACGTGAAAAATGTTGATCGATATTATAAACATGTCTATTCAAAAATTATTTGCGAGTGAAGTTATTTAATTTGAAATCTTTCATAAAAAAAAAAACTTTACATGCTATTTATTTATTTATTTCATTTATTTTATTGGTAAATAAAACTACATGAAATTTCATAAACTCCATAATTTCTCAAAAGATAAATGACATATTGATTTTGATAAAACTAAATTAAATATGTCATAAACTTGGTCATTTCTCAATTGATTGCATTACTCAAAAATAACGTATTGGTTTTGATAAAACTAAATGAAACTAATATTCATATTATCGGTCATTTCTCGAAAATAATATATTGATTTTGATATAACTAAATTAAATAAGTCATAAACTTGGTCATTTCTCAATAGATTGCATTACTCAAAAATAACATATTGGTTTTGATAAAACTAAATGAAATTACATTTTCTCGGTCATTTCATTATTGATTTTGATAAAACTAAATTAAATAAGTCTTAATCTTGGTCATGTCTCAATATATAGCATTACTCAAAAATAACAGATTGGTTTTGATAAAACAAAATGAAATTATATAAACTCGGTTTTCTCAAAATATTTTTTTATTCTAATCAACTTAATTCAACTTATATTCTCTATTGTTACAGACCACAATCGCTCACAGATGCTGTGGAAGACACAGACACATGAGAAGATCCACTCGATACATCAACCGTACCCGTCCACCACCCAGAAGATTCTTCCACAGAACAAGAATCCCTTCAACCAACACTCACCTCAGCACGGTCACCTGCTTCCCAAAGAACAATCAAGAAGAAGGGAACAACAATACAAAAAATCAATTGCTCAACAGATCCGTCAGCGCGTTAGTCATCCGCAACAACATAGCAAAGAAGCCCACGAAACAGGACCTCAACTCTAAGACAAACCCTAAGACTTTCACTACGTTCACGGGAAAGATCAAAAAGAGCACAATGGCGATTTTCAACGCCAAGGACGACACAGTAAGCCTGTCCGCCGAGGTACCGACCCCACCCAAGTTCGAGAGGCAAGAGACGGTCATGGTCAACATAGACATCAACGAAAAGGAGTCTTCCGGGAGCGCGAAGAGTTCTATCAGCAACTCCAGTCTCCAAGACATGGACGAAGAAGAATACACAGGAAAGGAGTTGGCAACATTCATGGAACAAGTTAACCACAATATTGTTTAAACCATCAGAGCCAGATGACCTCATCTCGGTTTTTGAGAAAAGAAGACTGGATGTGAAAGTACGGGTAGAATTAATTAAAAAACATCATAAGATTTATTGTACCTACGAGTAATTGATTCGTATTCAAAACGTCAGATACAACTTATATTTTTTTATAAAAGTTGAACAAAATTATAAGTGTATAATTATTTATATTCAATAAGTATGAATGAAGGTACTTCAATTTCTATAGTTGAATCAAATTTATATATAATTTGTATGGCGAAAATACAATATGCTGATGCTGCGTATGCTCTGATGGTCAGCTGGAGTGCCCTAACGAGACAAAACAAAAAATGCATGTATTCGTAGAAGCCTAGATGTTACTGATCTAGTAAGATAATTCAGATGATACAGGCACGTTGGACGTAGACCACCATATCATTCTACAAACCAAGCAATCTCCGTGGATCTTCCTCGACATTCGGAGGTAAAAACACAACAAAATACAGAGACATCGATGGCCTATGTGACATTGGGCAGGACAGTAAAACATTTATCTTTAGGACGAGGAGAACTGAACCCAACAGTCTGCATAGACAGTGAGATGGGATATAGCCAACGAGAAGAAGCACGGAAATATAATGGTCTTTTTATTTTTTAGGGTGTGAAAGTCGATTTGGAGAAACGAAGTTTGTATATAATAAATGTCATAATTATATATCCTATTAAGTAATTTTAGATATTATTATCTTAAGAAAAAGGGTATGTATATTTTAAGACAACAAAATGCAGAGAAAAATTGGTTTCGGGTACCTAATATGTGTAAAGATATAATCAAGAAAGATGTATGTTATGGCAAATGTTTTAGTGTTAATCTCCTTTTTTTATTTTTTTTTTGCCAGTGTACCGTTTCTTTCTAACAATTATCAAAACAAACTTCTTTGACTTCCTCATAAAAGTCGTTTATTTTTATATTTTCAATGTAATTGTATATTGGTCTTTATAACCGTATACCTACCCAAACTGATACCATTGATTCAGTTTCTCTAGGTTTTTTGTTGAAGAACAGGTACTATCACGCGCCCAATAACAAGTTGCGATATTCTGGAGACTTTATAGTCTCACAGATCCAAATTTAAAACTGTGTCTCTTCGTCGTGGATCGAACCCGGGGCATTTCGCTCAGAAGTTAAATATCTAACAAACTGAGCCACGAAGACCGGCATTTTGATGCTTACTTTTTTTACCTTGGCGCACATTCATCGCCTCGTCAACATCATACATCGTCTTATGCATGTACGTCTGTTGTTCACGATTCTTACATTTCCGCCTTTCAGAATACCGTTTACATGGTCGTGCTATCCTTTTCTTGGGCGACAACAACCTTTTATTCCATTCCTGTCCTTATATTTTCTTCGTCAGGCGATCCTCATACGTTCTTTCCAAGTGCCAAACCATCTAAATATGTTAACTTATATTTAATCAATTACGTCTTTCTTCATCTTACATCCTTGTGTCCTCGTTTTGTAGCCTGTCATACATCGTTATATTACAAATTCTTTCTTAGCGATCTAATTTAAACTGCATTTATTCTACTTTCGTGGGCCTTCTGCTATGTCCAGGTTTCACTTGCATACGTCAAGGTTGGCACTACGATTGCGTTACAAATGGCAAATTTGGCATCTTTTGATATGTTGCGATCATTCATAACATGTTTTTGTGCTCTATTCACTCTGTTTCCTGCCATAATTCTTCTTTCGATATCCTTATCACGCCGTCCATCCCGTTGGAACATGTTTTCCAGATAGATAGATAGATAAGCAGATAATTATGGCATATTATATATGTAGATGGCTATACCTACAGCAAAACAAAACTTTTAGTTACAATTATTGAATGATGATTGAGAAAATTTCAAAATAATGTAACAAAATTCACATTTACTTAAATACTCTTTTAAGTTTGTTTTTATTCTGTGTAAGAGCCAACGACTTCCAGACTTGCGTCATTGTGTATTATCATAGAAAGTATTAAGGCTTATTTTTTCTGTTAAAAGATACCACAGCAGGTAACATCGATTTGATAATATGAACCCTTATTAGTAATTATAATTAATAATTAGAGACTCTTATTGAGTTAAACAACGTGGTGGACTTAATTCCCGCAGGCAATTTCTACCAGCCAACTACCATAGTGGTGGCATTCGGCCACCACCAACCACCAAGTAGTGGTGGCATTCGGAGATAACAGACATCAAAGTGTTGAAAATTTATATTTTAACAAGTCAGTTATAGTATGAGACTTAAGTACAAAGCGTGTTGTTTTATATTTAACGCCTTCCATTTACAGACACATTCGTTGATGGAAAACCTTTAAAGTTTAATAAAATGTACTTCAGTTGTCATAGGCCCGAGATATCAGTTGGCCCTTAAATCGTTGGATTAAGTAATCCAAGTTAAAAGTTTAGGGAAGATTAAATTTCATTCGCGTATTTCAGTGCAAAATGAAACGTCAGTTACGTAATCTTCAACTATAGATATATTTTACGTTTTTCTATGGTTATTGTCTATAACGCATCTGTCAAATTGTAATAACCTTAAATGATACGTGACGCGAAGCTGTGACTAAATATTATTTTATTATTATAACAACACATTATTTTATTTGTTTCATTACACAGCATGTTACTTATTAAAATTCTTTATACCGATCGATGTTTTTTTAATTAAAATCAAACATTGTAGTGAAAAAATGTCATTGAATATGTTGTGACGTTATTTTGTATTTACACGTCACTATTTAATAATTTTAATTTAATGTTTATAAAAATGTCTTAAACGAACGCACTTCGCAATATTGGCAATATTTCTAAAAAAGTTGTAAGGCGAACACAGCCGTGAACGGATTAGCTAGGCGGGTCGAAATATCTATGCCTTCCTTTTTTCAACGCTGACAGCCGACACGATGTGTCACATGGCGTCAAAATGCGTGAGACCCAGCAAAGAAGGGAAATTTAAGTTTAAAGGAGGCTGGGTAAGTTTTATTTAGTTTCATCGATCCTCGTCTATATAAAGTATCTGGCATGAGTCACGTTCGCTAATTTAACTGAATTCTTGCAGGAAATATAACCGCCTCCTTTGACCTTTGTCTTTTGTCCTTTGCTTCTTTGTTCCTTGCTTCCTTGCTTCTTTGCTTTCTTCTTTACTATCTTTATCTTGTTTGTTCATGCTGTCTTGTCATCATTCTTCAACATTGGTGTACTTTACTATGTACACCATGGATGACTGAAAATGAATAATTTTAAATATCATGGTTGGTGCATGCTCATATTTGCACATCATGACTTGATAATGACTAAAACACCTGTAAATTGCACTTCAAATTGACGTAAATACTACGATGGTAGTTTTCTTCAACAATTGTATCTGCTGATCATCTCCAAGAAGATGGAAATTCCTAAAACTGTTTCATTTCTTGATTATTATAAAAAAAACATATGAAATACTGATATCATTTGAAAATTTAGTTGAATCTGTTTAATTATGTCATGTCTGATATTTCTTTTTATTCTACACCACATGGTCTAGAAAAACATTTAAAAACTTGTAAATTGTAATTTAAGAATTAAATTATTTTATTAAAATGTCAAATATTTAGCTTAGTTCAGGTAACGTAGATAACTGTATCATATTTAACACTCCTTGCCAACCATGATAACAATAAATTGTAATTTCTTTTGTACTTATGCGTTTCTTTCATCGCTCAATCTTACCCACATCATATCTGACTCAGCTTTCATGTTTTCCTTGCTGTTGTATTGAACAGAAAATTCTTATTTGATACTTAAATATATTCTTTTTTTTGTCTTAATCAATAAACAACACGCTCTGAGATACTGAGATATTTGCATTATTTTATACGAGTCTCATTGCAATATCGCTGACTGCTGGTGGTAAGGTTTTATGGTGAGTATACTTTTAGCTTCTCCGTTTTTGTTTTCTCATACACCACCATACCTTGCAATTGTCGGCCCAAAGTGGGGCAGGATTTTTTAAAAAATTGAAGAGCGCGGACTATTAGGATTTAAATTCCATTTGTATTTTTTATTTTTATTGATTGTAAGACTGGCGCCCATTCTATAACTCTTTTTAAAGTCAGATGTTTGTGTGGGACAGATTAGTGTTTGTAGAGAACGTAAAATTGATAATTAGTTCGTATACTTTGTGGTAGCGATTCCTTTCCTTCCTTAAACCCATCCTTAATCTGAGGACTGCGCAGAATCCATCGTCATGAAAGCCGAGCTGTGAGATTATATTCAGGAGATGACCAGAAGTCAACCAAACTATTTCTAGAAAGTGTGGAAGAGCCCATTATGACCAGTCTTATTCGAGAAATACCATTCAAGAAATCTACTCAATCAGGTTGTATTGTAAACTAATAAATAATTAAATGTCGTGAGGACTATAACATAAAAATTCACTTTCTTTTCAGTACAAAACTTGAGTTGTCATCAATTATTATTAATGTCTATTTTTTTTGGAAATCTATAAATTGATTAGAATTATTTTTCTGATTTCATAATTAAAATGTCACATTTTAACTGAACATACATAATGAGGGTATCAAATTTTTATAATTGATCCTGTCTTCAAAAAACATCAGGTGTATAATTTTAATTTGTCGTTGGACTGTGCTAAATGTTATTTCATGTTTGGTTTGCATTTTTAATGTTGAATACCTATGTTATAGATAAAAATATATGAATCTTTATAAGCGTTGTAATTTCCTTTTTGCTGATATACAACATGGTATACATTTTTCTTGGGTCGGTCATAAAATTTAAACTTGTAAAAAATAATTATAAAAATCATATGTTGGGTAGAAATTAATTAGGGATTGTTGTGGTAATTACCAAAAGAAGTCTGTCTGATACCTGCATAGAATCAACATTGTTGCATGGCACTTAATATTTTTTTCTTGTAACAAGTGAAAAATAATCAATGTCTTTTTAAATAATGATATTATTGATATAATACTCTTCGATAATAATAAAAAGTTTTCTTAATTCATGTTAAATCAATATAATTAAAAGGAAATGGTGTTTTAAAGCAATTTGAGTTTTTATTCTCTGTTGGGGACATGTGTTTTTTCTCAATTTTTGATGTTAAAAGTTCAGCTATGTTGTATAAAATAATAACTGAAAATGTTCTTTTAAATTGAATCTCAAATCAATGTGTGCTATAGGGAGTTTTGTTTATGATTGTAATGAATATGCAATTAAATATTTTCACTTTTACAGATGGAAAGTGTTGGTGAATTCTATGAAATATTTTTTGGGAATGCTGAATTTGAATCTGCTGTATAATCACAAAAAATCAAGGCTCGGAGAGATGATATTTCTATATGGATTTTGGTCTATTTCTTATTTAAGGTATTCCATGTTTATTAATTTGGTCTGACATAAACTTATGATGTAATATTGTCATCTCTGAGAATGATTTAGTTTGAATTTACCAAATGTATGTAATGTTGCTTCTTGATGATAATAACTTCATTTTTATATGGAAATGAGTCTTGTTTCTATTATGAATAAATTGTTTAATGTTTCATATTATATTTATGTTGTCTAATGTGTGGTACACAGTATCGACCTACAACAACATGTTACGCTGGTTATTCAATAGAAAGTAATGTCAATAATTCTGAAATGTTATGGAACTCATCGTTCAAATGATAGAATCTTTTATGTATAACAATACACTTTTTGTATAATCTATTTGACATTTTACTGACTATAATCATTGTAGTTTATTTTAGAAATGATTAACAATCATTAAAATTAATGTTTGGGAAATAATACTGTTTTAAAGTTAAAATAAACGAAAATTAATTATATTCTTTTGTCAAAAGTGTAATTAACGCCATCTATACGGCGGGAGGAAAACTTATGTAGTTGCATGACTACTCGTGCTGCAACTAAATAGT
Source organism: Molanna angustata (assembly GCA_963576475.1). Lineage (NCBI taxonomy): Eukaryota > Metazoa > Arthropoda > Insecta > Trichoptera > Molannidae > Molanna > Molanna angustata. The sequence goes on along the minus strand of OY754971.1, from coordinate 37,503,255 downwards.
TGGTTCTGAGTTATGAAATAATTGTAATTGTTAGATATGATTGTATATTGATTGGAAATAATGTAGCGTGTACTAATATGTTAATTTTATAAAGAAACTCTTCCTTTTTTGTAATTGTCATACACATTACAAAGATTATTGTTTTCGGTACGAATAATTAATCATGTTGTATCAAATCATCCTATATTGTGAGTAATAAGCTGATGTTATAAAATCATTCGTACGTTTCTGTACTTTCTTTTGACATTTCCACAATATAAAATTTCTTTAAAAATGGAACGTATAGATGACGAATCAATTACAAGGATGAAATTATATTACGGTGTAGTGCGGTGTCGGATTTTTGGATAGGCTTTGGATGGACAGATTTCTGTTTAATAATCTTGTTCAGCCTTGGGTGTTCAACTGTTTGGCATTGGGCGCACTGTGATGATTTCAATTTTTTTGTATTTGAACAAGCGGCGAACAAATCCAACATTATGCTTTTAAATTTGATTAATTTGATTTTGACATCAACTTTCTTAGGAATGTAATTTTTAATTGATTAATACTTTGCTTAAAGTTTTGAAGTAGTTACTTAGTTTGGAATTTATAGCTTTATGAAAATTATAAATTGATGATTTCATCAAAGTATGCTGCTGCGTTATATGAATGGTACTGTAAATATCTCAACGGGATATACACCTTATTTTCTTTTTCACGGTCGTGAACAAATTCTGTCAGGTGAGATGCATCAAAGGTATCAACCTGGACCCATCTCAGTAGATGACATGCAAATAGAAAAGCCCCATGATTATGCTGAAATGCTAGATGAATTAAGAATTGTTTTTTTTGAAGTTCAGAAATGCCACTTTGTATAACAAAAATAGGGTCGAACGCTCTTATAATGTAGGTGACTTTGTCTACCGGAGAAATTTTGTAAACTCCAAAGGCGCTGAATTCTTTTCATCAAAATTAGCTCCACGCTTTGTTAGAAACAAAATTATAGCAAAAATATCACCTGTAGTTTATACATTAGCGAATGAACAAAATAAGTCTGTAGGGAACTTTCACATTAAGGATCTCTTAAAACCAGATTAATATTAAATTTTTTTGATGTCTGTATCATCAGTATGATACAACTGTATCATATAATTTGTATGTTTTCATTGCCAATACATGACATCCATATCTGCTTAATGCTATTATCATTCTCAGGATTATAATATGTCAGATGACCAAATTAATCAAACATTGATAAATGTTTACACTGTAAATATACTGTTTTTTTTTATAATATGAAATTTCTCGAGGAACATATTGGTACTCTGATGGCATATGTTTGATATGATAGGTTCCTCGACAAATTTAAATGTAATTATATTGTGAGGAATGCTGTGATGGAGTATTTCTTCACAATATTGAGATGTCATATACTTTTGTTTTCATTCAGATGAGTTAATTCTATTTTTATGTCAAAATTTGTAGAGCTACATTGTACTTTCTCTTTTTTATATTAAAATGTTATCCTATATTGTTTAGATGTTGGACTATAAAACTGATATTTTCCAAGGAAAATTGTCTAGTATATGTCATACAGATTGTGTTGATGGTAAATATGATCCTGAATGAAAACCTAAGTATATCAATTTGATAAAAGTTTATATCTAGAGCTCCTTTTTATTTCATGTAGGTTACTGTATAATATGTAATGTTCTTGTTTATGAATACCAATTTCATATTGTAATATGAAATTGATTGTTATATGTCATGGTATAACTTAAAATACTGAAATGCCACTATATTCTGTTTTTTTTTATTACAATAATAGGAAATTTATTTGATAATTCACTCATTTTTCTACCATATAAGAGCTATATCTATGGTATCACGTGCATGTAATGCCATGGTCATCTTCCAGATAACTGTGCCGACCAACTCAGTTATCGTAGACTGCATCTGGAGATTTAGTTTGGTCAACTAGATGTCTGATGTAATCAAAACGAAGAGACACTGATCATTGTCTGTCACATGAGATACATGAGGTGACACACTTGGTGTGCGATAGAAGAAATTACAAATTATTGAACGTTATAAATTTTCTCAAATCTTATCATTCTGTAGACTATTTTTATATAACCTTGCATGGACTAGTGTCCTTAATCATAACAAAGAGACACTGTCACATGAGATACATGAGGTGACACACTTGGTGTGCGATAGAAGAAATTACAAATTGTTGAACGTTATAAATTTTCTAAAATCTTATCATTCTGTAAACTATTTTTTATAACCTTGCATGGACTAGTGTCCTTAATCATAACAAAGAGACACTGTCACATGACATACATGAGGTGACACACTTGCTGTGCGATAGAAGATATTACAAATTATTGAATGTTACAAATTTACTCAATTCTTGTCATTTTGTAGATTATTTTTTATATAATTTTGTATGTACTAGTGTCCTTAATCATGACGAAGAGACACTGTTACATGACATACATGAGGAGACACACTTGCTGTGCAATAGAAAGAGTTACAATTTATTAGACGTTATAAATTTTTATTAAATTGAGTCATTAGATATTACATTTCTGATGTTCTGTCTAGCTGATGCTTTTATGTATGACATATTGGGTAATATATTACCAAACCTGATCTCTAATACCATGATATATAACAACATTTTAGTTAAGATTGAATTCTGTTATGATCAAAATAGTGTAATGCAAATTCGATACTGGACTTATATCACATTCTTGAAATATTAATTTTGAAATTGCATTATATTATTATTTGTTATGGAGAAATAAGATGCTGGTATGAAATTTCTTTTGTTTAATATTAAAAATGCTTTTCATCTGGGATCAAAGTGGATAAATTCTATGCATTTATCTTCCCGATGAATTTTCTTATCATGGGTAAGGTGTTTATAGGAGGTACTCATGATAACTGATGTTTATAGTTATTGATAATGATTATTAAAATAATGATATTTTACATTTGCTATGTCTGACACATAAATCTTTCATAGACAAATTTACATGTTAGCTTTCACATTTCTTGGCTTACAATTAAGACTTGCATGTATGATACTGAGCTAAGCTCACAATTTGATATGATGACTATGATGCTGTTTTAACTGGGAAAATATTCTGAACTTTAAATTTTCCCTATGATGAAATTTTTTTATCGTGAGTTAAGGTGTTTATAGGATGGACTCACGATAACTGTATCATGCTTGAAGATACATGGTATCTGAGTGATGCTGTTTCAACATGAGAGCCTCTTCCGCAGATTCTAGCTCACAATGAGAATTAGCACAAATGAAAGCTAATCCAAGCTCACAATATGGAGACAAGATGAAAAGCTAAGATGGGGTTTCCTTAGTTTTCCATCGATAAAAAAAAAAAAATAATGAACGCTTCTCGGGAGTGTCATTGAAGGGGTGAAATAATCAAACGTGAGTGGACTGAAAACGTTCACCACCAGATCTGTAAATACTGTATTATAATTGTTATTACGTCTGTTTTATGAACAGAGGGGTTTCATTTAAATGAATAGTAATCTTGACAGCAAGTATGTCAAAATTTGGAATTTTTATTTAATATGAAAATTTTCTGTTTCAGCTAGTTTAAGAATTTTATATATTTTTATGGTGGATAATTTTTGTTATTGTTTATTATGTAACTGTTCCAGATCTGCCACCAGTTGTTTAAATGACAAGGATATGTCGTTATCAGCGACATAGACTTATGTCATTTGAACTCTAACATTTTCCTTATCCTTAAATTGTAGGTGTTTTTCCTCGCGGGATTCGGTTGAGTTGGAGAACATGGGACTTATGCCAGTTATATTCACTAATTTCTGTTTTTCAAATTTACTATCAAAACACTTTTTTTTCTTTTTTTTGTTAACAGAGGAGGTATGTGACGTTATTTTGTATTTACACGTCACTATTTAATAATTTTAATTTAATGTTTATAAAAATGTCTTAAACGAACGCACTTCGCAATATTGGCAATATTTCTAAAAAAGTTGTAAGGCGAACACAGCCGACACGATGTGTCACATGGCGTCAAAATGCGTGAGACCCAGCAAAGACGGGAAATTTAAATTTAAAGGAGGCTGGGTAAGTTCTCTATCTAATTTCATCGATCCTCGTCTATATAAAATATCTGGCATGAGTCACGTTCGCTAATTTAACTGAATTCTTGCAGGAAATATAACCGCCTCCTTTGACCTTTGTCTTTTGTCCTTTGTCTTTGACCTTTGTCTTTTGTTCCTTGCTTCTTTGCTTTCTTCTTTACTTTCTTTGTCTTGTTTGTTCATGCTGTCTTGTCATCATTCTTCAACATTGGTGTACTTTACTATGTACACCATGGATGACTGAAAATGAATGGTTTTAAATATCATGGTTGGTGCATGCTCATATTTGCACATCATGACTTGATAATGACTAAAACACCTGTAAATTGCACTTCAAATTGACGTAAATACTACGATGGTAGTTTTCTTCAACAATTGTATCTGCTGATCATCTTCAAGAAGATGGAAATTCCTAAAACTGTTTCATTTCTTGGTTACTATAAAAAAAACATATGAAATACTGATATCATTTGAAAATTTAGTTGAATCTGTTTAATTATGTCATGTCTGATATTTCTTTTTATTCTACACCACATGGTCTAGAAAAACATTTAAAAACTTGTAAATTGTAATTTAAGAATTAAATTATTTTATTAAAATGTCAAATATTTAGCTTAGTTCAGGTAACGTAGATAACTGTATCATATTTAACACTCCTTGCCAACCATGATAACAATAAATTGTAATTTCTTTTGTACTTATGCGTTTCTTTCATCGCTCAATCTTACCCACATCATATCTGACTCAGCTTTCATGTTTTCCTTGCTGTTGTATTGAACAGAAAATTCTTATTTGATACTTAAATATATTCTTTTTTTTGTCTTAATCAATAAACAACACGCTCTGAGATACTGAGATATTTGCATTATTTTATACGAGTCTCATTGCAATATCGCTGACTGCTGGTGGTAAGGTTTTATGGTGAGTATACTTTTAGCTTCTCCGTTTTTGTTTTCTCATACACCACCATACCTTGCAATGTACTACGTACGTAGTACCTACTTCAATGCAAAATGTATGTACATTTTACAGATGGATATGGAACTAAGTGATAATGGTAAAATAGTGTCTTATGTAGAAAATTTAAGAATACACATTATATATATAGAAACAGGATGGATCAATTTAAAAAGTGGGATGAAAAAACATCGCAAAAATAAAGTTGCGTGCCTGACGTTTCATTATGGCTGACAGTTTATTTCGTTTGTTGTCAGGCAATACATTATAATTATGTAAAAAAGAAAATAAATATTAAATACATGAACCACTTCTATGTCAAGTCTTTTATTTTAAAAACAAAAATAAATCATGATTATAATTATTATGCATAGTTATTTATAGTATAAAATGAAATAAAACATTAAAGCGTGCGGCGATTAGTACGCCACCTGGCGAAAAAGACTAGAAACAATACTTAACTCAAGATTAAGACACGCGATCCGCCAGAAACGTTGAGTTAAATATTTGTCGTTTAGTGACGTATTTAAGGGAAGATTAGGTACTGAAATACGCAATATTTTTGTTAAACTTGAGTTAAACTCCCAAGGGCCGACTGAAATACTGGGCCATAGTCTTAATTCTATAACCATCGTGTTAACACTTTAAAAGCTGTTATTTCGAAAAGCTACCACTCCTGAGAGGTCGTATTATCCAAATGGTGTTCCTGCTGTGGTATACTGTTATGGAAATAAAAATCAGCCTTTGACCTAATAAATTTAGTCAGCTATTGGCCCTTGGTCTATAATATTCGTGTAGTTGTGTCCTGTTTTGAACCATTCATAACCTAGTTACAATAAATAGATCATTTAAAAGAGGTATGTTTTCATTATAACGCCAACATAGCAAAAGACTGTTTGCAATTCTGTTGAAATTTAGTTGGACGCTCGTTAATGACAACGGATTCTGCCAATCATATTTGTATTGTGGCGAAGCAGGGTTTCGTCCAATTATTTTCCTCCTCACAATAACCCGGGGACGTCTCTGGAATACTGAAGAGCTATTATGCCTACTGACTATCATTTATATTTTTATTGCATCTTAGCCAACCAACAGGTCAAACATTTGAGGACTTACGATATTTATCGTCTTACACATATTTTAATATTTCATATTTTGACATTCACTATTAACAGTTGGTTTTATTATTTCAAGATGGCTTTAGCAAAGGCGCAGGTTTTTTTTACCTAGTGGGGCTTTGCAGTTGCAAATCTTGTATAATGTGAATGAATGAATGAATGAATGAATGAATGAATGAATGAATGAATGAATGAATGAATGAATGAATGAATGAATGAATGAATTAATTAATTAATTAATTAATTAATTAATTAATGTATCAATGAATTAATAATAACAGTATAAATATTACAAAGGAACAAAATACAATTTAATTTATACCTGATTTCAATATTTTTTCCACACATTTGGAAATTATACTGCCTCGCTAGACATAGTCTGTTCTGAGGCAGTACTAATTTGAATTTTCTATGGCTACTCTGCGATCATATGATTTGTTTTCTTTTTTCTTCACATATTCCATTCACTTTGAACATTGACAACCAGGATAAAAAAACTCTAAAACCTCTATCTCAAAAATTCTAAGAGTACCGAGGCATATTTACAAACTACATGATTTTTTACAGAAAAAGAGGTTTGATGTAACAAGTATGTATTATGTATTTATGCTATGTGTACTAATTTCATTATTTTAAGATTTTATTTTAATTGACTGATTTTTATTAAAAATCATTTTTTGATTTTTTAAAATAGACAATTAAGCCTCTGTTCTATGTTTGAATAGATCAGATACTATCACACTGCTAGATTTGACCGATTGCAGGTCGTAAGCCTTGCAGTTACGTTGTTTACCTCTTTCTGAATTAAAGTTCTTCTACATCTCTGCTGAGATATACTTGGTTTTGAGAGCACTTACATAATAATAATAATAAACACTTCCTTGCACCCTGCGCAAGTGGCGCGTTTATTACCATATATCAATTTCTTCCAACATACCAATCTTTCCATTCCAGAGAAACAATATTAGCGTGAGAAATTAATTTAAATATTTTTTTTCTCTGCTGGGGATCGAACTCATGACTCCAGCATATAAACCAAACGGCTTACCGGTCGGCACTTCATAAATAAACAAACATTTATAAATCCAATTTTTAAAAGTTCTATATATTAAAATCATGAAAATATGTACGTTTGAAAATAATTTGTAAACACCGTCGCCACCTATGAAATAACGAAAAAACTTTATTAACGCCATCTATTGAGAAATTAGTTTGTTAAAAAAAATTTTCTTCGTCACTTCAAAGATGGCGCTGCTGATTTCAGCTGATTTTCAAACGAATAGATTTTCATGGTTAAATTAATGATTCAATGAGAAGGCATAATGATAAATTTTGCGCAGGCGTATAAGTTGATAACGTAAACCAGCCATATCGACAGCCATGTAGGTGCCTTTAGTTCTTGGTTCTCCTAAGATATTCCAGCTTCGTCTCGATCAAGATGTGAAAAATTGTCATAAACTATTTACATAATTAAATATAAAACGCATTTATTTGATTTTTATACGGTACACTATGATTAAATAAAAATATAATATATTGTTTGTTTTATGATTAATGTAAATATACTCAATGTAAAAACAAAATGAATGTAACTATTGTCTATATTTTATAATTATATAAATTGTTGTGATGTTATTTAATGTCTATAATAATAAATTTAGTTAATATATTATCGAGTTTTTGTGAATGACAAAAAAAATATATGTGAATATAATAAAATAAAATTAATTTTTCACTGAAACCAAAGTTTTTGTTTTTATCAGAATACCATAAAATAGTGAGTAGGTTGTGGCCACCACTAAACTCGCCACTAACAAGTCACTTCATAAAGTAGGTATTAAAATTTTGATTGGAAAATTTTCAGCATGAAGAGTTTGTTTTCATGTAATAATTTTAGTATGAAAACTTGATAATTCTTCAATGCCATATGACAGTGGTGTGCCTTTTTAGCAATTTGAAAATAAAATAACTCACTTCATGAAAATGCTAAAAAATTCCCATTCAAAATTTGGATACTTTTGGAGTGACTTGTTAGGGAGGAATTCAGCGTTCGCCGCAACCCACTCGTTTTCAAATAATGTGACTGACTTATTGCCCTATGCAATTTCTTCAAGTTAACCACATTAGTAAATACATCAGTGGCAAGTTTAAAAATATATATTACAAATTAAAACTAATACACGATGGAAATATAGCTGGAGGGATAATTTTCCTGAGAAAAACGGGCATTGCATCCTGAAACAAGAAAAGGATAACCTCTCAAAAAATATTTTCCATACCGAAGCCAACACCATGTATTTGTATTTGAATGGGTACACCATTCTGCAAATATTTAATGAATGTGGGTAGGAATATAGGTAGAACGAGTATTATGAAGGTCTGACTGAGGGTAAATATGGGAAAAAGCGGCTGCCATATACACTTGTTACCCAGTACTTATGTTACTGATTGATGAAGATGATTACATTCATAGCAATCTCCTAAATCATGACACACTTTCACTTTAAGCATTTCAAACATACGCCAATTTTTGCACGCGAACAGATTCGAAGATCTTCATCGGCATAATTGGTAAATTATAATAGCGGGATATATAAATACACCAGAAAAAAGAATAAAAATAATTAATGATACCCTTGAAAGTTTTCTTTACATATTGAATTTATAACCCTTTTCACTAGAAATATTATATTGTCAAAATAATCATTTTTTTAAATTTATTAAATTTTCCTTAATTTTAATTAAGTTGATATCAGAAAATTTTAATAGATAAAAAATCATCGAAAATGGTCCAGCTGTTTAGGAGTTTAGTGACATACATACGAACATACAGAATAATTATAATATATTATTATTAAATAAAGATATTGGTGAAACTCCTGTTACGCATTTTATTGTATCTCAAAAGTAATACTGTTTGCATAATACCAGGCGTACATTTGTTTCCACTTGTTTTTTTTTATTTATTCAACATCCACTGTCACCATTTTGATTCGAATCTAAATCATTCAAATATAGGTACAAAAAAAATCATCAAAATCGGTCAGCCGTTTAGGAGTTCACTAACATGCACACGTACAGAAGAATTATAATTTAATGTAGGTATATAAAGATACTTCAGGATTGGATAGGTAACATGAAGATTTCCCATTGGAATGAATGGTTGAGAGATCGACTATCAGAGGATATCTTCGCCGGGAGTAGATTCCTACCAAGAAGAGGTGTATCTACTGTGATATAAACAGTGCAGGAAGAAACGCATCACTTTGCAGCCAACAGCTGTCCATAACTGAATCTCAAGAATTAAATTTAAGGTTGAAAAATTTGACATTCACAATTAAATTGTAGTGCCGACCTCATTATATAACTTAACTAAATAAATAATGTGAAAAAATTCGATTTATCACAAGGTAGGAAATTGAGACACAAGGAAAAATTTGCTTAGGGTTCAAGAAAGTATTCATGATTGAAGTATATTAAAATTTTTGTTTAATGTTTCACTTTATACGATTTTTTTTATTTCAATATTAAAATGCTCAAAATATTTTTAATATCAGTAATAATACCCTTAATAAATTACGACCTTTTTTCAGTTGTGCACTTTCATTTTAAAAATATTTCTTTATTCAATAAAACACCTAATTAATTTTTACTCTGATTTAAAATTATTGAAATTTTATTTTATCTTGTACATAAAAGTATATGTTTTTTTATATTGTATATGTTTGTTTGTATGTTGGCACCAGGGGCGTGCCTCGAACCTTCTGACTAGGCAAACCCTGAATGATATTGTGAATAATGTCGAAATTTTTAATGTTTTCTTTAGCATCGTTGTTCACTTGAGTGGCCATGGAAATATTTGAAAATTGCATGCAAAAATAATATAAATTTACAATAGTGGCCCTCTCGAGCATCGTATCTACATACAGTTCAATTTTTTTGTAGTATATATAGTTTCAATAAAACAGACAAAATATTTAGACTTGAATTTCTTAACTTATCTAATATTCATAGGCAAGCCAAGATTTTCGGCTTCCATAACAATCCCGCTACTGGTTGGCACCGGTTCGAATAAAATCTTACTCTACATATTTCATCTTCATTTATAAATAATGGGCACATTCTTTTGGCATCATTCTGGAAAATATAGAAAATGATATGCCTAAATAATTTGATGGCAATAAAATAATGTCCCATGTAATGTATTCAAATTAATAGTGGCGCCATCTGGTGGCAGAAATACAAAGCACCTTTATATGTATAATTTTTTTTCAATAAAATAAAGTATTGTCACTTGTCTAAAAAATAACATGTTGTTATATTATATTAAAATCGAAAAATCGAATATTTTAATTATTGCATATGCGCAATCATTGGATTTTTTCCCTGTCGGGAGTCAAAGATATTTTTTAACAGATTTTTAAATATCTCAATAGAGACGAAGTTGGAATATTTACTGTAGGAGAACCGGGAAATCAAGGCACCTACAGGGCTTACGACCTGTCAACCAGCCGATGACAGGTCATAAGCCCTGTAGGTGCCTTGATTTCCCGGTTCTCCTACAGTAAATATTCCAACTTCTTCTCTATTGAGATAATTAAAAATCTGTTAAAAAATCGAAAAACATTTTTAATTTAGTAAAAAAGGTCATAAATATATCATATGGCATTAATCTCTTTAAGACGGATATGGCGTAATTACGTACATATGTACATACCATCACTTTATGTCCCTAATGAGGTAGGCAAAGATAACCGAACGCCATATTTCTCTATACTGGCATACATCCATGGCCTTACATGTTCGTCTGTTGTTCAAGCTTCTTATATTTCATTTTTTCAGAATGTCGTTCAAATGCTCGGGCTATCTTTTTCTTGAACGGTTCCGACCTCTCAATCCATTCCTGTCCGCATCGCATATTTTTTTCGTCAGTGGTTCCTCATTCATTCTCCCCATGTGGCCAAACCAATCAATGTAGGGTGGTGGCAGGGCGGTTAGCGCGCTGGATTAGTAATCCAATGGTAGCGAGTTCGAATCCTGCCACGACCATATTAACTTATGTTTTTTTGTCATAAATATTTTATTTTTCTTATCTTACAACGTTTTTTGGAACTTATCATGCTAATAAAAAAATCAAATTTTCATTTTTTTTATTAATATTATCACAAAAACACAGCATGATCATATTTTAAAATTAAAATATTGTTTGTGTTAAATAATTAAAAAAAAATAATTACAAGAGTTGCCAATAAGTTTCAACTATTTAATAGTGACTATAGTTGAAGTTAATAATTTAATTATATTCAGAATAATTTAAGTAGATTTGAAGTAGGTACATATAAAAATTATAATATTTTCGATTCAAATGACATTTCGATTACAGGAAAAATATACAAATATATTGAATAGTGTGATAACGACGTTAGATATATAATTCGTTATTAAATCATACATCTATTTTATTTTATTTTATATTTTCCTCCAAACAAAATTATGATTCTACAGAAAAAAAAACATATATTATATAGGTATCTATTGTTAATTAAAAATGAATATTACATATAATATAATAATAAATGTGTTTTTCAACGAGGTAGACTTACTTAATATATAATATTTATTTATTTATTTGAATCTTTCTGTACACATAATTAGTACACTGGCTGGCCCAATTTCTTCCAACCAAGCAGAGTTAATGTTAAATATACAAAATAGTGTGTTCTGTGACAATAAGTTAATCACATTACAAAATAAATAAAAATAGCAAAAGAAAAGAAAAAAAAAACAAAGAATATAGCATATAAGAACAATTCACAACAATGATAGGAAAATTAAAGGATAAGGAAAGGAAGATGAGAGGAATATGTAATCAGGTGTTGTCAGATAAATATTTTTGCTTTAGCCTTTATAAGACATAGTTATAAAAAAAATGTTCAGAAAATTATTTTTGAAAAAAAAAATTCTTGTGAATTTCAGGGAACTCAAACAATTATGTATGAACGCTGCTCGATATTATTTTTTATGTAGGTTCTGTGGAGATCCTAAAATTAGCAACATTTTAATACAATATTTTTAATCGAGAATATAATATTTTTATTGTTATTTGAGTAAAAAACAAATTATAAAGTACAATTAAGTGATATTCCAGAATTTTATTTATTCAAAGGTACCCAGTTCAAAAAACCCAAAGAATTCATTATTGAAATGAAAAATTATTATAAACATTATAAAATTTATATAATGATTTAATTAATAAATTAATTCTTATCCTAATAATTGGTGTAGGTAACCCTGCACTCCCGTCTGCTATTTTTTACAGTTCAATCCATGAAAGAGATTCTTAATTATGGTTAATTATAAAATTCAAACAATAATTGAACAATTACATAATATTAGGTTATAAAAATCGCCTAACATATTCATTCGTAAAAAACGAAGGTTTTTTTTTTTACTTTTTCCGGTATAATAGAGTAAAAATAACTTAAACTAATGGAAACACTGAACACATATTAAACTATAACCAAAATGAATAATCGAACATCGGTAACAAAAAAATAAATTTATCAAAAATTGAATAGTATAAATATCGAATATTTTTTTTTAATTGCATATACGCAAACCTTGGATTTTTTTCCCTGTCGGTTTACATGATCACTTAATGGGTTAGCGCAACGTTCGCCAACTATGCCTTCTTATTGAGTTCTCTATAAAACCAATTTTTGAAAGTTCTATTGTATTTTAATCACGAAAATCTGTTCGTTTGAAAATAAGCTGAATACAGCATCGTCATCTATGAAGTTACGAAGAAACCTTTTTTTTAATCTATTGAGAAATTGGTTTATTTGCAAACAATGAAAGCAACAATTCTTATAAATAAATGAGGTGAACTGCGCCAGAAATATAATTTCATTTTTGGCTTGTTTACCAATGTGTATGTAAATCGAATATTTTTTAATTGCATATACACAAACATTGGATTTTTTTCCCAGTTGGGAGTCAAATGTTAAAAATATTTTTATATTTTAGTTTTCCTGTTTTTCATAGAAAACATTGTCCTTAGTGGGTCTGACTAATCAGTGTAATATATAAATTAATTTCCATTTGGAAGGCAAACCAGCAAAAATATAGCAGAAAATATTCTGACAAGCACGTGCATTTGTTTTTGTTTCATTTTGATTATACGAATAAAAACATTTAAGTTTCACGACAATAAATAATATTAAATCGATGATTATTTACGTTCATTTATAAAAATAAATATTTTTTATTGGCTATGTTTGTCTAAACTGACAATTTCTCACAATAATAATAAATGCTACATAGTTAAAAATAATATCTAATATATGATATATACGATTTTGATGAAATTTTTTTATAATTGAAAATCGGACCAGATATAGATATTTATTTTTCAAGATAGAAGGAAGACAACTAACTTTTACGCAGCATCACTACTCATTCCTGGGAGAAAAGTGTTTTAATGACCTTCCTCTAGATATAAGAAAAACAACTGACTCTAGACAACTCATAAATAAAATAACAACAACGATTTAAAACAGATATTTAAATCACTTGAATTTTGTTTTCTTTTGTTTCTGTATATGTATCTATGTGTGTGTTGGTGTATGTATGTATGTATATCTTTATGTGTGTAGGTATGTATATAATATGTATGTATTTGTACTTATATGAAATAAAAAAAAAATAAGGATAATATGACTATGACAAACACAATTCCTCTCTACTCAAGCCTAATAAGCTTTCAGAGAGGAGTGGTATTGTAATATATATATTATTTGTAAATGAATTATTGCTTGTTATTGTGAACATACATGTTGTATAAATAAAATAAATAATAAAAAAAAATATTTCATTCCTAGAACAAAACCCTCATTAGTCAACTCCATATTAGAATATTTACATATATATAGGTATATATAGTGAAATAATTACCATTTTGATTGTCTGCACAGATTAAATCTGCTACGTAAAAAAACATTGTTTTAAAAGGAAAAGTTCGACGTGTTTTTATTTACAAATAATTTATCCAACCCTTAAATCAATGAGGATATTATATAAATTTTAATCTTCTTTGGGGTTTATTCTTTGCGCATAATTCAGTTCCTCCTCAGGTTGATCTTTATCACCCCATCCCCAGAGGTTGTGACTTCCGTCTCCTGTTCTCTCGACCCGTTTCTTTATCAGGTCATCCGAGGCGGTCTTGAGGTCGTAGGCCCAGCCGATGTACGCCATGAAATCGATGAAAGCCTTGGTGACGTTCATGGAGTATCCCCCCAATTCCGCCGTCTTGTAGTCCCATGGGAAGGTGTGATGATAGTTGTGGAAGCCCTCCCCCAAGACCACGCTAGCGACTGTGAGGTTCTCCACAGGACTAATGTGCCGGTCGTACGGTTTTGTCCCGTATTTGTGGGCGGCGCTGTTGACCAACCATGTGACGTTCAGTACATATGTGTATCTGAACATGGCAGCCACGAAGAAAGCATTTTGAAAGGTCTCTCCCCAGAAGTACATCGGCACGACAGTTGGAAGGATGAAGCACAAAATTGGCATCAAAATCAGGTAGTATCTGAAAACAAAACAATAAGGAAATTATACAATTATATTATTATAATTAATTATATAATTATATAATTAATAATTATTTAATTAATAATTATATAATTAATAATTATTTAATTAATAATTATATAATTCATAATTATATTATAAATAATTATGTAATTAATTATATCTTTAACAATTATAATTAATTATATAATTTTAATTATATAACAATTGAAAGCTTGATGATGCGTTTGTTGCATTTTATTTTGTTCTTTTAAATAATTTACAATTTACGCATTGATCTGCTAATTCTCTTGAGGAAGTGTATAATGGTAATTATAATAATAATTGAGTGTTATTATTTGTAGTGCTTAATTTTTATTAATATCATTAGTAAATCGGCCAGCGCTGTGTAAAAAAAATAATTATTAATTAAACAATTATAATTATAATTAAATAGATAGGTACCTAATTATTATTAATTTTAATTATAATTAAAAAAATTGTGGCTTGGTTGGTTGGATATCCAACTCCTGAACCAAAGCTCCCAGGTTACAATACCCGGTGTACCCAAATCAGCTATACCTACTATGAAATCACTCAAGGCCCTTGGTATACGGATATACACAAATATACAAACTAAATTACCTTCTAATGTATGAAACACGAAAAATTATTATATATTACCTAATCTGTGACATACAGTATTTTTTCGTGAAGAAAAATAAAATTTTGAGTTCTTTTTTTTAAAGCAAGAAGAGTAATTTATTAAATATTAAAATAGTAAAAAAACTCAGCCGGTAGATTTTTATTTTCTCTTTCGATTGAAGTATAAATCAAATTCATAGTCCTCGAAGTTTTTTAGTTACGATAAAAAATAAAATGAGTTTTACTAAAACTTATTTAACAAAAAAAGTATTTAAAAAATTCATATTTCAAAACTAATACAAAATAAAGATATAAATAAAAACTGTTCTTTATTTCAAAGACGTATCTTTTGAGGGTACTGATTTTCAAAATATACTATAAAGCCTACTATAACCTCTTAAGATAATATAAAGTCATACCAATATGTTAAAAAAGTATTTGAAAGATTATACTGCTGTTACGAATAAAACCTATAGGTCTAGTATGAGACAATTATGATATCTTTTAGATCTTTCAATGAATTCAGGTGTTTTCCCCGAAGTTTGTAAGATGTCATACGTTACTCCTATACATAAAAGCGGCGATAAACGAAATATTGAGAACTACCGACCCATATCAAAATTATCAATATTTAGTAAATTGGTGGAAAAGATTGTCGTTGATCAATTGTTTCCGATAGTCAAAGACATTATAGATATAAATCAACACGGATTTTTTAAAAATAGAACAGTCGAATCAAACTTATTAGAGTTTACCAATTTCATTTTAGACACGATGAATGAGAGACAACAGGTAGACGCCATATACACCGATTTTTCCAAGGCATTTGACAAAATCAGTCACAATATTCTAACTCACAAACTTGCCCTCTTCGGTGTACATGGTGATCTGCTGCGGTGGATCTCATCCTGTATAACTGGTCGACTGCAATCAGTAGCGATCTTGGGTTCAAAATCGAAATTTAATACTTGTCATTCTGGTATTCCGCAAGGGTCCCATCTCGGTCCTTTGCTTTTTATCCTATATATCAACGATATTGGCAGTTGCTTTAAGCACACAAATTATATGATATTCGCTGATGACACGAAAATATATAAGAAAATCAATTCCTTTCAAGATTGTGCAGATTTTCAAGCTGATCTTGATAGATTAAATTCTTATTGTAATAGTAATCAATTACTTCTAAACTCATCAAAATGCTTAACAATTACCTTCACGAGAAATAAAACACCCATCAACTACACGTATTTAATTGACAATAATCCCCTACAAAAAGTCAAAGAAACAAAGGATCTTGGTATCACCTTAGATGAAAAGATGTCACTTGCACCACATATGGATAAGGCAATAGGGAAAGCATAGAAAATGCTGGGGTTTATTTTGAGAATCTCAAAACCCTTTAAATTAGAAAAAATACTTATAACTTTGTACTATGCATATGTCAGGAGTGTACTAGAATTTTCATCAGTTGTATGGAATCCTTTTCTAATAACATACATCAATAGACTAGAAGCAGTACAGAATAAATTCCTGAAACATTTGGACTGTCGTGGTAAATTATATTTCTCCAACTATCGGAAATCTGCAAAACGCCATAATATTTATAATCTTGAAAACAGACGAACAATTAAGAACATGATGTACCTTCACAAAATTATGCATAACCGTGTAGACTCGCCTTACTTACTTTCTAAATTAAATTTTTACTGTCCATCACGCAATTTCAGATCTCAGTTTTTGTTCTATGTCGACCGACGTAACACTAACTACTCACAAAATAATTACATTAGACGAAGTTGCTCCAACTACAATTCATATTTTAAACATTTCGATATAGTACATGGTTTTCCGGGCTGTGAGCTTGCTATTTCTTTTACCCCAGGTAGGCTGCTGACCTCACCTAAGAACCCTCCTCCTTTTGCATCCGGGCTTGGGACCGGCATTGAAAGAGAAAATTGCACCACATCCAATTATTAAAGCAATTAGAAATTTAAATAGTAACAATAAAATGCATATAAAGGTGGGAAATGATCTCTCGAAGGAAATCCCAGCCGCAGTCGGCATCAGGCAGGGGGATAGTTTGCGCCCTTTTTTGTTCAATGTCATTATGGATGAAATAATTGTAGATGTCAAATCATTGGGGCTGGGTTACACTATGGGAGATAAAAAAATAGATATAATATGCTATGCAGATGACGCTGTCCTAATTGCCAATTCCGAAGATGATCTTCAGAGACTGCTTTATAGATTCCATTTATCCTCTCAACGATTTAACATGAAAATCTCAGTAGACAAAACAAAAAGCATGGTCACCTCAAGGCATCCAGTACGATGCAAACTTGCAATCGAAAATAAAACCATAGAACAAGTGATGCGATTTAAGTACTTGGGTGTCGAAGTGTCCAGCAGCAGTAACCTCTTTGACGAAGTAAGAGAGCAAGCGAATAAGGCCGCCGTCGTGGCTGGATGCTTGAAAAATGCTGTATGGAGAAACAGAGACATGCTGAAGGAGAGTAAGGTAAGAATCTATAAGACCTGTGTAAGGCCGATCATGACATACGGCATAGAAACAAGAGCTGACACCGCCAGAACAAAAAACCTCCTAAGAACCACTGAGATGAAGACTCTACGACCCATCGCAGGCGTAACACTTCTTGACAGAGTAAGGAACTCGGAGATAAGAAGAATCTGTGATGTCGAAGATGTTGTGCGATGGGGAAGAACACGAAGACGATTCTGGAGAGATCATGTGGGGAGAGCGGGTTCGGATCGAGTGGTGAGGATGGCAGCGGATGGGGAGATAACAAATGGCAGACCCCCTGGAAGACCACCCAAAAGATGGAAGGATAGCTGGACGTCCACTTCACAAGAGCAGGCTCCGAGAATAACAGGATACAGTCCTAACTAAAGCAGAAGAAGAAGAAGAAGAAGATATAGTACATAAATCACAGGCGGATTTCAGAACATACATATTACAACAATTCGATAAATAGTCACATTCATTCACAATCTATCTCGCATAAATATATACACAATATTGTTATAATATATAACACATTGTGACGTTATTTTTGTATTTACACGTCACTACTTAATTATTTTAATTTAATGTTAATAAAAATGTCTTAAACGAACGCACTTCGCAATATTGGAAATATTTCTAAAAAAGTTGTAAGGCGAACACAGCCGTGAACGGATTAGCTAGGCGGATCGAGATATCTATGCCTTCCTTTTCAACGCTGACAGCCGACACGATGTGTCACATGGCGTCAAAATGCGTGAGACCCAGCAAAGACGGGAAATTTAAGTTCAAAGGAGGCTGGGTAAGTTCTTTATCTAGTTTCATCGATCCTCGTCTATATAAAATATCTGGCATGAGTCACGTTCGCTAATTTAACTGAATTCTTGCAGGAAATATAACAGCCTCCTTCTTTGCTTCCTTGTTTCTTTCTTCCTTACTTTCTTTTTCTTGTTTTTTGTACATGCTGTCTTTTCATCATGCTTCAATGTTGGCATACTTAACTAAGTATGCCATGGATGATGAAAAATAAATGATTTAAATATCATGGTTGGTGCACACCCATATTTGCACATCATTAATGGATAATAACTGTAAAACACCTGTAAATTGCACTTCAAATCGACGTAAATACTACGATGGTAGTTTTCATTTCAACAATTGTACCTGCTGATCATCTTCAAGAAGATGGAAATTCATAAAACTGTTTCATTTCTAATTGATTAAAAAAAAAACATATGAAATACTGATATTATTTGAAAATTTAGTTCAATCTGTTTAATTATGTCATGTTTAATATTTCTTGGTTATTATACACCACATGGTTTAGAGAAATATCTGAAAACTTGTAAATTGTAATTTATGAATCAACTTGTTTTATTAAAATGTCAAATATTTAGATTAGTTCAGGTAACGTAGATAATTGCATCATATTTAACATTCATTACCAACCATGATAACAATAAATTGTAATTTTTTTTGTACTTATGCGTTTCTTTCATCGCTCAATCTTACCCACATCATATCTGACTCAGCTTTCATGTTTTCCTTACTGTTCTATTGAACAGAAAATTCTTATTTGATACTTAAATATTTCTCTTTTTTTTTTGTCTTAATCAATAAACAACACGCTCTGAGATACTGAGATATTTGCATTATTTTAAATGAGTCTCATTGCAATATCGCTGACTGCTGGTGGTAAGGTTTTATGGTGAGTATAATTTTAGCTTCTCTGTTTTTGTTTTCTCATAAACCACCATACCTTGCAACATATACATCAAATATAACACATATCCACTTACTTAATACACACTACATACAAGTATTATATTAATTACTTTTAAACTTACTAAATAAGTCAAAAACAAGTTCACCCTATATCTTATGTGAAAACATATTATTGGGGTACAATGAACTTTCCTTATTGTTAAGTCTTCATATTGTATTTATCCTTATAACATTGTATCCTGTTTGTTTTCTAAATAAAAAATAAATAAATAAATAAATATAACTTGTCATGGAACCTCACATTTCATTGACGGGTCATAAAAAAATTAAGGATAGGCCATAACATCAGACATCCGGGTCTACTCGTTACTATCGCCGAAGTAATGACGGAGGGCAGAAACTATAGAGGTCGCTCTAGACAAATTTATATGGACCAGTACCCGTATTCCCATTCACGTGTAATATTTTGCGATAAGTTTCGCTAATTTTTACATATCACAGAATTTAAAGTGAAAGTTATGTACCAGGAGCTGTCATTCATAACTATAATCTGTGAAACGAATGAATGTGTGCACGCGTCGCTTTTTGTCTTTACACAGAACTTAACACCACCTCGATATGCCGCATTAAACTTTGCGAATAAATTCACCAGTCGAATGTCATCAGAATAACGCGTTACGAACGGCGAACGAAAGTTTTCTCGACATAATGCGCGGAAGTTAACGAGGGCTACTTGAGGGCCGTATTTATAAACCATTCTCAATGCTCAAGTCGATACTTAGCGCACAGAAATGTACGGAAATTGTCATGCTAAGCATTGAGAAAATTCCTAGTACGTTTTATAAATTCGGGCCATATATAGGTAATCTGACAAAGCAGACAGTGTTGCAAAGTTGAAATGGCAGTGGGCAGGGCATGTTGCAAGACAGGGTACCGAGAGGTGGACACCCAGAATACTAAAATGGAGACCGTGGGAAAATAAAAGACCGGTAGGGCGACCACAAAAAAGATGGGTCGACGATATTATTCCGGTTGCGGGAAGGGGTTGTCTGGGGGAAGCACAGGACCGAGAGAGATAGAGTTTATTGGAGGAGGCCTACATCCAGCAGTGGAGAGATGGCTGACAAAGAAGAAGAAGATAGGTAATCTAGAACGTTGCATCACAAGTCTCTCTAGTAAACTAAGTACGATATTTTAGAAAATATTAATTAAAATGATTTATAAATATATAAGAACTAATGTAGTAGCTAAGAAGATGCCTCTTTGCATATAGATTAAAATTTGAACGATAAATTACTCCAAAGAAAGAACTGTAGTATTAATATTAATTAATAGATGAATATAACAACAAGCAGTCACATGTTCTCTGCGTGATTTAACAATGGATTAAATATAACGAGTCTTATTCATCAATATACAATGGAGCTCAAACAGCAGTATTACTCATGACAATATCTTTATCTTTGAAATCTACAAATCAATAGAGGTACCCATAAAGTAGATTAAGATAAGAAAAAACTAATCACCTATGTTAAATTTTACAAAAAATAATAACAATTTCATATTATCTCTTTCATGATCTCAACGAATTTTCCAACTGTCGATTCGTTCATGAGAATTCAATTCTCTGAATGAATCGACATTATTAAGCCAAGATGCATGTATGAAGGAACATTTTGTATGGAGTAGCGGACTTTTTGCATGCTAATAACACCAACAAGAGGCTTCGCAGCATATATGTTCCTATACATGGATTTACTCAGAATTCGGAGTAGAACATTTTATGTGAGTTTTGTGTGTCTGTGTGTATGTGTGTGTGTCTGTGTGTCTGTCTGTCCCCCCCCCTTATAACTTTTGATCCGCTCAATTTACAGAGCCCAAAATTTCAAAATATATAAACACTTATAAGCCTACAAAACTTTTATACTCAGAATTGTGAATTTTGGTTACAGTCAGGGTTTTCAACTTTTGATATGTTGGTTTATTTTTCCAAATATCTCAGAAACCATAAAAGATAGAACGCTGAAAATTGGTATAAACATAGTAAAATATAAAACCTCAAATAAGTTTTTCAAAAAAATTCCAGGGTTTCTCAAACATTTTTTATTAAGAAAAAATTTTTTTTATGAAAAATTTATGAGTTTAACTGCCTATATTTCCAAATCTTTTAAAAATATCGAAAAAAGCCGAAACAACCCAACTAGATAATTTAATTTTCTATAAAAAATATTAACATTGTAGAAGTACATCTCAATTTTTTTTAACAATTTTTATAAAAATTGAATTTTGCGACGACATTGCTTCATACAATTTGTATGGCAATCGCCTGATACAAAATATGTAAGAAGACTTAATAGTTTGATACTTCTTAATCTCCAAACATGCTTACAGAACCATCATGCAGTTTTCATATTTTATATTTTCATATTAGGTAGGAAAAGAGAACTGACCTCCATACTATCCTATCTTGACATACATACCAACATGTGTTAAAATTTTCTATAATTTGGGTTTATTGGTTTATAGTTTGATTCTTATTCTTCAACTATACATACTATCGCTATCGACAGTTGGATCTCATGTGTTACATGCAACTAGTTATGAATGAATATATTATATGAATCTTATAGATTGAAATTAATTGATTTATTATAGATAATTAGATGGGTGGTTGGTGGCAGAGCGGTTAGCGCACTGGGTTAGTGATCCAGTGGTCGCGAGTTCGAATCCTGTCACGACCGATTTCATTCACCTACAGCATTATTGTTTAGTTTGGGTGTCCCCGACCTCTTATTCCATTCCTGTCCTCTATTAGTATATTTTCTTTGTCAGGCGATCCTCATTCATTCTTTCTAAATAGCTAAACCATCTCATTGTGTTAACTTTCATAATATTAATTACATCTTTCTTCGTCTTAAATTATTTCCTTGTGTCCTAGTTTCATACCCTGTCATAATATATCGGTCTATTTCTTCGTTATATTTATGTTAATAATATCTGTGGACATAACATGATAACTAACATAACTTTTGTTCGTTGAAAAGGGTTTTTTATTTGTTCATTGTATAGACATTTTAGCTGATTAGTAACCAGATGGGTTACTATTAAATATATGTGGTAATCAGAGGGGTTACCAATAAAGAGAGTTTACTATATCCAAATTAAGTGGATTTGATTTGAAATAAGAACACAAGGACAGTGGTTGAGAGAGAAGTAGAAAGAATGGTCAAAAGTTACAATGAGTATATTGATCACAATTAATAGTTTGCTTAAAGGTAAATTATTTACAATTGATAAAATAACTTACAAAGGAACGTTCTCACGATGAGTACGTATAACAAGCGAGTTAGCGGGTGTGTTCGAAGTGTCCGAATCTTCGCATGGTGAAGTACCATCGTGCTCGCGGTGTCGAGAGTTGACCGGTGGTCGAGAGACGAAGTGTCGGCGAGACGGCGTGGTCGAGAAGCGATCAGCGGTCGCGTGGTCGTAACGGCGGCGTGAAGTGACAACGAAGTGATGGAAAGAAGTGACGACATGTACAGGTGTAGACTCCCTTAAATAGAGCTGCGCTGGGGGTAGCAAGTTCAACGTCCTCGAACTTAAGTGCACTTAACACGGACACTATTTTTAACGCGACCCGGTTTCCAACGCTTAAAATAGTATCCAAAATACAGGTTACTCCAAACATCGCTTTACACGCAACGCTTAAAACAGCGTCCAAAATAGAGGTTACTCCTGGCAACGCTTTACAGTACTTTACACAGTTTACATAATTATATGTGCAAAATTTTAATATAATATAATATAGAAATGTGTATCGAAAAATTATATAATAAATGTTTAATATATAATAAATGTTTAATATAATATAAATGTATATCGAAAGTTTCGACACTTTCCAAATAAACAAAATACATCGCGAGCGAATGTCACACGTAAAAGTCAACGCAAACGGCAGCCATGTTGACTCGTCGGTAACGATGACAGCGAATAATTTTACAGATTTCTGTTTTACCAAAAATGATGAAAATCGCGTTGAAAATAGAACACGATCTATTTTTTTGCCCATCGCGTTGAAAATCCCGTCGAAAACCTGAAACCCGTTGAAAATAGTATTTGTGTAAAGTGCACTTTATTTCATTGAAGTGTCATACCCAGTTGAGGAGTATTGTCACTAGTTTGACGTTGCGGGCGATGAACTCGGCCTAGCGACAAACAAATATACTTGCCGTCGCTAGGCGCGCGCTCCAAAGAAATTTCGAGATGTGATCTGCCACAACATAAACATTACAGGTGCCTGGTGAATTATTGTTTGTTGTTATATTATAGAACATAGGCCTGAGATAAGCGCTTGTTCTCGTCAATTGCATTATCAAAAAAATAGATATCATCAGCACATATCAAAAACATGACATATAAAAATTAAATAAAAATAAACAATTAATCGACGCCAATCGGAATTTAAAGAGTTTCGATTGGCATCTTGTCAAAGACATATTAATACAAAGTAAGCAACATTATCAACATTATCATTAGTAAGCAACAGACTGGAGGACAGCAGCGGTAGACAGGAGGAGTTGGAGGCGACGATTGATGGAGGCCAAGGCTCGAAATGGGCTGTAGAGCCATCGGAAGAAGAAGAAGAAGCAACATTATCAGAAGGCAGTGAAAAGGCAAAGCTATACATACATTTCTTAATACTGGCTTTAAACAAGACAAATATACAACATAAATGAACTGTGAATAGAAGATAATACATTGTATATTGTCGAATTGTATGAAAATCATTTTTGCTATATAAATCTGTTGATTCGTTAGTCATAATAATTTGCATCGGTCCATTTGAATAACAATGTCAGATTTCGTCATGTGACATTGTATGGCACCGTGGAAGATAAAAAAAACATGTTTGGATTTATTTACATATGAACAATACACCAAAATTATTATCTGTGCAAATTGCTACCCATGTTATATTCACGGAATTTCATTTATAATATTGATGATTTTTTTACGCAATCCAGTTCCGATTTCTTGGTTCAGTTGGTTAGGTATCTAACAGCTGATCCAAGGGTCCCGAGTTCGATTCCCGGTGGAGACACAGTTTTTAATTGTGTTTTCAATCTGGATCTGAGAGGCGATTAATGTCATAAGTCTCCAGAATGTGGCAACTTGTTATTGGGTGCGTGTTAAATGATTGTTTTACATAGTACTTGTTAGTTGCCCGAGAAGCTACATTAAATATCTAAATGTTGTTTTAGCCTTAACTTGGTTACATTCTGTGCACTGGCAGTTCCATTTAATAACCTGTTTTTTTTACTCCTCATTACCTCGATAGAGGATATAGTGGGGAGATGTGAATTCGCACTTTTAAGGATATTTTTAATGCAGATTATCAAGTAGTATCATGCTGGGATTGTATCCTGAAAGTTTCATCACAGTGTATCTGTGTTTGTGCTGTATACTAAGTACTATGTGCTATGTGCTCTGTAAGATGTGTTTATTCTAGTTTATCGATTATAGACTAAAGTACTCAATCGATTATTTTTAATTTGTCAATACTGACGGTGTTTGATGTGTAGAACTCTATTACATTAGGTATTTTTAATCGAACAAAAATGATTATACATATTAACTAAGAAAAATTCTCAAAATAAAAATATAACTCTAAATAAGCCTCATCCCTTCTGTACTAATATTTATTATTTAACAGTAGTTTATACCTTAAGATTCTATATCTTTTAAAAACACCTGCATACAAGTAATTTCCCAACATTAGCTACACACAACTGTTTAGGATATTTCATAATTGTAATGTAAAGTAATTTGTATAGTTGTAAAATAAACCGATTTCTAGTAAATTATTAAAATAATAATTTTGTTTATTTCCACTTATTTAAAATTTATTAAAAAGAATTTCCACAATGTAAACGCCTCTACCTTAGAATATTTGTCGATTTCTAGTATGTATATGAGAAAAAGACACTTCTCTAATTTTACCAGTTGATAAGGGCCTAGTCAGCCGAAACGGTCGTCCTATTATAAGGGAAATATATATGTAGAGACATAGTCATTTTTCTTTGATTAAAAATACCTAGTCAATCGGTTATTTACAATTTTTTACTATTTTGAATGCCTAATATTCGCTTAGACTCTATTAAATTTCGAAGAATATCTGAATTGTGCCTCTTAATCTTTTCAACATTCAGGAAACTCGAAATCCGTTATTTTTATTTTCAAATTGGTAAAAAGGCACATCACTTCCATTAAATGGCATGGAAAATATATCAAGTTTTTATAATAAAATATTTAAATCAAAAATAATTTAACCATCTCATTTCATGGAAATTTTCCAAACAAAATTTGAATACTTTGTGCAGTGACTTGGTAGTGAGGAGTACAGCATTGGCCACAACCCACTCGTTTTTGCATTAAAAAGAGTATAGGAGAAAAAATATGTACCCGGAGTGACGTACTGGTACATTATATAGTTATTTAGAATGTTGTAAAGAAATTGTATGTTTAATTCATTTACATTGGCAATTAACTATGCAAGCTTGCCAACATAAAAAAACATAAAATATTCACCGTCAAATATTTTCTTGTTAAGATACCAGCTTGTGAAAGGAACGAAATATTTTTTTTAAATAATATTCTACAAATTGAATCCAACTATTCCTTTCTAACTCTCTGATATTCAAAATCGTCCTCACCGCTCTGTTTTAACTTATTAATGTTACAATGATCATGACTCACTTCTTTTGGAATGCCAGGACTGGATCAGATCTGAGGTCGCTGAAGTCAATCGTGTGTCCTTTGGCCTTAATCTCCGGATGCTTCCGGCACAGAAGCCATCCCACGTGGGAGAAGAAGAAACCTCGCGTGGCATTGTGTGGGTCGGCATCTGTCTCACTGTACTTGTGGTGCATGCGGTGATCTCTAGCCCAGTCTATCGCAGCATCCTGGTGGAACAGTAGGAACAAAATTCAACTTTTTATCGAATAATATCAATATTTAAACTAACAAAAATGTTGTGAAAAAAAATATATATAGCAAATGTACTTCACAAACAAATTTGGTACTCGATACAACCATTTCGGAGTTCATTTTAGGATGACTCGTTGTATTGATACTTAGGGGCGTAATACGGGAGTTATTTGAGAAAAATATAAGAAAAACTTGAGGTTTTGTAATCAGTATTCTCGCAGTAAGGGACCTTACCTTTTCTTACATTTTTCTCAAATAACTCCCGTAATACGACCGTTAGGATCTGTACATACATACATACCATCACGGCATATCCCACAAAGTGGGGTAACCAGCGAAAGTGCGGGTGTGCGGGTGTGATTGCCTTATAAAAGGGAGCATAACACATCTGTGTATACCCACACACCAGTCTCGTCTCACCTAAAAGGCACTACATTCAGAATGGGTGGTGAACCTCATTGCTGAACTATGTGAGATGTTATTGTTGCCTGTTGCATTTTCGATTACCCGGCTCTTACGGGACACTCGAAAACAATAATAGAAAAGAGTGGAAGCACTATTCTAAGCCGGTGCCTCACAGCTAGGATCTGTATGTTTGGTTAATTCAACATTTTCGTTTTATATCCTCGTTTTTTACACCCTCTTTATTGAATTTTGCAATAATTAATATTTAACTAACTTCCCGACCAGTTAGAGCTCTGAATCTTTCAGAATTGAATGTTTTCCCGATGACTATTTTGATATAATTTAACTGACAAACTTAATATCTCAATGGAGACGATGTTAGGATATTATAGAATAACCAGGAACTCGGGGCACCTACAGGGCTTTTATGTTTATTTTTCATTTATTTTATTTATTATAAATGTATGCCCTTAATATGGCATTTACAATAAAAGACAAGATAAACAATAACATCGCAGGCACAACAAAACAACAATAAGTGCAAATATTTATGTACATCAATATCACAAACAATAAAAAAGTCGTAAAAGAAAGGACAATATAAGACAATATAACTACACACAAAAAGAAGAAGAAGAAGAATAGAAAAAAAAAACAAATAAATAAACATTATAACCAGAAAATAGACAAACCAAAATTCAAAAACATACAAATTGAGTTAAGCATCCTTATGAAACCATCTATTTACATTGTACATTAAATATATAAATAGCACTATATTGGTCCCCAAGTAGGTGCAATCTATGCATTGGTGAGTTAATAATGAAATTACGTCCAAGATTCTCTAAATTAAAAGGTGCATTTTAACGTGAAGCAAACCTTGTCGGTACTCTGAATTCCATCATTTCAATCAGGACAGGAAAATATACCCTGTATTATTTTAAATACATAAATTAAATCACAAATCGTTCTTCTGCTTGATAGTTTCGATAAATTATTTAGAACACTAATTAGGAAATCATAATTTAATTTTTCTAAAGGAATGGATAATTTACAATTTATAATTCTCAAAAATTTATGTTGAACCCTTTCAAGCCTCAATGAGTGCACATTATAAAACGGTAACCGTATAGTTGAATTATATTCAATATTACTAGTTGCATGTAACACATGAGATCCAACTGTCGATAGCGATAGAAGGTATAGTTGAAGAATAAGAATCAAACTATAAACCCATAAATACAAATTATTTAATATTTTAAGATATTTTATTTTCTATACAACACATGTACCAAGGTATGTATGTCAAGATAGGATATTATGGAGGTCAGTCCTTTTTTCTACCCAGAATATGAAAACAGCATGACGGTATGTATGTATGTTTGGAGATTTAAGTATCAAACTATTAAGTCTTCTTACATATTGTGTATAGGCGACTACCATACAAATTGTATGAAGCGATGTCGTCTCGTCGATGAAGCCTCTAAGTTGGTGTTTTTTGACTTCAAAGTTGGAAAAGCCGTTAAAAAAAGTAGACCTCTGCATACAATTCTCGCGTATCCTGGCTTGAAACATTGTCGATATGTTAAGAGAACAAAGTTCTCCTGAACAAATCGACAGTTGGACTACGAAAAAGATGATGAATATAGGGTCTTTCATGTATGAACAGATCTAAAATTTTTGACTGTTCTCAAAATATAACCAAGGCATTTATTTATGTTTTTATGACTTTTTTTGTAATATCTCAATAGAGACGAAGTTGGAATATTAATGAAAACCGGGAAATCAAGACACCTACAGGACTTACGACTTGTCACCGGCTAATTTAGGGATGGATGCTATCAAATCTAAAATTTTATTGAGTTTTCTGTCAATCCAATTTTTGAATGTTCTATATATTTTATTTTACTCATAGAAAATGTAAAATTTGCAAAGAACTATAAGTATATTTTTAAAATTAATTTGACAATAACATTTCAACGAGGTGAAAGCTTTAAAAAGGATATTTTTTATTTTTTTATTTTATTTATTTATTTTTCACACCTTTATCACAAAGACTATTATGAAGATTACTGCTGCCCAACTAGGTAACCCTGTTCTAGGGCTAGCAGTTTACAATTTTACCAAGCCAAATATTTGACATTTTGGTTATACATAGTTACATAGAGCGGACACCAGACATCACAACACAGTAAATTACAATATTACATAGTTACCAATATCTTAAACACAAAAGTATAAACTGATACAGTAAATTTTGATATGTTATTATTCTAATATTATTTCTACCATAATATGCACACCCGTTGTTGTCATTTATGTTATGTAGCAGTTTGACATTTAAATTTGCTCTGTGGTCTTCTCAACGTATATACTCAGTAACAATATTATTTGACTTGAGTCACAAATCAAATAAAATACAAAATCAAGATTTCTTCTTTGAAATAAATCTAATAAAAAAAGAGAAATGTTTTAGAGTTTATTTGTCTTAAAATAAGATGCAATGTAAAGACAATCCTCTCCTCGAACCAGCTTGTGTAGCGTGTAGTTATATTATATTATTTAATATTATTTCTCATAATTATTGTTGGAATTTTAATATTTGTTTAATATTTTTATTCTCTTTTTCATTTGTTTTATCGTAAATAGTTTTACCACACATTTGTAATAAATACTTAATCAATGATAAATAATATTTAATTGACTTAGAATAAGTATGCAATGGCGGGTTTCTAGCCAAAAAGCAATATTTTCAATCCAACCCATGATACATTTCATGTATTTTCGAAAATCTTGGATTCATTTCGTTTCCGAGTATTGTTTCAAAATAATTTGCAGTTACTAGGTGTGTGTTTCCGTCTTTAATAAAAATTTGATAAAATCAAATAACACTGCATAAAAATATCAGTTATTTCGTTGAGTATTAAATTTTATGATAATTGACTAACGTTCATAACGTGTTTTTTATTACAAACTAATTAATAGCAAAATATAATGTATTTGCATATTCATTAATTGGTACGTAGGTACGTACAAGAAGATGTTTTTACTCTCCACACTATGGAATAGTGGAGAGTCATGATTTCACAATTTTATTTTATTTACATCAATTTCTGAACAGGTATCATGTAGAGTGCACACTGTGAGTTTCGTCGTGATGTGTTTGTACATATTATGTATGGCGTACGGCGTTCGGCGTATGGAATTATTTTTTTTGTGTCCTCTCTACAGCCCAAACTATAAGTCTTATTGACTTCATATTAACAACCTATGTGTAAAGCGCATAGACCTAGAGCAGAATAGTTTTCCATAGATATCCGTCAATTTCTTCTCTAAGATTTCATCTGTCCAAATTTTCAAAATGCTATATTTATAACAGAAGTAAAATATCTTCTGTATGGGAAAATTGAGTGATCAACTTCATATTGATATTGTATGTGTTTCTATAGATAAGTGTATTTTTTTCCTCTCCACTTCTATCTTTCTCTAGGGGTAGGCAGTGAGAACCGACCACCGGATTCTTCTATCTTGACACTTACATCGCCTCATCAATATTGATACATTGTTTCGTATATGCTCATCTTGCTAGTAATGCAATTTTACTTAAAATTTCTCAACAGGTATCATGTAGAAAATATATACTATGAGTTTCGTTACGATGTTTTTGTGTGTATGGTGTAATGTGAAAACTTTTGTCCTCTGGGAATCTTATATTTGTATAAGAATCTAATAGTAATGTACTTCATAAAATGCATTTAGAGATTGTCAACATTTCATGAAAAAATGAATGATTACTATGGTGTGGAGAGTTTAGTGTTGGCCATAACCCACTCGTTTTTTTTAAATCAATTTAAAACTTTACCTAGAATTATTGTGCATTTCAATGAATCAACTCGGGATTTATTTTATGTTTAATAGTATTTATAAAAACCAGCCCTTATTTGATGGAAATTGAACTATGATGTATAATAACTTGTTAGCTATAAGTGGTCCTTTATATTAAATAAATAAATAAAAAGTGTTTGAATACCTATCAAATAAAGGAATGAATTAAATAAAAACTCGATAAATATACATTATACCTGAAAACAAAAAATAGTCGCCACAATACATTGAATACTTACTTTTTTATAAGCCTCACAAAAAATGTCTATCATTCTCTTGTTTTATTTTTGTTTTATACATTTC
The DNA here is from genome assembly GCA_963576475.1 of Molanna angustata. Classification (NCBI taxonomy): domain Eukaryota; kingdom Metazoa; phylum Arthropoda; class Insecta; order Trichoptera; family Molannidae; genus Molanna; species Molanna angustata. Next base: position 37,472,010 of record OY754971.1, on the reverse strand, counting down.
GCAAACAATTGTTCAAACCTCGAATGAGTTCTGACTTCTTTTTTTATATTTGATACGACCGGCTTCGAAGCGACAGCTTCAAGCGACGTCGACCTGAGAGAGAAGCGGTCGATTCTAAACAGCTCGTACCAAATAAGTATCAAATGAATTATTAAAATAAAAATCGACCTTCAAATCACTTGATAGTCATAGTCTAAGAAAAAAAGGATCGACGTTTTTTCCTATATAGTAGCAAAAACATAAATAATCTTTGTATGTAATATTGATCAACATATTTTACATTGACGTGCATATTATAACGCATTTTTTTCCAACCAACCAGATTACAAAAAAAAACATTACCAACACCAAAAAAAATAAAGTTTACAGCAATAAAAGTATAAGGAAAGGAAATGGAGAGGATATTGATATTTATATAAAAGAGGAATAAATTATAAATAAGAATTTTTGTTACCTGAAAAGCCATTGTGTTGAAGGCAGCTAGCATAATTCTTAGTGGTAGTTTTGCTTTGTAAGACTTATGCGCCCAAAGCCTGTGAGCACCAGCTGTGATCCCTAGGCCTGATGTAATGTATAAGAAAAAGGCTGAAAAAAATACAATAATAATATATCATTATAAATACATAAAATATTTAGATTTTCCGGAAAAAAATCAGTAAATTACTAAAAAACATTAAGACGTAATCAAACAGTTTGCCAGGGGGCAACTGAATCCACTTTAGAGGCCGTTCATACTGAAATCGCGTCCATAGTACCTAAAGCCGCCATATTGACTTAATTCGTATTCAATATGGCGGTACTCTGTGAGCAAGATGAACTCAATGCATTCTTGATGGTATATTCTTTTGAAACAGCAGTAGAATGTAATGCTGAGTCAACTAGAATGTATTATTAACAATCCAATAACCTAGATTTCAATTCAGTCTTAAAATATTACTCATCAATAGTACCTACAAGCATATTTGTTTCATGCAGACGTTGTTTGAAAATGTGTATGTACAGGCTTTTCAGATAAATCGTTCAATATACCAGAATCATTCGTCGTTTTTTATATTCTGTCAAATGTAGTTAGTCACGTAGATCGCAGTCTTTGAACTAATTCCGTCCATTTTCTATTTGGGCCCATATAATATTATATAATATTTGGGCCCATATAATATTATATAATTGGGTTGGGTATAACTCACACCCGGTGCCTTTGTATCAAATGATGAGGCAGTGTGTTAGGCCTACCTTCACCTTAATGATTTCAACTTTTCACTTCGTACCTAAAGTTCTCGTTTAGAATGTACGGTCTACAACCGCCAGAAACTTCGGGCATCACGTCGAGTGTTTGATGTGACTTAATATCAAGTTTTTATATTTAATTTGGAAAAGCCATGTTTGTCTTCCGTTTTTGCTCATTTTATTAGTTTAGTCAATAGTAAAATTTTATAACAGATTTTTAATTATCTCAATAGAGACGAAGTTGGAATATTTATTGTAGGAGAACCGGGAAATCAAGGCACCTACAGGGCTTACGACCTGTCATCGGCTGGTTTACGTGATCACTTTATGCGCTTGCGCAACGTTCACCAATTATGCCTTTTAATGAGATCCCTATCAATTCAATTTTGAAAGTTCTATATATTGTAATACTGAAATTCTTTTCGCTTGAAAATATTGAATTTTTACTACAGCCATCTATGGGTGAAATTATGAACAACAATCTTATTATTTTTATTTATTTTGTTGGAACGCCATCTATTGAGAGAATTGGTTTTTTTGTAAATAATGAAAGCTACTCCCGACAGGGAAAAAAATCCAATGTTTGCGCATATGCAATAATAAAAATATTCGTAAAATTTTATATATAAAATTATATTATTTTTTTATAACGACCTTGGTGACGCAAATATCAGACTCCATACCAGAGTTGCTCAGATGGTTTCACTCTAGATCTGTTTAGTCTCCAGAATAAAACAACTCGTTACTCAATACGTGTTAAATTAATATTTTGTATAGCAGCGTTTAGTTTTCTGAGATACAATAAAAAAAAAACTTTATATAAAAAGAAAATAAAAATAAAATAAAAGGAAAATCCCAAATGTAACCCCACTCCTACATTCTATAACTTTGACCCAACCACATACTTGAAAACATTGTAAAATAAATATATATTTTGGGTTTTTTAAATTTAATTTCTTTTAGAACTCGATAATGCCGAGAAACCTCGGTGAAATCGTTCGATCGTAAAAAATCGACTCCGTGGAGAAATACTTTTTAAAAAATGTTTTATGTTTTATATTGAATGAATTAATTCAATATAAAACATTTAATATATATTTTATAACATGGCGATGTAATACCATATTTTTATAATTATCATAATATGTTGTTGGATGATAATACCTACAGCTTATAAAAAATAGGCTTATATAATACTTTTTGTCATTTCCTTATTATTTTCCTTTTCCGAAGAAATATATGACTACTATAATCACTTTTTTTATAAGTAATAATTCCTTTTTTGTACTGATGAATTTTATACGTATAATAATGATTTATTGTATTATGCTACCGTAATTTCTAAAAATAATGTTTGTTTTGTTTATTTAAGAGGACGACTGCTGCCAACGTACCTATTTTTTCAATTTGAAATTGCATCATTACTACAAAACGAATCATTTTGAAAAAAATAACCTAGTTAGTTTGGATTTCAATAAATAAAAATATACCTTAACTTTTTAATTATGTTCTGTATATATTCTTGTAGGAAAATAATAAGCATACCCCGATTTTTGGCATTTATCTTAAATTTCTAAAAAACTATAAGGTATAGAGCAATACATTTTTTATAAATTAAAGAAGATCAAATTATCTGGAAAAATATTATTTGACGTTGCATCAGGTTAAGTAAATAAAACAAAAAACTTTTATTTTGCAATGGCGCTGAATGGAAAATATATGTATTTTAGGTTTATTTACAAATCCTGAAGCATTAATGAAACGTCACATCATATTTTTCTAAATATTTTTATCTTCTTTAATTTAATTTATAAGATAAACGTTGAAAATCGGGGTATGCCATTATTTTTCTACAAGAATTTATACAGAACATTATCAAAAAGTGAATTAATATTTTTCTGTATAAATTATTTTTTTCAAAACGATTTGATTAGAAATAATGGTCGTATATCAAATTGGAAAATAGCTACGTTGGCAGCAGTCCCCCCCTTAAAATTGAAATCATAATTTTCTTTTTGATTTATTTGTCTCGAAAATAATTGTGCATTTATAAGGCGTGTTTTTATATAAATCTTCATATTATGTACATCCAATAAACAGTTGCTATTTTATTAGAAAAATAAAGTACTTACCTAAATTAGATATTATAAAAAAAATAATGTAAATCCCTGCAAAAAATTAAACGCCTTTTTGGCTCATATGATTTGATTTGACGACGTCAATAGGATTAAAATATGCTATCAAAAGATTCGTCTGAATCTGTTGCTTTGGAATAGGTTGTATTTTTTGCTGTATAAAAACAAGGACTTGAATCTAAAAAAATAACAAAAAAAAAAATGAGTCATTTATGGTCCTCTGCTGACTATGAATAATAGTTTTTTTCTACTTTGAAGACGAAGATTGTCTATTGTTACATTCAGTGGATAGCCTAGTCTTCACACCATTTTTTTTTTAAACATAACCTATAAAAGTTTGGTTAAAATACCAATTTAGGTATTTTTTTAATGTATTAGTTACTTTTTTAAATATGTATATAATGCAACTGGCAATTATAACTACAAACAAACCTGACCAACCTATTTTTACCAAACTTTTGAAGGTTAGGTTTAAAAAAATGGTGTGAAGACTAGGCTATCCACATTCAGTGCATCTTTTTTAAATTTATTTTTGAAAAGATTTATCAATGATGTATTAAATATATCAAAAACGAGTACCTATCTCGACTCACCTTTGAATATCGCATTGTGTAAATTATCAGATTATTTTATTACAACACAGCAAAAAAAGAAGAAATATGGGAAAACAGTGAAGGGGATAGTATGTGTGTTGTGTATGGTGTGCGCAAGATTGAGTATATTTGTAAGATCTTGAAAGACAAGCACAAGTAAAAAAACAAGAAAAAATAATCGGTAATGAAATATAAAAATAAAGTGACAAAAGATTTTTCAAAAAGTGAGAAAACTACCTCTACCTTATCATAAGGACAGCTGGAAAATGCCTATAGGTCATCAGTTTCATTTATAACTATTAAAAATGTAGTTATAGACCTGTACAATGGGGCATATGTTTTATTATTTTTTTTTAGAACTTAAATGTTAAATTTATTTATTTATTTTAAAATCATTTTTTTACAAGTAGGTATAATAATATCTGAAGTAGGTACAATACCACTTTATTTTATTTTATTTTAATATGCAATACGTGACGCAGTTGGTTCGCCGTTTATATAAATTAATTTCTCACGCTAATATTGCTTATCTGGGCTGGAAACACCGGTTGGTTGAAAAGAAATCGCCATATGGCATTAACACTTGCGCAGGGTACAAGAAAGTGTTTATTATTACTATTATAATACAAACTACAGTAATGAATTAGGCCGCAGATTATATGAATCGTATTTGTATGAACGCGCATCTCGCATTACACATTTCTTAGGCTAGGTTGTTTCAGCAAAAGTATCAGTAATGGTATAGTTAAAATAGGTACTTTGATTTCATAAAATTATTCAAAATGCGTCGTTCTATAAAGCATTAGATTTCAATGAAACAGCCAAAAGCTTTGAACAATTTTAAGAATTCAAAGTATTTTAAATATACTTTTACTTTAATCTTTGTTCGAGAAACACAGCCTTAGTCTCTTGGTATTTGAATTGTTCGTTGGATGAGCCATTATGCGAATTACACCGCTTGTAATTATTTTATTCTACCTCTTGGTGGTTTATGTGCTCCTGAAACCTCAATAGTTGATCTTAGCAGCAGCGTTACACGAACAAATAAACAAACAATAAAAATGGTTCTACTTACCAAAAATATCTGTTTGCCACATGGCTGAGGTGAGAAAAAGGTATGCTCCGTACACAGCCGCCATATGAAGGTAGGCAAAGAGGATTATGTTCCTCCAGACGAGACGCAGTTTCCTATCGTCGGCTCTGCAATGATCACCAACTCCCTTGGTCGAAGTATGGTCCACATCCTCGACATCTTCTTCAAACAGTATTCCCGTCCTATCAGATGAATTTGGCGGCATTCTTCAATTCTGCAACGAGTGAAAATAACATTTACATATGTCAGTACCTAATATTGTTTCTCGGGGCTGGAAACAATGGTTGTTTGGAACAAATCGGCATATGGCTATAAACTATTATAAATTAAATTTTATCATCTTTATTATTTTGTAAAAATTACATCTCGGGCAAATAACAGGTGCATAGTATGTCAAATATTACTTTGACACGCACTTAGAGATTCACCTTGAAAATACAATTAAAAACTGTCTCCACCGGGAATCGAACCTGAGACCTTTGAAACAGCAGTCGGATACCTAATCAACAAATAGTAAACAACAACAGAAGTAAACAAATTCTATATTATTAATTGAAAACTAAATTTAAAGTGGCAAATATAAAAAAAATATATTTCGTTTCGTTTTTTTGATGATATTTTTATTCATACAAGCATTAAATTGTGTTTTTCCGTGACTTGGCTACTGATAATATTCTGTGTAGGATGAAAAACTTTATTGGTAGGTAAGGTACATTCATATCTATCTAAATGCATCCCATCATGCCATGTCCCTGTTATTGGCGTAGGCAGAGAGAACTTAGCTCTTATACACTTTTGACATTGCATAAATTCATCGCCTCTCTCACATTCATACATCTTCTGTCTTTCCTTATTAATAAATCAAATAATCGTGCCAAGGTTTTCAATGTCAACGTATTTCAGCTCCATAAATTGAAAGAATCATCTGACAAACAATATTTACTGGTCAAGAACCCAATAAAAATAATGACATATCATAATTTGCCAATTTACGATATGGCTAAAAGACAATAATCTGATCTAATTTTTCACAAATCTTCTTTTTTTTCCATTTTCCATTTATTTTTATATTCCAAAAATTATTTAGTAATGTGCAATTAAATATTTTTACAGTTTTTTATTTGTGATACGATTTTTTGTTATATTTCATTATTTACTTATTTTTTATTTGTAAAGCAGAGCTAAATTTTATTATATTAAATTAATATTGATTGTTTTTTTTTTTTTATATCCTTATTTGGTTATTCTCTTTTGTCATTTTGTACACATATACGGAAGTTTTCCTTGTTTTTGTATACAAATATATAGCTATATCTATATTTATAGCTGTATAAAAAACTGTATGTAACCTTGATTAAATAAAATAAAATAAAATTCCATTATTACAAATATTATTGTGAGACGATGTGGCAACTTGTTATTGGGTGCGTGTTAGCCAGTTAGTTGCCCGAGAAGCAATATTTAATAAATAAATTTAATTAAACTTTTAATTATAAAAATAATACACAAACTATAGGTACACTCTAAAATACACTCAGTCCACAACGAGTTAATGAAAATTTCAAAGTGCTGTCGCTAGTCCCAGCAGCATCCTCAGAGACACAATTTATACTAAAATATTAAAATCAAATAATAATATTTTATTGATAAAAATTGGGGGAGTCTACAGATACAATGTACTGATCAGTTAAAATCAATGAAATCTTTTTCATTTTCATTGATTTATTAATACATTTTACCCACGAGATTTAAACTAAACAATTAAATCAATAAAATAAACAATGTAACGATTTTATAGTTATAAAACTCGACATTACAAAAAATCACAAAAGAAGTGTAAAAAACTTTTTAAAAAAACTATTAAAAAACAAAACACTGGATCTTATAAAAGTCAAAATCAACACAAGTCAAAACATAATATTTATATTCTCACACACCTTCTTTTCACAAAAACAATAAACTATTAATAATATCCTTAGGTAATTTTGGGTACGTATCACAAAACTCAATTAAATTCTAACGAAATTTGATATTCTACATATATTCGATGATACTCGACGCACAAATATTACCAACTGTCGTATATATTCAGATTGAATGCAAATATGAACTTGTACTTTGTACCTAATGAAATATTATTAAACATGTAATTAGTACATTCAACTAAGTACCAAGAGTACCTACCAAATACTTCGAGAAATTACCCTAATGTTGACTGAATTAATTTTTAATATTAATCATGTTTTTATACACGTACGTATTAGAGAGCACGTAGTATTAAAATCTTCACTGCCTTTTTTTCAAATTATTTAACACAAAAAACGGTTTAACACCTGAATTAACGTCTGTTTGAAAATTCATCGCTATGCATTTTTTTAAACAGATTTTGTTATTTAGTTTCGCAATTAAATTATTCTCAAAACGATAAAATAAATGGTTTTTTGATACTTCTTATACAACATCATTTTATGTTTTGTTATTATTATATTATGTAATAAAGAAAATAGTTTGTGCCCATAGATTTTACATTTATAATTAATACCTACCCAAAAACGGCATAACCAATAATGGATTGTCTACATTTTATGTAGACTTTTAAATAATGTATTTAGAGGCATATAAACTTAATCATCCCAATTTTAAATCAAATTTCTCAAATATGTTAAACAGTGTGTTTCTAAAAAAATACCATAATTATTTTCAACATTGTGTGATGAACATTCAAAGATAGTGAATGTTAGTCACACAATTTTAAAATTGAGCATTAATTCCCCTGAAATAATTAGGTATTTAAAATATCCTTTTTTACAACATTATTTTTTTTAATTACTCCATAACTTTGTATCGCAGAGAAATAAATCTTTTATAATATGCTTAAAGAGTGCATAAAATCGAAGTGAATGACCGATATTTTTTTTACAGTTCAAGTCAGGTTTATTTATTTATTTATTTATTTAATATACAGAGACACCAACAGAACACTGAACAACACAAACAAAAAAAAACATGAAACAAAAAATAGAATCTCCAGTGCTCCAATAACAGGTATCTCCCGCATGGCTATTGTGCATAGTTAGGTATGTACAATCAACGTCTCCTGACCATTAATATTAGGTCAGGAGACGTTGGGAGACATTAATATTAGGTTTGTTCTTAAAATGTTAAAAATCTACAAATTTGGAGGTTCCGATATTTTGAATCACATATAAACCATTTTTAACACATGCGATAGTTTCTTCATAATGCATAAGGCGGTTTTAATACATCACGTTTTCAGTCACTAGGTTTATCGTTATATGTCCTCGTAATTGGATAGTAATATTATGTACTAAATGATTATAAATACGTAAATAGAGCTATCAACATAAATATTCAAACAGGTATAATAGTGAGGCACCTGTTTAGAATAGTGCTTCCACCATTTACAATCGTCGCTTTCGGAATTTAATGATACCTTTTTCATTAGAAAGTGATTACTTCTGGGGTGGTTACATCTGGACTAAATCAAGAGATTTGAAGATGGGAATCATGAGAAATCGTGAAATAAATTTGCGAAGGACTTGCGTATTATTGAAAAGGCGAATTGTACGAAAGATAATTTTATTACATACATGCATATTTTTTTTAATAAAAAATGAATAAGTCCTTGTTAAACAAGTACATATACATCTTCCTACGTTCCCTAAAATAAGCAAATAAATGCTTGTGCTATAGGTGATCGTAATCGGTCGAGGCAGGATTCGAACTCGCGACCACTGGATTACTAGCCCAGCGCGCTAACCGCTCTGCCATCGACCCATCTAATATCATTACACCATGTCCCCCATGGAGTAAGTAGAGAGAACCAAACGCCACATTCTTTTCTATCTTAACACACATTCATTTTGTATTCAGTTTTTCATATGAAAGAGTATTATATTCACGGTACAATTCATTATATTATAAAAGTTATACGATTGTCAAATAAAACTAGTGTGGAGATTTTTTATTAGCTAAGTACACTTATTTTATAATATTCACTTAACAATATTAGTCATTTAAAAGGGGTTCTTTGGTAACTAAAAAAGATCCTTGAACGATATGAATATTGTTTATTGTTTATTGTAATAATGTTAGTAAGTACCTATAGGTACTTAAAGATTGTTCACAAATATGATGGAGGCAATTGATAAAACATAATGTACACACGGACTAGGTCATGACATTGTATATAGAATAGTAATGATTTAATATCAGTCATCGTAATATTGTAAGGTAAATGGTTCGATGAACTATAGCATAAGCATTATCCATATGAGAAATAGTCTTTTCTCTACACCATGGTAATATTTTATACTTCATATAATAATAATAAATAATAATTTATAATACAATAATAATAATTAATTTAATTTATTAAATTTATTAATTTATTTGCATTTTATTATGCTCTTTTAAATAATTTACAATTTACGCATTTATCTGCTAATTCTTTTGAGGAAGTGTATAATGGTAATAATAATAATTGAGTGTTATCATTAGTAAATCGGCCAGCGCCGTATAAAATTAATATTTGTAAATTTTATTTAGATGTAAAAACATATATAAAAATTAATAAATCTAGTATAAACTAAAAATATACAAAAATACTTTTTTATAAACAATACGTATGGTATTATAAAAATAGCTATTACCTAATTATAAAAACATGTAAAACTATGGAATATTAAAAGTTTTTAACTAGGTATGTATGTATTCAGCACATAGCCTACGAAAGGTGACAAGACTTGTAGATTCTTTTATGTTTGGTGGCAACCTATTATATATTTTGAAACCTTCATGGTATATACTATTTTGTGTACTCGTTAATATCGTTTTTGGATGTCTAGAATCCTGACATCCTCTCGTTGCGTTGTTAATGATTCAGGATCATTCCAAGGGCTCTTATAGTCTGTCTTATATTGCTCTACGAAACAAAGCTGTTTTCAGTCCTTTAGAGAAAGTGTTCTTATTTTGTGCACTGCGGATATCTGGAGGCAATCTATTTCACTTTATAGGACCACTCACACTAAAGCATCGATCATAGTAAGCCACTTTGTTGGCTCTGTCTAAATCCTCTAGGGAGATGTTACTCTATGATCCAGAAGATCAAAGTGTGAGATGCCTCCCAGATATCTTTATTCTGACACACCTCTTTAATGTATTGTGGTGACAGGTTATTCAAAGCATTAAACACCGTCAAACAAATTTTGTAGTCAACTCGCTCTGTACTCTTCAAACTGTGTAGTTCGTTTAGTAGTGGAGTTTTGTGCACCATAAATGAGCTTTGCTGCATTAAATACCATCCGAATTAAATACCATCTGAATTAAATACCATCTGATTTAAATACTATCTGAATTAAATACCATCTGATTAAATACCAACTGAATAAAATACTCTCTGAGTTAAATACCATCTGAATTAAATACAATCTGGATTAAATACCATCTGAATTAAATACCATCTGAGTTAAATATCATCTGAATTAAATACCATCTGAATTAAATACCATCTGAGTTAAATACCATCTGAGTTAAATACCATCTGAATTAAATACCATCTGAAGTCTATCGAGCGGATACATGGACAATCCAAAGCTGAACTGATACATAGACAATTTCAAAGCGATTATTTTTATATAGAAATATTAACTTGTTTCAAAAATTTTGATGTACTATAAACAATCTTGCAACTGGTTTTGGAACTAACCGTTCCCTCGTCAGTTTAATTTGTAACATTATTCGAATATATTATTGTGCCTCGACTTTGTCTAGTCTAGTCTTTGGTGTTTTTACGCCAATGGCAATTGAATTGTCGACCTTCGTGGCTCGGTTGGTTATCTGACTGCTGATCCAAAGGTCCCGGGTTCGATTCCCGGTGGAGACACAGTTTTTAATTGTATTTTAGAATCGAAAGTATCCAGAATGTGGCAACTTGTTATATTATATTGAAGCAATATAAAAAAAGTTTATAAAAAAATATTCAGTAACAAGTGTAAACATGTTTTCCCTTCAAAGCACGAGTATCTCTCTTTTTGAAGGAAGTCATATTATAAAGTGTTTTAATTTATTTTTTGCTATGTATTTTTTTATGTAAAATATATCTCTTTGTTATAAATAAAATAAAAAAAATAAAAATATTAAAAGCCTTGGTGCTTTCGGGAGATACATTTTACATCTTCAGAAGCTAAAATCATACAGTAATTTATTTATTCTTAGAACGTATTGTTTATACAATCTGTGTAATCCAACTGTCGATTTGTTCAGGAGAACTTTGTTCTCTTAACATATCGACAATGTATCAAGCCAGAATACGCGAGAATTGTATGGAGAGGTCTACTTTTTTCACGGCTTTTCCAACTTTGAAGTCAAAAAACACCAACTTAGAGGCTTCGCAGCATATATGTTCCATACACGGATTTACTCAGAATTCGGAGTAGAACATTTCATGTGTCTGTGTGTGTGTGTGTGTGTGTCTGTGTGTGTGTCTGTGTGTGTGTGTGTGTCTGTGTGTGTGTGTGTGTGTCTGTGTGTGTGTCTGTGTGTGTGTCTGTGTGTGTGTCCGTCCCCCCCTTATAACTTTTGATCCACTCAATTTACAGAGCCCAAAATTTCAGAATATATAAACAGTTATAGGTCTACAAAACTTTTATACTCAGAATTTTGAATTTTTGTTTCAGTCAGGGGTTATCAACTTTTGAATTTTTACTTTATTTTTCCATATATCTCAGAAACCATAAAAGCTAGAACGCTGAAAATTGGTACAAATATAGACAAATACAAGATCTCAAACTTATTTTTTCAAAAAAATTCCAGGGTTTCTCAAACATTTTTTATTAAGAAAAATATTTTTTTTATGATAAATTTATGAGTTTAACTGCATATATTTCTAAATTTTTCAAAAATATCGAAAAAAGCCGAAACACCCCAACTAGATAATTCAATTTTCTATAAAAAATATACACATTGTATTAGCACATCTCAAACTTTTTTTAACAATTTTTATAAAAATTGAATGTAGTGACGACATTGCTTCATACAATTTGTAGGGCAGTCGCCTATACACAATATGTAAGAAGCCTTAATAGTTTGATAGGTACTTAATCTCCAAACATACATACAGAACCATCATGCTGTTTTCATATTCCGGGTAGGAAAACAGGACTGACCTCCATACTGTCCTATCTTGACATACATACCAACATGTGTTAAAATTTTCAATAATTTGGATTTATGGGTTTATAGTTTGATTCTTATTCTTCAACTATACATACTATCGCTATCGACAGTTGGATCTCATGTGTTACATGCAACTAGTAAATAACAAATATTACTATCCCATGTATAGAATATAAGGTTGATACGCAGCTAAGTTCATGGTTGTTGACAAGTCACAATATATGTACATAGGTACATACTATACAGGTGATCTATCAATCATATTTAGCATTCTCTAACGATAATAATATTGTTTCATTCATTGTGTATAGTGTAGATATATATTATGGATGTGATTAATATTTTTAATGAGAACGAATCGAATCCTTAAAAGGATCCGCCAAAAGTATGGGCCATACCTAGTATGACGACCATTAAAGCATTTGCTCCAAATGTATTTTTAATAACTTTTAAATAATAGAACATAATTATTTATTTACTTAATGTACATTACAATGGCGGGTTCATTGCCTAAAACAAATTTCTTCCAACCTTCCAAAGCAACGTGAGGTCATCAATAGTAGGTAGGTAAATTCATGACAAAAAACGAGTGGGTTGTAGCCAACACTAAACTCTCCACACCATAGTAAGTGTTTTTTTTTTTCTTGAAAGGTTGACAATTATCTCTAAATGCATTTTTATGAAGTATTTTTATATTAGATTCTTAAACAAATATAAGATTTCCAGAGGACAAAAATTTTCACAATACACCATACACATAAAAACATTGTCACGAAACTCATAGTATGTTTTTTCTACATGATACCTATTTTGAAATTTTAAGTAAAATTGCATTACTAGCAAGATGAGCATGTATGAGACAGTGTATCAATGTTGATGAGGCGATGTATGTGTCAAGATAGAAGAATGCGGTGTTCGGTTCTCACTGCCTACCCCTTAAGGAAGATAGATGTGGAGAGTATAAAATACATTTATCTATAGAGACGCATGCAATATCAATATGAAGTTGATCACTCAATTTTCCCTTACAGAAGCTATTTTACTTCTGTTATATACATTTTTCATACAAATATGAAATTTATTTCACATTGATATGGCAAATCATAGATTTTTTCTTTAAATTTTGACAATCCTGATGAGTGTATTTTTGTTGTATCAGAATTTCAAACAGTATAAAAAAACCTCGTTTTTTCCAGACCGTGAGAGCATTTTGAATATTTGGACAGATGAAATCATAGAGAAGAAATTAACGGATATCTATGGAAAACTAATCAGCTCTAGGTCTATGCACTTTACACATATGATGTTAATATGAATTCGATCAGACTAATAGTTTGGGCTGTGTAGAGAGGACACAAAAAAGATAATCCGTTCGCCGTACGCCGTACTCCGTACGCCATACATACAAACACATCACGACGAAACTCACAGTGTGCACTCTCTACATGATACCCGTTGAGAAATTGATGTAAAAAAAATACGCTTAAAAATTGTGAAATCATGACTCTCCACTATTCCATAGTGTGGAGAGTAAGAAACAAAGATATACACGTAACATAATTAAATGTAAAATCACAGCAACAAAGAAAGGAGGGAGATAGAAGATGTGGGATGAAAGAGAGGATGGGGAAGGAGTGTCAATTAAGAGTTATTAGATAGGTACAACAGCATTAGTCTATTTTCAAAAATATAATTCTATTGAGACGTCGTAATATCATCACTTAAGGTATTCCATAGTCTTGCTGATTGTACTTCAAAAGAGGAAGTACAATCAGCAATCCAATTTAAAATGTCAACAGACCGTGATTTGACAAGAAAAGGTCAAGAACTGGCCTAAGAATCGACGTTGACGTATTTTAGCCAACGAAGAAGATTTCGATAAGTACATAATAAGGCGTATACAGTATACACACATTTTACAATCGTTCAAGCTTATTAAGTTTTTCAATAGAACATGTCATAATGGTATGTAGTTATGTTAACCAGAAATCCTTTAACATTATAATAAAAATAAAATCTCCGCTTTACTACAAATCAGTCCACAGGATTAAAACTCAAGAAGAAAAACATTCCATTTTTCGTACCTTTTTCTTTTCATTAAAACTAAAGAAGAAAAATATTAGGTACAACTTAACTATCCATCAATCTCCAGGATTAAAACTAAAGAAGAAAAAGTTTCCAGCTTTGCTACCCATCAATCTCCAGGATTATAACTAAAGAAGAAAAATATTATTCCTTTTATTTTATATCATTTAAAAATATTTTATATGATTCGTTATTGCCACCAGGATTATAAACAGTAAGTTGTAGAATTATTTAGCTGTCAGCTCCTAGTGACCACGTAATTTTGAAACGATATTCCTATAATATTTCCTTAATCCTGGGACGGTAAAGCTGTATGTTTTCTAGAATATTTCAATAAATGTAGTAATCGTCCGATGCTTGGGGATTTCGAGTACTGGTAAAATTAATTTTATCAGAGATGTTGCTTTAAATATTTCTCCCGTAGAAATAAGTTGTTTGAAAACAGTTGAACTATAACCGAAAACCGAAATTGTACCATCGAGAGTACACGTTGTTATCGTGTTGACATTTTAAATTGGACGAAACTTGAATAAAGGCTCAACATCAAACGTACTGGACTGTTTGATTAGTTTAAAGTTGTTGGAAAGTATTTTAATACAAACTTGTTTGTAAATTCTTTAACTGCGTACCTTTTCGACGAATTGTTTGAAACTCACCTATTTTCAAGTTTCGTGAAACAATTTCTTTTGAGCATACTTTAATCATACTTAATTAATATTAATGCTTACACAATAATATTTAAACATCAAATGTTTTTTTTTTATTGACAATCATTTTTTCAACATCTCAATAGAGACGAAGTTTGGATATTGTAGAAGAACCAGGAACTCGAGGCACCTACAGGGCCTACGACCTGTAATCGGCTGGTTTACGTGATCACTTTATGCGCCTACGCAAAGTTCACCAATTATACCTTCTTATTGAGTTCCCTTATCGATGTATTTTTTTTTGAAAGTTCTATATATTTGAATAGTGTGTAACATTTTACCTGAAAATAATGCATTATTACTATTGCCATATATGGAGTAACGGAGAAATCTTTTTGTAACGCCATCTATTGAGAAATTGAGAAATTAATTTTTATTTGTTAAAAATGAAAGCAACAGTTCTTATAGATGATGGTGTCACACACAGATGTCACCCCTGAACTGCGCTAGAAATATTATTTCTTTTTTGGCTTGTTTACCTACTTGTACTAATGTGTGTGTAAATCGAATATTCTTTTTTAATTGCATATACGCAAACATTGGATTTTTTTCCCTTTCGGGATTCAAATGTTATTTTTATTGACAAACATTTCGTCTCTATTAAGATGTTGAAAAAATGTTTCTCAATAAAAATAACATTTGACTCCCTACAGGGAAAAAAATCCAATGTTTGCGTATATGCAATTAAAAAAGAATATTCGATCATATATTTTATTTTTTAGATAGTAAAGGATGAACTTTTTTGATTTTTTACTGGGCGCTTTTCAACCTGAAGATGTTTCATTGTTTTATTTAGTAGTGACATTGAAAGATGCATAAAACCTATGGATTAACTGTTCATCGAACACAGTCTCTTATTGGATCATCTCGGTTAATTTGTTTAGTGACAGTTTTAATTTACACTTAGTGATTATTGTGAAACAATTCATATTGCTCTAATACCACCAAAAGTTTGGATACCTCGGGAATTATAATTGTGAGTGTATATACATTACAACATTACTAAAATCAACATGTATGTATCTTAATGAGATAGCCAATAAGGAAGAACTCCATTTACACAATATAATACAATACACCCTCTTTCTGTGATCGATTCTTAATATCCCCATATTTCAATAGTTCATTCTTACGGTCAAACTTTGGTTATTTTTCCATTTTTTTATTATATGTTGGCTGCTAACATAATGTTAAAAAAAAGTTAATTCAATCATCATAGCACTCAAAATGACATGATAGTGGAATAATTTGATTTATGTTTAAATTATTAATTATTGGATGTTTTCGAACAATCGACAAATTGATTTTATTTAAGGATATACTTGTATGTAACAAAACACTTTTTTTTATAAATTAAATAAATAATTTTCAAACAAAAAATTCGTAAAATAGTACGTAGGTACTATTGCGAATATTTTTTTCGGCTTAGTTTCTTTTTATATACCAACTAAGAATAAATAAATTCATTTGTACTTCAAAGGTCTGATCCACATAGATATACATATAATATAACTTTGGTGTAGAAAATAATCCTACATGAAAATAATAATCCAAAAATAGGCATTTATATAAAAAACTAATATTTAGTGAACGTCAATTTTTTAACATTAAATAATTGCTTTCCGAATTTCTTGATGGTTGACCATTATTACAAATAACAAAATTGTATAAATTCATCGAAACACGTAAAGTACAACCACACCGTAAGAGTTCTGTGATGACAGTGTGAAAATTCATATTACCCGCCAAAAAAAATGTCACTTTGACAGCGAAGCGACTTTCACCCTATTATTAATTTCATAGAGCGACTTGGGCGACATTGGCGCGAGTCAACCGTAATTCCGATCGAGCAGAGTGAATCGCCGCGCGATTCGCCGCGCGTTATTCGAACGGGTCGGACGACGCTCGATGACGTTCCGAACGTAGCCCAGAATTTGTTCCCTCACGCTTAGCTGTCATTAATATACTTCACGACAGTCTCAAACGTCAAAAAGGCCAACATGGGCACGATATTTAAGCAAAATAAAGGATAATAATATATACCTACGCCGGTTCAGAAGTAAGGTGCTTCGCGACCAAATCGCCACTCATTTTTTTTTTAAATCGCATAAAGACAAATGTAAAAATTGATTTTAAAAGTAATAGAATACGAAGTACTTTTAAAACTGTATTCGCAAATAAAAAGAAAACGCTTAGTATAATTAACATGGTACTTGAAGTAGCTACTCTATCGCCATCTATTGAGATATGCGAAAATTAGTTGAAATTGTTCCTAACATTTGTATTATAATATAGGAACTCTAGTTTCCCTTCAATACGAATACGAATTTGTATTATATAACCTCACTTTACAACTTAAGGAAACATATTTACATGACATGTGTATATTAGACAATTTCCAATCATAATATTTAAAAATGCGTTTTTAAAGGCTAAATATAAAACCATTTTACTGATTCAGTGTAGAAAACACACACAGTTATCTTAAATATACCTACTTTGATTTATCTATCGTCAAAATACCGTTTAGAACAGAAAACATCACAATATACTTGTTGAAAAAGTAAATATCTTCATACATTGATATTGATAAGTCATCGTATGAAGATATTGACTAAACATAAGTTTATTACATTAAAAAAAACTGCTAGTTACTACTCGATTATTTTAATTTAACTCTTGGTTCAAGAAAGTTTCTTAAAATGAATAAAACTTAATTAAACAAAAGAGTCTTATAACACAAAAATATATTTGTTTATTTTTTGTTTAATTGCCATAGTTTATAATGTATCAAGTGCCTTTAAAGCTTAGTACAAATTAATTTATTATGAAACAATTATTAAGTAAAGAGTTTAGTAGGTATTGGTCACGTATTATTGATAATTAAGCCGTTGTTTTTCTAAAATCGAACCTAGGATGTTTTGAGAACCACCAAAGACCTTATCCATGAATATTTATTTTGTATGTCTTCCGTGTTATAATTTTACATAAGAAATTAATATTCTTCTCGTGCATATCATTTTATAATATGGACACAGCAACCATACATGAATATAAACGATATCAAGCGGAATATAATTAATTAATTTATATTATGACATGATTATTGGTGTTTACCTAATTTGTATTAAAAATACACATACATAACATCACGACATGTCCCTTACGGGGTAAGCAGAGAGAACCGAGCGTCATACTTCTCAATCTTTGCATATATTCATGGCTTCCTTACATCCATGCATCGTCTCATACATGCTCGTCGATTGTTCAAGCTTCTTATATTTCCTTCTTTCAAAATATCATTCACATGGTCACGCCATACCTTTCTGGGGCGGCCCCTGCTATTATTCACTCCATCTCTTACACCCATGTATATTTTTCGGTCAGTTGTTCATCGTTCATTCTTTCAATATGTCCAAACCACCTCAAGGTATTCACTTTTATTTTGCTTATTATATCCTTCTTTATCTTGCATTCTCTCCTTATGTATTATACATACTCTACTTAGTGTATGTAATAGAACAACAGCATTTATTCTACTTTCATTTCACTTTTGCCAGGTCTATGTTAGGTCAAAGTAGGCTCTACAATTGCATTATGTACCTACTGCATTTTTTGCTTCCTTTGAGATACTTGGATCGGACATTACTGATCTGAATGCTCCGTTTATTCTATTACCTGACATAACTCTTCTTTCAATATCTTTATCAGGTCTTCCATTCCGTTCAAACATACTCCCCAAGTATAAATATTCCTCTACTTGTTCGAGCCATTCGTTCTCTACTTTTATCATACATGCAGTTATACTTTCAGTTTTCATTTAAAAAAGTACCTTTCATTATAAAGATTTCGTAGGAACACCCTGTGCAAGTGTCGAGTTTACCTGACACTTGCACAGGGTGAATAAATGAATTTTTATTTATTTTATTTTATTTTATTTTATTTTATTTTATTTTATTTAATTTTATTTTATTTTATTTTATTTTATTTTATTTTATTTTATTTTATTTTATTTTATTTTATTTTATTTTATTTTATTTTATTTTATTTTATTTTATTTTATTTTATTTTATTTTATTTTATTTTATTTTATTTTATTTTATTTTATTTTATTTTATTTTATTTTATTTTATTTTATTTTATTTTATTTTATTTTATTTTATTTTATTTTATTTTATTTTATTTTATTTTATTTTATTTTATTTTATTTTATTTTATTTTATTTTATTTTATTTTATTTTATTTTATTTTGTTATGTTTTATTTTATTTTATTTTATTTTATTTTATTTTATTTTATTTTATTTTATTTTATTTTATTTTATTTTATTTTATTTTATTTTATTTTATTTTATTTTATTTTATTTTATTTTATTTAATTTAATTTAATTTTATTTTATTTTATTTTATTTTATTTTATTTTATTTTGTTTCATTTTATTTTATTTTATTTTATTTTATTTTATTTTATTTTATTTTATTTTATTTTATTTTATTTTATTTTATTTTATTTTATTTTATTTTATTTTATTTTATTTTATTTTATTTTATTTTATTTTATTTTATTTTATTTTATTTTATTTTATTTTATTTTATTTTATTTTATTTTATTTTATTTTATTTTATTTTATTTTATTTTATTTTATTTTATTTTATTTTATTTTATTTTATTTTATTTTATTTTATTTTATTTTATTTTATTTTATTTTATTTTATGTAGTTTCTCGGGCAACTAACAGGTACTATGTCAAATAATTATTTTACACGCACCCAATAACAAGTTGCCACATTCTGGAGACTTACGATATTTATCGTCTCACAGATCCAGACTGCAAACACAATTAAAAACTGTGTCTCCACCGGGAATCGAACCCGGGACCCTTGGATCAGCAGTCAGATACCTAACCAACTGTTATTTATTCTATAACCTATTTATTAGTAAAACCCTAATTATAGATCTGAAAATTCCTATATACACAAGGTGTCTCAAAAGAAAGTTTATATTTGTATTCAGAGCATTCAGAGTATTATGTGGAGATGTTAGACGACATCTTGGTACTCGAACTACAAAACTTTCCTGGCTATAACCAAAGAACATGGTTCCAGCAGGACGGAGCAACGTCACATACGTTCAATACATCTCTGCCACGAGTTCGTGAAATTGTCCCAAGGAAATTGATCTCCAGGAGGGGTGACATAAATTGGCCTCCACGCAGTCCTGATTGAACCCCTATGCACTTTTTCCTATGGGGTTATCTTAAATCTAAAGTTTACGCCAATATACCGACTTCCCTGGCGCATTTGAAAGAAAAGATCCGTCACGAAATAAGTAAGTTTACTGTTCGATTAAATGAGTGCTGCGAACACGAGGGATTAATTTGGACGATATTATTTTTAACACAAAAATTCCCAAATTGTGTACTTTAATAATTAATAAACACCTTTATTTAATTGTATTCAATCTAAACTGGTTTTCATACAACATTTGTCTTGAAATCTCATTGCGTATACTTTGGACCTCAGTAGGTATTGTATCCCAAAATATGATAAAGTAATTTAAAAATTGTGAGACGTATCAAAAATAAAAACGTGTTTTGTAAAATATTATTTTCACGAAATAGCCAGAGGTAAAATTTAACATCTCTGTTTAATTACAAAGATAACACTTCCTGTTTGTGTTGTTCACTTTCTTTTTTAATTTCATTTTTTGGAAATATATTAGGTAGGTACCATTCCGGCAACACTTTAAGGTACATTGTTTTCCCCGTAATAAAAAATAATTCATATATTTATTTACATTTGGAGACGAACAAGTTATATCAGTTGATACTTTCATTGATCATTTTTAACTCATCATCATCATCAGAGGCTCCACAGCCCAGGATGGGTCTTGGCCTCTTCAAGGAATCGTCTCCATTGCACCCTATCCATGGCCTTTTCTCCCCAATTCCGCACACCGGCTATCTGAAGGTCCTTCTCGAAAGTCCTTCAGATAAGGTAGGAATAGATAGGTCCTTTTGGTTAATTGAACACATAGGGTGGATTTCTTAATGACAATTAACTCATCACTTACGAAGATTACAAAAAAGTATTTATAATTATTTTAACATGGAAGGAATGAATGAAGTAATATGAACTAACGAAAAGAATAAACGAACTTATAAATTGAAAGAGCCAGCTAAGAAAAAAATGGCATGATCATGTTAAACGCAAGAAGTTTGAAAAACAGACGAACATGTAGTTGTACACATCATCTTGGAGGAAATGGTTGAGGGAATGGTTGTCGGCCTTCGTGACTTAGTTGGTTAGATCTGACGCCGTATCCAAAGATTCCGGGTTCGATTCCCGGTGGATACACATTTTTCAATTTTGTTTTCAGTCTGAATCTGTGAGACTATTAATATCATAAGTGGCAACTTGTTATTGGGTGCGTGTAAAATTGATATTTGACATAGTACATGTTAGTTGCCCGAAAAGTACTGTTAAAATAATATAAATAATTTATTTATTTATTTATTTATTTTTCACACCTTCATCACAAAGACTATTATGAAGATTACTGCTGCCCAACTAGGTAACCCTGTTCTAGGGCTAGCAGTTTACAATTTTACCAAGCCAAATATTTGACATTTTGGTTATACATAGTTACATAGAGCGGACACCAGATATCACAACACAATAAATTACAATATTACATAGTTACCAATATCTTAAACACAAAAGTATAAACTGATACAGTAAATTTTGATATGTTATTATTCTAATATTATTTCTACCATAATATGCACACCCGTTGTTGTCATTTATGTTATGTAGCAGTTTGACATTAAAATTTGCTCTGTGGTCTTCCCAACGTATATACTCAGTAACAATATTGTTTGACTTGAGTCACAAATCAAATAAAATACAAGATAATACAGTGGATTGTTTCAAATCTGACTTAATTAACAGTGTATAACTGTGTCTTTGTTAGGAATCGACCATGAGACGTATGTCTCGGTGATTCAGATATCTAACTTACTTGTCAGACACTTGGTCATCACTTGTTATGACTTTATTTTACTAATCTATTTTTTTTAATTGAACGAAAATGAAAGTGCAAAGTACATAGTTCAAACAGATTCACTTTGTTATTTAATAGCGTGAGAATTATAACAGCACATAAATATGACATATGATCTTTTTTATTTTCAATCCCAACTATGTATGTATTGATAATAAGTATATTATAAATAACATACCTACTATTGTCTCAATTATATAATATGCTTTCACGTGTTGGGGTCAAACGAACTGGGGGACAAATCTGGTCTAACCGGCGAAATCCAAACCCTCACGATTACCCACATCATGGATATAATTATTATATGGAGTTCTATAATATCTTTAGATGTCATAGAACTCCATATAATAATTACATATATCCATGATATGGATAATAATGAGGGTTTTGATTTCGCCGGTTAGACCAGACTTGCCCCCCCTAATTTATTTATTATCAGAAGATCTGACATTATTAAACAATAAGAAACACATGCTTGAAAACAGGGGGTAAGTCTGGTCCAATCGGCGAAATCAAAACCCTCGTGATTACCCATATCATGGATATAATTATCATATGGAGTTTATGACATCTAAAGATATTATAGAACTCCATATAATAATTATATCTATGATATGGGTAATCGTGAGGGTTTTTATTTCGCCGGTAATAACAAAAAAAAACAATATTGGAAAATCAAAAAAATATAAAAATCCGTTACTTAAGCAAAAATAAGTAGATAATTTACCTATGTAGGTATGTCAAAAAAAACCTACCTACTATATATTTATACTAAAGTAGGTACCTAATAATATATATTATTTTTAAATAATTAACAATAAGGTACATATATATCCTCATACATTCCCTAAATTAAGGATATGCTTATGCTTAGGTGAACGAAATCGGTCGAGGCAGGATTCGAACTCGCGACCTCTGGATTACTAACCCAGCACGCTAACCGCTCTGCCACCACCCATCTAAATTGCAGACATCAAAATTCTCGCTTAAGCAGCATTGTTTTACCGGATGACTCAACAAGATGACGCTTGTAAAATATTCATTCATTTATCCATACCACAACGGCATGTCCCACAATGTGGGCTCACCAGCAACAGGTGTCCGGGTGTGCATTTCAAAGTAAAGAGCGGAAGCACTATTCTAAACCGTTACCTCAATACAAACAACTATATTTATAAAACTCAAAAGACATAAAAATGGCAATACGTAATTAATAAAAAAATAATAAAATTTCTATTGCATTAAATGTAGACATTGTTTTTATCTATATTATAAATTTGAATGTTTGTATGTATCTATGTATGTATGTGTTGAATGCGCTCCTAAACCGCTCATCCGATTGCGATGAAACTTTGGTGAACTGTCGAGAGTATACCAGGGATGGTTTCTGGATCAAAAAATTTTAACTTCTTCTTCTTCTTCATCGAGTTTTAGGTCATTTTACCTATGAAGGTGGACTATCCTGAGAACCGTTCATCCGATTGCAATTAAACTTTGGTGAATTGTCGATCGTATGCCCGGGATGATTTCTGAATTTAAAATATTTTCTTCTTCTTCTTCTTCATCGGGTATCAGGTCATTTTACCTATGAAGGTGGACTATCCTGAGAACCGTTCATCCGATTGCAATGAAACTTTGATGAATTGTTGAGTGTAAGACCGGGATGGTTTCTGGATTAAAAAAAAATCTTCTTCTTCTTCTTCATCGGGTATCAGGTCATTTTACCTATGAAGGTGGACTATCCTGAGAACCGTTCATCCGATTGCAATGAAACTTTGGTGAATTGTCGAGCGTATGACCGGGATGGTTTCTGGATTAAATTTTTTTTTCTTCTTCTTCATCGAGTATTAGGTCATTTTACCTATGAAGGTGGACTATCCTGGGAACCGTTCATCCGATTACAATGAAACTTTGATGAATTGTCGAGCGTATGACCGGGATGAAGGGACGGGAGGTACCGAAGGGACGGGAGGTACCGAAGGGACGGGAGGTACCGAAGGGACGGGAGGTACCGAAGGGACGGGAGGTACCGAAGGGACGGGAATAGATTTGTTTGATGTCGTGCAAACTACGAAAAGACGAAATATTTTACTTTTTAAAAGTAACGAAAAGGTAAGAATGTGTGGCAAATTATTCGTTGTGTATGGAGAGTACGACAGACATCCAGTGCCAGATTTACAATTTCGTTGCGCCAATTTTTATGTTGAAGATACACCACGTTATTGGAGGCCAATTGAATTGAATTGGCCTTGGCACGTTCTTGAAGCCGACAAAGGCAGAGGTCATCTAGAACAGTTGTGCGAGGACATGAAGTGTAGGTACCTCCCACACAGAGCTGAAGAGAGTCGCCGAAGATCAAACAGAGTGAAGGTAGAGATTCATCGCTTTGCTGCCAAACAATCACCAAGATTGAAACCATAGAAGAAGAAGAAGATTGATTCAAATTGACAAATAATAAGTCGTGACATCGCTGAGAAATTAAATTCATCGAATAAGACCTCCATGGTCTCGTGACACGCCTTTGTTGATACTATGTAACTATCAAAAACAGAATGTCGGCTTACGTGGCTCAGTTGGTTAGGTAGCTGATCCAAAGGTCCGGGTTTCGATTCCCACTAAGCCACATTTTTTAATTGTGTTTACAGTCTGGATCTGTGAGACGATTAATATCGCAAGTCTTCAGAATGAGGCAACTTGTTATTGGGTGCGTGTTAAATTAATATTTGACATAGTATCTGTTAGATGCCCGAGAAGTTACATACATAAATAAATAAATATACAACAACTTATAACATTGATTTAGGTTGATTTTTAAAGTAGAATAAATGCATTTGAAATGAGATCGCTAAGAAGAATCTGTAATAGAACGATGTATGACAGGGTCAGAAATGAGGACATAAGGAAAGAATGTATGATAAAGAAAGATGTTATTAATAGAATGAAAGTCAACACATTGAGATGGTTTGGCCATATGGAGAGAATGAATGAGGAACGCCTGACGAAGAAAATATACATTGCGGACAGGAATGGAATGAGAGGTCGGGCCCGCCCAAGGAAGGGATGGCACGTCCATGTGAACGGTATTTTGAAAGACGGAAATGTTAGAAGCGTGAACAACAGACGAACATGTATAAGACGATGTATGAATGTTGACGAGGCGATGGACGTATGTCAAGATAGAAGTAAGTGGCGTTCGGTTCTCTCTGCCTACCCCGTGAGGGACATGGCGTGGTGGTCTGTATGTATGTATGATTTACTTCCGTTTCCAATAAACATAATTCATAATGTTTTTCTGCAATCTCAAATCAAGATAAATATCTACAAATAAACAAATGAATTTTAATGTCATTGTATTTATTTTCTTAAAATTATGAATTTATATTTAATGATCCATGATGACAAAATGTTTTATCTAAAATCAAGATAGTTTCTATGGTCGCGTAATGTTTTTACAAAGATATATTTATGGATTAGTGATAATGTGTAAAGATCATATCTCCAAAAGCCTTTAAATTATGTAGGTTGTTTATATAATAAAAATATATTTAAATATATATTAGGTACCTATACATTCTTTATACAAGTAATCCGTGTAATTTGGTTGTCAACTAATTTTATTCTTATCAAAACGAGATATGTAGCTTCTAATATTACAATGTAAATTTGAATTTTTATATTAATCTGTGTTTCCAGTGGGAAAATTGTTTACGTGTTTCGTAACTATTTATCATATTAATTTAACAAGCGTCTATTAACAACAGGTTGCTACATTCTGGAGACTAATGATCCACAGATCCAGACTGGGAACACAAAAAAAAGCTGTGTCTCAATCGGGAATCGAACTGTGCAATTTTGACTCAGCAACCAAACACCTAAACAATTAAGAAGCTAAGGCTGTGTAGTTTTGAAGTAATGATTCATTAATTAATATTTATTTATTTATTTATTTATTTATTTATTTATTTATTTATTTATTTATTTATTTATTTATTTATTTATTTATTTATTTATTTATTTATTTATTTATTTATTTATTTATTTATTTATTTATTTATTTATTTATTTATTTATTTATTTATTTATTTATTTATTTATTTATTTATTTATTTATTTATTTATTTATTTATTTATTTATTTATTTATTTATTATTTATTTATTTATTTATTTATTTATTTATAAACGACATAAATTGCCTTTTACATACATGCATAAAAACACATATTGATAAAAAAAATATATAGAATAAGAAATATAAACAATTAGGTTTACACTTGGAAAAAAATATATACATTAAGGGGGGGACTGCTGGCATCGAACCTATTTTTCAATTTGATATACCATCATTATTTCTTATCAAATCGTTTTGAAAAAAATAATTTAGATAGTTTGGATATTAATAAACAAAAATATACCTTAACTTTTTAATAATGTTCTGTATAAATTCTTGTAGAAAAATAATGGCATACCCCGATTTTCAACGTTTATCAAATATTTTTAATAAACTATAAGGCGTAGAGTAATATTTATTTTTTTAAATTAAAGAAGACAAAAATATCTAGATAAATATGATGTAACGTTGCATTAATGCTTCAGGTTTAGTAAATAAACCTAAAAAACATTTATTTTCTATTCAGCGCCATTGCGTAATAAAAGTTTTTTTTTTGTTTATTTACTTAACCTGATGCGTTAATGCAACGTCATATCATATTTTTCTAGATATTTTTGTCTTCTTTAATTTATAAAAAAAATATTGCTGTATACCTTATATTTTTTTAGAAATTTAAGATAAATGTCTTAAATCGGGGTATGCTTATTATTTTCCTACAAGAATATATACAGAACATAATCAAAAAGTTATGGTATATTTCTCTTTATTAATATTCAAACTAACTAGGTTATTTTTTTCAAAATGATTCGTTTAGTAATAATGATGGTATATCAAATTGAAAAAATAGGTACGTTGGCAGCAGTCACCCTCTTAACAGTAATAACTATAATAATACATTTATTTAACATAAGAAAGAAAACTAACAAAATAATACACCAGAGGGACGACTCTGTATTCATATAATATATAAATAAACAAAAAATGTAATTGGAAAAACAAAAAATATGGGTACTCCCTGGTTGGCATCATTCCATTACTTTACCTATGTATAATATCTAACTAGAAATAATTCATGTTTTGAGAAAGACAATTTTAATGCGTGTAAAACAATAAATTCAAAAATAAAATAATACTTGTTGCATGTAACACATGAGATCCAACTGTCGATAGCGATAGTATGTATAGTTGAAGAATAAAAATCAAACTATAAACCCATAAATCCAAATTATTGGAAATTTTAACACATGTTGGTATGTATGTCAAGATAGGACAGTATGGAATATGAAAACAGCATGATGTTTCTGTATGTATGTTTGGATATTAAAATCCTATCAAACTATTTATTGAAACGTTTAGTAATTTCATTTCACGATGATTATAATTTTATGTGATGTTTTAATAATATTTAAATAGGTATTTATCGGCATCCAGCGGCTCCCAAGATTCACATATAGACAAAATACTATACTTCAAAAATATTTATAAAATATTAATTTGTCCCTTTTACAGCAAAAGTTTGCCGATCTAAGATTTATAACTATATACAATGATTAATTACTTTGCAGTGAATGACCAGAAATATCACCTATTTATAAGATATTAGTAAGTATATAATATCTCGAAAAAAAAAACCTGTGAATAAATAATTATAAAACAATATCAATACAAAACAGAGGAAAAATATCGTGTTATTGTCAATAGCAAAATAAACGAGTGGGTTGTGGCCAACGCTAAACTCCTCACTAACAAGTCACTATAGAGTATTCAAAGTTTCTATAGAAAGTTTTCGGCAATTTTATGAAATTAGTGAGTTTAATTCTTTTATTATTTAAATATATTATTATGAAAAATTGATATTTATTAATGACATTTTATTTAAGTGATGTGCCCTTTTAGCAATTTGAAAATAAAAATAACAAATTTCGAGTTTCCTGAGCATGGGAGTCACTTTGAAATATTTGACAGTTAAAAAAAATGAAAACCACTATTCAGATATCCTTCAAAATCTAATGAGGTCTATGCGAGTTTTTGATATACAAATTTGCAAAATTTGAAAATAATCGAATGAGCACTTTAGTCTATAATCGATAATCTAGAATAAACACGCCGTACGTAGTATATTATAGTACACAGCACACACACACACAGATACATTGTGATAAAACTTTCAGAATGCAATCCCAGCATGATACTAGTTGATAATCTGCAATAAAAAATTACTTTAAAAATTGCGAATTCATAAATCCCCTTGGGGTAGTGAGGAGTAAAAACAATGTTAAGTTCAACCCCTTCTTCATAAGGATTCATATTTTTTTCGTGCAACTCTCCAATAATATCTAAAAATTTAAGTCCTGGCAGCACCGTCTACCGTGGTTGACATTTGTCATTTGACAGATATTATACGCGTTCGTTCTGTCATTTGATAAAACATTTAAATAATTAATCAGCATAATATTATATTATAACTTTTTATTTTATGTAGCTTCACGGGCAACTAACAGGTACAATGTCAAATAATTATTTAACATGCACCAATAACAAGCTGCCACATTCTGGAGACTTACGATCTGCTTATGGTATTAATCGTCTCACAGAGCCAGACTTAAAACACAATTAAAAACTGTATCTCCACCGGGAATCGAATCTGGGACCCTTGGATCAGTAGTCAGATACCTAACCAACTGAGCCACGAAGGCCGAAGATAGAAATGATGCGACTATTTTAATTTTATGTTTCCCCCAGAGACAATCCAACTAGCAAACAAGTCGTATAAATAAGAGTTATACCTATGACTTTTAGTCGTATAGGAGTTTTATAGTGGTTATTAACTAACTCTGTTAGTCGTATAGACGTTGTACATCTGACGGTTAAGTCCTCTAACTAAATAGTCTAATTGCAACGTCCAATAAACGTTTTTGCAACGTAATTATACAAGGATCACATAATGGTCTTAATCGAAACGTTAACTTAACAAATCTGTAAGTCGTAAAAACATTTCAGTTGTATAAAGATTTTTA
This sequence comes from Molanna angustata, assembly GCA_963576475.1. Classification (NCBI taxonomy): domain Eukaryota; kingdom Metazoa; phylum Arthropoda; class Insecta; order Trichoptera; family Molannidae; genus Molanna; species Molanna angustata. The sequence goes on along the minus strand of OY754971.1, from coordinate 37,442,787 downwards.
AAAAGACAATATCGTCATAAAAAGGGTATTATTATAACATCTAAACAACTTATTGGCCTATAAACGTTTTAGAAAAAACTTTAATAGACGATTGTATAGTGGTATTATGGATGACTTCAATACGACATAAAATTATTAGTGTGACGTTTATATACCTATTATCAACAGTTGGTTTTATAAATGAAAAACAAAAACTTTTATAAAACATAATATGTAGTTGTCGATGAACCTGTTATATTCCTTTTATATGACAATATGTTTTATAGATGTTAAGTACAGACTTTTATAAAACAAAATTAAACATTTTGTTTTACATTTGGGAGAAATTAAGAGAACATAAAACACTGAATCTAGTAATTGAATATAATATGATTTATTAAAACACCCTAATACATGATGAAGTTACATGTTAGTTAAGATAAATATCACGTGCGTTAAAAAAGTTTTATACGTGAATTAAATCAACGGAAACCTAATGTTTTTTGATATTTTTCTGCATTTTGAACAAACTTGACTTGAAAAAACTATCTCCAACATTGATAAACTGCAGCGTAATAAATATAATATTAAAATAAAATTATACACTTCGCTGTTTGTGAGTCAATAAAAATGATTACAAACACTATTCTTTTTGGCATCAAATTAAAAACATATATTTATGTATATTTTTTATAATAATTTGTGTGTTTTTTACTGACTTTATTTCCTATTTTTCTTAAATATTGAAAAACGCAGAAAAACCAACTAGATAATTTAATTTTCTATAAAAACATATACACTATCGCAGTGCATCTTGAACTTTTCTTACGGGGAATCTCAGTAGTTTGATACTTAATCTCCATACATACATACCATCAAGCTGTTTACATATTCGAGAGAGGAAAAAGTACCTACTGACCTTCACACAAGTCTTGCCTGACATACATTTTTTATATAAAAAACAAAATATCTTAAAAATATTCAATAATTTAGATGCTAGGGTTCATAGTTTGGTACGTTTATTTATTTTTATTTATAAAATACATGGATTTTTACGTATTCTTTTACTATACACATACTATCAACAGTTGGATGTAATGTGTTACATGTAGGGAATGCAATCCCAAACGGGATCCCGAAATACCGAGATCCCGCAGACATTTTGCGGGACTAATCTCGGTCGAAAATTTTGCGGGATCCCGCTGGACTGGCGGGATTACAGAGAAGCGTAATTCATACGTGTTACTCTTTGTTGATTTGTTGAGGAAACGGATTTCAGAGCGGCGAACTAACTTGACAGCGGTTTTATTATATACTTACATGATCCATATAAGTACGAAGAAGACAGTAGTCAATTTATTAATGTTGATGACACATTTAGTCTACCTTCAAAAAGTTTAATATGCAAGACAATCAAAACTATAGTCGAAAGGCTAGAGTACACGGACATGGGTAACAACGCAGAAGCCACTGCTCCTGCTGACGCTGATGAACCTTAGGATGACGACACTCCTCTCGCAAATCAGGAGACATACGCAGCAGCAGCAGCACCAATGTCACTTCAAGACGAACTCAAACTTACTTTGATTAGTATGAAGAGTTCGAGATCAACAGCCCAACAACCTAGATCTGGCAATATGAGCAACATTGAGGTTTTGATAAAGAAGGAAATGAATTATTTCGAGTCCGGTGGAAAGGCACATACCTTCAATTCACTTACAATGCGCAAATGACTATTGTGCCAACCAGCGTGGAATCTGAACGAGCTTTTTCAGCCACTGGCTACCTTGTGTCCAATATCAGAAGCCGTTTATCAGACGACACAATACTTTAACTTTTTTACGAAGCTATTTCCAAAATAATGTTTAAACTTATGATGCTTATTGTACAAAAATATTGTTTGTCGTGTGAACGTTATTATTTAAATTTAATTTGTAATATAAATTTATGTCTCATTTTATTCTTTGCCAATTTATGACAAACTTTACCGATGTCTAACTAGAGGTAAGTATGTTAATAAACCATTTAAAATGTCCCAAAGAACGTGTTTGATTAGGTATAAATTTAAAACTCTAAAAACAAGGTTGGTAGATCGAGGTATTAATTAGGTCTTTATTATACGATTGATAAGATATCTAAGTCCACCCTGCTGGATCCCGCAAATACCTGGATCCAGCGGTACTAAGATTGTTCAGTCCCGCAAATACCTGGATTGACATCGTCCTGCGGGATTGCATTCCCTAGTTACATGCAACTAATTATACTATGAATTTCAACCCTGCCAAAACAATCAACAATGGCGCTCGATCGCAGTTGTTTAAAAAACCTTTACTTGACTAACAGTCGTTCAATGACTTGTACTACATACAATGGCTGGTTCAATGACTTGTACTATAAATTATTATATTGTACTATTTTTCAAAAATAATGTTTATCTATTAAATCAGTTTTTTGTTCACATAATTTCATATTTTATTCTAAATTCAATACTTAAACCATAACTTAAACTTTAGATTTATTGGCAGGTACTTATTATTTGAAAATCAGTAATTTATCATTCTTCAACACTTAGGTGGGCTATTTCAATTATTTCTAAATAAATATTTGGTTTGTTAAATATGTTAGTTCAATTAATTCAAAATTTGGTTTATATTTTTTTTGTTTGACCATATAGAATGAACTTAAGATGAACGGTTAACAAATAAAAATTTGTATCTATATAATACAGTAGTGGCCAAAAAAATGGAAACTATTTTTTACTCGACTAAATTATATAGAAAATCTTCCTTCTTAGATTTCTAAATGAATATTTCTAAAAAAATATTATTGCCTTGTCTTTATTATAGTGTGGGTTATGCATGAATTATCATTTATACATAAAATATTCAGATATAATACACATTTTATTAAAATTATTGTACATTGAATAAAATATAAAAAATATTGTGCTCAGCTATGGAAAATTGTTAATGACAATAAAATTTAAAATTCACGTGTTTAAGATAAATCACTTTAGTATTTAGTTGGGTAGCCTTTATTTTTTATCACAGCCTTCATTCTTCGAGGCATTGAGTCCACCAACTTCTCCAAATCTGCATTATTGATGACCTTGAATCATGATTTTATTACAGCTTCAATCAGGGCCCTCTTATTCGATAAGAGATTTTATTTAATTATATTAGTTAAAATGTGCCACAAAGCAATAGCAGCAAAGTATAAAGATACAAAGATTTTCAACCTGGCCCACAAGTTTTCTATCTAATTAAGATCTGGGCTGTTACCAGGCCACTTAAGTACCATAATATTATTTTCTTCGAACCAGCTTGAGACACTTTTAGCAGTATGACAGGGTGCGTTGTCTTGCTGGAATATGCATGTCTCTCTATTTTCTCCAAACAGATCCGCTATAAAAGGCTTTAACTTTGGATCCAAGATAGTCTCCTTGTATTTTTTTCATGTAACGTCCCATCAATGATATGTAGACGACCCACGCCACTTCTTGACATGCACCCCCATATCATTATGCTGAGAGGGTGCTTCATGGTGACGGTGGTACACACTGGTAACAAGTCTTCTCCAGTTCTCCTCCTAACATACTTTATTCCATCCGATACAAATATAGAAATTTTTGTTTCATCGCTCCAGATTACATTCTTCCAGTCTTCTTAGGTCCAATTCTTGTGTTCTTTTGCCCAATTGAGTCTTTTTTCCCTTTGTTTACTATACAAGTAAGCTTTTTTACTTGGGCTTCTGGCCCTTAATCCATTGTTGACTAGGCGTCGTCGAATCGTCCTAGCGCTTACAATTATACCACTCTCAGCAAGGATGTGTTGGATATCACTCGAAGTGGATCTACGGTCTTGAAGAGCTAATTTCGTTATCCTTCTGTCGTCTATCAATAACGTCTTCCGGTTTCTGCCAGATTTTACAGCATTGTGTAAACTTTTGGAGACTTTGAACCTCTCGCAGACCTTTGAACTCCAGACTTGGACGCTCTGTGTCCCAACTTTTCAGCAATTTGTTTATATGTATATCCCTCTTCTCGTAGGGTAACTGCTCTACTACATTTTGTAGGTGACCAGTAGCCTCCAAGCATGTTTCAGAAGAAGTTTCAGAATAAAATAATCTCAGAATTTGAAAAACAGTCCAACCACTTACAAATGACACAGTACAGGACGAACGACAGACTAATAGCTCTTGCTTAGATAGGATTTCAAATATCCTCAATAATTACTTTCTAATGATCACAGACATCAAAAAAACAAATTTCCAGAAATAATGTGAGTAATAATGATGATTCATATCATCAAATAGTAAGGTATATGTTCCTTACAACTCATTATGAGACAAATTAGAAAGGATTAACTAATTTTGTAAAAAAAAGTTAAAACAATTAAAAAAATATTTATTGTTTCTTGCGAAATAAACAAAAGAAAATATTTGTCATTAAAAACAATAAGAATGCAATAAAATTTCAATGAAAAAGTAAAATGAATCACCTAGTAAGTTGAAAAATGTAGTCAAAATAAAAAGTTTCCATTCTTTTGGCCACTACTGAATATCACGTGTTTGTGTCACCGACACAGTAACAACATAGTTCTCTATAAATAATGGGGTGCATGCTATCTCCATGGCTCTTCAATCTATACGTTGAATGTTGCATCAGAACTTTTATGGAGGATAGCAAGGGTCTGAAATTTATTTATTTATATTCACATACACGGCCTCTTAGCCATTATAAAAATATGGTAAAAATAAAACATAAAACTCGTATTAAACAACACAACAATTAACAAGAAAAACAACACAATAATTCATTAAAATACAAAATCTATCACACAAATCGAAATATTCATAATATGTCCCATTCCGATTCGTTTAAATTTATCTGTCTGAATTTTAGTAGGTATATGAGAAATGTCAAAACGTTGACAATTCAGTAAGTATAGTATATGAAGGATGTAAAGAGAACGTACTGAGAATGGATGCCAGCAAATCGAAGTTCAAATGGTGTTTCAAAAGAGTGAAAGCAGAACAGCGTACCAAATAAAATTAGAGAACAAATGGTTCAAGCAAGTAGACGAATATGTCTATTTGGGAAGCAACGGAATACCGGAATGGACGGATTGATAAGGAGATCGAAAGAAGAGTTATGGCAAGAAACAGAGGGAATGGAGCACTTAGACCAGTTATGAATGACCGCAACATATCAAAGGATGCTAAAGTTGCCATTGATAACGCTATCTTAATAGTGCCAACCTTGATGTATGCAAGTGAAACCTGGACATGGCAGAAGTCACATGAAAGCTGAATAAATGCAGTTTAAATGAGATCACTAAAATGAATTTAAGATGAAGATAGATGTCATTAATAGAATGAAAATGATGAATTCATTTCATTCATTAATTGGCCACATGGCGAGAATGAATGAGGAATGCCTGACGAAGAAAATATACAATGCGCATAGGAATGAAATGAGAAATCAATGCCGCCCAAGAAAGGGATGGCATGACCATGTGAATGGTATTTTGAAAGACGAAAAGGTTAGAAGCGTGAAGAACAGATAAACATGTATAAGAAGATGTATGAATGTTGACAAGGCGATGATTGTGTGTCAAGATATATGGCATTCAGTTTTCTCTGTCTACCATGTGAGGATCATGGCATTATGGTATGTATAAGAATCACATACATTAGGTATGAGAAATTTTATAAATATAATAATTAAATTAGACAAACGATTTACTACAAACAAGACAAATATTGAAAATAATATTTCTATATTGCCCTCATTCAGTATAACAAAAGCTGTTTTTCATTCAAATTTTGCTTATGAGTAAAAGCATTTCTTTATAAACATTATTCTATTTCTATTTTACAAATATATATATTTAAAGTCACTAAAATTTAACGATTTATTATACACAGACTAATCTCCTGAGCTCGTAGTGCACAGTGACATAGATCTGTAAATGTGTGGGTGCGAGAGAGACTGCTCAATAAGAGTCTGGTCAATCAAAGAACACTTTTAATATATAATACTAAACATAATATAGGAAAAAAAAATCACTTGATCTCTGAAGTGCTGCTTTAACTAATACCATGAAATATTTCTTTAGCTTTTGTGCATAATTTTAAGACAATGAACCAAAAATTCTAAAAGAAATTTTTCAAAAGCATACTTTGTGAAATATAAATTATATTATATAGTAATATGAAAGTTTTCTATGCATGACATGTTATGGCTGGTCTGGAAAAATATAGTTTGTTACTCATGATGAACATACACAATATTATGATTTCAAAAATCAATATTAAGTCTATACAAGTTGTTCTAAATTCAAACTTTACATTGGAAATTAGAGTAGCGTCTAGCCCCAGCTCTTCTTTTCTGCATTATTAGGTTAGGTGTAAGTTTGTGTATAATAATAATAGCGACTCGCGTGAGCGAGTTGCTTTATAAATTGAATTATAAATTATTATAAGTTAAATTTACATTTTTTATTTAATTTATTGCATTTAATATAAAATTTCACAGCTCATTTGACTCCATACTACGAGACCTCAACCAATCAGAGAGCCAACCGGAAACATAATGCGGAATGGTAAATGCGGATTGTAGACGCTAGTGGAAATTAGTAATTGATGAATATTATTTGTTTTGTTATTTTTTTATAAACTTAATTTCTTTATGTTACATTGAGAATACATGAATGTAATTCAATGTAAATAATGTCCTTTTTATATATTTTTCAAAACAACATAGTAAAACATCAAGTTTCCCAAGTAGAATAACTGCCGTTGAAATGAGGTCTCTCAGACAAATGTGTAATAAGACGATGTGTGATTGAATAAAAAAAGTAAGCACAAGAACAGAATGTATGTTGGAAAAGGACGCCACATGCAAGATAAAAATATAATATATGTCCTTAAGTGGATCGGCCACATAGAAAGAACAGATGAAGAACAGTTGACAAAAAAATTATACATGGCTAAAAGATGCGGAATAAGAGATAGAGGTCGGTCGAGAAAGACTCATTTAAATCACATGAATGGAATCTGAAGTTTAGATAGTAGGAGAGTGTGCATGAGGCAATGTTTGGATTAAGTGAAGCGAGAAAAGTATATCAGGATAGGAAAGTATGGCGCTCGGTTCTCTCTGCCTACCTCAATATGAACAAGGCATGATAGTATGTATGTAAAAAAACACAAAATATTTATTAGTAACTAGTATATTTCTAGAAAATAAACTCTTATGACGTCCGGTTTCTAAAAAAAACTGATAAAATAAACATTTTCCTAATATTCATATAAGATATTATGAAAAATGATGTAAAAGAGTAAAATTAAATAATAATTTAACATAAACAGAGCAAATTTCACAATAATAATGTTAATATATAACCTTTAGTCAGTATATATTATTATAAGGTCTTTGGTATATACCTAGTCAAAGATGTTCCGTACTCAAATTTTGTATGGAAAATTTTCAGCGATTTTATGAAATGAGTTTGTTTAATTATTTTTTTATTTTATTATGAAAAGTTGATATTTCTTTAATGCCATTTTATGAAAGTGAGGAGCCTTTTTACCTATTTGAAAATAAAAATTTCAAATTTTAAGTTTCCTGAGCTTGGGGTCACTTTGAAATATTTGACAGTTAAAAAAATTGAGAAGCACTATTCATATATCGTTCAAAATCTAATGGGATCTAAGTGAGCATTAGATATACAAATTTGCAAAATTTGAATAGAATCGAATGAGTACTTTAGTCTATAATCGATAAAGTAAAATGAACACGCCGTACATAGCACATAGCACATAGCACACTGCACATAGCACACTGCACATAGCACACACACACAGATACATTGTGATGAAACTTTCAGAATACAATCTCAGCATGATACTAGTTGATAATCTGCAAAAAAAAAAATACCCTTAAAAATTGCGAAATCATAACTCCCCACTATATCACCTTGTGTTAGTGAGGAGTAAAAATAATGCAACAGGTTGGTATGTACCAGATATAGGTACCTAGGTAGGTACTTTGGTGAACGTACTCACGCCACGATATGTACCTATGTACGTAGTGGCGAGCGCGGGAGTCGTTTAGGAACACAGTTAGGAACGGGCACTGTTACAGCGGCATGCGCGGGGAAGTGGGGTACAACTGGGTACAACTCGCTAAAAATCCCCAGTGCATGTGCGGTCTTAAGTCTTCTTACATATTGTGTATAGGCGACTGCCATATAAATTGTATGAAGCGATGTCGTCACTAAATTCAATTTTTATAAAAATTGTTAAAAAAAATTTGAGATGTACAAATACAATGTTAATATTTTTTATAGAAAATTAAATTATCTAGTTGGGGTGTTTCGGCTTTTTTCGATATTTTTAAAAAGTTTGGAAATATAGGCAGTTAAACTCATAAATTTATCATAATAAAAATACTTTTCTTAATAAAAAGTGTTTGAGAAACCCTGGAATTTTTTTGAAAAAACTAATTTTTGAGATTTTATATTTGTCTATGTTTGTACCAATTTTCAGCGTTCTAGCTTTTATAGTTTCTGAGATATATGGAAAAATAAAATAAAAATTCAAAAGTTGATAACCCCTGACTGAAACAAAAATTCAAAATTCCGAGTATAAAAGTTTTGTAGGCCTGTAACTGTTTATATATTATGAAATTTAAGGCTCTGTAAATTGAGCGGATCAAAAGTTATATATGTGTTACATGCAACTAGTAAATAAACAAAAAACGATATACAAAAAATAAACATTTTATAATAGAAAATATACAAATCCGCACTGAAAATATCATCTCGTTGTTTCTCTCATAAAAAAGTGTTCTCCCTTGTATATATTTTTTTTGTAGCAATTAAATAAATAAATAAAATACAATAATGCTATGTCAAATGTGAATTGAGATAAGTACTCGTTTTTGTTCGTGTATAATTGAATGTCACATAGTCCGTGTCCTCACCTTTCAAAATAAATTCGATAAATAAAAAAACATCTAAATACATATGTAACATATTATATAAATATAATGCCCTACTTCGCTGAAAAAAATCCTGCTTCTTGGTTGGTGAGAATTTTTAAATTAGACTTCTGTTTACAGAGTCGAATTCAATGAGTATTTTTTTATTACAGATTATCTACTAGTATCATGCTGAGATTGTATTCTGAAAGTTTTATCACAATATATCTGTGTGTGTGTGCTATGTACGGCGTATTTATTTAACTTTATCGATTATAGACTAAAGTATTCATTCGATTCTTTTCATTTTGCAAATATGTATATCTAATACTCGCTTAGACCCCATTAGATTTTAAAGGATATCTTAATAGTGCTTCTCATTTTCTTTACTGTCAAATATTTCAAAGTGACCCCAAGCTCAGAAAACTTAAAATTTGAAAATTTTATTTTCAAATTGGTAAAAAGGCACATCACTTCCATAAAATGGCATTGAAAAATTATCATGTTTTTATAATAAAATATTGAAATAAAAAATAATTTAACAAACTCATATCATGAAAATGCTGAATATATTCCATACAAAATTTGAATACTTTATAGAATCACTTGTTTTTAAAGAGTTTAGCGTTGGCCACAACCCACTCGATTAGTGAAGAATTTTGAATTATACGTACAACTTTTTTACTGCATGGCAATCTTTTGTGTTTTATCAATTTTAATAAAATTAATTATTCATAAAATATTAAAAAAAAAATTTTTCTCCTTATTTTTTCAATTGAATATTTTAATAAGTTAGTATTTTTAGAATTTCTGAATCTGATCTGCTGTACGAAAATTTTGCCCACCCCTGATCTAAACAATAGCTTAAAATATATATGGCTGTTTGTCATACTTCCTATCGGAAAGATCTACGAACAATGGGTTCCATGAACGAATTTCTAAGGTCAAAAATTTTCCTGAAGAGTAAAACTACGGACGTGTAAATATTACAAGATGTCTTAGTTACCACTTGACAACATAAATGTTCCGCGATATATTGCACACAAGGCAGGGCCATTCAGATTTTTTTCGATTCCACTTGTGAAAGGTGTCTTAAAAGTTGCTTTTTTGGATACTGTTTAGCTAAAAAGTAATAAAAAAAAATTTCACTTAGCTATATCATATCTTTAGAAAAGTACCATTAAAGAAAAGTAAGTAAAAAAAGTACCTACCAAAGAAATTTTTTTCTTCATATGTTTTGATATCTTATGGTCAATCTTTTTCTTGAGTAAAATAATTTTCTTTTTTCTTTTTGAAGGGTGCAATATTTAGATCAAAATACATATTGTTTCTGAAAAAATCTATAAAATAAAGAAAAAATAAATTGGCTGCCTTAAAACAGGAATTATTCCTAGTTAGGCAGACAATTTTTTCTGCAATTCTCCATATGAATATATCCAATCTCAAATTCCTCCGTTTACGCAGATTGCTTAAAAAGGTGTCCTAAGTTACAAATAGGTCGGGAGATAATATGTCGCGCGATATATCTTCAAGTTGAAATAGGGTTTATTTTTCAAAAAGCCGAGACAGGTCTTGTTAAAGTTATCTGTTCATTGAACCACATTTATTGTAAAGTGCTTTTTGGGAACATTCCTGGTAACACGGGCGTTAAATCGTGTGTCATCACTCAAAGCTTTGATGGATTTCATTAAAATAGATGCTCCTCTGTTGTATGTTGGTATGCCTTTACTGTCTATGTACAGTACATATGTTATAAGCAGACCAAATAATTCGCCAGATTATGATGTGTCTAGATTCCATGAAAAAGTTTTTTTTAAAACGTCTATGCAGGGGACACCAACAATACGGAATTGGGTCCATTATATTCTTCCTATGAAGCTCACTGCATAGCGTTTGGAAGGGTTCGCAATCTGCTCAGGAAAATATTAATTAAGATTTTAAAAAGACCCTGGATGTAAGAAAATAGAGACACAGAATTCGGAAGACCGCTCCACTGCCGCGTTACTGTGTTCGTGAAAGAGCGATTGGTTCTTGTATATTGAAGGTAAGTCTGTTGTGAATGGGTGGAAGAGGGACCAGGGATGCAAGTTCTTCTGAGCATCTCCCGTGGTAGTATCTATAGATTACACTTAGAATACCGTCCTTGGGTCTGTGGTCTAGTGAATGCAATCCATCAGTCAATGATGGGTCGTCAATCAGACTCCTTTGACAGCATCGAGGGTATTCAGTAGGTACTGGGGGGTGCCATTCCAGAAGTGACTACCATATTCAATAATTTATTGGGCGAATTTGCGCTTCATACTTCATAATATTATAGTAAAAATATATTCCATATACTTCAGTTAAGCTCAGTTGGTTATTGTATGCAAGAATTCTGAATCAAAGAGTGCGAAAGGCTAAAGATAGCAAGATATGGGATGCACAAGGAGTTTGTGGGCGGTAGAGTTTTTTCTCTACGTATGGTCTCAAGGTTCCGGATAAAAACCAAAAAATTTTCTGTGCTTTTATAGACCTAGAAAAGGCCTATGAGAAAGTCGTTCGAGAAAAATTATGGGATATACTAGTGGTGAATGGAGTCAAGAGTAAGCTGATACGCGCAATCGCGTCATTATATGAGAGCTGATAAGCATAATATTTATGTTCGTGTTAACGAGACAGTAACAACATGGTTCTCTATAAAGAATGGCCTTAGACAAGGTTGCGTGCTGTCTGCGTAGCTCTCCAATCTCTAGATTGATTTCTGCATAAGATCCCTTAAGGAGGAGTGCAAGGGTCTGAAATTGAGTACTGTTTTGTGGGCGATTTGATGTATGCAGATGAAAATAAAGTTCTGAAAGCAGAAAGTATGGAAGAGTTACAGAATCTTATAAGTATGGTATATGAAGGGTACATAGAGAACGGACTGAGGATGAATGCCAGAAAATCAAAGATTATGATGTTTGAAAAGCAGAACAGCGTGCCAAATAAAAGTAGAGAACGAATGGATCGAGCAAGTCGACGAATATATCTATCTAGGAAGCATGTTTCAACGCAATGGACGGATTGACAAGGAAATCGAAAGAAGAGTTATGGCAGGAAACAGAGTTAATGGAGCACTTAGACCCAGTCATGAATGATCGCGACATGTCAAAGGATGCTTAAATTGTCATTAATAACGCAATTGTTTTACTCTGGCTCTCGAAGACGTGTTCAGAGCTCTTGATTGGAAGGACAAAGGTATCCTTATAAACGGAGAGTATCTCAATAACTTAAGATTCGCAGAGTATCTCAATAAGAACTAAGCATAATGCTAAATGAACTAAACGCAGCCTGTTTAAAGATTGGCCTCAAAATGAATGCTACAAAAACCAAAATAATGAGTAACACGGCGCGTAACGTTCCCATTTTGGTAGATGGAAGGACCGTCGAAAGAGTCGATAGTTATGTCTATCTAGGACATAATATGAAGCTTGGGAAAGAGAATCAAGAGGCCGAAGTAGAGAGAAGACGTGGTCTTGCCTGGGCAGCTTTCAATAAACTCTCTTACATTTTGAAGTCCCCAAAGTACCCCAATTATCTCAAGAAAAAAAATTTTGACTCATGCATCCTGCCTGTTCTCACATATGGCACAGAAACGCTAGTCCTAACGAAGCGAATTGTGCAAAAGTTGTTAGTTACGCAGAGAGGCATGGAGAGAAAAATGCTGGGCATTTCATTGAGAGATCAGAAGACAAACAAATGGATACGATAGAAAACTAAAGTTGTGGACGTAGCTGAAAGGATGGCTACCCTGAAGTGGAGCTGGGCAGGTCATATTGCCAGATGTACTGACCAACGATGGACAAAAAAACTCCTACAATGGCAACCTAGAACGGGAAGAAGGAGTGTGGGAAGACCACAAGCTAGATGGTCGGATGACATCAGAAAGACTGTGGGAGTAAATTGGATGCAGTGTGCCCGGAATAGAGACATGTGGAGGAGCAAGGGGGAGGCCTATATCCAACGATGGATTGAAAACGGCTGAGGAAGAAGAAGAGGAAGAACGCAATTGTAGTGCCAACCTTGACGTATACAAGTGAAACCTGGACATGGCAAAAGGTGCACGAAAGCAGAAAGTTGAAATGAGATCACTAAGAAGAATCTGCAATTAACCGATGTATGACAGGGTCAGAAATGAGGACATAAGGAATGAATATAAGATGAAGAAAGATGTCATTAATAAAATGAAATATCGACAAGGCACTGAATGTGTGTCAAGATAGAAATAAGTGGCGTTTGGTTCTCTCTGCCTACTCCGTGAGGGACATGGCGTGATGGTATATATGTATATTTCAATGTTTGCAGATTTGTTTATTTGTTCTATGTTTAGTTTGTCGATCGATAATTCCTAGTGGAATTATCATAACTATGTGCCTTGCACGAAATGCGTCGACGATCAAATTAAACTAGGTAAATCGAAAATTTTCATTAATATTTGAGGTTATTAAATTATGAATACCTCAAATTACAGTGATCAACCTTTTTTAATCATAATAAAGAAATATATTTGCAAGAGGCTAATTTATTTTCAAAAAAATAAATATGAATTCTTTCAATCACCCTCAAACCAGTTGAACAAATTTTAAGATAGATAATATCTAAAATCTATTAAAATGAGTTGTAGTGGTCGGACCAGTAAATGATAATCACAAAATATAATCAAAAACTAAACAAAAAACACAAAAATGTTGGGTTCTCTCAGCCGCCCAAAAATAAGGAAAAACTTTAAATTCATCATTCAATTATGAAATATTTCATTCATACCATCAAAAAAACATGAACGTGACAAATACTAAATGTTTTTACTCCTCACTACCCCAAGGAGATATAGTGGGGAGTTATGAATTCTCAATTCTTTTATTACAGGTTGTCAACTAGTATCATGCTGTGATTATATTCTGAAAGTTTCATCACAATGTATCTGTGTGTGTGCGCTGTGAAATGTGCTATATTAGGTACGGCGTGTTTATTCTAATTTATCATAGACTTATTCGATTTATTTCAAAATTTGCAAATTCATGTATCTCATACTCGTTAAGACCCCATTAGATTTTGAAGGACATCTGATCAGTGCTTCTTAATTTTGTTAACTGTCAAATATTTCAAAGTGACCCCGAACTCAGGAAACATGAAATTTGATATTTTCATTTTCAAATTGCTTAAAAGGCACACTACATTCATCAAATGGCATTGAAGAAATATCAGGTTTCCATAATAAAAACATTTAAATGAATAATAATTTGACAAACTCATTTCATGAAAATGCTGAAAATTTGAATAATTAGTGACTTAGTGGTGACGAGTATAACGTTGGCCACAACCCGCTCGTTTTCTTAGAAAAAGAAAGCTAAAAGTGTACAGATTTTTTTTCAGGTATAAGAATTGTTGCTCTCATTATTTACAAAAAACCAATTCTCTCAATAGATGGCGTTACAACAAAAATAAATAAAAATAATAAGAATGTTGTTCATAATTTCACACATAGATGGCTGTAGTAAAAATCCTTATTTTCAATCGAAAAGAATTTAAGTATTGCAATTTATAGAAATATCAAAAATTGAATTGATAGGGATCTCATTAAAAAGGCATAATTGGTGAACGTTGCGCAAGCGCATAAAGAGATCACGTAAACCAGCCGATGACAGGTCGTGAGCCCTGTAGGCGCCTTGATTTCCCGGTTCTTGTACATTAAATATTCCAGCTTCGTCTCTATTGAAGTAATTAAAAATCTGTTAAAAAATATCTTTGACTCCCGACAGGGAAAAAAAATCCAATGTTTGCGCATATACAATAATAAAAATATTCGCTAAAAGTGTAGTTAATGTCGTAGGAAAGAAAAGATCAATTTTTGTACAACAAATACTGTCTGAATTCGAAAAGATGCGTTACATAAAAAAATATTTATCAGCTTTGTCAACAACTGTTATCATGTACATTATGTGCAATTATTTTTCAATCAATAATCGTATCATTTGATATATTATTGATAAGGCATTATTGAAAACAAAGAAAATTTACCGTGTGAATTTTTCAAAGATTAAAAAATAAGTATGTATATCTATCTCATTTGTGTTGTTTTTTTTTTCGACAAAATACCTACTACAAACAATGTTTTTATCAATATTACTTACATAATAATTATCATTGTTTGGCATTCGAGTATCTGTCAATAGTTATTTCAAGAAACAATATTATTGACATACGAAACATCTTATTTTATTGTGTTTTGTTATTTACTTTATTATTTATATGACATTTTATTAATATCTCAATAGAGACGAAGCTAGAATATTAGGGGAGAAACGGGAAATCAAGTCTTACGACCGGTCATCAGCTGATTTTCGTTATGACTTTATGCTCTTACGCAACGTTCACAAATTGTACTTACGTTTTTATTGAGTTTTTGAAAGTTCTATATATTTTATTTATAGATATAATATTGTTGTTACAAATAAAGCTGTTCTTACCATTGCCATCTATGAAATGACGGATACACTTATTTGTCACGCACTCTATTGAGAAATTGGTTCGATAACAATGAAAGTCACAGTTCTTATACACGAGGTAACAATGCACATACATCACCCCCGAACTACGCTAGAAATATTATTACAGTTTTGACTTGTTTACCTTCTTGTGCCAATGTGTATGTAAATCAAATATTTTAAAACGTTGCACTTATGCAACTTGCAACTTGCTTGCATAACTATGCAACTTTTACAAAATATTCGATTTATTTTATTATTGTTTTCATTTAACGTCGTGTTCTTTTGTTAAATATATTAATATAATATAAATGGGGGAAGTATGCACCCCTGGAGACCTGATTATGGCAAACAACAATGCGATAGTCTGTAGTCGCCGCATATTGGAGTGGCAGGGTTTGAACTAGTCTGACACGTAAAGTAAGTACCTATGTAAGTAAGTTACGTCTTTGACAAAAATATACATATAATTCTTTTATTATTTGTCTATACTTTGGTCCAATGCAGTTTTTTTTTTATTTTGTGTACTTTTTTCGTTAGTAATATTTTTTTTTTAATAATACCTGTTATCTCCGATTAATCTATAAATCAAAACTAATCAGGCTTAGAAACATTAATGTTTTTGTAAGATATTTTATAAATCTAAGCACCGACCAATACGTCATTACCCAATGCTCAAACTTTTTTGTAAAATCAAAGAAACCATATTATTTTACTAAACGCTCGATACAAATAAATTCCTTGTGGGAATTTCGGTACCTATACTGTAATTGTAATTTATAATTTTTTTTTATTTTTTTTTTGTTTATTTAATATTGTAAAATGTGTCAAAATTAAAATAAATGAATACAATCGAGGGCACACGAATCTAATCTTTAAGGACTTTCGTTCTCATACAATATTTTCAAAGTTTGCATTTGACCCGCTTAAATTGCCTTACCCTGCGCCTAAGTTTTAAAAAATCAAATCATTAAATTAGGTTCTACAAAGATTTTTACAGAATAATCATTTTGGCTGATTATCATTTTATTGATTCGTAAGTACCTAATCGCTAAAACTTATCGCCTTAGATAAGTTTTAGCTTTCGTGCATGGAGGAGAACCGCGTCCCGAAGACGATTCTTAACTCACTACCAGATGGGAGGTGAAACGTGGGAAGCCCCTAATTAAAGTGGATGAATGATGTAAAAAGAGACTTGAAAGCAATCAGTCGAAAGAATTGGAAGGTGCGGGCGATAGACCGGGCGGAATGGCGGAAAGTTCTTGAGGAGGCTAAGGCTCATGATGGGTTGTTGCGCCATTGGTGATAATGAAGTACCTAATGACTTCTTAAAACTGTCAAAACTGGAAAACCGAAGAGAACGTGGAGATCTTATTGAAACATTTAAAATATTATCAGGCCATTATGACTGTGTAAACATGAACAATCTCTTTCAATATAGTCATAACACTAATTTGCGTGGCCATAGCTTAAAACTTGTGAAAAGTATGGTTTTCGACAAATCCTCGAAATCATTTTCTTTCAAATAGATTCGTGAATACTTGGAATAAACTGCCTCAACATGTTTTGGATGCTGAAAATGTTAATATTTTCAATAATAGACTGGACTTTCTTTGAACAAAGCAAAATAGTTACAACCAAATAATAAAATTCGACAGTAGATATAGGCACATCAGCCTTGGGCTGCCTTCCTATAAATAAATAATAATAATAATCAGCCGAAACAATCTTTTCGTAAAATAAAACAAATCCTTGTGAAAACTGTCCATTTTATCATATTTTTAAACTCAGGTTGTCTATTAATAAGTGCCAGTCTTATAAACGAGAGACCAAATATTCGTAAGTATGTTAACGATTTACTAACGGATGGATGTTCCTAAGTAGATATTACTATCGGCGGTATTATAAAACTATTTTAACTGTCCGTTTATTTGACAGTTACAGTCTAATAAGACTACAATGGTTTTCAAAGGATTTGTATTGGACTATAATGGATTGTAATGGATTAAGCGGGGCTGTCATTGCAATATATAAACAGAGACAGTGTTATTTATAAAAATAAATTTGGTTCAATTGAACCCGGTTCAAAGTCTTATTCTGAAATTCAAATATTCTCATATAAAAATAAATAATTCTTGTGTAAGAATATTTGAATTTCATAATAAAACTTTGAACCGGGTTCAATTGAACCAAATTTATTTTTATAAATTACACTGTAAGTGTTTAATTTTTTTGCGTACTTCAAACAATATCAAAAATTACAAAAATGGTGATAATCCTTTATTATTTAACTAGCGCGCTGGATTAGTAATTCAGTGGACGCGGGTTCGTTCAAATCTCGCCTCAACTGAAATTCTTTTTTTTAAATAAAAAAAAAATAATTAATATAAAATGAAATGAAATTCAGTGTCATCAATGTCATGTTGAAATAATAAAATATCTGGTCAAACACAAACTTGTAATCAAATTCGTTTTGGTTATTCAAAATCACTGTCGGACGACATTTTTTACTGAAAAAAAAGCAATTCAATATAAAAATCCAATAAAATATAAAACAGTATATTTAAAAATATATTCGTAATATTCAAAATGTACCACAACATCAAAAAAACAAGTGTGGTAAAACTCAATCCTTCCATAACTTATCGTTAACGAACGCTTAATCGGTGGTCCGACCATCAGTAAAGGCTATCGGTAAACTTTTACTAAAATTTAACTAACCGATTGTTATAAGACGAAATATAGAGCATTTGTATCAAATTTCGGTTTGTTTGGTCTGAAATCTAACTAACGGACGTTTATAAGACCGGCCCTAAGTCTCTCATTTTTATTAGTAAATCCTAGGCGTGCTGCTTCGATTCTGAATTTCACTTCATTGTTTCTTTTTTCTTCTTTCTCAGTCCACTCCTAGACGAAGGTCTCTTTCATTGCCTCCGTGTCCTCCTGTCGTGTGCAGCCTGCATCCAGGACGTGACAGCATAATATCGTTTGATGTCATCCCTCTACCTCGGCTGTGGTCGCCCCAAACCTCAATTTGTCGTACGAGTTCTCCAAGTCAGCATGCTGTCTTTGTCCATTTGTCGTCGGAACATCTGACTACGTGTCCTGCTCATTTCTATTTCACAGTCGCCACACGGTGAATAATATCACTTTTGAGCTTCCTCTCATCGTTTAAATTCTTATTTTATCCCATACTATCCGGTTCCCACTTGTCGTGTGTCGGGCACGATAAAATGTCGTGTGATCTAGTGGTAATAGTGTTCACACTTGTCGTGTGTCGGGCACGATAAAATTTCGTGTGATCTAGTGGTAATAGTGTTCACACTTGTCGTGTGTCGGGCACGATAAAATGTCGTGTGATCTAGTGATTATAGTGTTCACATGTGTAAGTGTGAACAGGGGGGTTACTCATGACACGTTCTTAGCTTGCCTTAATCATAAAAGTGTATAAATCAGTACTGGATTATAATCCAATATTAATCATTCTCTATATTTAATCATGAAAATTTGTTAATATTGCTAAACTCTGAAGTTGATCTTAATTTTACTGTAATCAACTTCATGAGTAGCCCTGCAGCTCCATTTAAAATGTATTGCCACTAGATCACACGACATTTTATCGTGCCCGACACACGATAAGTGGAAACGGGCAGTTAGTGACAGACCCAGCATGGTTATTTCCAGCATGGTCTTTGAGTTACTCGCAATTTTTCGGCATTGAATTTAAACAGAGTTACTGTTTCTAGGTCTTCAATATCTATGTAGGTATCATTTATAATTTATGATTCATAAATTTTGATTAATTTAACTGTATTTGGAAAATCCCAATTTATTCCTAGTTTTAATAAATATGTAACATATTCCCGATGCATGAAGGTTGCTGACAAAAATTGCATTCAACAATTTGTGTCTTAGTCAACCTTATCCGATTTCATTTACATGAATTATTAGAATTTACGTAAATAACAAAATTAAATCACTTTTTTCTATATATTTGACTGGTGACAAAATCATTTGGCATAGTTGAAGTTTAATCTAATTCAAAACAACGTCGCGTCAATCCACGAAATAATCTTAATTGTTAATTTATTATATTGTAAATAAATTTGATCAAATAATATAATTCATGTTAAATTCTGTGTGTGTTTTGTTCACTTTTTGCAATATATCTGGTAAGATAATACATATTGAACCAATTTCACTGAAAATGAGTGGATAGTGGCATACATTTTACTCACTTAATTTATATAATTGTTAAAAAAAAGTATTTTACCAGCTTTTCGCCGAGACTACTTGGCATTATCAAGATCTTTTAAAGAGGGTGACTGCTGCCAACGTACCTATTTTTTTCAATTTGAATTTGCATCATTACTACAAAACGAATCATTTTGAAAAAAAATAACCTAGTTAGTTTGGATATTAATAAATAAAAATATACCTTAACTTTTTAATTATGTTCTGTATATATTCTTTATTACAAATTACTAATGTTATTAATATCATTAGTAAATTGGCGCTGGCCAATTTACTAATGATATTAATAACAATTAAGCACTACAAATAATAACACTCAATTATTATTATTACCATTATACACTTCCTCAAAAGAATTAGCAGATCAATGCGTAAATTGTAAATTATTTAAAAGAGCAAAATAAAATGCAACAAACGCATCATCAAGCTTTCAATTGGGAATAGTTCACCCATCTAGATACTTAACATATCAAAAGCTCTGAGGAGGTCTCTACACTATCTTACAAGCCTACAGATTCCCGAATATTAACGTTTAAAAAATCTTTAACGATTCTACATGTATTCATTATTACCGTTTTTTGCATTTTTATTATTAAGTTTTTCGATAAATCTATAATTTCTAAATTACGGATTAACGATTTTGGAATAATGCCAGTGGCTGAAATAATGAACGGTAATATTATTATTTTACGAGAATGCCAAAGTCTTTTAATCTCGTTACATAAAGCGGTGTATTTTCTAATTTTTTCATCAAAAGTTTTTATAATATTACTAGAATTTGGAATAGCCACGTCGCAAATATATGTTATTTTTTTAATTTTATCATGTATTATAATATCGGGTCTGTTATGTTGAATTGACCGGTCAGTTAATATTGTTTTATCGTAATAATTCGAAATATTATTATGATATATTAACTATTTCCAATGTTATTTTTTTTTCTTTTAAATGTACCAAATTAGCTTCTTACACTTCACGTTGCTCGGGTTGGTTGGAAGAAATTGCCTCTTAGGCTCTACATAGAAAACAAAAGTGTACATATTCCTTTTTCAAACACTTTCCGCTTGCAAAAAATGTAATCTGAAAAATCATCTCCTAGGATATAGGTAACACTTATTCTGTCTCCTTATACTATCCTTATCCCTTTCTTTCCTGGCCTCTCCACGCGTCTATTTTTTTTTATTTTTACATGTTTGTTATATACCAAACACACTAAGTTCTTCGAAAAATGAATATGAGTGGTTGGATGATATTGCCATTAGGTAAAAAAACCGCTATTGTACTACATTTGTGTACCTACTTAAAGATTGACAATAAAATAAAGTTTCATAGTTTACTCCATGAACGCAATGATGTTATCCATGTGCATAAATTACTAAATGAAGATTTTTATCTGATATTATTATTATGATATCCCCTCTGAATTGGATTCCTTTATTCGGGAACAAAATTTATTGCTTTAAAATTCAAAGTTTTGTCAGTTGCCCGTGTATTTCTTTCAGGACATCTCAGCCAATGATATGTTGAAATCTTCGCAGATACATAATATCAAATAAATCAAGTTGTTTGGATTTATATTATGACTGTGCAAATATTTATTGGACGTGAAAACTTTGAACCTTTGAGGGGAAGATATAAATAAAAACTCGATCAAAACAAAAACTCTCGAAACGTAAGAATTACGTACTTTCCAATTTTAATATTCTTTGTTATTTGTTTTCGTCTATTTTTATAGTATTCATGTATATTCATTGGGTTTAATTCCGAAGGTGAATAAAAATTTAAATAAACACATTAACTACTAAAATGTGTTTAGCAGAATTGTCACTTAAAACCAATTATATATAAAATATATTGCTTTAATCTATATCAATTTTATAATAAACTAGTGATGTTCTTCTGTTATTTTAATCTTATTAAATTTCCTTAATTTTATTCAATCTTAAGATTTATAAAAAAAACGTAATTAATTTCACATTTCATATATTTTAGTGCATTTTCTGAATTGAATAAATTTTACACACACATCAGGTCTGGGGTGCATTTATTTTAGTTTCTTAACTAACCTTAACAATATAACGACTTAATCTTATGTAATTTTGCATCGACCAAATTTGCATCAAGTAAAGACACGTGTCATTCGTTTTAAGTACACCCAAATGAGCAGTTTTTTGAATCATATTGTATGTATGTACATAGAAAATTGTTATCACTGGGTCCGAGGTATCAAGTGTTACCAAATCAAAACGCCACAACATTTGTAATTGATTTTTTGGAAAAACATTTGATAATAAATGTTAATCTTGAATTTTGACTCATTGGACTGGATACGGCCATCTTTGGACCGGATAATGAATGGAGTCTGGTTGATTAACAAACCACTCGCTGCACGAACGATGCTTTAAAGAATCACAGCCCATTCCAGCTGGAGATTGTCCTTTTTGACAATCCATGCTCTGGTATTTTTGAGAGGACACCTTGTTTTCCAAAATGCTTCATATGGATAAGTTCTTCGGATTCCGGTCGGGTAAATATGGAGGCCACTCTTGAGGAGAAATAAGTCAGAAATAAGTCATGAAAATAATAATACTATAACATAGAAGAAGATATAATGCGAAAAATATATGAGCATGAAATACAAAATGGTTAAACAATGCAATCTGGCGCCCCCTGGAAACGACATCAATTGTCGGCAGATCCTTTCACAACCGGACAGTCACTCCAAAAGTACCGGACACGTAAAGAAGAAGAAGAAGTCATGAAACGGTTGTTATCTACGGGTGGCTTTGTGAGACGATGCCAAGTTCTGTTGAAATTTCCACGGACTCTTGTATGCCCACGGCATCAATGCATAGCTCAGCACCTTTTGGCGGTACACATGCTTTTGCTACTTCCACCACCACCCGCTCTGCATATGGGGACTGTAAACGGCCCCTCCACAGAACTATAAAGTGAGCGACAAAAAAAAAACATATCACGAAAAGTAGCTCATGGAGCTATCTAAATTAGCAATCTGGGCACCATAGAGCAAAAAGAACAATCAACGAATTTGAATGGAAGATTCACACTCGTGGACACAGATCATTTATTTATTTATTTTTTATTTCAAATCCTTACATATTTAGGTACATAGCATATAAATATAACTTAAATATTTTAAAATATATGTAAGGATCCCACTAAGGCTATGCCTTTATGTGGGAATTATATTCGAATAGGATACAGTAAAATCTATATAATATATACATATTTTTTTTAATTATATACGCAGTAGCGTCAGCCACCAAGACTCAGATTTAAAATGAGAAACATCAGGGGTATGACCAAGATCTTTGTAAAAAAATAACCAACTGGGAATCTAATAATAGTAAGGCATCATAACTATGACACAACTTCTTAATGGCTTTAAAATTGTTCTTCGAGATCACAAAATCCGCGTGAATAATGGGACCTTGAAGAGGCCCACGGACAGCAACGAGGAGCTCCGATCTATAAGAGGACACCATTGGGTGGCAACAATCCCACAGGATATGTTCCGAAGTTTGGTACACTTGCTGATTTATCTTGACGCCCTGGTCTATGAAAACGACCAAAGAGCGTCCTTTTGCTGTCACCGCGGCCCACACCAATACGTAAGGTGGCCAATGATACATTATGTAAAACGCAATGAAGCATTATCGCACCAAAAATAAGCGTGCTCTGATAAGTAGATGCGCCTAGCAGAATCATCAAAAGGAATATTTTACTATCGTGACGTGTCGGCTTGCGTGGCATTGTTGGTTAGATATCTGACTCCTAAGCCAAAGGTCCTGGGTTCGATTTCCTATGGAGACACAGCCATTAGTTGTGTTACCCGAGAAGCAAATTATAAAAAAAAACAATCTTTTGTTATCATTATTACAACAATGTTTTATAGTGCATTGTTGTGTGGGTACAGTGTATTGTATGTCTTTATAATTTTGCTGTTCATTTTGAATACCTTTAAAGATTGTAAGGGACAATTAAATAATTATTATTATAGACTATTTTTTCCATGCACATTAATTCTCAATTAATGTGTTTTGTTCAAGACACGGCATGGTGTGTAGGTATGTTTATTTCTATGATATAAATGCTCTATATTTCTTATTTAATTCAGTATATAGTTATATGATCAATATATAAACTGGTTACTAGTAAGAGTTCTGTTTTATCTGATACATTTTTCGCTTTAATCCTATCATTTTTTATTTTATTTGTGTTTGAAAATGGATTATTTTGAATAAGGTGTGATTACATTGAGGAATATTGAAATTCACACCAACAGCACCAAGATATCACTTTTTTCTGATTTTTATCTGGTTTTGTCGCTGCAGTGATTTTTTTGTCTTTGTATTTTTAAAATCTCACATTTTTTGAATTGTGTTTAATCGTGTCCTGCTAGTTAAAGAAAAAAACATAATTATCATTCCATGAATGTTGAAGATGTATTCTGCTTATATTCAAGTCTTGAGAATTTATCAATATTATGATAAAATTTACAAAAATTTGAATTCATCAAGTAATTCAATAATATGGAATTAAAGGTTCATGTTGCGCAAGGGCTGCAAGTACCTAATTACGTAAACCAGCCGGTAAGTCTTATACATAGGTGCCTGATTTTCCGTTTCTCCTATAAATATATTCTAACTTCACTATTGAGTTTGTCATTAAAAATACCTACCCTACCACCATAGTATTTTAGTGATTATTATGTAGATATATTTATGTGAATGTGGCTATATTTTCGTGAATGTGGCTATATTTTATGTGAATGTGGCTATATTTTTTTGTGAATGTGGCTATATGTTTTGTGAATGTGGCTATATTTATGTGAATGTGGCTATATTTTATGTGAATGTGGCTATATTTTTGGGCCGAGCATCAATTAAAAAACAGAATGTTTTAAACGATAAATACTTCGCACATTACTTTATTCACAACCAGTGTTTCAATAAGACAAACATTAAAACAACATATTATTAATTTATTATTTATTAATTTGAATCTTCTTGTACATACAATTTGTACAC
Organism: Molanna angustata; assembly: GCA_963576475.1. Lineage (NCBI taxonomy): Eukaryota > Metazoa > Arthropoda > Insecta > Trichoptera > Molannidae > Molanna > Molanna angustata. Next base: position 37,418,017 of record OY754971.1, on the reverse strand, counting down.
TGGCGGGCTTATTGCCTAATGGCAATTTCTTCCAACCAACCAGAGTTAATGTTAAGTATACAATGTGTACTATGGCAATCAAGTACATAATCACATTACAAAATAAATAAATACAGCAGAATAAAAGTAAAAAAAAAAACAAATAAGATAGCATAAAAGAACGATTCATAGCAATGATATAAAAACTAAAGGATAAGGAAAGGAAGAGGAGAGGAAGATGTAATCAGGTGTTGTCAGGTAAATATTTTTGCTTTAGCCTTTTCTTGAAGATGTTTAATGAGATAGACGACGTAATATCAGGACTTAGGCTATTCCATAGCCTAGCCGAATGTACTTCAAATGAAGAGCTAAAAAATTCAGAACTATGAATAGGGATAGATAGTAAAGCACGTTCAGCAGATCGAAGTGGACGCCCGTGGCCCGTGGCATATTCATTTTTTATTGTGTTATTTTTCATTTAAGCGACAATTTTTGTTTTTTTTTTTCATCGAATTAAATGTCATAATATGCACTTTTTAATGAGCAAATATTTGTTTATTTAAATATCGGAAGTACGTATTTACACGAATGACATATTTTCAAGTAAAACTAACCCTTTGAGTGTAAATCATAGTGATTCTTTCATTTAATTATAATGTTATTCGTATTTTTAAAAAGTAAAAGTTTTTAACAGAAATTTGCCGTTTTCCGTATGAACAAATATATCGAGTAGGTAGCAAACCAATTTTTTTTTAATAAAAAATGAATATGTCCTAGTTACACAAGTACATATTCATCTTCCTACGTTCTCTGTGCTATAGGTGAACGAAATAGGTCGCGACCAGGCAGGATTCGAACTCGCGACCGCTGGATTACTAACCCAATGCGCTAACCGCTCTGCCATCGACCCATCAATGAACTACTAACATAATTTACCGGAAATTTCGAATACCTACCAAGTTTTTCGTACTAAATAGGTTTGTCCAATATCAAAAAACGTACTTTTTCATAATAAAATATTTGTTTATTTAAATGTCAGAAGTACGAATTTACACGAATAAAATATATTTTCAAGTACAAATTAGATTTTTTTTAAAAAAAGGAGATATAATATTTTTTCCAATTTAACTTTATTTTTTTTAATTAAATTTATTTTATTTATAAAATACCATACATAATTAAAAAAAACCATTACAAGATGGGTACCTACAGTAAAAAATACACAAACAAATATTACCCTTTACCAGAGTACAAGCATTCGTGTGTATAGGGCACATTTTGAAAACAAAACAAAGAAATATATATACAGAATTATTGCTATACAAAATGAAGTGAATATAATTTACGAATCAGTCAATATTTATTGTCTTTTTTATAATAATAATAATGAACACTTCCTAGCACCCTGCGCAAGTGGCGAGTTTATTTCCGTATGACAATTTCTTCAAACTAACCAGTGTTTCCAGCCCAGAGAAGCAATATTTGCGTGAGAAATGAATTTAAATAAATTTCTCCTCTGCTGGGAATCGAACCCAGGACGCCCGCACAGAAACCGAACGGCTTACCAACTGAAATTATTTAATGAAATTATTCTTTTGAAATTATTAAATGCAGTTGTCAATTTAAAATATATACCTATATTTAAAGTCGGTTGAACCACACCACCCCATTGTACGTGAGTAGTGTTGTGCAAAACTTGTATGTGTTAACGGGGTACACAATTGACCGACTATAATTTGGTCTATTATTCGCCAAACTTACAAAGACATGCCGTGACTTTCCTGTGTCTTTGAAGTTTCACATTTTTTTACAAATATTTTTAAAAGACGGCAATAAAAAATTATGAATACTTATGAATGTTAATTATTGTTTAATGGAAACTCCGAAAGGAACTAGTGAAGACATTTGTATGGAGTATTTTATTATATGGTTGTGAGACATGGTGCATAGGTGAAAGAGAACGCAAAAGATTGGAGTCCTTCGAGATGTGGACCTATCGCCGAATGCTTGGCATATCTTGGAGGGACCATATAACAAATGATGAGTTTCTCAGCAGAATTAAGGAAACCAGGCACCTGTCAAACACCATATCGAAAAGGCGTGCAAATTGGATAGGCCATGTGTTGCGACACGAGGATCTCCTACATATCATCTTGGAGGGAATGGTTGAGGGTACAACTGGCAGAGGGCGTCCTCGCCGGGAGTATTTAGAACAGGTGTGCCGCGACATGCAGTGTACCTCTTACACGGAGATGAAAAGAGTCGCTGTAGACCGAGCGGAGTGGAGGAGGAGATGCATCAATTTAATGCTGCCAACCAATCTTCAAGATTGAAACAAAAGAAGAAGAAGAAGAAGGATTGCTTATTTTTTGTTCATTCTGAATTTATATCACAACAAATAAACAGTTAAAAAATTACTTAAACCATTGCCTATTTTATAATGCCTATTTCTTCATATTTACATATGTACCTTACCGAGCGGCGTCGGGTATATAAAAAAAGATTATAATTATTCTTGAATAGGTATTCTTCATACATTGTGGATTAGAATCGGTTGTACCATCGTTTAGGATGTTTTCAAAGTGAAATAAATATCAATAATCTCTTGACCCCTCACTCATAATGAAGAATAAATATGGCGTGATAGGAAGATAACTTAATTGCCAACTAATTATATTAATCTGTATACATATGTATTAATAAATTGCAACATAATATGTTGTAACTTGTGTTGATTTCGATAATACACGAGTGAATTATTAAAAAAAAAGTAAATGAAAATTTTCTATGAGGCACAGGCTAAGAATAGTGCTTCCAATATTTTATATTTCATTTTTTACGTACACATGTGTCGTTAGAGCTAGGTATCATAAATAGGCAAATTAGCACGTCACAAAGTTTAGCTTTTGATGTTTACCGGTCATTTTGAACGTTGCCTTTTTATATAAGACTAGTGTGTGGACATACATACACACATGTTATGCACACAAGGTTATGCACACCCGCACACATGTCGCTGGTTACCCCAAATTGTGGATTATGCCGAAAACGATGATAATTGAAGAGAGTGGAAGCTGCAAAGAAATTATTAATTTACAAATAAATAAAGAAAGTGGAATATGATGGAGGGTGTCGAAAACGAATAATGTGGCGTTCGCTTGTCTCTGCCTAGCCCGTGAGGGACATGTCGTGATAGTACATAGGTACCTATTACGTAGAATGACGGACATAACAAATTTGCTTTGCTGCAATATTGAAATAATTTAATGGGAAAATATAAGGTACCATATAATAAACAATTTATCTATTGACGTAGTAGGTTGATGCAAATTGTTGATGCATTACAGTACATTGTAGTATGTTCCGTAAGAGACGGGTAATCGAAAATACAACAGGCAACAATAACATCTTACATAGTTCAGTAATGAGGTTCACCATCACACATTCTGTATGAAGTGTTTCAGGTGTCCTATAAGAGTAGGATAATATAAAATACAACATGCAACAATAACATCTCACATAGTTCAGCAATGAGGTTTACCACCCATTCTGAATGTAGTGCCATTTGGATGAGGCGAGACTAGTGTGTGACTATACACGCAGCATGTGTCGTGTCGTCCTTTTATAAGGTAATGCACATCTGTATACACCTGTTGCTAGTAACCCCATATTGTGACGAATGACGTGACGGTATGAATGAATGAAATTATTTTGTTACTTTCTGGCCTGTGTGTACCTAAATAATCTAAGTTTAGATGGATGATTTACGGACAAACTATTTTGTTCCTCTGCAATGGTTGACAATCCCTGATTATATGACTGTCGGGCTTCGTAGCTCAGTTAGTTAGATTGTAAACTGCTAGCCCTAGAACAGGATTTCATTCCTTGTCATTGTAAATATGGTGTAAAACAAATAAATTAAAATTAAAATATGTTACAGCTATGACAAACGTACCGGGTTCGATTCCCGATGAAGACACAGTTTTTAAATGTGTTTTCAGTCTGGATCTATGAAACGATTAAAATTTTAAGTCTGCATAATGTGGCGACTTGTTATTAGGTGCGTATCAAATTAATATTTGACATAGTACCTGTTAGTTGCCCTAGAAGCCATTCAAAAATAAAATATGTAAAAGGCAGTTAACATTCGCTCAAAATAATGGAATGAAAAGTAGCTCTTGAAGCCCTCTAGATTTGCAATCTAAGCACAGGTTTCTGAATATAAATAAGCTACTAGCATTTTCGCGAATTTATGAAAACGTATGATATTTATAGCATTTGAAACTCATTTCTCATTTCAAAGAATTTTTACTTATTAATCTATTTTTTTTTATTTCATCTTTGATTTTTTTCATTCATTCATTGTACCAGTGACAGGTGAGCGGATGTGCATTACCTTATACTTAAAAATAAACATAACCTATCTTTAAAAAGTTTCAAACGCTTTCTATTGAATAACTTTGTTTATAACAAATTTATGTGTTAAACCGCCTTTATTTTCATTTTTAAATGTCAAGAAACGCCGAAACAGTTCAACTAGAAAATTTAATTTTCCATAAAAAGTAGGTTCATACATTGTGCAATTTTATCTCAATTTAGTGACGACATTATATCATACAATTTGTATGGCAGTATACACATATCTACGTGGACTTTCAATAGTTTGATACTTATTATCCATAAATACATACATACATACCATCGTGCTATTTACATATGGGGTAAGAAAAACAGGCTGACTTCCACACTATCCTATATTGGCAAACATGTTTTTTATAGACAACAAAATATCTTAAAATATTGAATAATTTGGATTAAAGGTTTATAATTTGGTTCTTCAACTACGCACACTATCGCTACCGACAGGTGGATCTCATGTGTTACATGCAACTAGTAAGACAATGGAAAAAAAATCTTGTTAACGATTACATGTGTATAACGATAAATCATAATGGATCAATAAAGAATACCTACATACTTTGTTATGTAGATTGTAAATCAGTTAAGTACTTACTTATATATTATTTATATTATTTTCTGTCAATTTAATGTAATTTAAATTCAATAAATTGCACAGAACCAAATTATACTAATGTCATAAAAGACATTATCTATTTATTTTGATACGGCATCACCAAACAGGGACGGTTTAAGTAAGAAACAATTTAAGACAGTCGTGCGCTGTGCGACAATCTGATGAACGCCAAAAATTGAAACACTTGTGTTTTATATTTATTTTTGTATACAGAGCTACAAAAAATACACATTTCTATACCTCGTTTATGTTAGTAAGAAAATAAAATTAAATAATCTTGTTCTGAATGGACGACCTGATAAGGATATCGAAAGAAGAGTTATGGCAGGAAACAGAGTTAATGGAGCACTGATACCAGTTATGAATGATCGCAACATATCAAAGGATGCCAAAGTTGCCATTCATAACGCTATCTTAGTGCCAACATTGACGTATGCAAGTGAAACCTGGACATGGCAGAATAAATGCTGTTGAAATGAGATCGCTAAGAAGAATCTGCAGAATCAGAAGAATCTGAATCAGGGTAAGAAATGAGAACATAAGGAAAGAATGTAAGATGAAGAAAGATATCATTAATAGAATGAAAGTGAACACACAGATGGTTTGGCCACATGGGTAGAATGAATGAGGAACGCCTGACGAAGAAAATATACAACGCGGATAGGAATGGATTGAGAGGCCGGGGCCGCCCAAGAAAGGGATGGCACGACCATGTGAACGATATTCTGAAAGACGGAAATGTTAGAAGCATGTACAATAGACGAACATGTATGAGACGATGCATGAATGTTGACGAGGCGATGAATGTGTGCCAGGATAGAAAGATATGGCGTTCGGTTCTCTCTGCCTACCCCGTAAGGGACATGGCGTGATGGTATGTATGTATGTATATGACTTTAAGTCATATTTTGAATTGATTATATTCCTGATAATTATTAATATTTTTTTTATTTATTAATTGATTAGAAAACCAATAGCTTTTTTATAATTTAAAAAAATACTTATATAAATTAGTAATATTAACAAAGTAGCTAATTACAGGTTTTCACTAAAAATGTATTACATTTATTCCAGGTATATATGTATTTATAATCTATTATATTCCAGATATACCTATGAGTTTCCCGAAGGTATATATTTTATTTTATATATATATTTATTTTATATATTTCAGTAAACATACAGCTACACTAAACAATATTCTAATACACACTTGGCCAAAAAATTTGGCAACAAAATATATGCCTACTCTTTCTATTTTGTCGAACATTATTTGCGTTTACACTTCTATTAATAATCAAATTTATATAGAGCCATTTTTAAGACTATTCCAAGGGCGCTTTTGCTTATTCATTGACTATGCGAAACAGAGAAGTCTGAAGCAATTTAATGAAGGCCCCAAAACTCTGCTCTCCGCGCACTTCAGGAAGCAATTCATTCCATTTGATAGGTCCGTTAACACTGAAACGACGATCAAAGTAAGCCGCTTTATTGGCTCTATCCAATTCCTCAATTCGAATATCAATACACAGTTTTTTGTCCCCTTCTCAAAAAACAGCATGCTTGTGCTTATAAAATGCACAATTTTGTTATTCAAAGTCTTGACTTATCGACTTTCTTTAAAATATAATCTACTTACCTATAATCAAGTGTACAAGAGCGGGTATACTGTCATAAGCCAATCTCTTCCAAGCAACGTAAGGCGTCAACGTAACATTTGTGCAACAACGTTACATTTGTGCAATTAATAGGTACATAATAATTACGGTGCCACTATTTTTACGACCGGAATTGGCAGGAAAAGCGTTTTCCCGCCAAAAAGTGTCTATTTACACGACAAATTTTCTGACGTCGTCTATGTTTTTAGGTCATTTATAACCATAGAAAGCGCAGATAAATCAAAATACAAAAATATTTACCTTTGTCATTTTTTCAATAGTCATAAATGCATCATGGAAACCAACTTGAAGAAAAAATAAATAATATTTGCATCTTATTACATTTACTTTATTTTATAAATCATTTTTTTCATCGAGATCTACAATTATAACAAAGTATAAACAAAGGTAAATATTTTTATAACTTGATTTATCTGCGTTTTCTGTGGTTATTTTTGGTTTTCATCTATGGTTGAGTCGTGTAAATAGTCGTAGCCTAATTATTATGTTCCTTTTCAAAACAAACGAAAGCGAATATCTTTTGTTTTTCGCATGTTTTTCATTGTCATTTTGATATGTTCATTCAATATGCCCAAACCGGCATAATTTTATTTCTTTCATTGCTTCCTTGTGTCCGAATCAGATAATAATTAAATTAAAACTAATTACTCTAATATCAATCTCAGGTGGCCAAGATTCCGGTTCTCTCGGTCGTAATTAATAGGTATCATTAGACAATACAATATAATAATTGTACCCGACTTCGAACCACGGCACAGTTGTGAAATATACCTATGACATTGGTAACGTAATGGGAAACATTACTATTGTATTTATCACATATTTCAAACAATTAATTTTTCCAACTCAATTCTTTACGTAGTTTTTTTTTAATACAACATATATAATTTTTGTGTTAAAAGTTTCGCGTTTTATGTCAATTTTGACAGCTCATCCGAACTTGGAAATGTGACTAGCAAAATATGAAGTAAGAAAGCAAAGTGTATTATATTTTTGCATGTAATATGTATGTAGTAAAATAATTTATTGTTTACGTGTATCGGTTTGCTTGTGGCTCTATTAACTTGTAACCTTTGATTATGTGCTTACTAAATTATCATAATCAATTCGACATTACTTTTCCTGTATATGCTAAACGTATTTAATCCAAATAAGCGGGAACTATGATCCCATACATTGAATTAACTGTAAATACCTACCTATAAATGCAGGTATTCACCATACACCGAACCAGCGAATGCTCGTTTTAATCCAGTTCGTCGAAACCATTAATATACGTCGATAAACGCGGTACGGAGGGATTTATTACAATACAAAGAGTACATACAACTATCCTGAAAGATATTGTACTAAACAAAAACTTTTTACTCTCCACTCATTTCATTATTATTATGCATACTTTTACATCAATTTCACAGTATAGATCATGTAGAAAGTCATATCCTTATCCTTTAGTTTTCCTTTCATTCCTATGAATTGTTCTTATATGCTATCTTCTTTGTTTTTTTTTAACTTTTTTTCTGCTATCTTTATTTATTTTGTAATGTGATTACTTATTGCCATAGTACACATTGTTTTGTATGTTTAACATTTACTCTGGTTGGTTAGAAGAAATTGCCATTAGGCAATAAGCCCGTCAGTGTACTTAGTATATGTACAAGAAGATTCAAATAAATAAATAAATATACTATGACTTTCGTTATGTTTTTTTGGTATATTCGTTGTAGGTTCCTACATAATCTAATAAAGATATGATGGTTACATATAGTTAGGATTGGGTATCAAAAAGGTGCAACTCAATTAGCAGATGGGTCGGTGGCAGAGCGGTTAGCGCGCTGGGCTAGTAATCCAGTGGTCGCGAGTTCGAATCCTGCCTCGACCGATTTCGTTCACCTATAGCACAAGCATTTATTTGCTTATTTTAGGGAACGTAGGAAGATGTATATGTACTTGTTTAACAAGAACATATTCATTTTTTATATTAAAAAAAAAAAAAATTAATGGCCACGACTAAATATCGTATAAAAATCTGACTCCGAAAAATATCAAAAGTACAAAAGATAAAATCACTAATTATTTCCTAGTCAATAAAATATTTTCTTTAATTTAAATTTAAAGCGCGTTATTTTTATAGCTAACCACGCATATGAAGAACATGCACATTGCTTGAAAAATATTTATTTACATTAAATTCTTTTTGAAGTTAGAGACAAACACAGACATGGGTACGCTTCGTCAAGTGAATTAAATAAAATGTCGATAAAACAGTAATTTAATAACAAAATAAACATTGATTTGTTTACGAATTCTGTGAATTATATTAAATAGCATTATAGTTAACGAAATGAGCTATTTATGAATACTAGTGATAGCGCTGAGATCATATTCTAGCATTTTTCGTTAATTTTTACAGTTTGAAAAGTCATTGGACATGATCTACAATAAAAAAAACATCATGTATTCTTCAAGGGAAACAAAATTTTCTTTTCGCATTTTGCAAAGTGCAATTGTATAAGTACCATTTATATTACTTCGCAATAGATTATGTGTTTTTGTGCAACATGTTCTGTATTTGAATTTAAAACAACGGCTTTTGACATTACCATAGATTTTTATTATAATATACTAGATTTAGTACTCCGTGCAAAAAGTGAATCATGGAATATCGCGCGTTTGACGTTTTGGTTGGCAACATATTTCAGTTTTCCTTATATTTCAACACATCCTAGATTACTGTTCTCTGAATCTAAATTAATAAATAATAATTTATTTGTTGCATATATATGAGAAAAAAAAACAAAAAATTATACATGTTTTGGATTATTTTGCAACAAATAGGCTATTGCTCAGCTGTACACCCGTGGAGACCCACGTCCCACAGTGCAGCTGGTTTTCAGCAATGCCTTGGACGATCACAAAATATATAGATAATAATACAAAAAGAAAATAAAATATAATTATATACGAAAACAACTAAACAGGAAAAAAAAGAAAATAATTGAATAAAAAAAACATAAGAAAAAATAAATAAATTAACAAAGAACGCACTATTACTTGTATTATTAATTCATTTTGTGTACTCAATAGCCATTCATTGCAATGCTTTTTAAAGATCTGCAGTGACGCTGCCGTACGAATGTGCTGCGGCAATTCATTCCATTTTTTTCGACATTAAATACGAATACAATTCACATTAGTCGTTATTCTCTATAAAAAACGATGTGGTCTGCCAACCAAAACGTCAAAAATCCCCGGGAAAAATTCCCCACTTCTGTTCATACAAAATTTGCAAACTACGACATCTAGTAAATTATAATAAAAATCTATGGACATTACGTGTTTGACAGTGGTAGCATGAACTTTAATAATCTATTGTATATCCATAGTGTATATCTTGAATTTATTTTTTGTTAAATTTAATATATTTGTAACACATATTATGTACCTATATACGTTTGCTTTCTGCACTCTTTCTCTTTTTATCAGTTTCAATCCTGGGATTGGTTTGCAACAGCTATGGCTGCCTCTCTTCTACTCCACTCCGCCCTGTCCTCTGTCAGCTTCTTCATCTCCACGTTGCTACTACAGCACATGTCGTCGATCACCTGGTCCATGTAGCTCTTTCTTGGTCGGCCTCTATAGTTGCTGCCCTCTACCATTCCCTCCGCGATGGTTATGAGCAGACCCGAGTGCCTCATGTTATGGCCTATCCAGTTGGATCGTCGTTGAGCGATTCTTTTGAGGAGTTGCCTTGTTTCCCCGGCTCTGCTCACCACCTCACAATTTTGGATGTGGTCCGACCAGTGGATCTTCAACATGTGTCTGTAGCACCACATCTCGAGTGAACACAGGCGTTCTTTTTCCCTCTGGCCTACGGTCCATGTCTCACAGCCATATAGTAAGACACTCCAGACAAAGGTCTTAATGAGGTTTTTCCTTATTCTTAGGTCGATAAGGTCTCTTTCTCTATATGAACTTTAACTACTATGTCAAATCTCAAAATCCTCAATGCGCGCAGTTTGCTTAAAAAGGGGTCAGAAATTTGCGCTTTACGTATTAAAATATAGATATCAGCAATACAACAAATTAATTCATACCTACAGATACATATCCTCAAAATAAATATTGCTAGAATTATTGTATCACCTTATTCGTATTATTGGTATTGCTTGAAAATCTTATTCGGCCACGGTGTGTATGCTTCCTTATTATATGAGACATAATTTTTTTTAATCGGATATCATGCTCAGAGTTCAGTACAAGTATTACTTTATTGCTACCAATAATTATGCTAATGATATGCCATTGCATTTCTTAATTTTATATCGTCGCTATATTCTATATATACCTAATGATTCTTACTAAAAATGTTAAAGTTTTATCAAATGAAATCACTTTAATGGCGTTAATACATTATTTACAATTCTATTTTGAAATGCGTATCGAGCAACGTACAGGTAAATATTTGTATTCCGAAAGATAGCAACGTTTTCGATTAATCATTGTTTTTAATGGCTGTTTTTTTTTACATCTTCTTTCTTATTGAATATAGGTATAATAAAGATAAAGTCTGGCACCTGGGAGTGATTTAGTTTACTAGTGCGCATCCTCTTTAAAAGTGAAATTACAGATTTTAACATTATAAGAATTTGTACTTTTATATTATTTGTACCAATAAAATCAGTCCGTTTGCGGAATGTATACATTCTGTTACTGAAATAGGTACGTAAAAAAGATATTTTTTTTAAATCTTCCCTGGTATGCGCTGAACAAATCACCAAGTTTCATTGTAATCAGATGATTGTATAAGAGCACAAAAAGGACTTACAAATGATACTAAAATGTGCAATTTTCACCTATAAAAAGGGGATGCGCACTGGTTAACGCAACCACTCCCAGGTGCCAGACTTAGTCTTTTCATACCTATATTCAATAAGGAACGAAATATCAAAAATCTAGAAACTTTTAGGTACATAGGTATTATGCATCCAGTAGCGCACCATCAAATATCAATCTAAGCAATCATGTACCTACAATAATGCCAAATTTCGAAAGGTAGGAAATTACATCATATAAACCTACAAAACTAAATAATGAGTATTTTTTATATCTCAATAGAGACGAAACGGGAACATATATTTATTCGTGAAGACGGATGAAGGCTGACGATGATGCGGTCGAATCAAAATGATTGATTTGTGATGAATAAAATTGCTTAAAAATGTGCCACAAGCTACCATCGAAAATATTGTCATTTTTTTGAATAAACAAAAACTAAATAAAGAAATATCTTTATTGGTCGTTTTGGTCAAATAATGTAGATGAACCAATTCCAGGAAAAAATTTTATATCACACAGTTATTTATACTTTGTTAGTTTTTATATCGCGTAGAGGTCGAAATTCGACCGTAATTCATTACATTTTTAAATTTAAAAAGTTATTGGACCTGATCTATTATAAAAAAAAAATATTGAAAAGTATGATTGTTCTCCTCCGTGCGCGCGGTTTTCTTAGAAAGGGGTCCGAAGATTTTGTTTCACGTATTTACATTATAGATAAAAGATATATTTGTCACTAAATATAATATTGAGCCATTTTACCTAGAAGGGGGGCGATTTGCACGTATACCAACAAAGCAAAAAGACACAAATTCTTTGCGCACCCGGAAGCCTGGTTTTAGATATTTGATAATATTTATACACACTTAAATATTAATAGCGCCAAATTCAAAACGGTTTTAGCTTAAAAAATATTATATTATTATTTTATGCACGTGCCATTTGCGTGTAATCGCTAAGATTGAGAACTCGCCACTGGTTGCTACCTCAGTGAACAATCGTCTCATATAGATACATATTGATTGATAAAATATATTGAACACCATCAAAAATATCTCAAATAAACAAAAAATAGCCGTATAGCAACGCCGCAATAGCAAAAAATAATCCAATACTACTACATAAGTATTTAGTATGTTGTATCGTGAAATATCTATACTGAATCGGTATTTTTGTTGTTGAAATAATGTCTGCGACATCAATGTTGGTACTTGCTTCGTATGTTTTTAAATTATGCACAAATCTAAAAATTGTCGTTTTAAAATAAATATAGAGTCGAAAGATTAATCTCGAAGTACAACCACGTTCAATTTTTTGATTTGAAATGAAATTTAGCCATCATGATTCGATGATCGTTCTCTACTGTATAATTTAACTAACAACACAAATTCACCACAATATCTAAAGAATAAGGTTTTTTCTTGTCAAATCACGGTCTGCCTCTTCGATCTGCTGAACGTACCACACTAGCTAATCCCATTCATTCTACTGAATTTTTCAGTTCCTCTTTTGAAGTACAATCATCAAAACTATGGAACACTTTAAGTAATGATATCACGACGTCTCAATCGATTCAACTTTTTAAAAAGAAAATAAAACTGTTCTTCCTGTCTAATAATTCTTAACTGACACCCCATATCTATCCTACCTCCCCTCCCTCTACCTCTATTTCCTTCCTTCCTTTGTTGCTGTGAATTTACTCTAAATATTATTTTCATTTGTTGTAAATTTAATGTACATACCAATTTACTATTTAAGACCTCACGTTGCTTTGGTTGGTTGGAAGAAATTGCCTTGTGGCAATAAACCCGCCATTGTACACATTATAATGTACACGAAGTTAAATAAATAAATAAAAATGATGACAAATATTTTAAAAGTTGCATACTTATATGTACGCAAACATTGATTTTTATCCCTGCCGGGAGTCAATTCGCGAAGTTGGTGCAGTTCAAGGGTGACATATGTGCGAGAGCATTGTCACCTCATTCATATATAGGGACTGTTTCTTTCATTGTTTACTAAAAACTAATTTCTCAAAAGATGGCGTTACAAAAAGGTTTTTTTTGTCTTGCTTCTCTTGCTTTGTTACTTCATAGATGGTGATGTTTCAGCATATTTTCGTATGATCAGTTTCTCATTATTAAAACATATATAACTTCTAACTAACCTCTTCTAAAACATATATAACTTCTAACTAACCTCTTCTAAAACATATATAACTTCTAACTAACCTCTTCTAAAACATATATAACTTCTAACTAACCTCTTCTAAAACATATATAACTTCTAACTAACCTCTTCTAAAACATATATAACTTCTAACTAACCTCTTCTAAAATATATATAACTTCTAACTAACCTCTTCTAAAACATATATAACTTCTAACTAACCTCTTCTAAAACATATATAACTTCTAACTAACCTCTTCTAAAACATATATAACTTCTAACTAACCTCTTCTAAAACATATATAACTTCTAACTAACCTCTTCTAAAACATATATAACTTCTAACTAACCTCTTCTAAAACATATATAACTTCTAACTAACCTCTTCTAAAACATTTATAACTTCTAACTAACCTCTTCTAAAATATATATAACTTCTAACCTATTCCTCGATGCTGCTGTCTTTATATCCGTTCCCTGCATTTCATCGGTTTTATGCAATTTATGTTATTTATGTATAATTTTTGTTGTAATTTTTTTTCTTTTATTTATACATGCTACTGTATTAACACTAGTGTTAGATTTATCATTTATTTTTCTATGACACTACAAATATTCAATCGTGGCTTCACTATAATGTCCTTACTCTATGTTAATGTAGGTATATTTTATTGTAATATTATGAAGCTGTTGGATTTCCCAAATAAAATAAAATAAAGTAAAATAAAACTTTCTAAAATATGCATTGATAAGGGAACTCTTATTGAAACATTATTTATAAAACTATTTGAATCCTGGTTCAGTTGATCACGATTTTGGGCTCTATTTCATACGACAGCACCGAATTTAATTTTGTTAAGTTGGTTATCATGACAACAGAACAGTATGCGCGCCACGGAACATGCGATACGATAGTTCTGTCACTTTTTGATATTCGATATTTTTATTTGAATTCAACGTCATAAATGGCATTTCTAAGAGTGGAAAATTAAATATGAATTCATAAAAAGAACACTTATCAGCGTTTCTGTGATACTTCAAAATTTTGAATGAATCCATCATAGAATTATAATGTACAGAAACCGCGTGTAGTACAAATTTCGAATTCAAATGAATGCCAAGTTTTTTTTTACATGTGTGTGTGAGGCGGTAGATCGGTTGGTCTACGTATTATGTAGGTGTGCGTATCGGCAGGTGTACGTATACGGCCGGACGAGTGAAATCCGTCTGTTTCAGCGTAGTTTTAGTTGGCATACATTCATTGAGATGACTAGATATCTGTATCATATATAATCTAAGGAATCCATATACTGTTACTCTATTCGATTTATTAATCTGGGGGGCAAGTCTGGTTCAATCGGTGAAATCAAAACCCTCACGATTACCCATATCATGGATATAATTATTATATGGAGTTCTATAATATCTCAAGATGTCATAGAACTCCATACGATAATTATATCCATGGTATGGGTAGTCACTAGGGTTTTGATTTCGCCGGTTGAACCAGACTTGCCCCCCAGTTCAAACATAGAACGGAACACGAATAATATAATTTATAAATAACTTGAAGTTATAAAACAATATAATTTAATTACTTCATCGTCAAATCGTCAATCCAAATTGATAACTGATAAATTATGTTCTTAATTACCTTGTATATTTTTCTAATACCGAATTATACACCCTCATTAACCTTATTTGAAATTAATAGATTTAATTTTAATTTCAAATCGACCTCAAAACAACCGATGTTCAAATAATTATGTAAATTAATTAAGTGTTCAATTTCAAAATAATATTTTATAAATTCAAATATTCAAACGCTCATTGAAAACTAATGTAAGTAATTTAAATAAATTCAATTTCGTTTCCTAATTGAACTGTAAGTAACATCATCTTTTTTAAACAAAAAAATAATAATTAAATTATTGTTTCAATATATGAATCAATAAAATCAATTAAAATGCAAGTAAAATGTAATTTGTTAATGTAATTCATAAAATAAAATTAATATGTATGCCAATATAACTACAAACACAGTTTAAAATAATGTAGCAGACTTATAGCCAATGTAGAACCAAATCATTTATATAAATAAAAAAAATACCTAGTACAATGGAGTTCTACACTAAATGCCGTCAGTAGGTATTGACAATTACAACATTTTTCAGGATTTTGTATATAAATGTTAAATAAATAAAAATAAAATTAACTACATAGAAAGAAATCATACCATAATTATTGCATTTTTACTCCTCAGTAATCCAAGGGGATACAGTGGCCAGTGGGGAGTTATGATTTCGCAATTTTTAAGGATATTTTTTATTGCACTTCATCAACTAGTATCATGCTGAAATTTTATTCTGAAAGTTTCATCAAAATGTATCTGTGTGTGTGTTTGTGCTATGTGCTGTGTGCTATATGCTATGTACGGCGTGTACATTTTACTTTATCAATTATAGACTAAAGCACTCATTCGATTATTTTCAAATTTTGCAAATATGTATATCTAATACTCGCTTAAACCCCATTACAAAATAAGTAATGAAGGATATCTGAATAGTGCTTCTCAATTTTTTTAACTATCAAATGTTTCAAAGTGACTCCAAGCTCAGGAAACTTAATATTTGAAATTTTTATTTTCAAATTGGTAAAAAGACTTACCACATTCATAAAATGGCATTGAAGAAATATCAAGTTTTCATAAACAAATATTTAAATAAAAAAAAATCAAACAAACTCATTTCATAAAAATGCTGAATATTTTCCAAACAAAATTTTAATACTTTATAGAATGACTTGTTAGTGAGGAGTTTAGCGTTGGCCACAACCCAGTCGTTATGCATTAATTTGGAAAACTTTCAATTATTATTTAACTTGTTATTTACAGTTAAATGATTTGTTATTCTTATTTTGTACTAACAATGTCAATAGCTGTTTCAAATCACAGAGAATAAAATGAAAAAAAACAATAAATGAAAAAAATAAAATGGAAAAATCCAGAAAACGATCGGAATTCAATCAAAACTTTTTTCTCAGTACCGATATTTTTTACATCTTGCGAAATATCGTTAATAATGTCAATCAAAACAAACAGTTGTACCCAAAAAAAAAAAAAAAATAAATAAAAAGAATACCAAAATTACATGTATTAATAATCAAAAAAAATATATATTATAAATACCTACTGAGTTGTAGATTGTTCGTACTAGCTGATTTGTTCAGAGCAACTTCACTCTTATAAACAAACAAATATTGTTTTTTTTTATTATGTGTCACTTTTCACTCAAACAATAAATTTATAACTCATAACAGAACGGAGTTTAACTTTGAATTTCACTTGTTTTCAACCGACGTATAGGAAGACGTATTCGCATGCAAAATACGACATTCAAGAATCAATCTCTATCAATAATAACACCTATGTGGGTTCGGTTGAATCATATTAAATAAGACCTGATGCATGCACGTTTAGTTCACGAGATGAAAAGATTGCTAAAGTGGCTATTAGCAAATAAAAACGTTTCAGTATAATAAGTAGTAATATGTTATCATATTGTATAGAACACGCGACACAGCAACACTATTACATGCCTGAGAAATATTATAAATATATTGTGTCAGTAAACTGATTATGATAAGAAAAAAAACACCGCGATATGGTTTTTATACGTTATTAATGACTATTTGTAATAATGACACCTTACGATATAATAACCTTTCTTATGAATATTCAAAAACAATCAGCTGTCACACGTCGGGTTGGTGACCATATTATATGTACCTACATAGATTGTACGCTATTGTTAGCATCGTTGAAACTAAGGCATAGGCGATGAACAGTTGTTATAAATTAGATTGCTAAATGATTTTTTTAGTGTTTGCTTGTTTCCTTTTACTTTTGCTATGAAATTTTCAAATTTTAGCCAGAGTAATATTTGATGTTCCTTTTCTCCTCGTGTTTTGAATGTACCTGCCCAATAATAGTGAAAGAAAAAGAAATAATAAATAAAATACATCGCTTTAGGTAACGAGATTAAAAGACTTTGGCATTCTCGTAAAATAATAATATTTCCGTTCATTATTTCAGCCACTGGCATTACTCCAAAATCGTTAATTCGTAATTTAGAAATTATAGATTTATCGAAAAACTTAATAATAAAAATGCAAAAAACGGTAATAATGAATACATGTAGAATTGTTAAAGATTTTTTAAACGTTAATATTCGGGAATCAGTAGGGTTGTTAGGTAGTATAGAGACCTCCTCAGAGCCTAATCCTTTGATATGTTAAGTATCTGGATGGGTGAACTATTCCCAATTGAAAGCTTGATGATGCGTTTGTTGCATTTTATTTTGCTCTTTTAAATAATTTACAATTTACGCATTGATCTGCTAATTCTTTTGAGGAAGTGTATAATGGTAATAATAATAATTGAGTGTCATAATTTGTAGTGCTTAATTGTTATTAATATCATTAGTAAATCGGCCAGCGCCGTTTAAATATAAATGTTTAGGTATTACTACTTTTATATAAGTGAAAACATGTTACTTAGGCATTAAATTTTATGTATCATTTATGTTTTTATTATTATTATGTACATATGTTGTACGTTTTCCGATTAAAATAAAATAAAATAATAGAAATATTATTATACAACTGTCGATTTGATCAAGAGAAGTAATTTCTCTTAATATATCGACAAAGTTTCAAGCCAAGATACGTGAGATTTGTATGTTTTGTATTCGTATTTTTCGCGGCTTTTCCAACTTTGAATTCAAAATACACCAAAGAGGCTTCACAGCATATAATATATGTTCTGTATATGGTGTGTGCCCCCCCCCCTTAAAGCTTTAGATCCGCTCAATGCACAAAGTCTAGAATTTCAGAAAATAAAGTTATAGGCCTACAAAACTTTTATATTCAGAATTTTTATTTTTTGTTTCAATCAGAGTTCTCAACTTTTGAATTCTTACTTTATTTTTCCATATATCTCCAAAACCATAAAAGCTAGAACGCTGAAAATTGCTATAAATGTAGATAAATACATAATCTCAAATTTTTCTTTTCCTATAATATTTCTTTTCCTATAATTTTTCTTTTCCTATAATTTTTCTTTTCCTATAATTTTTCTTTTCCTATAATTTTTCTTTTCCTATAATTTTTCTTTTCCTATAATTTTTCTTTTCCTATAATTTTTCTTTTCCTACTTTTCCTATACTTCCTATATTTTCAAATTCTTTAAAAATATCTAAAAAAAACCGTAACACCCCCAACTAGATAATTTAATTTTCTATAAAAAATATGAAGATTGCAATAGTAAATCTCAGAATTATTTAACAATTTTTATAAAAATTGAATTTAATGACGACATCGTTTCATACAATTTGTAAGGGAGTTTACCCACTTTGCAAATTTCTGATAGATATTACACCGTGGAAATGTAAGTCTCCATGTACCTTTCGGTAAAGAATACTCCCTTTAAATGATCAAAAAATATTTAGTTTGGGGGGTAATCACATAGTACCTACCTGAATATTTACAGCAGTGAGGTAACAATATTTGTCAATTTTTAATCTATTTCTCATTTATTTTGTTCAATTGTGTTTTGTTTTTTTTTATTTTTGATGTTAAGTAGCAGCTTTGAATAGTGCTTCCAGTCCTTTCTATTATAATCGTTTGAGGGTGTCCCGTAAGATCCGGCTAATCAAAAATACAACAGGCAACAATAATATCTCACATACATAGTTCAGCAATGAGGTTCACCACACATTCTGAATGTAGTTCCTTTTTAGGTGAGACGAGATTGATGTGTGTAATGATACACAAATCAGTTGTACTTCCTTTTTTAAGGAAATACACACCCGCACACCTGTCGCTGGTTACCCCACATTGTGGGATATGCCGTTATGTTTGTATGTATAATTGTATTTTGTTTGGAGAGGAAACGTTATTTTTCAAATATTTTTATACCTAATATAATCAGGTTCACAAATCCGCCTCTATTGGTGTTTGTGCCTTATTAAAAAAAAAAAAATAAACAGGTATTATTTTTTATGTCATTTTGATGCCAAGTAACAAAATGGTCTATAATTTCTATAAAAACAGAAGAAATCACCTATAGATAAATACATATATTCCATAAATGATGCACGTAAGATTATAAATGTACGTATTATATAAATTAAAAAAAATATACCTATTCTATGCTAATTTTTGACTAAGTAATAAAACTATGAACGGGTATACCTAACTCATTAAGCAAATCTGCACCACACCAAAGGGGAATTAAATACAAATAATATCAACTATAATATTGATTTAAACATAAATTAAATTTTATACCGCATATAAAAATGCGATTTTAAACATCATCTTAAACATCATTTATTATTTTGAATTTTCCTTTACCAGGAGGTAAATAAAGACATCATCGTTTAGAATATATTTTTAATTGATATTAGATGAATTCATAGATAATCAAAAGTATTAATGTATAACAATACAAATAAATCTGTCTTAATATTTATCATAAGGTATTCTTTTCAGAGAAAAAAACTTTTAACTATTATGTAACATTAAAAAAGAAGAGGTTCATAGTGCAAAGATCGCAGTTTTTACAAATAGTTTTTTAAATGCAATGTGTAGGTATTGTTCACGTTATCAAATTCGCTTTCAATCTGTCAATCGATATTTATCCACAGAGTACCTACACAACCACTGAACTTATTGGCGACAGGATATTAAAATTTTCAATGGTGACGCACACAGGATGCTAACATAGAAAGTTTAAAATGCCATCTAGTTTTTGTAAATTATACCTACCATCATTAATATTTTGTGCTGTGAGACACCGACTTCGAATAGTCCTTCCACTTCCACTTATAATCATCGTTTTCGGGTGTCCCGTAAGAGTCGGGTAATCGAAAATAAAAGAAGCAAAATACATACCCACATACTATAAAAGCATAAGCCTTGTGGTATTTTTGGTATGAGTAATTTATGTATATTTGTATGTATCAGTAGCGGAATTGCTTATAGAAGCCAAAAATCTTGGCCTGCCTAAGAATAATGTGTTAAGAAATTCTTCTCATCAGTTTCAATCCTGGGATTGGTTTGTAACAGCTATGGCTGCCTCTCTTCTACTCCACTCCGCCCTGTCCTCTGTCAGCCTCTTCATCTCCACGTAGCTACTACAGCGCATGTCGTCGATCACCTGGTCCATGTAGCTCTTTCTTGGTCGGCCTCTATAGTTGCTGCCCTCTACCATTCCCTCCGCGATGGTTATGAGCAGACCCGGGTGCCTCATGTTATGGCCAATCCAGTTGGATCGCCGTTGGGCGATTCTTTTGAAATTAAAGACCTAATAATTTTTTGATTGTTTTATTGCAACCATACTACAAGATTAAAGATTGAATCGTGTGTAGATAAGGTGCTTTACGGGGCCATAAATGTAAATATTATTTTGGCATGTGATTTTAAAAATATTTTTCATGGCAACTAGTATGAACAACGATGCTAATTTTCGACGTTTCCCAATTTTCTCTCAGGGTTTGCGTAGTCCGAAGGTTCTAGGCACGCCCCTGGTATGTATGTATATGATGTGAATTTCTGTAACTATGTATAATAATATAGTCAATGTACTAAAAAATTGTTAAATAAATAAAATAATAAATTCTATAGTTCAGGTACGTCTCAGGTTCACAACCCCTTCTGAGTGTAGTGCCTTTTTAGTTTATACGAGGAAGGTATGTGGGGATACACGCATATGTCGTGCTTCCTTTTGCCGCACACCTGTCTCTGTTTACCGGGATATGTCGTGATGGTTTGAATGAAACCATCAAACGCAAAAAATAGGTTGAAGTCTTTTCGATATTAAAAATGTTGTTCTTTTGTTATATTTAGACCTGTACAAAGATGGCTCCCCCTGATATGATGCCTGATAAAAATCTTCATCCGCTGAATGATGAAGTTCCATCATCTCTGCATCCCGACTTTCCCAAGCATAGTGAAACTTATCAAAGAGAAATGGAAAAATCACCAAAAGTAACATACAAGTAAGTCTGAGCATTAGTCCTGTAGATTAAATTTCTGCTTCACAAATGAGGTTGAATTGTATTTGTAAGGATTAGGAGACTCAGATGGCTTGGACATGTGGAGAGGATGAGTGAGAAACTGCCCGCCAGAAGAGTCCTTCACCATAGACCAGAGGGTGTGGGACGTAGGGGGACACCCAAGTTGAGATAGATGGACTGCGCCCAGGGGGACCTGGACTCAGTCCATCCATCCTGGACTCAGTCTTTGAGCGTGGTCAATTGGAGACAAAGAGCCGCTGACAGATCGGAATAACGAAGACTTCTTTTGGAATCCAGGTCCCACCTTGGGATGTAGGGCTGATGATGATGATGATGAAGTAATGGTACATATTATTATATGAGTCTTCTTCTGTTCTGATCTGTTCTTCCCTACATCTCTTTCAAATGTTATGTGAGTGAATTTTGGAAATGGCTTAAGTACTTTTAACGATGTATAAATGAGATTGTGGCGAAAAATATGGATGAAGAGGACGCGTAAAAGAACAATGTCAGCCTTTGTGGCTCAGAGTCAAAGAACGGGAGTTCGATTCCCGATGTGACCCAGATTACTCTGTCTTTTAAATTTTTATTTTTAGACAATAATTTACGAGTAGTTACATCACGAGTCTATAAATTTACGAGTTGATAGGTACATCACGAGTGTTTATATATCTTTTGAGTTTTTGCTATTTGACAAAAAAGTACCTACCTACATCATGAGTCTTCATCTATATTTTGGGTTCATATTTTTTGACAATATAAGAGTAGGTACATCACGAGTTTATAATATTATTAGACAATTTACGAGTAGGTACATCACGAGTCCATCTATCTTTTGAGTTTATATTATTTGATAATTTACGAGTTGATAGGTACATCACGAGT
This sequence comes from Molanna angustata, assembly GCA_963576475.1. Taxonomy (NCBI): domain Eukaryota; kingdom Metazoa; phylum Arthropoda; class Insecta; order Trichoptera; family Molannidae; genus Molanna; species Molanna angustata. The sequence goes on along the minus strand of OY754971.1, from coordinate 37,395,350 downwards.
ATTTATATATCTTTTGAGTTTTTGCTATTTGACAAAAAAGTACCTACCTACATCATGAGTCTTCATCTATATTTTGGGTTCATATTTTTTGACAATATAAGAGTAGGTACATCACGAGTTTATAATATTATTAGACAATTTACGAGTAGGTACATCACGAGTCCATCTATCTTTTGAGTTTATATTATTTGATAATTTACGAGTTGATAGGTACATCACGAGTCTTTATATATCTTTTGAGTTTTTGTTATTTGACAAAATACGAGTACCTACCTACATCATGAGTCTTCATCTATATTTTGGGTTCATATTTTTTGACAATATAAGAGTACCTTTGTACATCACGAGTTTATATTATTAGACAATTTACGAGTAGGTACATCACGAGTCCATCTATCTTTTGAGTTTATATTATTTGATAATTTACGAGTTGATAGGTACATCACGAGTCTTTATATATCTTTTGAGTTTTTGTTATTTGACAAAATACGAGTACCTACCTACATCATGAGTCTTCATCTATATTTTGGGTTAATATTTTTTGACAATATAAGAGTATGTACATCACGAGTTTATATTATTAGACAATTTACGAGTAGGTACATCACGAGTCCATCTATCTTTTGAGTTTATATTATTTGATAATTTACGAGTTGATAGGTACATCACGAGTCTTTATATATCTTTTGAATTTTTGTTATTTGACAAAATACGAGTACCTACAACACGAGTCTCCTACATCTATATTTTGGGTTCATATTTTTTGACAATATAAGAGTAGGTACATCACGTGTCTTTATCTATCTTATGAGTTTATATTATTTGACAATTTACGAGTAGGTACATCACCAGTCTTTATTACAAAATTTAGAATATATTAATTGGGTGCATGTTTAATTGATAATTAAAATAGTACCTGTTTTGATTTGTTACAGATAACATGTTTAAGTATTTATTTTGATTTTTTCTTTTTCAGACAAGAACTCGTTTGGAGAAATATATTAATATTTGCATATCTTCATATAGCCTCATTGTATGCAATTTACTTGATCTTTACATCAGCCAAATTGGCTACATTCATTTTTGGTAAGTTATGTTTGTTATTTTATTTTTTAAATAACAAACAAATATTGTTGTTTTACCCTTTAAATCTAAATATTCTTTTCCTTATTTTTTTTCCTTGAAACTTAATTTGAATTCAGTTTAGTTGTTTCAATCGAGTATTAATTTTAACCTTATCATTTTTACCTCGCAATTTTTAATTGATAACACTTTTAATGTTAATTATTATACATAATTTTCAATACAAATTTATCATGGTGCTACTACATAAATAAATATTTTGATCCAATTAAAATAAATATTTTTTAATCAACTATCATAATCATGAAACTCTAAGAAATTAAAGATTTCTCCATTCTTACAAAAACATGCGTTGAGCTTGCTTTTATCTTAAAATAAATGCTACGGCGTACGGCGTACGGCGTATACGCCATACACACAAACACATCACGACGAAACTCATAGTGTGCATTCTCTACATGATACCCATTGAGAAATTGATGTAAAAAAAATACGCTTAAATTTTGCAAAATCATGACTCTCCACTATTCCATAGTAGTGGAGAGTTAAAACATATATGGGTCAAAAAACATAGATAAATTTATACATAAATTTCAAATTATTTGAACGATATTGAACGATATTATTTCTTTTCTTCATCTTTTTCTTCGATGGCGCTATAGCTCAAAACGAGCCTCAACGGTTTATTAAGTTAGATTTCACGTTTTATAATAATAAAATATTAACTGCGACAAAATGCAGTTTTCATACAAATGACAATAAAACAAGCCTTTGAATATACAATTTTTTTTACAAGCCGAGAAATAATATTTTAACAATACTATAAAAAATATATATACTGCATCGAAAGTTACGTATCGTACCTGAATATAACAATTAAGATAACTATCGTTTTTTTACATTTCTGTTGATTGTACGCTCGACTCCCAGCTTCGGGATGTTTTCGAAGTTAGCCGAAGCACGAACTTCGGCGATCTGCGCATTGTAAAACCGTCACACGCAAACTACGGCTTGTTGAGATCTACATATATACCTACATTGACAAAAGAAAAATAACTTTTTTTTATATCATTTAATGATTCGGCGGATATTTTGTGGTAGTTAATATAAACCATTTTTGAATTATTAATTAGCTATAAACCACTTGTTTTTTGAGTCACTTCGCGACATGTTTCGGAAGCGCTGTCCTTCCATCGACCGGCGTGTCGAGACTAACATAACAAAAAAAACACTTCACAATTCTCCCCTCCCCCCACTAACCCAACCAACCCTCAACCGCCACCCCCCTCGCTTCACAGACAGATACACACAAATTCAACATGTTAGTCTCGACACGCCGGTCGATGGAAGGACAGCGCTTCCGAAACATGTCGCGAAGCGACTCAAAAAACAAGTGGTTTATAGCTAATTAATAATTCAAAAATGGTAACTTTTTTTATTTATTTATTAATTAAAAATTTTGTTATTTTGCCTAATCCCTTAAGGGGATTTTTAGCTGTGATCTTAATAATAACAATAATTAACTAAATTTTCCGCCCTACAGAGTCCGGAACAACCCTTGCCCACCACTTAGATCGAGGATTTTGTGTAATATATACCTATCATTTGGTTTTCTTTTTGAATTCCTCAATGGATCCGCACTGCTTCAAACTGGCAGGCATGGGGTTCCAGACCTTGGGCAGCAACACATCTTCGGTCCTACATACGTCCATAGTCACTGTAGAATTTGTTACTGCGTTAAAGTTTGTTATGCCCGATTTCCCCAAGGCTCCTTAACTTAAAAAATCACATTTATGAACCACTTAGGCCCAGAATCATAGTCGCAAAATAGGTACTTAGATGAGTTTGAGTTACAGATTTGTAATCATAGAACTTTGTTTCTCACAGAAGTCATCAAAAATCGTTACTCATCTCCCGTGAGTTTGAGTCACCAAAATCGGTGACTTTAGACGCTGAGTATGCTTTGAACTGTCAAAATCGTTTACAAACCTAGTTCAATTTTAATTTTTATTCGAGATATTATTTTTGTGGTGAATATAAAATTATATTCATTAAACAGGGAGCATTAAAATGTCTGATATATTTGAGTTTTTGCAAGATATTGACAATATTGGGAATACAGATGTGATTAATTTTCCCGATGAATCATTTGCCGCAAGGCGAATGAGACGCCGCAAATGTTATATTCGAAATATGACATTTGCCCTATCGAATTTTATGAAAACTGTGAATTTAAAAAGCGCTACAGATTTTATAGAGAAACTGTCCTCACTGCCATATTGCCGCTTATTCACGATGGATTGCGAAAAATCAACAACAGAGGCATGCCTATAACGCCTGAAATTCAAATATTGATAGCCCTGAGATTCTATAGTACAGAAATTGCTCGGCGATCCACTCCCAAGCATCCTGTTTTTGCTAATTAAGGGCTGATATATTTTCTTATTTTCTACAATAGTAATTTTCTTCCCCAATAATTCCATTTAAAAATGTTAATCATATGCAGTATTCCTTTTAGCATTCATTATTAATTATTATTATAAAAATAAACAAAACGCGAAAGAAGCAAGCAGATGTTTTGAACTCAAATGACAGTTTTAATTCATAGATTGAAGAGAGTAGATAGGAATTTCAAAGACAAATTTAAAAAAGTAACCATAAATTTCAAAATAATTGCTGAAAACTTATGAAATTCCTACAGTTTGAGAACTATCAAACTCAACTGAGTTTGAGTCGTTATCTCAGCTCAGACACGTCAGATTTTGGACTATGTTTACCGAAAAACCTACTCAGCTAAGAAAGCCTTGAGCTATGCTCTCCTGAGGCACTATTGAGACCTGACTCATCTCATGTTTATGATTCTGGGCCTTAGCGCAAAATTGCATTTCACCAAACAATCTTAGCCTCGCTTAGCGACGTCGGCACATAAAATTTTAAGTGGCGGTCTCTAGTGGATTAACCGTCATAAGCGTCACTTAACGCGTTTGACAGATAGATATTTGGGTTACGATTTCGTCGCAGAGTTGTTTTATTATTGAATTTATCTTTTTTTTTGTAAAATTTAAGTTATATTTTGTTTATTATCATCTTGGAAGATGGCTGGATTCGTGAAATCGTTGAATAGACATGCTCCATCCGTTTGTTTTGAAGTAATTGCCGTGTTTTTGAAACTAATTCAATTAATTTAGTTTTTTCACTGGGGGTAAAATTTGTAGAACGTTTCCTTGGTTAATCCATAATTATACTCTGCTAAATATTATACTCTGATAAATATGCGCGTCCCGTGTCGAACAATCTCAACAATCAACAAGTGCGAAGCGAATAAACAGCCATGACAGCGAGTATATCCTAGGATGTACACCGATTTTTTAAACCAAACCTACAAAAGTTTGGTAAAAATAGATTGGTTAGGTTTGTCTGTAGTTATAATTGCGGCTGGCATGAGCCAGTTGCATTGTATATTAAAAAAAGTAACAAATATTAAAATAAAATAACTAAATTGGTGTGTATACTAAATAAACTGTCTGTACATGATGTGTCAAAAACAAAAACTGGTGTACAAACAAGGCTACCCTGACAGCGAGCGCCGCTAGCGCCATCTGTTGGCGCCAGCGGCAATTACCTGTACTCATGAGATCAAAATAGTACTTTTTTATAATTAATTTATATATAGAGTAAAAATCGTGAAATTCACACCTTAGAATATTTTAATGATATTTTTATAGTTTATTATGTATTTCTTATTTGCATATTTTTTAAAGTAACGTTATCTTGAGTCCATATTCATGTTCACCGAAAACATAATAAAAACTAATCCTGACCTTAGCTTAGTGTGGCTGTTATTTGTTGGTGAAATGCAAATTTATTAAGTAAGCCACTTAAGGATTTAAGTTTCGAATGGGTACTTAGCTGATGTTCGATTTTGAGGGACCTTGGAGAAAGCGGCCGTTAGTCACTGATCTAGTTTGTCTACCGTGTGCTATTAATAGTCTGTCTTTAGGTCTCAAAAAATGCTCAACCAGAATGCTATACTCCACTCTCCTCTGAATTTTTCCTTTTAAAATTCAAATCAAATGGACCGTGCTCAATTTTGTTGCGGGAAGACTACCCCGTAGCATACGATTTTCAGCATGATCAGTATCTCTCCCAAATACATGTCAAAAAAATATGCTTTGTTTGCGAAACGCAGTAATTTGTGACGCTTCTATCATGTACATATCGAATCAAAAGTCTTGTTTTTTTTTCAGCTGCATTATTTGGCTTTATAGGTGGATTTGGTATAACAGTTGGAGCCCATAGACTATGGTCTCATAGATCATTCAAAGCAAAATGGCCTCTGAGAGTCTTTCTGTGTATTCTACAAACAATCGCTTTCCAGAATCATATTTACGAATGGAGTAGAGATCATAGGTAAGCATCAATTTATTTATTTATCTACGGTTAAGATTAAAATTATGAACTTGGTCAGAAAATCAAAACTGTTTTATCGAAAGTCCTGAGGAAGCAACAGTCGCTTCGAATCCGGTCATAATATAATGACTTGTTTGTGGTTTAAAATCAAATCCGAAACATAAATAATTTTCCATATCATCACGTCATTTCCCTATTTGGGATAGGTAGAGAAAACCAGACTCTTGACATACACTTCTCGTTTCATTCACGTCCATGCATCATCTCATACACGCTCTTCCATTATTCTTACTTTAAACGTCTCCAGCTTTCACAATTACATTTATGTAATAGTAACAACTTTTCTTTGGCCATCCACTACTTTTCGTTCCTCTTTTATCAGTCTTATAATTTCCTCAAGAGCCCTAATAATTTCCTATGAGCCCTCAAGTTGCTCTTCGTGTCCGCACGTCCATTGGAACCAAAGAAATTCCCTCAAACATCGTTGTAGAGTTCTCGTCGGAAGAGGATGTATAGATGAAAAGAAAGACAGAGAGTGTGGAAATTTTCGGTTTTACTGTAGTTCGTTGATTGGAGTAATTCCTTTTCAGGGTACATCACAAATTCACTGAAACTGATGCAGATCCTCACAACGCCAAAAGAGGTTTCTTCTTCTCTCACATTGGATGGCTGTTGATAAGGAAACACCCTGATGTCAAAGAGAAGGGAAAACTTGTCGACATGAGTGATTTGGAAAAGGATTGGGTTGTTATGTTTCAAAAAAAGTAAGTATCAGCTGCATGTAACGGTGTAACGCAACTGGCTATGTCATGAGTCCTTATATTTTGTTCGTGTTTCATACATTAAAAAGTGCATAGCTATTTTTGTACATCCCATATGCCCAATGTTATATACAAGGCTATTAACGAAACAAGGGCTTTAACTTCTACTGTTAACGAATCAAGGGCTTTAAATTCTACTGTTAACGAATCAAAGGTTTTAACTTCTACTGTTAACGAAACAAGGGCTTAAATTTTTACTGTTAACGAATCAAGGGTTTTAACTTTTACTGTTAACGAAACAAGGGTTTTAACTTTTACTGTTAACGAAACAAGGGTTTTAACTTTTACTGTGAACGAATCAAGGGTTTTAACTTTTACTGTGAACGTAACCTTTCCGTGCATTTTTGACACCCTTTTAATAAACTCCACTTTTAAATACTGGAATTTTGTAATCGATTTTCAACTCACTTCCCGACCAGTTAAAAATCTAAAACATTAATAATTTGTGTATTACCGATGACAGTGCATATTTATTTATTTAATATAATCATTTTATGTTTGGGGAAAATTTTGAAACACCAATTTGCATACTATAGAAGACAACAATGAATGTTAAATATTTGCCAAATAGTTCCCTCGTCATCATATATTACATTATACATAATATAAAAATGAAATTACTAAAACATACATGAATAGTAGAGCAAGTTTAAAATTAAGATATAAGAAATTGAAATAAAATATATAAAATACAGAAAAAAACAACAAAGTCCAAAAAAGTTTTTGAACATACAAATGATTAAGATAATAATGGGATTAGTAGGAATTGGGGGCAGTGGGAGGGATAAAGGAGTTATGTATTTTATGCCTCATTTAACTGCGTCATTGCCGATTTACTCCTGCGATATTACGGATATGTGTTATTGAATATATCAGTATCATAAAGTAATGAATATTTCTCTGTGTCACATAAAAACTTAATTAATTAATAAACTAAAATATTTCCAGCTTGATTCATTTGATATTTTGATAAAATTGAAAATATTGATATATCTGACATTGTATTGTGACTGCCATACATACAAAGACCGATTCAATATCGTTATTCGATCGATTTCAGTTTTCTTTAACTTAACTTATTTGTTCTTCTTTTCAACATGGAGAAAACTTTGAAAATAGTTTGCTCAATTACTTGTTTGAAGCTACATAGTATGTATTTTTCAGATACTACTTATGGTTGATGCCCTTCTTCGCTTTCATTCTTCCAACACTGATTCCTGTTTACTTTTGGAACGAGACTCTATACAATTCTTGGCTTATAGCTGCAGTCCTCAGATATACTCTGACTGTCAACGGAACATGGTGTATCAATAGTTGGGCTCATTTCTTCGGCTCTAAACCCTACGACAAGTTCGTATACACCTATTATTATTTCCTATTTTAAATTATTATCAAATCAATCGAATATAATGGGTTCAATTCTGAAGACAAATTAAATCAACATTAAAGTCATTAATGCTCCCCAAGAAACCAGACCTCTAGGATGTCCTCCCAAAAGATGGAAGGACAGCTGACAGTCTACGTCACAGGAGAAAGCTGCATGAACAGGTCAACAGGATGTCCAAAGGATGAAGAAGAAAGAGACTAAAGTCATTAAAAATAAAAATTTGTTCACCGGAACTGTCACTTTAAACTACATCAATTTTAAAATACACTAGTGATGTTCTTTTGTTATTTAAATTTCCTTTATTTTATAATCTTCTGAATAGCAACGAAAATACCCAAAATTTCAGTGTGAACGGGCCTTTAAAGTGAAAATATTGCTCCCCTGACATAAGTGGAGCTCAAAATTTATCTATACGATTACTTTTTGATTTCAATCAATATGGAGTAAATTATAATTGTTTTGTTTTGAACATAATCTTATATTTCATCTATAGGTAAGCTTCTGAAACAAACATAGATAATTCATATTATCTTTATATCGGATAGTAGGTAGTATTTTTTGTTAGCTTTAACGTTGTTGTGTTTGTTTTTTATCCGCATAATCCCAATTATTCGTCATCTCACGTGTTACAGTATAAAGTCTATGTTAATTATATATGTAAAGAATTGTGTCATTCACATCAATAGCACGATAGTAGGTAGTCAATAATAACACAAAATATTATTCTGGTGGGCAAATCAGGGGAGCAGGTCTGGTCCAACCGGCGAAATCAAAACCCTCGTGATTACCCATATCAGGGATATAATTATCACATGGAGTTCTATAACGTCTTAAAAATATTATAGAACTCCAACTTATAATTAAATCCTTGGTATGGGTAATCGTGAAGGTTTTTATTTCGCCAGTTGACCAGACTTGCCCCCCCCCCCTGAATTTCCGCGATTGTTATCCATTCACTATCACTTTCGTTTCATTTATAAGAATCTCAATGAGATTTTTTTTTTAAATATTGACGCAATCAGAAGATTTAAAGATTGAATTCCAAATTAAATAAAAAAAAAACGACATGTAAAATATAAAATATCAAAATTTTGTTTACGATTTTAAAATCAATCGTGACTGCAAATTATGTTTTATTGAAAAAAGCTGACTACTTGGAATATATTTAAAAAGAAATAAGTTTGTGAATATATGTATTATGTTTCACAAGTTTCAGTACAATTTAAGTATGTAGGTATATTTTATTAAAGGTGGGTATTGGATATTTTTTTTCGATCGATATCCCACTTTTGAAAAGGGGTTGGGGAGTTGGCACGTGGGCCCATGATGGTTTCAATTTGTTAACGATTTCAATAACTTTGATTCATCGTTAATATATAATGTACAATCTATATATTCTAACGAATAATACATTATCGAATATTTTTATTATTGCATATGCGCAAACATTGGATTTTTTTCCCTGTCGGGAGTCAAAGATATTTTTTAACAGATTTTTAATTTTATTTATTTTATTTATTTATTTTTCACACCTTTATCACAAAGACTATTATGAAGATTACTGCTGCCCAACTAGGTAACCCTGTTATTATGTTATTATTATTATGTTATTATCTCAATAGAGACGAAGTTGGAATATTTATTGTAGGAGAACCGGGAAATCAAGGCACCTACAGGGCTTACGACCTGTCATCGGCTGGTTTACGTGATCACTTTATGCGCTTGCGCATAATTGGTGAACGTTGCGCAAGCGCATAAAGTGATCACGTAAACCAGCCGATGACAGGTCGTAAGCCCTGTAGGTGCCTTGATTTCCCGGTTCTCCTACAATAAATATTCCAACTTCGTCTCTATTGAGATAATTAAAAATCTGTTAAAAAATAATACATTATATAAAGCGCTCAGGCTCATTATAACTCATTATACCGTGGATTAAAACTGTGTCATTATAAGTACTTGTAATAATTTCAATAGTTTTTTGTGAGGTGATAGTTTTTTTGTAGATATTAAAACAAATTACATTACTTAAATATTTCTCGACAGAATGACATAATTTTGTATGTATAGGAATATTCGTGCTTCACAAGACTGGACTCTTTCCATGATCACATCTGGAGAAGGATGGCACAACTACCACCATGTTTTCCCATGGGACTACAAAGCAGCTGAATTGGGAGACTATAATTCTAACAAATCTACAGCTTTCATCGATTTCTGCGCAAAATTAGGTAAAAAACAAGCAAATAAAAAAATATACCTTGTTTTATGGTCTCTCACACACACACATACACACCCACACACTCACACTCTTTCTAGATATCTCTTCCATATACACACATGTATTACTCTTTTCTCATACGCGCACCCCACTAATTCACACTTTTTTGTTGTATTATTTTGATATTAGGTATAGTACGTAAGAGGTACATGTTATTTTTGTATTATTATTTATTTAATTTTAATAATTGTATGCATGTAGGTACTGTGTGCTGTCCTTTGTAAAATAAAATAAAATAAAATAATGTTTGGACCGCGTAACTCCAAAATACCTGCATGTTGCTACCGGTCGATCCCCGCTGAAAATACCTGCATTTCTTTACCGGTCGATATCCGCTGAGAATACCTGCATTTCGCGGTCGATATCGCTGAGAATACCTGCATTTCTTTACCGGTCGATATCCGCTGAGAATACCTGCATTTCGCTAACGGTCGACCCCCGCTGAGAATACCTGCATTTCGCTACCGGTCGATCCTCGCTGAGAATACATGCATTTCGCTGCCGGTCGATCCCCGCTAAGAATCAACGCTCTGTTTGCCGGTCGGTTAGAGATATACGCAGACATTTTAAATTGGTACGACTGTCAAAAAAAACTGAATAATGTTGCCATATCGCCAAATAATGTTCTTTCAATCTCATATTTAAAATCAAATATTAAAAAATGGAAAAAAAAACAAGCTGGATTTTGTATAATTGAATGATACACGTGCTTTATAATTATTTTGAATAAGACACCTTTTTCGATGATTTGTGAAGATTTATCAGAAAAATAACATTTAATAAATTAAAAAAGGAGAGAATATCTCTAATAGTAGGGAATATCCTGTTATTAATGTATAACAACAACCAAAACTATCATACTAACAATCCCACAGAGTGCACTTTTAAATTAAAGATCAGTACCTACTCTAATATCATGGTTATTAACGTATACAAAATGTACTTTTAATGTGCATTGATTTCGTTTAAAACTAGATTATTATTTCACATGAATTTAAACAAATTTGCTATATGCTTTTCTTGATTTTAAGATCAACGTCTCATTCCGTTTTTGTTTTTTTCTTAGGTTTAGCATATGACTTGAAGACTGTGCCAATCCATATCGTTCGTAAGAGAGTCTTGAGGACTGGAGACGGATCACATCCGTTCAGCAAAGAACATTCTCACGAGGGACAGGTTTGGGGGTGGGGGGACAAGGATATGACGAACGAAGACCAAAATTATGCTGAAATATATTTCAAATCAAATGAAATGTAAATTATTGTATTGAGCAAATTTCCATAGATGCAAAGTTCGACATTAAAGGCCGAATTCACATCAGCGTTTTTTTTTGCAGCGCGATTTACATAAATGCGACGTTTTAGGCGACTGAATCGTATACCAGACAATCTGTATTGCGCAGATACTCACGTAAAGAATATAGTATGGCAGTGAAATAAATTTAAATTTTGATTATATTTTTTATTTAATCTATCATTATTGGTAAGTCATCCATCAACAATCATCCTATTATTTTTATTCTAAAAATATATACGCGTTGGAGATTTTTGAATTGATTGTTTTAGTGCCTATGTGAAATGTTTTACCTACATAGTGATAAATTCAGTATTTTGATACTAAAAATTTAATATGTAAATAAATATTTTAAAATATTTAGTTGTGTTTTTATTATGTAACACACAATTCCTTTTGATTATAGCGATTGAGACAGCGTTTTTTTATATAGAAATCCATTAATAAATAGGTAAAAATATATCAATCGAGACGATTAATTCTACAAGTTTCTCTTGAAAGAACGATCGCTTTTCCTTTAATTTAAAAAAAAATATAATAAATAGGTACCATATGTACCTACTTATGTACAAACAAAGGAAATAACTACCCCGAGTGGGGAGTTGAGAATTCTCAATTTTAAGGTTATTTTCAAATTTTGGAAATTCGTATACCTAAGACCCCATTACATTTTGAAGGATATCTGGCCAGTACTTCTCATTTTTTTTAACTGTCAAATGTTTCAAAGTGATCCCAAGCTTAAAATAAGAAATATTCATTTTCAAATTGCTAAAAAGGTACATCATTTTCATAAAGTGACATTGAAGTATTATCAAGTTTTCATAATAACATATTTAAATAAAAAATAATTTATCATACCTACTTATTTCATGAAAATGCTAAATTTTTTTTATACAAAATTTGAATACTTTGTAGAGTTACTTGGTAGTGAGAAAATTTGCTTGGCATTAGCTACTGCCAACTCGTTTTTAAATCATTCAAGATACCAAAATGCACTGAATTTAATAAAGGTCTTTAAAAAATGATGATCAATAAAATGAAACAATGAAACGAATAATTTATCTGTATAAGCCATTAATATATTTTTTTATAACAATCAAGGTCTTTTTTAAAAATAAATATGTCCTTGTAACAAGTACATATAAACACACATCCCCTAAATTAAACATAAGTGCTTGTGCTATAGGTTGCGTAATGAAATTGGTCGTGGCAGGATTCTGCTTCGCTAACATTGTATATAAAATGTTATAAACTCGTCTATAAGTAAGGTTTTCAGATGAAAATTTGAAAAAAGAGGACAAATAGCACTAAAAAGGAGGATTTTACGTCAAAAAGGAGGACAATGGCTAAAAAGAAACAACCACCACCTATCAACCATATCAGCAGAAAAACCAATAGAAGCTTTTTCTTCTTCTGTAAATGACTCGATTTCTTCATTTTTTATAACTTCAGTGTAGTTCCTATAAATCTTAATGTCAAGTTATGTCATAAGATTCTTAATACAATAGTTGCATAATATACTTAGTCACTACTTAACTACAAACAATAAATCAAAATTTTCATAAATTCACTTTATTTTCATATGTACATTGTACATATTTCGCCGAAATATCATTTTTTGTAAGAAGTTCTTGGTTTTTTACAATAAATATAAAAATCTTCATACGACATGTTTTAAAACTATATTTGGTAAGAAACAGCGCAAAAGGGGAACATGCAGGAGGTAAGGGAGGACAATTTATAAAAAAGGAGGACATGTCCTCCTTTAAGATACCAACATTTAAGATACCAACCCTATCTGTAAGTAATCTTTCAGTCCATAGAAACGATCGCGCGACAATTGTCGCGCGACTTATAACTGATGACTGCAATGGATACGGGATTTTTAATGTAAACATGAATCGACCTTTACTATCGTCAACTAACCAACATTGTTTATAAACATGACTACTTATCAGATACTAAAATATGACAAAATAAACTGTATGATTCACAAAATGCTACATATCATATTTAATAAATCATCAAACATAATATTATCAATTTATTTTTAAAATTGATTTTATATGTATTGCCTCACTCTAAAAAAAAATACAGTTAGCAACAACTCTATTCGCCTTCCATTTTTACGAGTGAAATCTAAGTCGGTATGTTGAACTTATGATGCAACTCGCGCGATCGAGATGCATGAATTAAAACATAAATTTGATTTCATATAGGCTTTTTATTTTTACAGCTTCATATGCATGTTTTACGCTTTTCTTAGTGGAATAAATAAACTAAAAAAAAATATTGCTTTGTAATCATATTTTTTATTCTCATTTTAATAAAATATTGTACACGACACGAGAAAAATAATTATTTCTATATTTTATTTAAAATTCAAATAAATTTAAAAAGAATTAGTATAACATAAGAATAAATTTTACTTTTTAAAAAATTTAATTAAGTATCAAATTTAATTACTTTAATTATATAATTAATCACTATTTAAAAAAAAAACACTTTTTTACAATTTCTAAGTCGATTAAAGTATCAAAAAATTCATACATAAATAATTTATTTGAAAAAAAGACAGAATACAAAATTCAATAACTGAACTGATATTGGTATCATCATCAAAACATATAATTGATAACTGAATGAATTTACTAAATTGATAATGATAATTGTCGTGCAAACACATAATTTATAATAGGTATATTCGTTTAATAATATTATTATCATCCAAATACATAATTGATCATTTATAAGTTTTATCATCAAAAATACATAGGTATCATAAATGATTTTAATGTGTTATATTTTTTTACTAATAATCATGCAAACACAAACAATTGATTACTTAGGATTTACTGAGTTGATAATATCATCATCTAAACGCATAATTGATAATTACAAAATTATATTATTGGTTTTGTTACATTATACGATTTATATATTGAAATATACTTTCCTTAAAAAATGTTACAAAAATCAATAATTTATTTAAAACATGAAACTATGACAATATATAATAAAACATGAAATTAAATAATATTTAAGTAAATAAAAAAAATTTAAAATTATTTACATCATAAAAAAATTTACAAATCAAAATTAAATAATAAAAATGATGTTGATTCGTATGTACCAGGCGTTATTTTGAGGTACATAAATATTAAAAAAAAATACACGCAAACATTTACATATAAAAGTTATGAGTTATTGTCAATTATTTGAAAAAGTAAATATACATTGGACGTCACATAATGTTATTGAAATGTTTATGAAATTTTATATTTAAATACTTGCATCACTACTAGGAATGCAAAATATATGACTAAATTCACGAGATTAATTATTATTTTAATTTACACAGCATTTATTGGAGAAAATATGCAGTGCTTATTTTATTTATATTTTATACACTGGCAACATTCAAAACTATACATTTCAAAATCTTCAACGTTCTCAAGTTTGCTTTTATAACAAAAATAATTTATTTATTAACGACAATTTTTTTAACACCTCTATAGAGACGAAGTTGGAATATTATGGGAAAACCAGGTACAAAAATACCTTGAGCTCCTGATTCTCTAATAATACTCCAACTTCGTCTGTATTGAGATGTTAAAAATTTGTTAAAAAATATCATTGACAGGGAAAAATCCAATGTGACTATAAAATATTCTTTTGGATTAACTTGAGTGTTTGATTATTTTTATTAAACTTATATAGGTAAATGAATATCTTTTTGTTTTTTTTAAATGTTGCAGTAAAAGACATCCATGTTTGTCTACGTGAATTGATTTGTGGAATTTGGTCGTCTCTTTCCATTAGACATTCTCATGTGCGAAGTTCTTTTAATGGAAAAACCTGCAAAGACAGAAAGTGATTTAATAAAAATAATAATTTTCAAAGCGCCGTTCAATGATTCAGGATCACGAAAACCCTCACGATTATCCATTTTGTGGATATAATTATTATATAGAGTTCTATAATAACTTTAGATGTCATAGAACTCCATAGTGATAATTATATATATGATATGGGTAATCACGAGGGTTTTAATTTCGCCGGTTGGACCAGACCTGCTCCCCTGATTTGTCCACCAGAATAATATTCTGTGTTATAATTCACTACTTACTATCGTGCTATTGATGTGAATGACACAATTCTTTACATATATAATCAACATAGACTTTATACTGCTATGGGTTAATATACATGATATGGGTAACCACGAGGGTTTTGATTTCGCCAGTTGAACCAGATTTGCCCCCCTGTTTTCGTTCCTCTGGAATAAGTGGTTGTGCTTTGAGCACTACAGGCATATGGAGGTAATCAATAATTGCACTTCATAAGACCTTTCACAATACTAAAGCATCTATCATAGCTTCCTCTTGTTGGCTATGTCAAACATCTTTAGGTAATTGTTACTTCGTAATCCAGACGACCTGAATGTGAGATGCCTCCCAGAGAGTTCTCCATTCTGAATTATTTAACTTTTATAATGAAAATTACCAATAATACAGTAATGATTCTAGACTTTTTGTGTTAACAGAGTAGAAATCTATTTTACATACATATACATACATGCCATCACGCCATATAAAAGCAGAGAGAACCGAGCGCCATACTCCCTTTTTTTTGCACACATTCCATTTTTAAAATAATAAATAAATAAATTAGTATTTTTCCAAAATATTTTTTTTAATAACTACCGAACGTTTTCACCAAGGTGACTTGGCATTGTCATGGTCTAAAAGAATTTAAAGGTCTTAAATAATTTAAAGGTATAAAAAGTTTCTTTTAGATCATGACAATACCAAGTCACCTTGGCGAAAACGTTCGGTCTTTATTATAAAAAAATATTGTGGAAAAATACCAATTTACTTATTTATTTATTTTAATTAACAATACAGTAATATTAGTAATTCAAAAATAGAATATAAAATAATATATGATATTTATGACATTTTTTTCAACATCTCAATAGAGACGAAGTTGGAATATTATAGAAGAACCAGGAACTCAGGGCACCTACAGGGCTTATGACCTGTCATCGGCTGGTTTACGCGATCACTTTATGCGCTTGCGCAAAGTCCACCAATAATGCCTTCTTATTGAGTTCCCATATAAATGCAATTTATGAAAATTTTATATATTTCATTAATGGGATACAATTAGTTGGAAATAATACATTTGAAATAACGCCATCTTTGAAATAACGAAGAAAACTTTTTTGTAACGCCATCTATTGAGAAGTTGTTTTTTTTTGTAATCTTTTCAATGTTTGCGTACCTACAATATGCAGCCTTTAAAATATTCGATTAGTATTATGATGCTTCATTTTTTATTTTGTTTGTTTTCGGTAAATTAACAGTATAACATTTTTAAACAGATGTGTTATGTAAAAAAACTATAACGAATTCGAAATTTCCACATTATTAATAATAAAATTTAACTGGTGTGTTTACACACTTAAAATTATGAAAAAAATAAATTTTTAAGAATAATGTATGAGTGTATGAAGTTGGGGTATATGTGTGTGTGTGTGTATAGGTAAAGGTAAGTGTTAGAGAGAGAATATGTATCAGCAAGCTCGCATAAATTAATACTTACAATCAATCTTGATACTAAAATCGTCCGGTGAAATTTAATCGTTGTTCTGGATTAATCCTGAACTAATTGCAGTGGAGAATGATTGAGGACTAAAAAAAATATCGTCGCTCAGACGTTTACGATAATAAATATTCATCATACATACGTATGAGGGTTGCGTTTTTCGTGCATGTATTAGGTATTGGTATATGAAATAATTTTTTAAAAAAAATCTGTTATTCAGCATGAGCCAGTGCACAAATGCAGGTGTCATCTCGACAATATCCATATTTTGGCCTTCATATGCACGGACGCTAATTTGGAGAGTATTAAACAAGGCCAGCAGCCAACAACATGTTCTCATCATAAATCTATAGATACCTACAGTGTCAGTAGGTACATTCTTATTTTGGCCATGTATAGTTTTCCAAAAAACTCACTACCTACATCAGCGTCAAAAAGTATACGCGACTAGTACGCATAAGTACCTATATATACTTTCTGGGAATTAATTTTCTTTTGTGTTCTGAAACTATACAGTGCAAAAGACTAGACCTTAGAATACACCACAGCTCACATTACCAAGGCCGGATGAGCTGTCAAAGTCAACGTTAAAAGCAAAAATTTTCAACATAAAAAATAATAAATAAAAAAAATTACGTTCTATTTGATTAAGTTGAATGGGAGTCGCGTTTCCGAACGTAATTAAATAGAACGTAAAATTATATATAATTTTACGTACAATTATATATAAAATTATACATAATTATAAATGAATAATGAATAAATAAATAACTTTGTATTTTTCCACAATATTTTTCATAAACAAAGTTATTTATTTATTAATTTAAAATGGATTTCCACTCTGTAAACACAAAAACTCTAGAATCATAATTATATATAATTTTACGTACTATTTAATTAACTTCGCAAACGCGACTCCCGTTCACATTGAGCGATAGGTACCGGTAATGGGAGTCGCGTTTGCGAAGTTAATTAAATAGTACGTAAAATTATAGGTATATAATTTTACGTTCTATTTATTTAAGTTCGCAAACGCGACTCCCGTTCACATTGAGCGATACCGGTGAATGGGAGTCGCGTTTGCGAACTTAATTAAATAGAACATAATAATATAATGATATATAACTATTTTTTTTTCAAAATTCTATGTTATTAAAATAAAAACGAATATAATGATGACTTCATACCATTATTGGAGAAATTTCGAGGACAGTATCTGAGAGTGTGCGCATTATCGCCAGTTGCACCACAGTTGGGACAAACATAACTTCTTAGTATGGGACAGATCACAACACCAGATTCATCCTTCAATATGTGGGTGCGGTACACAATGGGCTGTTCACCATTTTGTTTACAAAAGTTGCATATCTGAAAACGGTTTTATTACAGAAAATTATGTTCGATCCTCTCTGCCTACCACACGTAATATATTAATATAATTAAGTAACTTACCTACCTACTTAGATTAATAATCAAAACATTCACAGTTAATCAAATTGTAAAATATATTCACTTTTGTCAAATAAAATATTATATAAATAAAATAATAAATTTGTCGGCCTTCGTGGCTCAGTTGGTTGGGTATCTGACTGCTGATCCAAAGGTCGATTCGATTCCCGGTGGAGACACAGTTTTTAATTGTGTTTTCAGTCTCGATCTGTGACACTATTAAGTTTCCAGAATGTGGCAACTTGTTATTGGGTGCGTGTTAAATTAATATTTGACATTTAGTTGCCCGAGAAGCAACTAAATAAATAAATGAAAAAACTACCTATTAACTTTTTGGCAGATTTTAATAATATTAACATTTCTTTTAAAGAAGAAAACTATCCAAGTTTATTATCAATTTTACTACAATTCAATTTTAATGTACGGTCCATTTAAATTTATTTCAGAAACAAAATAATATAAAACTAAAGTAACATTTTAACCGAATTTGTTCGAGTCTTGGCTATCATATTTGTACTCAATTTATTCGCTAGATGGCATTTTTTTTACATATTTGTATTATTGAAAGTATTGTCGTGATATTTTCTTGTTTGTTGTAGCAAAACATACATCTTATTTAACAATATAAACAAAGATGGATCTCGTTCCAGAAAAAGAAAAATTTTCAATGTTACTTAATGTATTTTACAGGTCATAATAAAATCTAAAATGAATAAATATCTCATTAAGCTCCTTGTTGTGGAAATATCTGCATGTAATAAATTCAATTTCGCCATATTAAAATATCTTGTCTATTGAACACTATTGAAGGTTTTTTTCTGATTTATACAACGTAGAATATCTATATCAAGTTGATTGAACTACAATTTTTAGGTCAACAATATTAACAAACGATAATTTCAAGGTTATGTACCAAAAAAACATTATAGGTTTATGATATATGTAATTATAATAGAGTAGGTATCTAGATTAAATTTACAAGGTAATATAAATATATTATAAAATATAGCATACCTCATCGAAGGAGTTGCGCTTTCGTACTCCTAAAAAAACGAAAAAAAACAGTTTAAATGTATGAACAAATTTAATTTAGTACGAAGTAAAATAAACTATAGGTTTAATATTGTTAAATGAGGTGAACTTTCAATATTTAATTAAACTCAAACCTCATATAATAATTTCAAATGTAAAAAAACGGTAATAATGAATGCCTTCATGTAAAATCGTGAATGATTTTTTAAACGGTAATATTCGGGAATCAGTTGGGTTGTAAGGTAGTATAGAGACCTCCTCAGAGCCTAATCCTTTGATATGATAAGTATCTGGATGGGTGAACTATTCCCAATGATGATGATGCATTTGTTCATTTTTTTTTGCTCTTTTCCAACTGTCGAATTGTTCAAGAGAACTTTGTTCTCTTAACATAGCGGCGCAAGAATAATAAGAAATAAATAAAATGGTTTTGTGATATATTGATCAGAGAATTTCATATTATATCAAGTGCACCGGGTGCTAATCAATACGATGTATGGATCCTTTCTATATCTTAATGATATTAGACATCAACATATTATGCTTTTGGCATTTATTGATAACGGAATGGATATCATGAGTCTTCAATCATTTTACGTGGTCCAGAGGTCTATTACTCAATTTTTAATGATGATTCAATTATGTTATAATTAATATCGATTTATAGAACGTGTAGGTGAACAATCAGTAGTGATGAGCTGAAAAGTCTTGCAAGTTTCCAGTCTTACTTGGTCTTGAAAGACATGTAAGACAAAGACCGCATGCGACGCTGAAAAGAGTCTTGCAAGACTTTTGGTATCGCAAAATTTTAATGCGGACAACAAGGTTTCAATTTGGACATTATACGCTGTCATGGCGTTTCTAATGTAATGGAGAAGTATTCTGCATTGAACACATGCTTAGGTATATATGAAGTATGTATGAAAACACATAGGAGTTTGGTGTAGGTTTTTATACTGCATCTCAGTAGAGATGAAAGGGAGGTAGGTATGGATGGAGCTCCAAGACATTCCTACAGGGCTTACGACCTGTCATAGGCTGGTTTTAGTGATCAATATATATTAAACTTTGACAGAAACATACCACTTGGAAATAACACTTATTTATTTATTTATTTAATCTTCTTGTAATTAGTACACTGGCGGGCTTATTGTCTAATGGCAATTTCTTCCAACCAACCAGAGTAAATGTTAAATATACAAAACAATGTGTACCATGGCAATAAGTTAATCACATTACAAAATAAATAAAGAGAAGAAAAGTAATAAAAAAAAACACAAAAACAAAGAAGATAGCATATAAGAACAAATCATAGCAATGATAGGAAGACTAAGGGATAATGAAAGGAAGAGGAGAGGAATATGTAATCAGGTGTTGTCAGATAAATATTTTTGCTTTAGCCTTTTCTTTGACGACGTAATATCAGGACTTAGGCTATTCCATAGTCTACCTGAATGTACTTCAAATGAAGAGCTAAAAAATTCAGAACTATGAATAGGGATAATGACAAGTAATTATGTATATTACGTAGTTGTCGTATCTTGGGCCAATTAAGAAGATTACGGTAGTGAGAAATATGATCGAATTTTTTTAGTCCAAAGATAAAACGGATGCAAACATTTTGAAGGCGTTCAAGTTTGTTGAGGTGTTCTATGTGGTTGCCATCTATTGAGGAAACCACATAGAAGTGTTATTTCCATATGTGGTATGTTTCTGTCAAAGTTTAATATATTATGTATAATATATACTAGTTACATGTTACACATGAGATCCAACTTTCGATAGCGATAGTATATATAAATGCAAAACCACGGATTTTCTCATCACTAATAATCACCTTGATTGAAAGATGATTATTTCAATTCTCGAGGCTAAAAATCTCAATTTAATATAATACAAGTTGCTAATTCTGTTTGCCAGTTTGTTCAAACATGTTTTATTGTAAAGGAACACCCCAAAGAAAATAACCATTGACCAAGAAGTTTAAATTAATTTATAAATTTAACTGTTAAAGTATACTAGATGAAAACTCAGGTAGGTTTTAACTTAATTATTTTTGTGTCTTTGTTTAAGAGCTATAGTAGGCTATATATGTAGTACATATATTATATTTAAATTTTTTTCTCCAATATCCCCAAAAGATAAATTTTTGAAATAAAGAACAGTTTGTTTTAACATCATCATTCAATGGCATGAGTTTTTTGAAATTTGAATTTGTTTAAAACTTTTATTTTAAAATTAGTTTTTGTTAAGCCCTTTTTTATTTATCTACTGTATATAACTAAAACACTACAAGGTCAGTAGTGTAGATTTTAACTTCAATCGAAAGAGAATATGAAAGTCTATACCTGCTTAGTTTCTTACTATTTTAATATTTTAATTACTATTATTGGTTATAAAAAAAATTCTCTAAATTTTTCCCTTTCTTCACGAAAATATATTAGGTACCTATATGTCACAGATTGGGTGATATGCAATATTTTTTCGTGTTTCATACATTAAAAGGTAATTTAGTGTGTATATTTGTGTACATCCGTTGCTTAGGGTATGCAAGAACAATAAGAAATTATAATTAAATAATATATATTGAAATGAGGGTTGGATGGGGGACGGGGGCATAATATTCTCGAGTACCTCTTGTGAATATGGGGATGCTTTCTTGAAATATTCAACGCCGTTAACAATACAACATGTGTATATTTACAATGTCTATCCTATAATGAGAAATTTTAAGTAAAATTGCATTACTAGCAAGATGAGCATGTATGAGACAGAGGCCATGTATGAGACAGAGGCGATGTATATGTCAAGATAGAAGAATGCGACGTTCGGTTCTCACTGCCTACCCCTTGAGGAAGATAGAAGTGGAGACACATACAATATCAATATGAAGTTGATCACTCAATTTCACGGACCCATACAGAAGCTATTTTACTTCTGTTATATACCTACATTTTTCATACAAATATGAAATTTATTTCACATTTATATGGCAAACCATACATTTTTTCTTTAAATTTTGACAATCCTTGAATGCATTTTTGATGGGTTTATTTTTGTTGTATCAAAATTTCAAACAGTATAAAAACACCTCGATTTTCCAGACCGTGAGAGCATTTTGAAAATTTGGACAGATGAAATCATAGAGAAGAAATTAACGGATATATATGGAAAACTAATCAGCTCTAGGTCTATGCACTCTACACATATGATGTTATTATGAAGTCGATCGGACTTATAGTTTGGGCTGTAGAGAGGACACAAAAAGAATAATCCGTACGCCGTACGCCATACGCCGTACGCCATACATACAAACACATCACGACGAATCTCACAGTGTGCACTCTCTACATGATACCCGTTGAGAAATTGATGTAAAAAAATACGCTCAAAGTTGTGAAATCATGACTCTCCACTATTCCATAGTGTGGAGAGTAAAAAGAATCGTTAACCTTTACATTTAAGTTATTTAGTTATTTTTCTTCTTCTTCTTCTTTTGAATAGACCTTCAGGTCTGTTTTTTAAGAGGCCTGCTCTTCCTGCGAGGTGGACCCCCAGCTATCCCTCCATCTTTTTGGCGGTTTTCCGCGAGGGCGGGTTCCGTGAGGCTGATTGTGAAGCACGATATGAGGAAGTCTGGTTTTGTCCATCCTTTGGACATGACCATAGCAGTCCCTCCTCCGCTGCCTACTCCATCTGATGATATCGTCAACCTCACATAGTTCCCTTATTCTGGAGTTCCTCACTCGGTCTCTCAGGGTTTTGCCTGTAATAGCTCTCAATGTCTTCATTTCTGAAGTCCTCAACATTTGTTTGCTTCTGACTGTGTCTGCTCGTGCCTCTATACCATATGTCATCACTGGTCTTACGCATGCTTTGTAGATTCTCACTTTACTTTTAATGGCCATATCCTCATTTTTCCAAATAATGGATTTTAGGGCGCCCGAGACTGCAGCTGCCTTATTGACTTGGCTCTGAATTTCTTCGCAGAGGTCAGCATCTTCTGTTATGTCAATTCCTAGGTATCTAAAGGTATTAACCTGTTCAATTGAGTTGTTGTCTATAGTCAGATTGCATGCTATGTGTGTTTTTGAGAATGTCATACATTTAGTCTTATCAATTGAGATTGCCATGTTGTATTGTTTGCAGGCGCTATGTAACCTGTTCAGCATTGTCTGTAGGTCGTTGTTAGTTTCGGCTACTATAATAGCGTCGTCGGCATAGCAAATTACATTAACAATTTCCTTCCCCATTCTGTACCCAAGCTGGGGCGATTTAATTTCCTTGATTAATTATATAAAATAATAATATATAAATAAATAAATAAATATATAAATAAATAAATAAATTAATTCATCCATTACTAGATTAAACAGGAATGGGCTTAGACTATCTCCTTGTCGGACACCTGTCATTATAGGGATTGAATTGCTTAATTCGTTGTCGTTTCTTATCTTTGTACTGCTTCCCAAATTTATATCTCTTATGATGTTTATTAATTCTGGAGGTACATCCTTAGCCACCAACATATTAATAATATCCTTGAGTTGTACTCTATCGAAGGCCTTCATTAAATCCACAAAGCAGACAAAGGCAGGAGTTTGGTATTCAATTGCCTTCTCTTTTATCTGTCTTACGATAAATATGGCATCTGTAGTGGATCGGCTCCTTCTTAAACCTTGTTGTTCTTCTCTTAGGGTAATATGTGTTTCTAATCTTGTCTTAATGATTTGTGTGAACAGTTTTAGTGTTGAGCACAATAGCGATATACCTCTATAGTTCTCTGGTTTTGTCTTTTGGCATTTTTTAAATATTGGTACTGTAATGCTAGTCCTCCACTCCTCTGGGATTTTTGTCGAGTGTATGATTCTATTGAATAATTGATGCAGTTGTTGTGTTAGGTTGTCACCAGCATATTTAATTAGTTCGTTGCTTACATATGTCGTCTATACCCGGCGTTTTCCTATTTTTTAATTTGGCAACCGCAATACGTATTTCATGTATACTGATTTCATTTTGATACGGACCTTCAACATATGGAACAGTTTCTTGTTTATCATCTTTATATAATTGTTCAAAATACTTTTGCCATTGCTCCGTTGGTATCTTTTTTGTTTGTATGAATTCATCAATTGGCTTTCTTTCTTTCCTCAGCATTTTCCATACCTTCTTCTGTAATCCATAAAGATCAAACTCCATATCCTTCGTAAACTTTGTCCAGTAATCTCTTTTTATTTTTCTGATTTCACTGTTAACCCTGTTTCTAGTTTCCATATATATAGTTCGTTCTTCATTGGTTGGATTACTTTTATATTGTAGGTAAATTTTCCGCTTTGTATCAGCCAGTATTTTAACGTCATTTGTAAACCATGGTTTTGTATTAGTTGTCTTGTTTAAGTTTACGCTTCTGTGTCCTAGTGCCTCTGCCGCTGCATTTCCAATTTGTTGTTTAATCTTTAGCCACATTTCATCCACTTCGTCGTTTTCTTTGATTGGATTGTTATCTGTTTGTTCTGATATTCTGTTTTTGTATAGTATTTTAGTACTTTCATTTTGCAGTGATTCTATATTTGTTTTCTTGACTATCTTAGGTTTAATGTTTTTTTGACAGGGTTTTTAGTTATTTTTAATTGTGTATAATGTTTTACATACACAATGTTGTCATACTTTGTAATCTGGTTGGTTGGAAGAAATTGCCTAATGGCAATAAGCCCGCCAGTGTACAATTATATTTGTTTATATTATGTAAGTACAAGAAGATGTATAAATAAATAAATATAATGTAAAGTAATAGTTTATAATGGACGCAAGTTATATTTAATACCTACATAATTTTTAGTTTTATACTTTCAAAAACAATATATTTTACATCAATTATACAGTATTCTTTAAATATATGTTTAAAAATGTATTTTTATACAAAACACAGAGTAAAAAATACTTAATTATAAGGTACCCTTATTAAATTTTGAATTGAATCGTTATCATATATTTTAATTTTGTTTAACAAATCAACTTTATATAAAAGTAATATACCTTAGTTTATCTATTAAGTAAACAATGCCATAAATAACTACTTAAATGAATTCTTATCCAAGACGCGTGTATGAAAGAACATTTTGTATGGTGAAGTGGACTTTTTGCATGCCAAAAACATCAACTTAGAGGCTTCGTAGCATATATGTTCAGTACATGGATGAATTCAGGGGGGCAAGTCTGGTTCGACCGGCGAAATCAAAACCCCAGTGATTACCCATATCATGGATATAATTATCGTATGGAGTTCTATGACATCTAAAGATATTATAGAACTCCATATAATAATTATATCCATGATATGGGTAAACAAGGAGGGTTTTCATTTCGACGGTCAACCAGACTTGCCCCCCAGAATTGGAAGTAGAACATTATTTGTCTGTCTGTGTGTGTGTGTGTGTCCCCTATTAACTTTTGATCCGCTCAATTTTCAGATCCCAAAATTTCAGAATATATAAATAGTTATAGGCCTACAAAATTTTTATACCCAGAATTTCGAATTTTAATTTCATTCAGGGGTTATCAACTTTTGAATTTTTACTTTATTTATACATTTATCTCAGAAACCATAAAAGCCAGAACTCTGAAAATTGCTATGAATATAGACAAATACAAAATCTCAAATTTATTTTTCAAAAAAATTCCAGGACTGACCTCCATACTATCATATCTTGACATACATCCCTACACGTGTTGTATAGAAAACAAAATATCCTAAAATATTCAATAATTTGGATTTATGCGTTTATAGTTTGGTACTTACTTATTCTTCAACTATACATACTATCGCTATCGACAGTTGGATCTAATGTTTTTCATGCAACTAATACATAATAATTTACAATTAACGCATTGATCTGCTAATTCTTTTGAGGAAGTGTACCTAAAATGGTAATAATAATAATTGAGTGTTATTAATATTATTAGTAAATCGGCCAGCGCCGTAAAAAAAAATAATTAAGGAAATATTAAAACTAACAGACGAAAAATATATTATGTATAATAATTTCTTTTTTAAAAAAACGTGGTAGGAATCGCGACCACTGGATTACTAACCCAGTGCGCTAACCGCTCTGCCGCCGCCCATCTTCAAATTAAAATATGAGTTTTTTTTAATTGTTTATATTCAAAGATTTGTCAAACATTGTAAAATTGATTTGGATAAGTTGAAAATTATTGCGACTCACGTTAGCAAGTTGCATGATAAATTAACTAAAAATACGTTCTTTACTATTTTATAGGTGCTAAAAGAAGAATCAAATGTATAATATTAAACTGAAAAATGAAAATATTAAGAGATAATGAAACAAAATACTAGTCTTTTATAAACCAGAATACAGTAAAGAAGATCATGAATATTTTTTAACGAGACTCGGGTAACTAGGTTAGTTTTTAACGAGACTCGGGTAACTAGGTTAGTTTTTAACGAGACTCGGGTAACTAGGTTAGTTTTTAACGAGACTCGGGTGACTAGGTTAGTTTTTAACGAGACTCGGGTAACTAGGTTAGTTTTTAACGAGACTCGGGTAACTAGATTAGTTTTTAACGAGACTCGGGTAACTAGGTTAGTTTTTAACGAGACTCGGGTAACTAGGTTAGTTTTTAACGAGACTCGGGTAACTAGGTTAGTTTTTAACGAGACTCGGGTAACTAGGTTAGTTTTTAACGAGACTCGGGTAACTAGGTTAGTTTTTAACGAGACTCGGGTAACTAGGTTAGTTTTTAACGAGACTCGGGTAACTAGGTTAGTTTTTAACGAGACTCGGGTAACTAGGTTAGTTTTTAACGAGACTCGGGTAACTAGGTTAGTTTTTAACGAGACTCGGGTAACTAGGTTAGTTTTTTCACATTATCAAATATATATATATTATTAAATATAATATGTATTTTTTATTGTACTTACTATCGAATGCATAATTGGGCATCCAAATATTACTTTTGAATGAATCTGTATGAGGTACCTCGGGAAAGCTGTCATATACCGGTTGAGAGCTGCTACGGAAAAGAGTTTTGTAGACTGGCGCGTTTGGGAGCCACTGGAGTTGTTGCCAAGTCGGTCTGTCACCACCTTATTAATCATACAAGAATTAAATTATAGTTTAAACGATTGGGTTGTGGCCAACGATAAACTCCTCACTACCAAGTCACTTCACAAAATATTTAATTTTTGTATGAAAAATTTTCAACATTTATATGAAATGAGTATGTATGTTCATTATTTTTTTAATTTAAATATTTTATTATGAAAACTTGATAATTCTTCAATTGTTAGTGGTGTGCCTTTTTAGCAATTTTAAAATAAAAATATCAAATTTTAAGTTTCGTGGGCTTGGGATCACTTTGAAATATTTGACAGTTAAAAAAATTGAGAAACACTATTCAGATATCCTTCAAAATCTAATGGGATCTAAGTGAGTATTTGAAGTACAAATTTGCAAAATTAGAAAAGAATACTTTAGTCTATAATTGATAAAGTAAATTAAATACGCCGTACATAGCACGAACACACAGATACATTGTGATGAAACTTTCAGAATACAATCTCAGCATGAAACTAGTTGATAATATTCAATAAAATAAGTAGCCTTAAAAATTGCGAAATCATAACTCCCCCTTGGGATAGCGAGAGGTAAAAAAGGTAGTGGCCAACACTTCATTCTTTACTGCGTAACTTAGTATTGGTGATGACCAAATGGAATCCAAGGGTTTTGTACCCTTGGTATTTCGTTCAAAAGTACGGTCTTTATCTTGCATAAATTGGGTCTTGCCCTTGCTAGTTGCAAAATTTACTAAAAAGTCAAAAATTACAATGAAACATGAAAAAAACGTTAATTTATATTACATTTCACATCATTAAAAAATTTGGTGTGAGACACCGGCTTTGAATAGTGTTTTTTTTTACTGTTTATATAATTACTGTTTTGGGGTGTCCCATAAGAGGCGGGTAATCGAAAATACAACAGGCAACAATAACATCTTACAAAATATACGAGATGCATAATATGTCGTGCTTCCTTTAATAAGGTTATGCACACCCCAATACCTGTCGCTGATGACTCCACATTGTGGTTAGTTGGAAATATTGGTTAGTTGGAAGAAATCGACTTATGGCAATAAACTCGCCACTTGCGCGGGTCGCAAGGAAATGTTTATTATTTTTATATAAAAAAAATATATCTAATTTATGTTGTATAGTGATGAGCAAAAATCTTGCAGCCCTGGTCTTGGTACTGTGAGACCAAGATCTTGCAAGACATAAAGCAATTTTTTTATCCTATTTATTTTTAAATAAAAATTAATCAATTTACTACGTGCATACTAT
The DNA here is from genome assembly GCA_963576475.1 of Molanna angustata. Classification (NCBI taxonomy): domain Eukaryota; kingdom Metazoa; phylum Arthropoda; class Insecta; order Trichoptera; family Molannidae; genus Molanna; species Molanna angustata. The sequence continues at coordinate 37,366,629 of OY754971.1, read as the reverse complement.
CGACATAATACTTTAACGGTTTTTTTAAACATATTTCGTTGAAATTACTGAATTTACAGAAATATTTTAAATATTTTCGTAAAAGTTGCGAGACCTGCAAGACCGAGACTGGTTATGTAACACCAAGAGCAATACTATCGAGTATGCAAGACCGAGACCAGATCTGTTAATGCAAGACAAAGACCAAGACCGGGGATACAAGACTGCACCGGTCTTGGTCTTGATGATGCATAAATTTGCTCCTCACTAACTTTGTACAACATACCTTTATCTGTTATAGCTTTGTTCTCCAACCCAGAATTCTGGATTTCTTCATCACCTGAAAGATAAAAGAACATTTAATCAAAACATTTAGTTACTTAGTTTTAGGGAAACAAAAAGAAGACATAATATTTTATATGACAAGAAGAATGCACATTCAAAATGTATTTTTTTAAAGATTTGATGGGTGAAAAGAATGCTGATTAATAGTATGCATCTTGGCAAGCGCCCTTGTGGTGAGGTTATCACAAAAACGGCGCTACAAAAATCATCCTAATTTATTAATATTATTATTTATTATTTGTGTTGGGTGAAAATTTTTCATTATTGGTTGATCTTTATGGTGGGTGAAAAATCTAATGAATCTCAAATAGCTATGAATTAAAACCTTAACAAAAGGATAACAATCTTAATATATCATTAAAATAACTTAATTAACTAATTAACTTAAGGGGGGGACTGCTTCCAACGTACCTATTTTTCAATTTGATATACCATCATTATTTCTTATCAAATCGTTTTGAAAAAAATAATTTAGGTATTCATAAAGAAAAATGTATCTTTACTTTTTGATAATGTTCTGTATAAATTCTTGTAGAAAAATAATGGCATACCCCGATTTTCAACGTTTATCTTATATTTTTAATAAAATATAAAGCGTAGTTCAACATATTTTTTTTTTAAATTAAAGAAGACAAAAATATCTAGAAAAATACGATGTGACGTTGCATTAATGCTTCAGGTTTAGAAAATAAACCTAAAAAACATTTATTTTCCATTCAGCGCCATTGCGAAATATAAGTTTTTTTGGTTTATCAACTAAACCTGATGCATTAATGCAACGTTACATCGTATTTTTCCAGATATTTTGATCTTTAATTTATAAAAAAATATAATGCTCTATACCTTATAGTTTTTAAGAAATTTAAGATAAATGTCAAAAATTGGGTTATGCTTATTATTTTCCTACTTACAGAACATAATTAAAAAATTAAGGTATATTTTTATTTATTAATATCCAAACTAACTAAGTTATTTTTTTTTCAAAATGATTCGTTTTGTAGTAATGACGCAAATTCAGATTGAAAAAATAGGTACGTTGGCAGCAGTCCCCCCCTTAATTAACTTTGTAGGTACCTGTAGTAGTGGCAGGCATAGAATACACTAGTTACAGGTCGATGCGGATATTATGAATATTGTGTTTTAATGAATTATTGTGTTGTTTTTCTTTTTAATTGTTGTTTAATACGAGTTTTATGTTTTATTTTTAACTTTTATTTTATAATGGCCCAGAGGCCGTATATATACTTAAATAAATAAATAAATAATAAATAAATAAATGAAATCTAGGTATGTCACGATGTTCGTACACGCTAATCTATGAAACCGCCCAACCGATTACAATTAAATTTTGTATACATGTATGGTTGGTTCCAGCTTGAAAGATATGATAGTATTGGGCATAATACATAGATGCCGCTTTTATCGAGATCTATAAAAATATTTTAATTTTTAAAAAAAAAAATATTTATAGAGTATCCATTCAAAAATACAAAAAAAAATACTAATTTTGACTTCCCTACATCTCCCCAAGGATTTTCTATACTAAAAAGGGTCTTCATTCATTTTTAATTTGTATAAAATTTCAATAGATGGCAGGATATGTAAAAGTCTATTGACATCTGTATTACGCATCTAGAGAATATATCACACTCAAATGTACGAAAAAAAATTTGGTAAAATACCTATACTCCCAACACCACCCGCTCTGCATATAGGAATTGTAATCGACCAATTCAAAGAACGCAAAGTGAGCGACAAAAAAATGCATAGAAAGAAGAATACCTCATGTGGCACGAGAAGCTGGCTAGGCTAAAATAAATACCAATGCGCATGCGCGCCAAACTATTTCCGCTGCATTGTCAATTGTCAACCTATGTCTGTGAGTAGCGTCTATTACCGGCTCTTCTTTTCTGCATTCTTAGGTTAGGTTTAAGTTTGTCTCTTATTATAATAATAGCGACTCGCGTGAGCGAGTTGCTTTATAAATTGAACTATAAATTAAATTTTTATATTATTTTTATTTTTCGCATTTAATTCAAATGCGGATTGTAGACTCTAGTATGTCTGTGACCTGTGTCGGTGTTAGTGGAAATCATTTTGCGCGCATGCGCATTGGTATTTATTTTAGCCTAGCCTGCTTCTCGTCATGGGGCTCTCTAGAATATCGGCGATCTCGGCACCAATTTCAAAAAGAACAATCAACGGATGCGAATAGAAACTTAAAGATAAACTACATAAAATGAGGTCTATACCAAATGCGGTCTACATAGAAGGTGGTCTGTAGCAGAACAACGTCTGCCCGGGACCACTAATTGCGGATAAAAATATTAAATAACATGATAAAAATTAAATAAACTCACCAATAGGAATTTCAATGCCATTATTTTTGAATTCCCTCCAAATTTCATCCAAACTTCCAATATTTGAGAAATAGTCTCCTAGGATATAAAAAAATATAGTTATTTGGTGCAATATAGGTTCTTTTACAACAAAATAAATTTCGAAATAATTGGGACATGCATGTATGTATGTTGATATTTTTTATTTAAGCCTCTACTGGCTGTAAATAGCTGATATTCCATATTTATGCAATTAATATTTTTTATGTTCATCTGAACAAAAAATCATCTACAAATATTTATATTTGTACCGTAATCAACATCAGCTGTCAATTTGTTTTAAAGATACTAAGCATTGTAGGTTCAATGCATTTAAAAATAATAAAAATGATATATTATAGGTACTTATTATTTTTATGCTGACCAATCATATATACAAACAGACATTTTTTTACATTTTAACTTGTAATATATGCTAATGTAAAACTATTTTAATGCAATGTAACTATTTTACATATATGCTAATGTAAAATAGTTTTTATTAATTTTATGTACATCTTGTATAAAATTGCACTTTTAAATTTAATTTCAAAATTTTTTAATGTTATAGTTTTTATGAATTCATATATATAATATTTTTTCATATTGAGTTGTTTTTTTCCTTTTCTTATCACTTCAAATAATTTATTTGTTGTTTATTACTTTTTTTGCTTATTTTATGTAGGTTTTATTTTTACCAAGTGATTTGAATGTTTTATTTTTATTGTTCAATGTGTGTATTTTTATTTTAGTAAATACGAAAAGGCCAATTTGTGCAGATAATTCAGCAAATAAATATATAATGAAACGACCCTGTATAGCAGGTGTGGACTCAGTATCACACGTCTTTAAATTAAGTAATTATTGATAAAAAGTAATATAAATATAAGTCACTACACAAAACTGAAAATAAAAATTAACTGTCAACATCACGAGTCTGAAAACGAAAAAAATTCGAATTGTTGTACATAGCGCGTGTTCAATTAAATATATGTAAATTCATTTACCTAACACAAACATTTAAATATTCAAAATTGTTTAAAGAGAAGTCTTTATTTTTATATACAATACAATAATCATTACCTCTGTAATCAGTCATATTTAAAAAAATAACAAAAAAGACAATCACAACCTTCCTGATGAGGATTTGGTCAAAAACTGAAATGTTGAAAAAAATGTTTTGAATTTTGTAATTCACATCTACCTACATACTTACAAAATTTTCAAATACTACAAAAATGATGTCTTACTTTACATGAATGGTGGCATAGCGGTTAGCGCAATGAATTAGTAATACAGTGGTCGCGAGTTCGAATCCTTCCTCGGCCGATTTCGTTCAACCATAGCGTTATTTATTAAAAATTAATTTGAATTCTAAATTTATCACGCAAATCTTGATTCTATGTACTGGAAACACTAGGTAATTGAACGATATTGTGGTTTGACAATAAACTTGCTACTTGCACAGAATGTAAGAAAGTATTGAATGAATATTAAAAAACTTATAATATAAAATAAATAAAAAAATAAATGACATATTAAATAAATTCATATTCTTGAATATGAATTCATCACAATACGTTCATACTATGTACTAGACCCCTGAATTATGAATTAGGAATAATTCACCTATATAATAATATAAATAAACACTTCCTTGCACCCTGCGCAAGAGGCGAGTTTATTGCCGTATGGCAATTTCTTCCAACTAACCAGTGTTTCCAGCCCATAGAAGCAATATTTGCGAGTGAAATGAATTTAAATAAATTTCTACTCTGCTGGGAATCGAACCCAGGATATCCACACAGAAGCCAAACACTCTTACCAACTGTTCCACGGCGGTACTTATCTACATAGAAGCTCTGGGGGATCCACGTACCCTAAAATGTAGAAAAAATCTTGTCAACTTTCAAATAGATTAGAATATTTTTTATTTATAATATACACTTAACGTAGTTTACACCACTTAACTATGAGAACTAACTTCTACCGGTTTCAAAAACTTTAAATGTTTTCTTCGTCAGGAAGACTTATACGTCAGGAATTTATAATGTCGCCACAAAGTTATTTTCCTAACATTAACGATAGAATATTTTTTCTCTAGAACCTTATATATATTTTTCAAGTTTTAATGCCAGTGGCTGACAAAGTACTTGAATGTTTTTTTTTTATAAATATACGAATATATCCTCGTGAAAAGTGCATTTGCATCCTCATACGTTGCCCAAATTAAGCAAAAATGCTTATGCTATAGGCGAACGAACGGTCACGGATAGGGTTCGAGCTCGTCACCAAACCATCTATATTTAAAACCCATATCACCGACCCATTCGTTTACAAAAGTCATCTAATTTTGTATTTTTGTCTAATATTTCTATAACCGCCATAATATATTGACAAATATTGTAAATAAGCCCTGTCAGGGCCGGATAAATCATAGAACAATCAGGAACAAGAAGTCAGGGCGGTTGTCTTAAAAAGGGCACTTAGAATTCGAAAATATTAGTCATACCTATAAATCAAAAATTCGCAGGTATAGCGCTCGATTCTTAGGCTTAGAGACTCGGCATGATGGTGTGTATGTAGAAAATCCCGCTTAGTCATTTTAGACCCGATGTAATTTTACATAATTTTAAATTGTTCTACATTTAAAATTCCAAAAAAAATGGGGGGGGGGATTCAAATATATTGCTACGGGCGCAAAAACACGTCTATTCGGCCCTGAGCCCTGTATATGCCTCGAATTCCTTGTTCTTCTACAATATCCCAACTTCGTCTCTATTGAGAAAAAGTCTGTCAATAAAAATAACCTTTGACTCCCGAAAGGGAAAAAATCCAATGTTTGCGTATATGCAATAAAAATATTATTCGAAATATAGTGAATATTCAAACTGTCAAGGCATATCCCACGATGTGGGGCAACCAGCGACAGGTATGCATTACCTAACAAAAGGAAGCACGAAACAAGCGTATATGCCCACAAAGCAGTCCAGTAATTTTTAATTAGTAAATATTGATTCTTTTAAATACTATTGGTAGGTATTCATTTCATGCTGATGGTACCTATTTATCATTCAATTTACAAACGCTTTCTTAAAGATCTCACACAACGACATTCGACATGGCAAAATGAGGTTTACAGTTTCTTTTGTCTTTTATCTAAGACAGTTTACCTCAGCATTGCTTGCTATTCAGCTGGATATTGGTCTCACGCTTGTGAGTTTCAAACACTTACGAAAAATTTTTCTCTCGGACCAAAGATTCGCTCTTAAACGAATGCCGCCGAAGCACTGCTAATTTTGACAGGCATGATGACACCCCTAGATCTGGAAATGCAGCATAGAGGTGCTATATATTATTTAATCTTATGCGGAGCCGTTCTTCTGTGATTGGAGATGTTCTTCTTTTCCCTCCAAAGGGCCCAGTTTCACGCACTGTTCTTGAAAGAACAGACCCATTGGAGAGCCTGCTCAGCGAAAAAAATAACCTTTGTATTTTTTCCTGACGTGAGGAGTCGACTTTATCTTCCTGGGTTGTCCCTAATTCTTTATTTTTCACAGGACACGGAAAATAAAAGTTGTCTTTACCGATTTAACATTGCCTCCTCAGCCTCACGTCAGTTCTGTCAATACCCAGACCAAACTTCGGAACATATCCTGTGGGATTGTTGCCACCCAATGGTGTCCTCTTATAGATCGGTGATCCTCGTTGCTGTCTGAGGGCCCCTCCAATGTCCCATTGGTCATGCGGATTTTGTGATCTCGGAGAACAATTTTATAGCATTTAATAAGTTATATCCATTAGTTATAGTATTTTACTATTGGTAGATACCCAATCAGTTAAATTCTCACAGCGATCTTGGCCACACTTCTGATACTTCACATTTAAAAAGATCTGAAGTCAATGACAGTCTACGAGTGTGAATTTTCTATTCACATTCGTCAATTGTTTTTATACATATGTAGGTACAATATGGTGCCGGGGTCGCCAATCTAGAGGGCTCCATGAGCTACTTTTAGTGCTACTCATTGTTTTTGTCGCTCACTTAGCGTTCTGTGAAGGTTTCGTTTACATTCCCCATGTACAGAGCGGTGGTGGTGCGAGTAACGAATTTTATAATCCTAATATGTACCTATCTACAAACACATGACCTACATTTATCTTTCATGCAAAATGTATGGTTGTTTGTAGTTCTTCTTCTTCTATTGTCCAGTAGTCCTAACGTTGACACTCACTTAAGAGTGATGAGCAAAGTCTTGCAGTCTTGGTCTTGCGAGACTTGCAATACCATGAACGTATGACTCGCTGCAAGACCAAGTCCAAGACCAGGGTTTGCAAGACCAATAGTCTTGCAAGATCTTGCGGTCTTGCAAAATTTTATAAACATAGGTATTCATTTTTAATTAAAAAGTAAACAATTAACTATAGTTATCATAAAACAACTTGAACCCGTCACGTAGGTGCGCAGATCGTAAATTTGTCTTTTTGCTTGGATGGTAGGTATAATATAATCTGTGCAAACCGCCCCCCTCCACAGCGAAAAGGCTCAAGAAGTTTGGTGTCATCTGTACCTATGCACTATATCAACAGAATATCAACTTAAAATTGTTGTTTTTTTTTTTTTGTAAAATGTCAATTTACTGAAAATTAGTGAATTTTTATAGAAATAAAAAATATTTTTATATTAGGGCTTGCAAGACTTAATGCAAGAAAATTTTGTAATCTGTTCGTTTTACTAGGATAGCCTAGTCTTCACACTATTTATTTTACATAAACATAACCTACAAAAGTTTGGTAAAAATACCAATTTAGTCATTTATTTTAATATTTTAGTTACTTTTTTTAAATATATAATGCAACTGGTTCACGCCAGTCGCAATTATAACTACAAACAAACCTAACCAACCTATTTTTACCAAACTTTTGTAGGTTAGGTTTACAAAAATGGTGTGAAGACTAGGTTATCCGTTTTACTAGCGTCTACAATCGGCATTTACCATTTACCATTCCGCATTCTGTTTCCGGTTAGCTCTCTGATTGGTTGAGATCTCATAGTAGTCGTAGTACTAAGTCAAATGAGCTGTGAAATTATTTATTAAATGCAAAAAATAAATAATAAAAAAATAAATAAAAATATTTTAATAATTTATAATACTAATAATTTATAAGCAACTCGCTCACGTGAGTCGCTATTATTATTATAAACAAACTTAAACCAAACCTAATTATGCAGAAAAGCTGGGACTATTATAGACGCTACTTTCGTTTTTAATAAAAAAAAATCAATTGACAACGTAATTTCGAAAAAATACCTACAGAAAAAATACCTGTAGTCAGAAGAAGTGTACATCTGTACATGTAGTCAACGAACACCGTATAAAAAAAATAAAACATAATATTATAGATATCTTATTCGCGGGTAAAACAAAAAAAACTATTAAATTGACATCGTGTCGGGGTGCGTACGTGAGGACATTTTTCTCATAAAAATTAATTTGGCAACAAAGTAGAGAAAAATAAACAGTCGCAAAAATTTAGATACTTACATTATAAAATATTTCGAGGTCAGATGCTAATATTGTTGTTTTCTGTCGGTAATTTTCGAAGATGACTGCTTCAACACCCGTATTGGCGTCCTAAGTTCGATCCCCACCAGTGGATATACTTATTTTAATTCATTTCTTACGCAATCCTTGCTTGTCTGGGCTGATTAGTTTGAAGAAATTTCCTTTTTGCAATAAAATCGCCACTTGCGCAGGGTACAAAAAAGTTTTTTAATTACTTTATTTATTTATTTATTTGTTAAACTCCATACATAAAATACATAGTCATAATCATTTTGAAGGTTGCCTAAATGTGTGACGAGGCTAGTGTGTGGAATTCACCCATGACCCTTCGATAATGATAATAATAGGAGATTTAATATAGCGCCGTTTGATGATTCAAGATCATTCCAAGGCCGCTAATAGTCTAGTTATATTCTGCTTTACGAAACAAAGCTGTTTTCAGTCATTTAGTGAAAGTGCTCACACCAAAGCATCGGTCATATGCAGTAAGTCGCTTTGTTGACTCTGTCCAACTCCTTCAGGGAGTTGTTACTCTGTGATCCAGACGACCTGAGTGTGAGATGCCTCCCAGATAGCTCTTTTCTCTGACACAGTTCTTGATTGTATTGTGGTGCTAGATTTTTTAAAGCATTAAACACGGTCAAACAAATTTTGTAATCAACTCGTTCTATTAGACACTTAAACCAGTGTAATTCATTTAGTAGTGGAGTTATGTTATATATTGTTATTCCGCACCAAAAATAAGCCTCGGCGCTGCATTAAACACCATCTGTAATCTATTGAGTTGATACTTCAGCAATCCAGTTACTCTGCGATCCAGATGATCTCAAAGTATGATGTCTTCCTTTTAGAATATTATTTTGAAACAGTTCTTGGATGTAGTGTGGAGCCAAGTCATTCAGGGCCTTAAACACCATCAAGCATACCTTATAGTCTACTCGTTGTGGACATTTCAACCAGTGTAGTTCGTTTAGAAGAGGTATTATGTGACATATTTTGTCAGTTCCATATATCAACCTTGCAGCTGCATCCAATATTATTTGCAATATATAAAGGTTATACTTAAATACATTCTCGATAAATAAAATGAATTCCTTTATAGACTTATTTCAACATGAATGTAATGTCAAATATGTGTGATGTAACATGTTTTTTTCCAATGTCAATATTCAATTAAAATAGAATTAAAAATAATGTGTTTATATTTGTTCAGAATATTAAGGGAAACATATTGTTTTTATTTATACTTTTTCGTTTATGATAAAATTATTATACCTAATAAAAAATAATTAAATTCTAATATTATATACTTATGATACAAGATGTGAGAACATACATAATATTATGTGTGTTCAAAGTCTTCATTTAATGGTAAGGTATTTTTCCAAAATTGACAAAGATTAAACAAATTTCCAATTTGATAAAACATAAACCAGCAGGCTAAGTCTGTAAGTAGATCTCGACCGATAAATGTCGAGATTAACTGTCAAAATATCGACTAATCGATATTTTGACAGTTTTGGTAGTCACTAAGCAGATAATGCGTGGAATCGTTCTCGCCCACTTATTTGACGGCGAGATTGGGTCGACATCGAGTCGAGAGACAAGATCTAACGCCGCCATGTTGAATTAAATGTCATTTTTTACGCGAACAATGCCGAATTTCATATTTATTTTGAGAATAATAATAAACGGGTTAAACGACGCCGTTTAAGAGATTCTTCAAACCAATTAAATATTCCGCGTAATTCATTTATTGCTAATTACCGCATAACAAAAGTTTTATATGGTTATATATTTAATGGAAATATGCGTCCGTACTTAGATTATAACATTATAATTCTATGATGATTCTATGCGTCCGTAAATGTTTTCCGTAGGTATAGATTTGAAATAATTTTTGATTTTGAGAAAGTATTCTTGTAAGCTATTTTATCACATATGTATTTTAACACTTAACAAAAGAAAATTCGGCGTAGTTTTTAGTAAAAAATAACACGCTGCTGTCATCGACTTGATAAATTGATCGAAATATAATTAAAAATAATTTTTAAAATTACACTCAAAACATTCAATAAACACAAAAGAAGTTCATTTAATCGTATTATAACTTGCTTTCGTGCTTAAAAATATGACCATATTATATTTATTTAACAAATTTATGTAAACAAATTTGACATTTATTCAAATCATGGGGAAAATATTGTGTATTGCCATAAATGATAATTCAAAAATGTACCGCAAGCCAGTCTAACGGCGACAAATACTCATAAGTGCATTTACGAACTCGACAGCGCTTAGTGACTACGAATTGTCGTCACTGGCGTAAACATGACGAGAAGAGCGGCGATACGTTGTCGGATCTCGACTTTTTTACTGACTTAGCCTGCAGGGCCGCTGTGATAACGATATAACTTATTTTATATTTCTAAAAGATTTAAATACCTAATTCAAGTAATTTAAAATTTTATTGTAACTGATGTATTTGATGTTAACTATTATTCCTAAAAATGTTCACCTACTTCTTATGTTAAGATTTGTCACTGCCATTGTTAATCACCATTCTGACGATGATCGTCAAATAGAAAGTACCAGTTGATGGATGTCACATTATTGATAGTCAATAAATAAAGTTTCACTTATGTAGGTATATATAAATAAAAAAGCAGTTCTATCAAGAAGAAAAAGTTTCAAAAATCGAAAGAAAATTTTCTTTTAAGGACTAGGTAAGGTCTTTTTGGATTATTCCAGACATTTTGACATCTGAATTTATTTCACAAATTAAAAAACATCTTCATCGGATATATATTATATATTTCATCAGATATTAAATATATATTTTTTTTCATATTATTATTATTGTTTTTTTTTTGTTTATTGTTGATCATGTGGTTGATGTTTATGGTGTTATTGTTTTGATGTGTGCGTATGTATGTGCATACATATATGTATGTGTAAATGTGCATGTATATATGTATAATGTATATTATTGTATTGTCTGAATAGCCTCACCTTAAGATAGGCGTAGCCGTTTAGGTGAGGTTAGGATGAATAAAAAGAGAGAGGAGGAAGTTACTATGTATTATGTTTTGTTGACTTTTTAGTTTCTTTTCTTTCTTTTTTGTACCGCATTTTTACTGTTTAAATAAATAAATAATAAAATATAAAATTTGACTCATAAATCATAATTATTGGACAACCTCCGTAACACTGACAGAAAATTCCAATCAAATGTGCCGGTCCTGTCGCAGGTACATGTCATATTTCCACAAACTTAACTCTGCAAATTTGAAAATTCGCCTCAGTTTACTAACTAGCGTTTGACTGAACTGATTGTTCTGCCATTGATATTTTAATAAACTAAAATTTGTAACAAGTCAACCAAAAATCATTAAGTAATTCCTAAGAATACATTTTAATTTATTATTATCTGTGGATAAATGTAAAACAGGTTTGTTTTATTTAAACAATATTTTAGTATTGAAATTTTTTTAGTTATGGTAAATAACTAAGTAATAAAATTTCCAAACTGTTTAAGAAATATCTAGTTTCTCTGCTTTTCATCACTTCTGATAATATGCCTATTGTGTGTTTGGTATTTTCTTTTCTTGTATTGAATACTTTTCTTGTTTACATTTTTTTTACTCCTTTTTATATTATACCTACATAGTTATATGTTTTTATTTAATTTTTTAAAGAGTATAATGTTAATACTAGATATATTCACTTGATAATTTAGATTTTTTTACATCTAAATCTGAATATTGGTACATATCTACATACATAATTGTACATTATTGTTTTTTTATTCAATTCTTGACATTGGCAGCAATAACTTGAAGAACTCCCATTTAAAAAAAAATAAGTATAATTCTAAACATCAGCCAATTTGTAATAACTGGGTTTCATCTAATACTGTTTTGAAAGTGTCTCCAAAGATTTAATTTTTATACTAAATTATCATTATTTTTAATTATTTGAAACCTATTTTAATAACTGGGTTTCATCTAATACTGTTTTGAAAGTGTCTCCAAAGATTTAATTTTTATACTAAATTATCATTATTTTTAATTATTTGAAACCTATTTCATTTACTAAGTACATTTAAGTAGGTTAGATACAGTTCGATGGAACCTTGAAAAAGTCATCCTGTTTTATATTATTTAGGTACTTATTCATATTATTTAGGTACTTAGATAAAATTGAAACAGTGTTAAGATTTCGTGGCTCAGTGTCGACCTTCGTGGCTCAGTTGGTTGGATATCTGACTGCTGATCCAACGGTCCCGGGTTCGATTCCCGGTGGAGACACAGTTTTTAATTGTGTTTTCAGTCTGGATCTGCGAGACAATTAATATCGTAAGTCTCCAGAATGTGGCAACTTGTTATTGGGTGTGTGTTAAATCAATATTTGACATAGTACCTGTTAGTTGCCCAAGAAGCAATATTCAATTATATCCATATGGGTAAACATGGATGGTTTTGATTCGGCCTATTGACCAGACTTGTCCCCCAGGATATTTTTCAGTTTTTTTCTCAATGTTGAAATATGAGTGGCATTAAAGATGGGAGTGTATGTAGTAGAAAGTCCAAGTAGAATTATGTTGAGTGATTTCTCTGCTTACAGAACAGCACAAAGATGGCGCCTGGTATGTCACTTGACGATGTTCATCTGACGAAAGAAAAAATTGACAAAGAAATATCTCAAACGGAAACAAACCTTATACTGGATCAAAAAAATAATGATTCAAAAAAACAAGAAACGTCACCGATAGTGGTACCAAAAGTCACCTACAAGTATGTTAATAGTATTTATTTATTAAGAGGGTGACTGCTGCCAACGTACCTATTTTTTCAATTTGATATACCATCATTATTACTTAACGAATCATTTTGAAAAAAATAACCTAGTTAGTTTAGATATTAATAAAGAGAAATATACCTTAACTTTTTGATTATGTTCTGTATATATTCTTGTAGGAAAATAATAAGCATACCCCGATTTTAGACATTTATCTTAAATTTCTAAAAAAATATAAGGTATAGAACAATATTTTTTTTTATATATTAAAGAAGAATAAAATACCTGGAAAAATATGATATGATGATGCATTAACGCATCAGGTTAAGTAAATAAACCAAAAAAACTTTTATTACGCAATGGCGCTGAATGGAAAATAAATGTTTTATGGTTTATTTACTAAACCTGAAGCATTAATGCAGCGTCACATCATATTTTTCTAGATATTTTTGTCTTCTTTAATTTAAAAAAAATATATTACTCTACGCCTTATAGTTTATTAAAAATATATGATAAACGTTGAAAATCGGGGTATGCCATTATTTTTCTACAAGAATTTATACAGAACATTATCAAATTGTTAATGTATATTTTTGTTTATTAATATCCAAACTATCTAAATTATTTTTTTCAAAACGATTTGATAAGAAATAATGATGGTATATCAAATTGAAAAATAGGTACGTTGGCAGCAGTCACCCCCTTAAGAGAAAAAACAATAACACATCACACGTGCACATTTTTGTTTTATAAACAATAAAGTTGATTTATATGTGCATTCACAATATTTCCCATAGAGAAGTTACATACAATGTAAACATAGACGTGCTTAGAGATTAAGATAGAGATAAAAGTAATAAAATATAAAAATATGTGCAATCACAATATTTCCCATAGAGAAGTTACATACAATGTAAACATAGACGTGCTTAGAGATTAAGATAGAGATAAAAGTAATAAAATATAAAAATATGTGCAATCACAATATTTCCCATAGAGAAGTTACATACAATGTAAACATAGACGTGCTTAGAGATTCAGATAGAGATAAAAGTAATAAAATATAAAAATATGTGCAATCACAATATTTCCCATAGAGAAGTTACATACAATGTAAACATAGACGTGCTTAGAGATTAAGATAGAGATAAAAGTAATAAAATATAAAAATATGTGCAATCACAATATTTCCCATAGAGAAGTTACATACAATGTAAACATAGACGTGCTTAGAGATTCAGATAGAGATAAAAGTAATAAAATATAAAAATATGTGCAATCACAATATTTCCCATAGAGAAGTTACATACAATGTAAACATAGACGTGCTTAGAGATTAAGATAGAGATAAAAGTAATAAAATATAAAAATATGTGCAATCACAATATTTCCCATAGAGAAGTTACATACAATGTAAACATAGACGTGCTTAGAGATTAAGATAGAGATAAAAGTAATAAAATATAAAAATATGTGCAATCACAATATTTCCCATAGAGAAGTTACATACAATGTAAACATAGACGTGCTTAGAGATTCAGATAGAGATAAAAGTAATAAAATATAAAAATATGTGCAATCACAATATTTCCCATAGAGAAGTTACATACAATGTAAACATAGACGTGCTTAGAGATTAAGATAGAGATAAAAGTAATAAAATATAAAAATATGTGCAATCACAATATTTCCCATAGAGAAGTTACATACAATGTAAACATAGACGTGCTTAGAGATTAAGATAGAGATAAAAGTAATAAAATATAAAAATATGTGCAATCACAATATTTCCCATAGAGAAGTTACATACAATGTAAACATAGACGTGCTTAGAGATTAAGATAGAGATAAAAGTAATAAAATATAAAAATATGTGCAATCACAATATTTCCCATAGAGAAGTTACATACAATGTAAACATAGACGTGCTTAGAGATTAAGATAGAGATAAAAGTAATAAAATATAAAAATATGTGCAATCACAATATTTCCCATAGAGAAGTTACATACAATGTAAACATAGACGTGCTTAGAGATTAAGATAGAGATAAAAGTAATAAAATATAAAAATATGTGCAATCACAATATTTCCCATAGAGAAGTTACATACAATGTAAACATAGACGTGCTTAGAGATTCAGATAGAGATAAAAGTAATAAAATATAAAAATATGTGCAATCACAATATTTCCCATAGAGAAGTTACATACAATGTAAACATAGACGTGCTTAGAGATTAAGATAGAGATAAAAGTAATAAAATATAAAAATATGTGCAATCACAATATTTCCCATAGAGAAGTTACATACAATGTAAACATAGACGTGCTTAGAGATTAAGATAGAGATAAAAGTAATAAAATATAAAAATATGTGCAATCACAATATTTCCCATAGAGAAGTTACATACAATGTAAACATAGACGTGCTTAGAGATTCAGATAGAGATAAAAGTAATAAAATATAAAAATATGTGCATTCACAATATTTCCCATAGAGAAGTTACATACAATGTAAACATAGACGTGCTTAGAGATTAAGATAGAGATAAAAGTAATAAAATATAAAAATATGTGCAATCACAATATTTCCCATAGAGAAGTTACATACAATGTAAACATAGACGTGCTTAGAGATTCAGATAGAGATAAAAGTAATAAAATATAAAAATATGTGCAATCACAATATTTCCCATAGAGAAGTTACATACAATGTAAACATAGACGTGCTTAGAGATTAAGATAGAGATAAAAGTAATAAAATATAAAAATATGTGCAATCACAATATTTCCCATAGAGAAGTTACATACAATGTAAACATAGACGTGCTTAGAGATTAAGATAGAGATAAAAGTAATAAAATATAAAAATATGTGCAATCACAATATTTCCCATAGAGAAGTTACATACAATGTAAACATAGACGTGCTTAGAGATTCAGATAGAGATAAAAGTAATAAAATATAAAAATATGTGCAATCACAATATTTCCCATAGAGAAGTTACATACAATGTAAACATAGACGTGCTTAGAGATTAAGATAGAGATAAAAGTAATAAAATATAAAAATATGTGCAATCACAATATTTCCCATAGAGAAGTTACATACAATGTAAACATAGACGTGCTTAGAGATTAAGATAGAGATAAAAGTAATAAAATATAAAAATATGTGCAATCACAATATTTCCCATAGAGAAGTTACATACAATGTAAACATAGACGTGCTTAGAGATTCAGATAGAGATAAAAGTAATAAAATATAAAAATATGTGCATTCACAATATTTCCCATAGAGAAGTTACATACAATGTAAACATAGACGTGCTTAGAGATTAAGATAGAGATAAAAGTAATAAAATATAAAAATATGTGCAATCACAATATTTCCCATAGAGAAGTTACATACAATGTAAACATAGACGTGCTTAGAGATTAAGATAGAGATAAAAGTAATAAAATATAAAAATATGTGCAATCACAATATTTCCCATAGAGAAGTTACATACAATGTAAACATAGACGTGCTTAGAGATTCAGATAGAGATAAAAGTAATAAAATATAAAAATATGTGCAATCACAATATTTCCCATAGAGAAGTTACATACAATGTAAACATAGACGTGCTTAGAGATTAAGATAGAGATAAAAGTAATAAAATATAAAAATATGTGCAATCACAATATTTCCCATAGAGAAGTTACATACAATGTAAACATAGACGTGCTTAGAGATTCAGATAGAGATAAAAGTAATAAAATATAAAAATATGTGCAATCACAATATTTCCCATAGAGAAGTTACATACAATGTAAACATAGACGTGCTTAGAGATTAAGATAGAGATAAAAGTAATAAAATATAAAAATATGTGCAATCACAATATTTCCCATAGAGAAGTTACATACAATGTAAACATAGACGTGCTTAGAGATTAAGATAGAGATAAAAGTAATAAAATATAAAAATATGTGCAATCACAATATTTCCCATAGAGAAGTTACATACAATGTAAACATAGACGTGCTTAGAGATTAAGATAGAGATAAAAGTAATAAAATATAAAAATATGTGCAATCACAATATTTCCCATAGAGAAGTTACATACAATGTAAACATAGACGTGCTTAGAGATTAAGATAGAGATAAAAGTAATAAAATATAAAAATATGTGCAATCACAATATTTCCCATAGAGAAGTTACATACAATGTAAACATAGACGTGCTTAGAGATTAAGATAGAGATAAAAGTAATAAAATATAAAAATATGTGCAATCACAATATTTCCCATAGAGAAGTTACATACAATGTAAACATAGACGTGCTTAGAGATTCAGATAGAGATAAAAGTAATAAAATATAAAAATATGTGCAATCACAATATTTCCCATAGAGAAGTTACATACAATGTAAACATAGACGTGCTTAGAGATTAAGATAGAGATAAAAGTAATAAAATATAAAAATATGTGCAATCACAATATTTCCCATAGAGAAGTTACATACAATGTAAACATAGACGTGCTTAGAGATTAAGATAGAGATAAAAGTAATAAAATATAAAAATATGTGCAATCACAATATTTCCCATAGAGAAGTTACATACAATGTAAACATAGACGTGCTTAGAGATTCAGATAGAGATAAAAGTAATAAAATATAAAAATATGTGCAATCACAATATTTCCCATAGAGAAGTTACATACAATGTAAACATAGACGTGCTTAGAGATTAAGATAGAGATAAAAGTAATAAAATATAAAAATATGTGCAATCACAATATTTCCCATAGAGAAGTTACATACAATGTAAACATAGACGTGCTTAGAGATTAAGATAGAGATAAAAGTAATAAAATATAAAAATATGTGCAATCACAATATTTCCCATAGAGAAGTTACATACAATGTAAACATAGACGTGCTTAGAGATTCAGATAGAGATAAAAGTAATAAAATATAAAAATATGTGCAATCACAATATTTCCCATAGAGAAGTTACATACAATGTAAACATAGACGTGCTTAGAGATTAAGATAGAGATAAAAGTAATAAAATATAAAAATATGTGCAATCACAATATTTCCCATAGAGAAGTTACATACAATGTAAACATAGACGTGCTTAGAGATTAAGATAGAGATAAAAGTAATAAAATATAAAAATATGTGCAATCACAATATTTCCCATAGAGAAGTTACATACAATGTAAACATAGACGTGCTTAGAGATTAAGATAGAGATAAAAGTAATAAAATATAAAAATATGTGCAATCACAATATTTCCCATAGAGAAGTTACATACAATGTAAACATAGACGTGCTTAGAGATTCAGATAGAGATAAAAGTAATAAAATATAAAAATATGTGCAATCACAATATTTCCCATAGAGAAGTTACATACAATGTAAACATAGACGTGCTTAGAGATTAAGATAGAGATAAAAGTAATAAAATATAAAAATATGTGCAATCACAATATTTCCCATAGAGAAGTTACATACAATGTAAACATAGACGTGCTTAGAGATTCAGATAGAGATAAAAGTAATAAAATATAAAAATATGTGCAATCACAATATTTCCCATAGAGAAGTTACATACAATGTAAACATAGACGTGCTTAGAGATTAAGATAGAGATAAAAGTAATAAAATATAAAAATATGTGCAATCACAATATTTCCCATAGAGAAGTTACATACAATGTAAACATAGACGTGCTTAGAGATTAAGATAGAGATAAAAGTAATAAAATATAAAAATATGTGCAATCACAATATTTCCCATAGAGAAGTTACATACAATGTAAACATAGACGTGCTTAGAGATTCAGATAGAGATAAAAGTAATAAAATATAAAAATATGTGCAATCACAATATTTCCCATAGAGAAGTTACATACAATGTAAACATAGACGTGCTTAGAGATTCAGATAGAGATAAAAGTAATAAAATATAATAAATCAATTCTTATTGAAAAAAACATATTATGAAGTATTAAGTATTGTTAGGAATACACAAGAATGACATCACAGCCTCAACAGTGCATTCCAGCCATACCCAGGTCCTAAGAGGTTGTATCAGTGATCTTTTTTAAAATTTCCCTTTTGAATATAGATTCAGATGCAATAAAAATGTCAATATGGTCATTGAATTGGTCATTAAAGTTTTTACATATTCTATAAAGCGTAATAATAATTTGGACAATTTTTATAGAGCCGTTTACTTGAATATCTCACCTCAAGGGCACAAAATTTCCTGCTAATTGTGCATTGAGACCATCTGAATTGAAAAATATATATTTTTTAAATTTCTTGCAAAAATACGTTTTTCATTTTTTGCAAGTCCTCTGTAACTTATTTTAGAGACAAATGGCAGAAGTTTTTGTTGTTATTTTAAAGATTGACAACATCATGCATAACAATAATTCAATATTCAAAAGAATTTTGACAAGAAGACCAAGAAATTGGTGAAAACAACGCATGCATGTCAAATGATCCTGTAATCCAGCTGGTGACAAGCCGTAAGCTATGTAGGCGGGAGATTTTGTCAGTTCCACCTTAAAAAAGTAAATTCTTGATTATTTTATAGGTACTTTATGTACCGCAAGTGCACAAATGCAGGTTTATTGTTACAAGGCAATCTCTTCCAACCAAACCGGGCAACATGAATTCTTGAATGTTAATTCAGTATAATAATCTGGTTATTATCAATTTATAATTATTTTAAGTAAGAGTATAATATAAATTACTAATTTCATAGCAAGACTCACAATAAAAATACTCCACTTCAAACATAATATGTAATTTTCCCAACAAAATTTTAAGTACCTACTTTTGTTTCAAACATTCGTGAAATATATTTATGCATAACCAAAATCAAATGTATGAATAGATTAAAAAAAATACTGCCTCACAAATATTCTTGTGAATATTTTTCAACTACATAATATGTCAAAGAAAAGAACTCTCTAGGAGGCACCTCATACTCAGGTTGTCTGGATCACAGAGTACCAACTCCTTGAGACAGAGCCAACAAAGCGGCTTACTATGATCGATGCTTTATAAATTACTTATTATTATTAACAACATTGTATTTTCAGACTGGAGTTTGTTTGGACCAACATAATCATCTTTGCCTATCTCCATTTAGCATGTTTATATGCATTTTATTTGGTTATATTCTCAGCACAATGGAAAACAATAGTCTTTGGTAAGTGATTGATTAACTCATAACAGAAAATTTAAATGCATTCAGTACCTAAGTGAACAGAAATATACCTTTGAATTCCTCAAATGTGTGTTTTCCAAATATTTCCAGTAGGTGGTCATTGGCAGGATTGACAGTAGACTGCAGAGTAGAATATAATAACTACGGATAGTAGACTGTACCTAGACTTTGTATAGGTACTAAGTATAATAAAAGATTTTTACTGTACATACTTAGATTATATATACATTACTGGATCCACTAATTAAATCACAAAAAATTGTGGTAAGAGTTATCAACAAAAAGCCTTTTAGGTATTGTTCTGAAGAACTTTTTAAGCAATTCAAAGTATTGGATGTGAGGCAGCTTTATACCAGATCAATATTAATTCTATTTCTAAAATACAAACCTCCTCAAAAATACTCCATCTTGAATAACACAAGAGGTATAATATCGGGTAACTACTTGGTGCCAAAAATGAATACTAAATTTGGGCAAAGATTTTTTGTATTTACTGCACCTCGAATTTATAATAAACTGCCATCGGACCTTAAAGGGTTAACTCAATTCAAAGCCCGTGGTACCAAGTGGCTACTCGATGTGGGTAGAACCCAAAATGAAAGTAACGTTGCAACAATAATTTCTTAACTAATTATTTTTTGTTGTCTGTTTATATTGTTTTTACTTTTATTTATTTCACTTTTAAAACTGTATTTTTTAATTTAAAATTATGTAAGTATTCCTAATGTTTATTTTGATAGATTTCGTATTCTTTTGTTTTTTGCTGTAATGTAATAATTTCACAAATGTACAGGTGGCTGCTTCAGAACAGATTTATTCTAGTGAGGCGGCTATCTTATATTAAAATAATGTATATGTTTATATGATCATAAATAAATAAATAAAATATGATACAGATACCTAGTCAGCGCAATGAAAGTATGCCAACAAAAACTAAGAACAATGTTCTGAGTTTCACTCACCTGGCCGTATATGTACAGTACACCTACTGATACGCACACCTACATAATACGTCCACCTACCGATCTACCGCCTCACACACACACATGTAAAAATAACTTGTCATACATTTGAATTCGAAATATATATACTACACGCGGCTTCTGTACCTTATAATTCTATGATTAAAACAAAAGAAATAATGGGGCAAATAATAGTTACACCACAGAGTAAAGATGTACAGAAATGAAATAAATTACAAATTTAGGCCAGGCACTATTATACCCCCATGCCAGGCACAATGTGAGGTGGAACGGAGATATCCCATACACATACAATATTTAAATATAAATTGGATATTAATAACATATTTAATATATCAGTAAAAGTATTTGCCTTGGCTATATCACTAAGTGGAACGCCAAAAGATTAATTTAAAAAAAAGGATTTGCTTTTCGAAATTTGCATGGAAAATTGAAAGATTTTTAAGAAAGTACGGCTGTATATATATGAAATGTGTTGTCTGGTGTATCCTGAATAAATAAAATAACTTTCATATTATTTGTTCCACAGCATGGTTTGGAATATATGCTAGTGGTCTTGGAATAACAGCTGGTGCTCACAGACTATGGACTCACAGAGCATACAAAGCAAAGACACCTCTCAAGTTGATTCTCTGTGTCTTGCAAACATTGGCATTCCAAAACCATATATATGAGTGGTCAAGAGATCACAGGTAATATATAAATGTTTGCATATTTTGTTTTTTTAATTTTAACACATATTATATTTTTACACATATTGTGCATACCTTGCTCATCAATAAAATATGTACAATATCGCATCTTTTTAGTAACCGCTTCAATAGAATAGCTGTAAACAATTTTGTTTAAAGTGTTTTGAAATATTTTAAAGTGTGATGTAGAGAGTTGACATGTTGGATATGTAGAGTGTCTACTTAGTGTGATGTCATGATTTTTAAGCGTATGACATCAATTGTCTTCTGTACAGCCCAAACTATAACCTCAAATATTAAGTGCATTAACTTTTAACTAATTAATTATCGTTGGGTGGATGCAGAACTATTATAACTGCATTTCACTAAAATGTTCAGGAGTCATTTAAAGTTTTCATTTTACCATATTTTACTTAAAATACTTCTGCACAATTAAGAATTATGAAAAATACATTTGGAATACCTACACTTATAATATTTATGCACAGCGTAAATTCTACGTTTGCGAACATATTTACATCAAAAAGTGATTTTCGTTAAAAATGCGACTTATAATAGTTCTGCATCCACCCAACGTTATGTCTGATTCTTATCTGTCAAAAATTTAAAAATTCATTGCATTCCATGGAGGTATGAAACTATTCCATTCTATAAAGCTATGAAACCATTCCATTCCATGAAGGTATGAAACTATTCCATTCTATAAAGCTATGAAACCATTCCATTCCATGAAGGTATGAAACTATTCCATTCTATAAAGCTATGAAACCATTCCATTCCATGAAGGTATGAAACTATTCCATTCTATAAAGCTATGAAACCATTCCATTTCATGAAGGTATGAAACTATTCCATTCTATAAAGCTATGAAACCATTCCATTCTATGAAGGTATGAAACCATTCCATGAATTCCATATTTTTTACTGAATGGATATAAAAAATTCCAGGGTCCATCACAAATTCACGGAAACAGACGCAGATCCACACAATGCAAAGAGAGGATTCTTCTTCTCCCACATTGGATGGCTGATGGTCAAGAAGCATCCAGATGTAAAGGAAAAGGGGAAAACCGTTGACATGACTGACTTGAAAGAAGAACCCATAGTCATGTTCCAGAAAAGGTATATTTTCTTTTCACACACAACAAAGGACTTAAGATTCCTATTTGAGAACTTGGTTTTCTTTGGCAGACACATATTCCAGGGAGTGGTGGGCTCCAAAACAAGTATCAAAATTTACAATAAATGTGGTTATTATAAACTTAGTTCTTAAAAAAAGTTCAAGATATTTTATAACAAATTATAACATCTCAATATAGACGAGGTTGGAATATTATAGAACCAGAAAATCAAGGCACCTACAGGGCTTACGACCTGTCATCGGCTGGTTTATGTGATCACTTCAAGTTCTATATAATATATATAGAATGTCTTTTTTGCAGTGAGTTTTCGTTGTGAGAGCTGTAAATTTGGAAGTTATATTTATTTAATCAATGCAATTTCTTTCACGATTGTGTTCTAAGCGTCCATCTATCGGGCGGAGCACAAACTAATATGTTATCATTTTGTATTGAAACATAGTAAAAAAAGCCTGGTTTTCCTACAATCTATATAGATTTGTAGTATTGAAAACAATAATATCGGTAATTTTTCAATAGATGATCTTCATAATTTGTTAGATTCGTAGTGTCATCTGTGGTCCAAATACCCAAAGCTTCTAACAGGTCCCTGGGGACATGACAGATCTCTATGTTTCAATACAAAATGATTCAAAAAAGACATTCTTAATTGGCAAATGTTGCAATTGCAAATTACTGATGAAAAATGTTTTGATTGAGACTAAGCTGAAACACCATAGCCATCTTCAAAGTGACGATGAAACTTTTTTTTGTAACGCCATCTATTGAGAAGTTGGTTTGTAAGCATTTTAAAAATATAATAAATAAGAATAACATAAGTAATTGTAACATAATTAGCCCACCTTTGATTTCCGGTCACATGTACTCACTGCTGGTTACAAAACAATGAATTATTCCTGTCTAATGTGGCTCCTGAAAAGGGCTGGACATACAGAATATGTCCACGGACCTGATCTTTTCCAAATTATTATATGTAGTAAGGCATCGGTACGATGGCGAATCCTGAGCGGTGTTAGTGTTTTTTTTGTCTATAAAGATCGTTGAGGTGCGCCTTGTTCGTCTGTTTGGTATGCTGAGGTTAATAATAATATTTTTTTTAATATTTCAAGACACTATGCCTGGATGATGCCTTTGATAAGTTTCATACTCCCAACGTTGATTCCTTGGTATTTTTGGAATGAGACACTTTGGAATTCCTGGCATGTAGCTTCTGTCTTGAGGTACACAATCACACTCAATCTGACGTGGATGCTCAACAGCTTCTCTCATATGTACGGATACAAACCTTATGACAAGTAAGTGAAATTTAAAAAAAACTCTTTAGTCAGTTGTCATCTGCTTTTATTGTAATGAATAAAAAAAAATACTTTCATACCATCGCAACATGTCCCTCTAGGATCAGGCAGACAGAGCCGAATGTCACATTTTTTTATCTTGGTAAACATCCATCACCATTCATGCATCGTTTCATACATGTTATTGTGCTGTTCAAGCTTCTAACATTTTTCTCTTTCAGAAGATATTATTAGAATTATGACATTTAGTATTATTTATGAAAATTCCTTGAATCAAGGTTCAGTTTTATTCCACATTCAAATGAAACCTTATTAAAAATGGACTCCCGCTTCGATCTAGAAAAGAGAGAACCTTCACCATCCCATCACATGCCACGGCTTTCTAATCATCATCCTTTACTGTCCATGCTGCCCGGTTATGGAACAACTTGGTCTTTGACATTAGAACTGCACCAACGTTAGCAACCTTCAAAACCAGATTAAAGCGCGCGCTCCTACTTTCTATTTCTTGACCAACATACATACTTCCCATTTATTTCCCTATTCCTGTAGTTAGTCATATCTCCTCTCCTTTTTTCCCTTCCCTCCCGTGGTGTTGTAACAGGTTTCATCTAAGATTTGTTTAATTGTCTTTGGTGTACATATTTATATTCTTCTTACTTTATTGTGTTTAAATGTAATATGTTAATAGCTTTATATAGGTTTTCTTTTCTTTTGTACATGTACCATTTTCTTTTGTATGACTGTTACAGATGGTTGTCTGGAAGAAATTGCGACTAAGCAATAAGTCCGCCATTTGTACTTGCAAATAAGTATTGTACAATAAAGTGTTGAAATAAATAAATAAAAATAATTGAACCGCAGTTCAGATGAACTCCATTTTGAGCTCTATATTATACGACAGCACCAAATTTAGTTTCGTTTAGTTGGTTGTTATCACCACAGCATAATATACATGGGAAGAAATAGTTCTGTCAAACTAGCACTTTTAGACATCCAATATTTTTGTTTGAAAACAATGTAAATTAGTAATTCTAATGGATTCAACCGCTTTTTGTGTTTTTCTCATACTTGATGTTAAAAAAATCTTTCAATATTATTTAAACAGATCATAACTACTTCATGTTATGACGAGCATGGACATAAAGGAAGCCAGGAATATGTGCAAAAATAAATAACATAAATCTTTATATGACACTTATCAGCATTTTATATATTTACATGTTTTTCAAATTATTGTACCTTACCATTGTTTGTGTACTCTACTGGATTGTGTAATTAATAAATAAAAATAGAGGAGTATGGTTCTCAGTTCTCTCTGCTTACCCCGTAAAGGACATGGCATGATGGCATGTATGTATATTTACCCCTGTTGCCTGTTCGATTAGACATTTGAGTTTAATCACAGTTTAACTCTTGATCCAAGTTTATAAAGTTGGGCAGCAGTAATCTACTTATTGTTGTCAAATAAGAACAATGATCAAATTGGGGTTCAACAACACTATTGGTGTATGTTTAATAGGAACATTGGAGCAACTGATGACTGGAAGTTGGGAGTTGGAACTATGGGAGAAGGTTGGCACAATTATCATCATGTCTTCCCATGGGACTATAAAGCGGATGAGTTGGGAAACTACAAAGCTAATATTACAACGGCATTTCTCGATTTCTTCGCTCTAATTGGTAAATAAATCTGTTCATTTTATTATTCAAATAGTACACAGAAAGCAGGGACGGATGTCGTTTTTATTTTATCAAATATTTTTTTAAAGCAACTATAGCTTAATTTCCGAACTATTACTAATCACATTGTTAGTGAATTACTAAGGCTGTGTTTGTCGAACAAAGTTTAAAGTAAAAGTAAAGTTAAAATACTTTGATATCATTAAATTGTTCAAAACTTATGGTTGTTTCATTGAAATGTAATGCCGTCAAACGACGCATTTTTGAACAATTTCGTGAAATCAAAGTATTTTCACTATGTTTACTATTACTGTTACTTTTGTCGAAACAACCCAGCCTAAGTAATATTGTTTTTTAGTACAGAATGAATTTTGTATTTGTCCAGTATAAATATATTATACATTTAATTTTATTATAGACAGATTATCATCATTCAATAAAACTTTAGTGTAACATTTCATTTCTATGCTAAAAATAATAAATTTGTGTATATATTTATAAATAATTTCAACTTCCTATCAATCATGCACAACTCTATTTTTCTATCTGAAATGAAATGACATTTTTAAAACAGCAAAAGAATATTCTTATGTTGGAATAATTATTTTTTAGGTTGGGCTTACGATATGAAAGTAGTACCACATTCTGTTGTACGAAAACGTATATTGAGAACAGGCGACGGATCCCACAAAATAAGCAAGGAACATTCGCATGAAAGGCAGCTATGGGGATGGGGAGATCAGGATATGACACCGGATGATAAAGAATGTGTCGATATCATTAATAAGTTAGATTAATCACACAATATGACGAGGTATAACACCGGATGATAAGGAATGTGTCTACTTCATCAATAAATTAGAGTAATCACAATATGACAAGGAATGTGTCAACATCATCAATAAATTAGATTAATCTAGTATTGAACCTTCATGGATTAATCAAACAATATGACAAGGTATGACACCGGATGATAATAAATATGTCAGCATCATAAATAAGTTAGATTAATCACACAATATGACAAGGTATAATACCGGATGATAAGGAATGTGTCTACTTCATCAATAAATTAGAGTAATCACAATAATATATGACAAGGAGTGTGTCAACATCATCAATACATTAGATTAATCTAGTATTAAACCTTCATGGATTAATCAAACAATATGACAAGGTATGACACCGGATGATAACAAATGTGTCATCATCATAAATAAGTTAGATTAATCACACAATATGACAAGGTATAACACCGGATGATAAGGAATGTGTCTACTTCATTAATAAATTAGAGCAATTCCAATATGACAAGGAATGTGTCAACATCATCAATAAATTAGATTAATCTTGTATTAAACCTTCATGGATTAATCAAACAATATGACAAGGTATAACACCGGATGATTATGTCTACTTCATCAATAAATTAGAGGTATCACAATATGACAAGGAATGACCACACAAGATATTAACCACACCACACTATGACCAGGTATGACACTGGATGATAAGGAATGTGTCAACATCGTCAATAAATTAGAGTAATCACACAATAATGGACCTCTTTTGACATTGTGCCCTAAAGTTTTTTTTTTTTATTGAAAACCTTTTATATTGTAGTAAAATAAATTTTTATTTAATGTTTTTGTACAGCTTTTATTACAGACCTCATGATTATTTTTTAAATGCATTTTGGATCGGAAATAAAAATGAGCAATAACATTGAAAGAAGTTCAAATCTCACCATTTTGGAGAAATAATACAGATATTAAAATAAAAAAAATTCTTTTAAAACATTTGGTATTAGGTTCAATCAATTATATAAAATATTTAATTCATAAAACAATAATTTGTATCGAACATATAATAATTACAAATAGATGTATATTTTTTTGTACAATTTCCATCGTTTGATGTCAAATAATAGTCTTCGTTCCCATAAAATTGGTAAATCATAGCCTGAAAACAAAAATAAATATTATTACTATTATTATACATTACTATCTATTCCAATCCCATAATTTCTCAGCTCTTCATTAATCTTCATAAGTACATCAAGTTTTAATCACTTAATCTTCATTAGTACATCAAATTTGGTCAGTCGAGGTAGAGGATTTCAGTATTGAATCAACTTGGAAAGAAAGATGGGCCAATACACATACTGAACAATCACCAAATAGTAGAACCAACAACTTTAGTTCCTGGGTGCAGCAAAACAGGGTAAGAACGGAGAAAGGCTGCTGTAATTTTTTGCATTAGAGATGGGGAAAAGGGAAAACCCATATTGCGAATGTGGGGCAAAACAGACAGTAAAGCATATGGTGCAGGACTGCCAGTTCAGGGAATTCATCGGTACCCTCTGGGATATCCATGAGGCGAGACCAGGGGAGGTGGACTGGCTGACAAAGCTGGAACCAAGGCTGTAAAACTTGGACACTGCCCATATGGGTGAAGAGGATGTCTGTACCGGGACCACACGAAAAATAAAAAGTAAGTATGTACATCAAGCAGAACTCTGGTATAGTTTGAAGCCAAGATATTACAACTTCAAACTCACTTCATGTTCAGTAGAGGTTCGATAATCCAAACACCTCAATTTACTGAATCCCAAGATTCAAAAGTAGCATTTTCTAATTTTCTTCATATTGAATAAATTGCAGACGAGACGAGAGTGTTAGACGAGAATGTATGATTGAAAGAAATATCGTAAGTAAGATGAAAATAAATGCCCTAAGGTGGTTCGGCCACATAGAAAGAATGAGTGATGACCGTCTGACAAAAAAAGTATACAAGGCTGATAAAAGAGGAATGAAAAGTAGAGGTCGGCCAAGAAAGAGTTGGCACGATCACATAAATGGGATTTTGAAAGATAGAGATGTTAGAAGTAAGAATAATAGAAGAGCGTGTATGAGACGATGTATGGACGTGAATGAAGCGAGGAATGTATGTCAAGAGAGAGAAGTCTGGCGTTCGGTTCTCTCTGCCTACCCCAAATAGGGAAATGGCGTGATGGTATGGTATGGTATAAATTGCAGCATTTGAGATGTATCTCATGGATACAATGAAAGATTTTTGAATATAATGGAGAAAGAGAGAGTTGCTGACCACTATCAAGAAACACAAAGCCACATGGCTTGGCCACACATTCCGTGGTAATATATATGCTCTTCTACATCTCACAGTGGAGGGAAAGACAGAGGGCAGACAGGGTATAGGGCGTAAAAAACATCAAGGCTTCAAAATTTCAGACAGTGGTCCGGAATTCTGGATGCAGCGTCACTCACAGTCACTCACAGCGACACAATAAACATAAGGTTGAAAGATATTCATACAATAATACTCACAACTAAAGAAGTCACCAATCACCAGTAACAGATTGAGAGGCAGATTTTTTGAGCCAATCTGCAACAACAGGTTCGTAGGAACTCATCCACTTTATATTGTTTTTTACAATCTCTCTGGCCTGTTCACGAGCTGTTGCTCCGGCACCTGCTTCTGAAGACGTAGCACTAAAGAAGTCTTCCATCTGAAAAATATCATAATTTTGTTTTATTTTATTTTGTACCTATTGCTTCTCGGGCATCAAATAGCTAATATGTCAAATATCAATTTAACACACACTCAATGATAAGTTACAACATTTTGGAGACTTGTAACATTTATTGTCTCACAGATTTATAAAAACTAATAAATTATTAAAATAATTCTTTTTTTTGTATAAATATGTAACAAGTACAATTTCATATTTATTGATTTAACACGCAGTCTAAAACAAGTTGGCCCATTCTGGAAACTTACGATATTAATCACTTTACAAATAAAGACTAAATACACAGTGAAAAACTGAGTCTCTTGAACTTTTGCCATACTCATTCCTGTAAATAAAATATCTTGAACAAACTCACTTCTTTAAGTTTTTGTTTGGTTGCAAAGCTCCTGGTGATGGCCGGTACAGTTGTACCCAGGACTCTGCTGTTGGGAGTGAATCTCTTGATGATGTCGTTCCAGTGGTCCCTGAAGTAATCCCATACAATAGGAGTTCCCACGGGATTGGAAGAAATAAACTGAAGCACCGAAAAGTAATCTTGTGTCCTCACATTGTTGGTGTCCCATGCATAATTAATATATCTGGAATGGGGAAGATATTCAAAGACAACACTTATTTTTTTTTCGATTTGATTTAAAATATTAAAAATCGCCACCAATTTGATTTTCAATATTAAAAGTCACATAATTTCTTCTCTTCTTCTTCGTTTTCTCAATGCTGAGGTTCGTGATCTATGGGGCCGTTAATGTCATTTCTTCTAAGTAACCTCAAAAACATTTTTTTTATCACTTTTTAAAAGAAAAATTTAAATGAATCCCTTGAATGTAATTATTTACATAGTGAAAGACAGCTAATCAACAAAGAGTTGAAATAATCGAATTAATTATATTCTGGATGAAAAATGTAGATTTATGAATGTGAAGGAAGCAATGCATATACATATAGGTAGGTATATAATAAAACAAGTGGGTTGTGGCCAACGCTAAACTCATAGACTTTCTTTAAATTATTCAAATTTTGTATGGAAAATATTCAACATTTTCATGAAATGATTTTGTTACACTATTTTTTATTTAAATATTTTATTATGAAAACTTGACAATTCTTCAATGCCATTTTATGAAAGTGATGTGTCTTTTTACCAATTTGAAAATAAAAATTTCATATTTTAAGTTTACTGAGCTTGGGGTCACTTTGAAATATTTGATAGTACTATTGAGAAGTACTATTCACATATCCTTCAAAATCTAATGGGGTCTAAGCGAGTATTAGATTTACATATTTGCAAAATTTGAAAAGAATCTAATGAGTACTTTAGTCTGCAATCGATAACGTAAAATAAACACACCGTACATAGCACACACACACAGATACATTGTGATGAAACTTTCAGAATACAATCTCAGCATGATACTAGTTGATATTCTGCAATAAAAAAAATTCCCCTTAAAAATTGCAAAATCATAACTCCCCACTATATCACCTTGGGTTAGTGAGGAGTAAAAATAATGTATACTAGTATATTAAATATTTTTGTCGATAGCTGTTTTACCAAAACGGAAGTGAAATAGGCGACTGTCAGTGCTCCATAAGTATTTATAATCAGCCATATTGCCCAACTAATGATGGATGGTCCTGGAGAATATGGTGTAATCATGAGCAATGTATAATTAAACAAATGTAGTCCAATTTATAAAAATACAGCGCCTACGTTGGCTTGGACATGTGTGCCGGATGGATGATGACCGTACTCCAAAAAAGGTATTAGACACCTGTCCTGGAGGGAAAAGAATCAGAGGCAGACCTAGGTTGGGATGGCTGGACAACATGCTGTGCTATATAAGAGAAATGGGCCCGATAAATTGAAGAAAAATCGCAGTCGATGGGGAGGGGTGGAGATTATTTCTGGAAGAGGCCAGGATTCGTAGTGGACTGTAGCACCAGTGATGATGATGGTGATGATTTATAATAGAATTCAATGAAATAAATAAAAATCCTGTAGAGAAAGCGATGATTGCTTACAGGAATGGCACTGGATACTCTCCGCTTGCCCCGGTATCGCTCTATACTGAGCATCGTCAGAATGGTGAACAATAGTGATGAAGACCAATCTATATATAGATTCACAAAGAGGATAACAATAATAGAGAAGGAAGGGGCAATTCTAAGAAAAATTAAATACCCAAAAGACATTAAGGTAAATATGTATGTAGGTATAATAAAAATACAATTGAAGTGAAGGAATGAATATATAAATATTGTATTAAAAGGACAGCAATTATATTGAATAATGGCCAACAGAAAAACCCGACATTAACTATTCTAATGGTAATAATAATGGAGAAGTATTAAAATCTATTTGTGCATTAATCAAAGGAATGTTGCTGTTACATTTTAATCTTATTTATCTCTTATATTTCAAGTTTGTCTAATTTTTTACCTTAGTATTACCTTTTGTATATTATAATGTATTAAAATAAAACACATTTCAAATTTTCTTCCACTTGGTTTAATTTGACTTACTAGTTTCGCTCTAGACGAGCATCTTCAGAGTAGTGCAGCTTCACTACTCTGAAGATGTTCGTCTAGAGCGAAACTAGTAAATCAAAATAAATCAAGTGGAAGAAAATTATAAATCAGTGTTTTATTTTAATATATATTATAATGGATTTCCAGCAAGTATTGTCGATCGAAAAAGTAAACAAAATTATATTATAATGAGTCAATTGTTTAAAGAGATATTATAAATACCTTTTCAAAATGGAAGGATCCCTGGAGGCAGCTAGTGCATGCATATATTTAGACTTTTCTTGAGCGTCAGTCTCCTTTATGAATCTATCCCATAGTACAAGCCATTCTTCCTCTCCCGTTGTTGCAATACCTACAAGAGATACGTATATTAACACACTTGGATGGATGAACAGGACGAAGACACCCATAACCAAAGATTTACTGACCAAGTATTTAATATTTTATTTTTCGGAAGTAAAAGTCACGGTAATTACATAACAAAAGTAAAGAAAAATAATCTGATCTTAATTGTAGATGATAAAATTTTAAATAAAACGAGTGGGTTGTGGCCAACGCTAAACTTCTCACTAGCAAGTCATTCTATAAATTATTCAAATTTTGTATGGAAAATATTCAGCATTTTCACGAAATGAGTTTGTTAAATTACTTTTTATTAAATATTTTATTGTTAAAACTTGATAACTTTTCAATGCCATTTCATGAAAGTGATGTGCCTTTTTACCAATTTGAAAATAAAAATTTCAAATTTAATTTTTCCTGAGATTGGGGTCACTTTGAAATATTTGACAGTTAAAAAAATTGAGAAGCACTATTCAGATATCCTTCAAAATCTAATGGGGTCTAAGCGAGTATTAGATATACATATTTGCAAAATTTTAAAAGAATCGAATGTCTATAATCGATAAAGTTAAATAAACACGCCGTGCATAGCACACAGCACACACACACAGATACATTGTGACGAAACTTTCAGAATACAATCTCAGCATGATACTTGTTGATAATCTGCAATAAAAAAATAGCCTGAAAAATTGCGAAATCATTACTCCCCACTATATCCTGGTAGATATTGCCTGCGGGCAATAAGTCCGCCACGTTGTATAAATCAATAAAAGTATTTTATTATTATTATTATTATATCCCCTTAGGGTAGTGAGGAGTAAAAAGCAAAAGTAGTATTTAACATATGAATGATATTTGAAACAAAGGCAGCCTTTGTGGCTCAGTCAGTAACATATAGTAAAAATATCTTCTTCATTACTGCTGGATCCACAGCCTCTTCTAATTACTTCCACTCGTCTTTTTATTGGCTCACAAAGATACAAAAATTATACACTTACCATTATAGTAAACAATATTTTTCAAATTGGGATTGATCGATCGAGTCTTTTCGTTTATCCAATCTTGGAACATAGTCTTTGTTTTGTTCAAACAGTCTTCTATTCCGAAAGAACAGGCCAAATTCAAAACAACGGAACGTTTCAGGCTAAAAATTAATAAAATAATTTATTAGCGTATTAGCGACGTCAATATACTTACAACCCATTCGAAACTTTAATAAACCTTGGTATAAGTGTTAGTGCATGTTAGTGATATCGAGTGTACATATATATTGTGATTGTATTAGTACAAGCGCCATTGACAGATCGCACACACAATTAAATCAGTAATGCTTCAGACTTGAAAGTATAGGGTGTTTTGCATAATAATATTGATTTTAATAAAAGTTCGGTTTTTAATTAAAATAACAATAGTTTTTTTTTGTTAAGTATATAATATTTAGCTTCTTTCAATGTGTCACAAAATACAAAATTAGGACGTGGCATACCTCTTTCCCGTCAATCCAAAGAACTCATTTTTAATATGTACGAGTATTTCCGGGAACAATATAAAAATATATATCGATATATTATTGTTCACGCGGGAGGTGAGGCAGGTTTTATTCCCAATGCTTTTCTGATGTATAAATCTCACCAGAAAACTGGCGACTGTCATAACAATATGAACAATACAAATGAGGAAAAATGGCTGAAAGAGAAATTAATTCCTAATCTTCAACCAAGATCTGTTCTTATGATAGATAAAGCCCCTTACCATAATAACAAACTTAATCCTGTGCCAAATTCAAATTCTAAAAAGCATGTTATGATTGATCCCAATCTGCTTAAGACACAATTGTACAGAATAATACTTTACAACAAGCCACGGGAAAAGGATTTTAAAATAGATACCATTCTTATTGAACACGGACATACTGCACTTCGATTACCCCCTTACCATCCAGAACTTAATCCAATTGAAAATATGTGGTCCATAATAAAAAGTTATGTGGGATCTAAAAATGTATCATTAACAATGGAAAGTGTACATGTTTTGGTAGAAGAAAAAATATCGCAAATTACCAGCAATGATTGGGTTCAACTGTGTCGACATGTCCAAAAGAAGGAAGAAAAATATAAACTAAGTGATGCTTTTATGGATGAGAACACGTTTGTTTTAAATACAGATGACAGCTCATTATCGGGCGAAGAATGTTAGATACTAATTTGTTCTCGTCATTTTCATCTGATCACTGATTATAAAATAAAATTGAGACTTTCTGTAATTTACATAATTTTTATAGAAAATTAAATTATCTAGTTGGGGTGTTTCGGCGTTTTTATTTTTTAGTTATGTTTGATTGTACCTATGTACTAAAAGTTATTGTGTACCTATGTTTAGAATTTTGTGTAGGTACCTAATTGATAAAATAAATATTTAAAAAATTATTTTCTTTTTATAAAAAAAATTTGTAACCATCCTGTTACTAACACTTATGCAAGGGACTATTAATGCTCCGAATGGACTGTATTTACCTTTCATATCTTTCATTATTATGATTTCGACTCCCCAATACCAAGGTATCATAATATATGTATATAAAACATACTTGATAACGAATATTTTTATTATTGCATATGCGCAAACATTGGATTTTTTTTCTCTGTCGGGAGTCAAAGATATTTTTTAACAGATTTTTAATTATCTCAATAGAGACGAAGTTGGAATATTTATTGAAGGGATCTCATTAAAAGGCATAATTGGTGAACGTTGCGCAAGCGCATAAAGTGATCACGTAAACCAGCCGATGACAGGTCGTAAGCCCTGTAGGTGCCTTGATTTCCCGGTTCTCCTACAATAAATATTCCAACTTCGTCTCTATTGAGATAATTAAAAATCTGTTAAAAAATACTTGATAACGTTGTAGAGAATCACTCCAATATCTTTACCAACGAATTCCTCAATTTTTAATTTAATTTTTCTTCTAAGATGTAAAATTGTAACAATGGGCCGTCTATGCTTTGTTAAAGCTCTGTTTTTTCCTAAATATGTGTTTCTTTTTACTTTAATTTGATTATTTATGACCTAGGTCACGCAGGGTCCTGCCTGTTATTTCTCTGAGGGTTTTCAACTCTGCGCTTATTAGGAGTGTGACATTCATAGAAAAAAACAAGATGCTTTCCGAATATAAAACATAAGGGTTGTGGCCAACGCTATACCCCTCACTACCAAGTCACTCTACAAAGTATTCAAATTTTGTATGTAAGTTTGTTAAATTATTTTTGATTTTAAAGTATTTAACTATGAAAACTTGATAATTCTTCAATGTCATTTTATGAAAGTGATGTGCCTTTTTAGCAATTTGAAATAAAGTTTTAAGTTTCACTTTGAATAAATAAATAATAAATAAATTTGGATTATTTTTATAGCGCCGTTTTTGTGATAACCTCACCTCAAGGGCGCTTTGAACAAGTTGGGCAAGTTGAAAAAATTGAAAAGCACTGATCAGATAATCTTAAAATCAAATGGGATGATTATTAGATATACAAATTTGCAAAACTTCAAAAGAATCGAATGAGTACTTTAGTCTATAATCGATAAAGTAGTATATCACGCCATACATAGCACGCACGCATGATACTAGTTGTTAATCTACGAATTCATAACTCCCCACTATATCCCCTTGGGGTAGTGAGGAGTACTTGTTTTGTTTGTGATTGGCTGCAGGAAAAAAAAGAAAAAAACACAATCGATTTACCTTTCAATATGAACATCATTTTCTTCCCATCCAACTTGATGGTAAATTTCTTGCACCAGATTCCTGACAAATTTCTGAAATAACAAAATATATTATTTGAACATAAACAATAATATTAACAAATGAATCAATGGCTGAACAAACTTATACAATATTTTATTAAGTTGTTTCAAACCAGATCTCCAACTATTTTTATTATTTGTGAGCACAATCTTAGAATAGTGCATCTACTCTTATCTATCATTATTGTGTTTGTGTGCTCAATAAATAAGAGCAGTGTAATTGAAAAAACAACAGGCAAAATTACATCTCGCAGTTCATCATTGAAGTTCATCAGCCATTCTGAAAGTTGACTATATAAGTAGTTTGATGAGATTAGTTTGTGGGAATATACACACATATCAAGCTTTCTTTCACAAGGTAATGCACACCCACGGACCCGCCGCTGGTAACCCCACGTTGGGGGTTTATGCAGTAATGGTATGTATGGTAATGCTTTACTTCTATATAATAGTGGAGAGTTATGGTTTCACAATTTATTTTATATAATCGCAAGATACAGAAAGATACACATTAAAATAAACATATTGCCCTTTACCAGAGTACAAGCACTCCTGTATAAAGGAGACAGTTAAAAACAAAAAAATTATATCTAGATTATTATTATTATACAAAATGAAGTAAATAAAATGTACAAAGTCTATTTTAGCTATTTTTTCTTTTCAATTATTAAATTCATTTGCCAGTCTCAAATCAAGTTCAATTTGATTGAACCCCACCGCTACATTGCATGTGTAGTAGCGTTGTGCAAAACTTGTATGTATAAACAGATTACTCTCTACACGTACAAAGACATAGCGTGACTTTCCTGTATTTATGTATTTGAAGTAGTACAGTTTTTATAAATATTTTTAAGAAGATGGCTCTTGAATATTATGAAATAGTTGCAAGGTTGGAAAGTTCGATGGTTTTTTCATTTTTATTTTGCTCCTCGGCCAACTAACATGTACTAAGTCAAATATTAACACGCATACAATAACATACTACCACATTCTGGATACTTTTATTATGTTAATCATCTCAGACTGAAAACACCTTGGAGGAATAAAAACGAACCTGGAACCTTTGATCGGGAGATAGATATCTAACTAACTGAGCCACGAAAGGAATCAAGTAATGATGTTTTGACATCAATGAGTTTCGTAATGATGTTTTCGTGTGAACAGAATTTTAAAATATAAAAATCTCTTATCTCGATGTTTGTACATGCTAACCTCTTTCTTTCATTCTTTCTTTTTTTTATGTCCTTGCAACAAGTACATATACAACCTCATACATTCTCTAACTAAAGCATAAATGCTTGTGCTATAGACGAACAAAATCAGTCGTGGCGGGATTCAAACTCGTGACCACTAGATTACAAAACCAGCGCGCTAACCGCTCTGCCACCATCTGAATGCGCCCAACCAATTTCAATGAAATTTGTATTTGTATGTTGGTTCTGGATTGGAATATAGGAAAGTTACAATGAAATTATGAAATTTTCATCATTTTCATATTTTTTCATAATACGTTTAATTCAGTAACATTTTAAGAATGTTCTGGCCAGTATAGGTACGTTCCTATTCCATTTAGTCCAATTTGATATTTTATAACGCTGAAATAAGACCGTAAATCTAAAATCTGCAATTTTAGAACGTTCCTATTTTAGTTATAATAGTTACTGAAGGGGGTATTGTCCCAATAAATATTTATAAATGAACAAAAAAAATTAAGATAACTGATTTGGGTTATTGAAAGTTACCTTGAACTCAATGTCAGCCAAGGAATTTGACATTATCCTCTTGAGTGATGTGAACTGTGACAGAGCTACCGTCCAAGGGACGTATTCATTCTCGTTAACCAGATACTTGGATATATCCAATGCTAGACCATATTCCACTTCTCCGGCTTCAGCCAAACTGAACACATCGTTCAACAGATGAGCTCTATCTGATGGTGTCAGCAACTTTAAATTTATTTATATTCAAAGATTAAACAAAGAATAATAACATTATATCAATAAAAGTCTGATAAAGCCAGTGCCTCTGAAGCCTGAGTTTTAACAAAAGTTGATCCATCGCAGCATTTAAGAGATAGTGATGGTTGGCATCGTCGATACAACATAGTCCTATATGAAAGGAAACTGTTGTCAAAGCTAATCAGAAATTGTAAAACAAAGGCTACAGAAAGACAAGAATGAAAGAGACTTCTGAACTCGGCCATTATCACTTTTTTCATTGACATTTTAAACATCTGGATGGGTGAATTAGTTCCCAGATATTTTTCATGTGAATGTACACAAAGACGTTGACTATCGTAGCATAGTGGTAACTCGTTTTGAGTCCTGTACCGGAGTCCTCGGTTCGATTCCCAGCATAGGCGGAATTTATTTAAATTCATTACTCATGCAAATCATGCTTCTCTGGGTGGAAAAACTAGTTAGATGAAATAAATTACCATTTGGCAATGAAATCACCACTTACACGAGAGTATTTGAAAAAAAATAAAATTAATAAAAAAAAATGGTCAAATTTACCTTAATTTTTTTAGGGTCATTCAGTGCAGTTTTGATGTTATACCACATTTGCATTTCATAATTCACTCTGTAGTATCCAACCTGATCATTGTTGATTTTTAATACTTTTTCATTTTCTTTTGATTTGAGAACAACTGAAAAATAAACAATCATATTTACGTGACAAAATTTAATGCTGGCTATTCTATAAATGTGGCAACATTTCCGACCTTTTCCTCTCCCAAAAAGTATTGCTACCTACAACAATAGTCATCATAATCATCTACAACTCATCGCTGGCTGTATGTACGTTTCACTGAAAGTTGAAAAAGTTCAATAGTTTTGATACAAGCCGAAACATACATGTTTCACGAACCAACATTATAGTGTTGTGATATAGAGGTAAAAGAAGACTGAAGACTGACTGATACGAAGGTAGAAGTTCTCCACCAGGTAGGTGCTATATATCCTTCTATAATAGCAAATTAGTATATTACCAACAATTCTATTCAAAATGGCGAATAAAGTAAAAAAAAAATTCAAAAGTTATCTTTTAAGACTTGATTTGTTTTTCTTATTTAAACAATAGACCGATCTATACAGTTGATTACATTCTGACAAGCCATATAAACTTTTTTCAAACGCTCGTTAAATTTTTTCTTACCCTTACTAACATTTTTAAGGTTTTAGTATATCATGTTTTTGGTCTTAATAGATAATACGTCACTAATGTTCTGCCCCCAAATCTCACCATTGCAACCAACACATGCATAAACTGTGCGTGCAATAGAATACTCTTGGTTGTGTGTATGAGTAGTGTGGTATATCTGAACACAGCCTAAATCACGAATATAATTCTTATTTTTACTCCTCACTAACCCAAGGGGATATAGTGGGGAGTTATGATTTCGCAATTTTTAAGGCAATTTTTTTTGCAGATTATCAACTAGTATCATGCTGAGATTGTATTCTGAAAGTTTCATCACAATGTATCTGTGTGTGTGTGCTATGTGCTGTGTGCTATGTACAGCGTGTTCATTTTACTTTATCGATTATAGACTAAAGTACTCATTCGATTCTATTCAAATTTTGCAAATATGTATATCTAATACTCGATTAGATCCCATTAGATTTTGAACGATATATGAATAGTGCTTCTCAATTTTTTTAACTGTCAAATATTTCAAAGTGACCCCAAGCTCAGGAAAATTAAAATTTGAAATTTTTATTTTCAAATACGTAAAAAGGCACATCACATTCATAAAATGGCATTGAAGAGTTATCAAGTTTTCATAATAAAATATTTAAATAAAAAATAATTTAACAAACTCATTTCATGAAAATACTGAAAATTTTCTGTACAAAATTTTAATACTTTATAGAATGACTTGTTAATGAGGAGTTTAGCGTTGGCCACAACCCACTCGTTTTTTTTTTTTTTTCAAACTATTATATAAGTATGTGAAAAATATTGACAAACTCTAACAGTGTTATTTATAAAAATAAATTTGGTTCAATTGAACCCGGTTCAAAGTTTTATTCTGAAATTCAAATATTCTCATACAAGAATAAATAATTATTGTATGAGAATATTTGAATTTCAGAATAAGACTTTGAACCGGGTTCAATTGAACCAATTTTATTTTTATAAATAACACTGTGAATGTTTTGATGACTCATTGTGAACCTTGCTACAATATTCACTCTTTTCAATTTCCATTTCATTATGTTAACATACTTCTTAGTAGGAATATTCGTTCACATGCCTAGCAGTTCAATATCCTTTACAATTTATGTAATCAGAATTGAACAAACCCTTTTAATTTATATTTATACAGTTATCTAAAATATCATAATTGACTTATTTTATAGTTGTTGTCAAATATCTTGAACCATTTCGCTGAAAAGAGGGGCGATTTGCAGGTATACCAACGAAGGAACATGAAAAGACATGAATTTGCGCTCTGCGCACCCACAAGCCAGGTTCAAGATATTTGGCGATATTTATAATACAATCTATATTGTCATCCTTTGTGGCTAAGTCGACATATGAATGACACCTCAGACAAAGATCCCAGGTTCGATTCCCGGTAGAGACACAGTTTTTGATTGTGTTTTCAGTGTGGATCTGTGAGACAATTAACACCATAAGTCTTTTCAGTAAATGGAGACGGCTGTCAGTTTGTAGAACTCCATAAATATGTGGAATATAATGCGGGTTCATATTTTTTCTAAACATAATTCTCCAAAATGTGGTAGTATTTTATTAAGTGCATGAATTAAATTAAAAGGTACCTGTTAATTGCTCGAGAAACAAAACAAAATAAAACTAAAATAAGGTGCACAACAACTAACAGACCATTGGACAAACCATTATCCGCAGTGTCGGAAAACCATATTAATTCTGAAGAAGCTCCTTTGTCAGTTGTGTATGTAATTGGGATGTACCATTTATCGCTGAAATTAAAACACACAAATGAGTATTAAATAAAAAAACAAGCAAATAATATTGGCATAATCTTTGTGGGACCTCCAAGTTTTTATATAATATAGACACTTGTGTATATCTTGGGGTGCTAGGCAGAGCATGTCGCCCGAACCACAAATGGACCGAAAAAGTGCTGGTGTGGCGAGGATGTACCTCCCCATCATCGATGCCATCTCGCTCGGACGATCTCGCTTATCACGAAGATTGTCGAAGACGACCGAGAGACAGCGCATCGTATTTCAATCAACTAACGTGGCGAATTATTCGCTCGTCAGCCCAGCGTTCAAGCACAGTGTTCAATAATTATAATATTTTAACCCGACCCTAGTATCGCGGATCAATTTGAAGTAAATTTGTTAACTGTTTTAATCTGAAAATATAATTAATCTGAGTAAGTTTTCTTTTATTATGAAACCTATCATCATTCTATTATTTCAATTATAAATAAATAGCTGAGTAAAACAATTGCAATATCTAAAAATAGTTGTATGTGTTTTGGGAGATGAATTTAGAACACGCAATAAACTCGCAACCTTTTCTGATTTCTTATTAATAATCTTATTAAATATATAACTTCCTCCCAACGCACATACCGCTAAACTGGAATGGCGACCTAAAATAGGTAGAAAAGGTGTTGGAAGAACTCAAACAAGGTCATTCGACAATAATAATAATAATGAGATTTTATTTCAGGGGTGCAATGCAACACAGACCATATTATATATATACAACATTTAAAAATAAGGTATACACATATTACAAAAAGATATACACATATTACCGTAATAACAAAAAATTATTCATTTAAATAAAAAGAACAACAGTCTTGCTCTTCAAACGTGTAATTTAGAGAGGCATGTAAGGAATACCAGAGAAATCGCAAAATGCGGAAGTTGTAATACTATTTAAAAAGGGTGATCCGAACTGCATAGAAAATTACAGACCAATAAGCCTGCTCAGTGTGTTATACAAACTTCTGACAAAAATTATAACTAAACGCCTATCGAACAAATTTGACTTCTTCCAACCTGTTGAACAGGCTGGTTTCCGGAAGGGATACAGCACTGTTGACATTATACAAACAATCCGCTCATTGATAGAAAAAAGCGCTGAATATAACATACCACTATACTTGGGATTCGTGGACTACCAAAAGGCCTTTGACTCCATTGAAACATGGGCTATACTGGCGGCAATAGACCAAGCACACATAGATTCAAGGTATACCAGACTAGTGGAAAATCTATACAACAGCGCGACTATCCAAATCAAAGTGAACGATGATTGGAAAACAGAAAAGATATGAGTCAAAAGAGGAATCAGACAAGGAGACACAATATCTCCAAAGCTGTTCACGCTGACACTGGAATATGCATTTAAATGCATATTCCAGTCTGTCCAGCCTGGATTGGGAATCAAGGGGAATATGCATCGATGGTAAATACTTAAATCACTTACGCTTCGCTGATGATATTATAATCCTGAGTAGTGAGCCTGAGGAACTGGCTAGAATGCAAAGAAGAATTGGACTAAGCTGGGCAGCTTTTGGGAAAATGGGTCATATACTTAAAAACCGCAAAATACCCATAAACCTTAAGCGGAAAGTATACGAAACGTGCATATCACCAGTAGCAGCATATGGCTTAGAGACTGCGACACTGACCAAACGAAGCATGGAAAAAATAAGGATTACTCAAAGAGCCATGGAAAGAGCCATGTTGGGTATAACCTTGAGAGATAGAGTGCGGAATGAAATAATTAGGCAACAAACAAGAATTATAGATGTCGCCAAACGTATAGCAACTCTAAAATGGCGGT
The DNA here is from genome assembly GCA_963576475.1 of Molanna angustata. NCBI lineage: Eukaryota > Metazoa > Arthropoda > Insecta > Trichoptera > Molannidae > Molanna > Molanna angustata. Next base: position 37,323,507 of record OY754971.1, on the reverse strand, counting down.
GGGCAGGTCACGTGGCCAGAAGCTCAGATGACAGATGGCCAAAAAGAGTCATAACATGGAGACCAAGAGCAGCAACCAGGAGCGTGGGGAGGCCACCATTGCGATGGAGAGACGACATTGTAAGATATGCTGGTATAAACTGGATGCAGGCAGCTCAAGACAGAGCAAAGTGGAGAGAAATGGAGGAGGCCTTCGTCCAGGAGTGGACAGGAGTAGGCTAACGAGAAGAAGAGAAGAAGATGTAAGGAATTCTGGTATATTATCACTGTTACATATTGGCATGTAACCACATATTAAAATAATATTTTCTAGGAACTAAGGAGGTCTCTGGGAGAGGCTTATTTCTATTACTGGATGAAAGAAGGTTGAATTAATGATCAATATAATGATTAGACATCAAATTTCATGCAATTGCATGTGAAATGCATATTACTCTCTAATTACGGCGTTACTATGCTGAAAATTATGAGGCCATTGCAATTCAGGCAAGCAAGCTGGCATTTGAAGATGCTTCCACAGAATATCACCCTCATCTCAACCAACACATTTACGCAACTAACCAGGGGACTTAATAATAATAATAAGTTATTTGTATAGCCCCGTTTAATGATTCGAGATCATACCAAGGACGCCGATAGTTTAATGTTGTGTTGCTCTCTGAAACAAAGCTGTTTTTAGTCCTTTGGTGAGAGTGCTCTTGCTTTGAGCACTGCGGACATCTAGAGGCAGTGAGTTCCACTAAATAGGACCACTCACACTAAAGCATCGGTCATAGTAAACCGGTTTGTTGACTTACTCTTCAAAGCAAATCTGCACCCCTAGACAACGTATCATTTAGCTCAAGAAAAGATAACTCAATGTATGGAAATGACAATTGTCACGTGACAAGCAACTGTCACTTCCATACATTGAGTTATCTTTTCTTGAGCTAAATGACACGTTGTCTAGGGGGGCTGATCCCAATATGATCTGATTCGCTAGGAACCTACCTCTGTAACGTACAATAATGTGGTACAGGTAGGTATTTTTTGACAAATTGGAATATTACAGGTGAACTAGGAACTCAAGGCGCCTACAGGCGCTTACGGCCTATCATCGGCTGGTTTACGTGATCACTTTATGCGCTTGCGCAACATTCACCAATTATGCCTTATTATTGAGTTCCCTTATCAATGCAATTTTGAAAGTTCTATATATTTTAATGAGAAACTGATTGTTCTAAAATAAGCTGAAAAACACCATCGCCATCTATGAAGTGACAAAGAAACCTTTTTTATGTAACGCCATCTATTGAGAAATTGGTTTTGGTAAACAATGAAAGCAACAGTCCTTATACATGAGGTGACAATGCTCTCACACATATGTCACCCCTGAGCTTGCGCCAGAATTATAAGTTCATTTTTAGCTTGTTTACTTGCTTGTTCCAATGTTTATGTAAATCGAATATTTTTAAGTTGCATATATGCAAACACTGGATTTTTTCCCTGTTGGGAGTCATTGATATTTTTTGTCAAATTTATAACATCTCAATAGAGATGAAATTGGAATATTATTGGTAGGTATGTTTTAATAGTAATATTCAATAATTTGAATGTATAAAAATACTAAATCAAAAGGACAATGCTCAGCTATTAAAGGGAGAACATGCCTCCAGCATATATGTTCAATTAAAGGGAGAACATGCCTCCAGCATATATGTTCAATTAAAGGGAGAACATGCCTCCAGCATATATGTTCAATTAAAGGGAGAACATGCCTCCAGCATATATGTTCAATTAAAGGGAGAACATGCCTCCAGCATATATGTTCAATTAAAGGGAGAACATGCCTCCAGCATATATGTTCAATTAAAGGGAGAACATGCCTCCAGCATATATGTTCAATTAAAGGGAGAACATGCCTCCAGCATATATGTTCAATTAAAGGGAGAACATGCCTCCAGCATATATGTTCAATTTTAAGAATAATAAGGAATAAAAAAAAACAATCTCACTTGAATTCAGAAGGTTCAGGCTTCACCAGGGGATCGGCTAAGAACCTCTTCTGTGTCAAATTATAGCTAGTTTCATCAATCATCTCCACCATCACAACCGGAAGACCCATTTGTCTGGTCCAAGTGTCCATTATATGACTGAAAATCAAACAAACATTATCTAAATCTGAAACAATTAAGTAGAAACTACTGTACATGTCAATGTTATGTCACAGTCGGAACATGAACCTAAGGGGTCACAAATTACTGTACATGTCAATGTTATGTCACAGTCGGAACATGAACCTAAGGGGTCACAAATTACTGTACATGTCAATGTTATGTCACAGTCGGAACATGAACCTAAGGGGTCACAAATTGAACCTGGATAAACATGCTTAAACCTTTTGGAACCAAATATATTTTGAACAAGAAAAAAGTATCATTTCTGTAAAAGCAAACCAATTTTCTTTCAAAATTCTATTCAGTAGGTTTAAAACTATGATAATAAAAACACAGAAATTAATTACAATCGTAGATTTTTATTATAATTATAATATACTAGATGTTGTAGTTAGCAAATTTTGTATGAATCCAAGTGAAGCATCTTTCCAGGGGATTTTATATGTTTTGGTTGGCAGACCACATGGTTTTTCTAAAGAGAATAACGACTAATGTGAATTGTTTTCGGATTTATTTGTCGAAAAAAAACACTTTGTTTATTAAGATTTAGAGAACAGTTATCTAGGATGTGTTGAAATGTAATGAAATCTGAAATATGTTGCCAACCATAACGTCAAACTCGCGATATTCCGTGACTCACTTTTTGCACAGAGTACTACATCTAGTATACGATAGTAAAAATCTATGAATGCAATATATTCATTGGAAACAAAATACTTTTCAAACTGGGCATTTGATGAATGTTTCAAAAATTGCGTATTTGATGAAAGGTCCTTATAGCGGCTGCAGTCCGTCGCCACACTTATGGCCCACCTCCATGCCAATCTGTTTTGGGCTGAACGCAGAGCACCAGTCACCGAAGACCCCATTGTGGACTTAACCAAATCGCTCCATCTGATTGGTGAGCGACCACAAGATCTTCGTCCCTCCACGCTGCCCATCACAACAACCTTCTCGAGGCAGTCTGGTTCCCTTCTGGCAATGTGTCCAAAGAATTGAAGGATACGTCTGTAACATATCGTCGACAGACGATCCTTAATCTTCAGCTCGTCCAGAATTGACACATTCGTTCTTCTGGCTGTCCATGGGATGTGCAAAATACGCCTCCAGCACCACATTTCGAAAGCATCGATCCTCTTTCGCTCTGACTCCCTAAGTGTTCATGTTTCCACACCATACAGGAATATCAAGAATATCAGAGCCCTGATGAGTCTACCCTTCGTGTTTTCTGTGACGGTCCCGTCCTTCCACACTCTTGTGAGCTTTCCCAGAGCTCCCTTTGCCATGGCGTGCGTCTTTTCACTTCCGCTTCACAACCACTGGTGTCACATATGTTGGAACCCAGATATATGAAGTCATGTACTATTTCAAGATGGTTTAGAGAGTTTAATGGGGGAAGTTTACATGCTCTATGAAGTCATGTACTATTTCAAGATGGTTTAGAGAGTTTAATGGGGGAAGTTTACATGCTCTATCAATCAAATGCTCTATGCATGCTTTACATGCTCTATCAAACGTGGTAATACACGGTCTTAATTTGCCGCTCTGATATGATACACAAATGTCTGTTTTCATCTCAGGGTTGGTATTAGTCCAAGGGAGATACAGATACGGCATGACGCGGGCACATGAATCAATTTGGAAATAACAGAAGTGTCCACAACTAGATACAAAGCAACAAAATGACGATACAGATGCGGTTATCAAACTGGGAAAAATGATCACGTAAACCAGCCAATGACAGGTCGTAAGCCCTGTAGGTGCCTCGAGTTCCTGGTTCTTCTACAATATCCCAACTTCGTCTCTATTGAGATTTTAGAAAAAAATGTTAATAAAAATAAAAACTCACGTTAAATTTGTTCCATCGAGAGGACGGGTGAAATGCTTTTCCAAAACGTCCAAAAAATCTTTCGTAACAGTATTTTTGTATTTAAACTTATCCAAATATTCCTGGACACCCTTTTTGAAGTTTTCCGCACCGATGAATCCTTCTAACATCCTGAGGATGGCAGCCCCCTGTAATTACAATAATATGAATTTCCTAATGTTGATGAGGCGATGGTTAAATTTGATATCTGTGTCCTCTCCACTGCTCAAATAATGTGCGCCTATTATTAAATTAGAATTACCGCCTTTCCCATTACCGTTACTAATCAATTGCACACCAGCTGTGAAAACCCCTCCTACCTCAAACTATTTATTAGGTACTGGCCATTTAATTGGACTATATTTAGTTTGAATTGTCACCTCTGAGGATAATGGTGTAACCATCGAAAGCCCTCAAGCTCATTGTAACTCATATGTGGATTAAAACTAAGTTTTCATACACATAATAAGTTAAATCTTACATACATACCATATTTATGCTATAAGCGTTTGGAACATTTGACCAAACCTCATGAAGTGATTACCAAGGTTGCAAAGAGGCATAGAATTGAAAACCCCATAAGTAGATGGATCGGTAAGGATAAGGGCATCCACAAACAGGGGCTATACTCAGTGGGGGGTAATATCACCCCTACTTTGCACCCTGGTGGTGGATGAACTACTGGTTAAACTTGAGAATAAGGGGATAAAACCCATAAGCTACACAGATGATATTGCCATCATTGTGAGTGGAAAATTTCCAAGGACGGTCTCGGAAAAGTGACTCAATCAGCTATCCAGACAGTTGTAAAATGGTGCAAGGATGTGGAACTGAAAATTAACCCTAACAAAGCAGTTCTAGTAGTACTATTCACCAAAAAGAGGAAACAAGAAGGGTTTATCTCACCAACTCTTTTTGGAAAGCAGGTCATGCCTACTGACCAGGTTGAATACCTTGGAGTAATAATAGACAAGGAATTAAACTGTGGAAACAACACATGGATCAAATAATGAATAAAACCAGCTGAGTTTTCTGGTCATGCGGAAGAACCTTTGGGAAATCATGGGGACTTAAACCCAAAACCCTGTACTGGGTCTACACCACCATAATTAAACCAATCATCAATTATGCTGCACTGGTTTGGTGGCCAAGAACCAAACTTATATCCTGCAAGAAGTAGGATATAGAGACTTACGTGTATGGGAATTACAGGTGCAATAAGAACAGCACCAACAGCTGCTTTAGAGGTCTTTCTTGGCCTTCCACCCCTTGAAATAGTGATTGAGGTAGAGGCGGGGCTTGGACTACACGGTTTAGTCTGTATTGGCCTTTGTACTAATATTAGTGGGGATAGTAATTTTAGTGGGGATAGTAATTTTAGTGGGGACAAAAAATGGACTCATTACTACATATAATTTCAGATAAAATGTTACCAAGTAATCACTACCAAAAACCATTCACAGTCAGAATGGTTACAATTATATAATAATAATTAATACTTACAAAGGATGGGATGGAAAAAATAAATACAAGCCAAAAAAACAGGGATTGATCCGGTATACTGATGAATCAAAAACCAGCGTGGGCACTGGAGCAGGGAAATATTGCAGAGGAACCAGAATTAACTTTTCATGCAGTCTTGGAAGTTTATGCAATCATAGAATTTGCATGTGAGAATACTGTCTAAAGTACCTTCAAAGACCAGGAGAACACAACAGAATACATTCAATATGGGTACCTGGTCATAGAAGTATAGAGGGAAACGAGAGCATATAAGCTAGCCAAAAAGGATCAGGGTTACCTTTCATAGACCAGAACCAGCAGTTGGTATATCAGCAACCACGATTAAGAGATTGATTAAAGACTGGTCAACAGTCCAGCATAGAGAATTCCGGAAGACCAGTTGTGGACAGCGAAAGGCGCAAGAATTCATTGAGGGTCCTCCAAAAAAGGACAAGAAAGCTGCTAAATCTTAGCAGAGAACAACTGTGAACAATAACTTTTTTATTCACTGGTGACTGTCATCTAAAAAGACACCATTGCATAATGGAGATCGCTGATGACCCAAACTGTAGAAAGTGTCAACAAGAGGATCACATGTGATCTGTGAGTGCCTAGCACTAATGGAATCCAGACACAGATACCTGGGAGCTTTTGTATTAAGACCCAAAGACTTGGGAGGCATCTCAATCTGCAAATATAGGACTTTATTCAAGAAACCAAACTAATATTGAAATGACAGCCCTAAAGAGAGGCTAATTTAGTAAGGAAACCCTCAGATGAGCAGAAAATTAGATTTTGAAGATGCTACTATTACGGATATATTTTTTATTTTATTTATAATCACCAAAATACATCATCACAACACAAACAATAAAAAAATCAATTAAAAATAAAATATTACTATAACATTTTTAGATGTGTCGATGGCAGTGCGGTTAGCGCATTGGGTTAATAATCCAGTGGTCGCGAGTTTAATTATTGTTTGAATTATAATTGTCGCGAGTTTGTTTATTAATTTTTTGTTAGTAATCCGATTTTGTTCACCTATAGCACAAGCATTTATGATTATTTTAGGGAACGTAGGAAGATGTATATGTGCTTGTTTATCAAGGACATAAAAAAAAAAAAAAAATAAAAAAAAAAAAAAAAAAAAAAAAAAAAAAAAAAAAAAAAACCACTTCACCTGTGTTTGTTGCAAGATGTATAATCGGTTTACCAGAAAACATCAGGGGTGACCAAAGCGTTGAATGCATACCCATTCATAGTCCCTCACCTATCTGATGCTTTGCAAAAAAAGATTTAAAATTTTCTGCTTTACGAGATAAACTGCAATTGTTCATTAAGTATATCCACTTTGTTTCATATTCATAAAAATATTTCAGTATGGTTTTGTCCATACCCCAAAAGTTTAGTTTGGCGATCGACAATTCTTTATAGAACTCCATTGTATGTTGATATGTTATAAAAATATAAAAATACTAAGTAATAGTTCTATTGTATTTACTAGATTATTGATGCGTTTCATGCTAGGCACATCGTCAGAATAACTCTTAAGATGTGCCTAGCACGAAACGTGTCGATAATCTAATAAATACAATAGAACTATTACCAAGTATTTTTATAACATTTCAACATACCCCAAAAGACCCCCCCCCCCCCCCGTCTTAAAACAACAGACTTTAGAATCTAAGAAAAGAAATAAAAGAAATTTTCGTCCATCCCGACAAGACTTTCTTTTTACCTTGTTATATGAAATGGAATCGAAGATGGAGGTAATTTCATCTGGTGTCTCAACGGGAACGACGATGGGATGCGAAGAGAGAGTTCCATCCAACGCCATCACACTGTGAGTGTTGGAACTGAGGAATTGCTCCAACTGAAACATTCCTTAAAATCAGTACATATGAAATAGAAAAACAAATTAAGACACAAATATATGTTTGTCCCAGCAGACAGCCACTATATATACACAGGGTATATCATGAGGAGTGGATCAACCGAAGCAGGGAGGTAGGGGACCTTAACACCTATCGATTTAACCCCCATGTTTGCATAGCTAACAATGGTGCACATTTCGAAAATTTATTATAAAAAATTAAATTTATGTTAAATTATGCATAATGTAACATATTTATAAAAGAAAACAATAAAAAATAAAACAAGATAAAAATCAAAAACTTTGACTTGTATTATGGCCTGTTTTATTTAGTAAAATTTTTATTCTATGTAATCGTTTAACAAAATTATTTTTTAAGTAGTCTTTCATGTATTCGTCTCAAGGAAAAAATATTGATTTTTGGTACTCGTACAATTTAAGTGAACTTTTCAACATGATCCTCTAATACATGGGTGGCCAGCCCACAGCCCGCGGGCCGCGTGCAGCTTGTGGCCCGCGGAACATATGCACCCTTTTTTTTGTGTACATAAAACAACAAAAAAAAACATTCCATCGTGCGTAGTTCGTATCATATACCATACATATGTAGGTATGTGGAAGTATCTCAGTACATTGATTCAAATATCATGACAATTTCTTCTATGGTATATTCGTTTTAGTTAACAATCACAACGTTAAGTTGATTTTAAATAGCGCACGTGAATTTATTGCCAGGAATACTACAAATGGAACATTGTGAAATGTGTTGTGATGCACAGTTAAATGAGAAATTCAATCAGGTTGGTTTGGAAGACTTTTACTAAACATATTTGGACAAGGCATTTTACAAACATGCTCTATCGATGATTTCGCTGTTTGGAAGCGCTTACACGTGTGAACAGCTTTTTAGTCGAATGAAGCATATTAAATTTCAAATGAGAATGCGACTCACTATTGAGTATTTGGAAAATTGTTTGCGCGTAGCATCAACATCACTAGTTATCAACATTGATGAACTTAATCCTGACAAACATAATCAGAGGTCTCACTAAAATTTATTATATTTTTTATTATTATTTTTTGTAATGTATAACTCAGATTTAATAATTATATTTGATTCTCATTTTAGTTTTATATTAAAAAAAAAAACAATATGTTTCTTTTTTGCTATGAACATAGAATTATAAGGAACAGAAGCTACGCGCAGTATAAAATTCGTCATAAAAAGTGTTACATGTTTTATTTACATATAATCTAAAGCTATGAATAATAAAAAAATGTTGTACGGCCCGTTAGGAAATCTCATTTCAAAAATCTGGCCTGGCTGCTGAAAAGGTTGGCCACCCATGCTCTAATACAAAGCAAATGAAATTTGCAGGCTAGCTCTCTATGAATGGTAGTAGTTTTTAAGATACTATTATTAGTTAGGAGTGGGGCCCCACGCCCCCACACTGCGACCATGTCTGATCTATTGTGCACAGTTTTTAAGATAACTTGTGGAAAAAAAGTTATTAAAATTTCACAAGTGTGCATAACTTTTGAACCACCCAATATCTATAATTATGCCTTCTTAATTGGTGAACGTTGCACAAGCGCATAAAGTGATCACATAAACCAGCCAATGACAGGTCGTAAGCCCTGTAGGTGCGTTGAGTTCCTGGTTCTTCTACAATATCCCAATTTTGTCTCTATTGAGATGTTGAAAAAATGTTTGTTAATAAAAATATCATTTGACTCCAGAAAGGGAAAACATCCAATATTTGCGTATATGCAATTAAAAAAAAATTAACAAACACAGTTTTTTACACTTATATAAATTGTGACCATAGCATATATTTTAAAAGATATAATTTTAATTAAATAAGAATATATCTCATTACAATAACATTAATTTATCGAAAAATAAAAAATAAATTAAAACAGTTTTTTACACTTATATAAATTGTGACCATAGCATATATTTTAAAAGATATAATTTTAATTAAATAAGAATATATCTCATTACAATAACATTAATTTATCGAAAAATAAAATATAAATTAACACAGTTTTTTACACTTATTGGTTGTCTTATCTTGTTATTGGTTGTTATATGGGTTGCCTTTTATATTTCGGGATTAGAGAACAAAAACAAATATTAATCATCGGGATTAGATCACTTTATTGTTTTTCCTCTGCATATTCCCCATGAAGATCTATACACTTTTGCATGCGTTTGAACCAATTGTCCAAGCACTTTTTCCACTCTGATTGAGGTATCTCCAAAACATGCATTCTGAATGCAGCAACCGCTTCTTCAGGTGTCGAAAAACGTTGACCTCTCAGTTTGTTTTTTACGTGCGGGAATAAAAATAAGTCATTTGGTGAAAGGTCAGGACTATATGGCGGATGACTCATCAAATTGATGTTTTGGGTGCTCAAAAATGCAGTTGTTTGAGCCGATGTGTGAGAGCTCGCATTGTCGTGGTGTAGAGTGATCCGTCTTCGGCGGTTGGTTTTCCTGATTTCTTGGAGGACAACTGGCAAACAAATTGTTGTGTACCACTCGGAATTGACTGTTCTGCGTTGTTCTAGTGGTACGGTTGCGACATGTCCAGTTTTTCTGAAAAAACATGCGACCATTTGCTTGGAAGTGCTTCGTGCGCGAACAACTTTTGTTGGATTTGGATCATCTTGAAACACCCATACAGTCGACTGCTGTTTACTTTCGGGCTCATACGCGTAAATCCACGATTCATCACCTGTCACGATGTCATAGACGTGTTTTAAAGCACCGCGATCGTATTTTTCGAGCATTTCTTTCGACCAATCGACACGAGCCTTTTTTTGAGCGATTGACAAATTGTGTGGGATCCAACGCGAACAAATTTTTTTGACAGTTAAATGTTCATGCAATATTGAGTGTATGCTGGTCCCACTAATGCCTAAGGTTGTCTCTATCTCACGATAGGTCACATGACGATCTTGCAATATCAGTTCGCGCACAACATCAATGTTTTTCGGAACAACAACTGATTTTGGACGACCTTCACGAAATTCGTCTTGGAGTGAACTCCGACCACGATTGAATTCACCATACCATCGATAAACACTGGTCCTTAATGGGGTTTCATCGCCAAAAGTTGAATTAAGTTCATTCATGCACTGCTGCTGAGTTAATCCACGTCGAAAGTTGTAAAAAATAATCGCACGAAAATGTTCACGATTTAATTCCATTCTTGGGGGCAGATGAATCTTTTAATTTACTGTAAACAACAAAAAAACGCTCGTATGTCAAAACGTTCTGAGTACGTATAACCTCAAAAACTTCTAACTTTACGATAGAGCTGTCAGTTGACAGATTGCAACACCAGGGTTGCCAAATCCCGAAATATAAAAGGCAACCCTCGTATAAATTGTGACCATAGCATATATTTTAAAAGATATAATTTTAATTAAATAAGAATATATCTCATTACAATAACATTAATTTATCGAAAAATAAAAAATAAATTAACACAGTTTTATTTGACAAACCATTATAGACACATTAAACTCTGAAGATCGATGTCTATAGATTTATAATGCTTTTTGTTTAATAAATCTGTTGTATCGGATGATTTACAACCATAAAAATTATGTCAATACCGATCAGCGTTTTTGTAGTATTGACACATTCATATCTAAAGTAATAAAGCAATCAAAATGTTAGTGTCTGTGTGTGTGTGTGTGTATGTGTGTGTGTTTGTCTCACGCCTTCTGAAAAACCAAGAGCATCTAAAAATCTAATTTATGTGCGAACATGTACCAGTATACCTGATGCAGTGTCACGCTAAAAATAATGCGATAAAAATGCTGAATTTTAAAAATATTTCAATAATTATTTTTTTCATACAAAATTTTCCAAGTCATATCTGTCAAAAAAGTGTACATTTTGCACGCAAATATCTGTTAGTTTAAAAGTTAGAAGTACGTATTTACACGAAAAAAATATATTTTCAAGTATAACTTAGCGTTTGAGTGAAAAACATGGTGAATATTTTGTATAATTATAATGTTTAACTTATTTTTAATGTAAGCGTTTTGTACATGAACGCCGCCATTTTAATATCTTTTCATACAATATTTCATTTTCCTACCGAATGAATATGTTCTTGAAAATAATAAACCTTTGAATTAAATGTAATTATGAAATAATAAAATGAAACACAAGACATTACAGCAAGTTTTAAGACATATATTGTAAAAATGTGTTTATTATTAGTAAAGATATAGGCATAATAAAATTGCATAATTTGTAAATAATATTTGATTTTTCTGACAATTTTCATTTTTATGGCATCGAACAAACCAATGTATGTAGGTACCTACATATTCAAAAAATGTCTCAAACCATTTGATATTTTTTACGTATTGGAATGGTTACTATGGTAACGGAAAGATTCTGATATTCAAATAAAATTTGTTATGAATCGAATTTATTTAGAACATTGTTGTAGGTAGGTACCTACCTATTATTATTTACTTACAAATCAACAATATACTGATTTCCTATCGGAAAATTATTTTATTTATTTATTTATGAATGTATGAATGTATGCAAGCGATGTGCTCCTAAACCGTATGTCCGATTACAATGAAACTTTGGCGAATTGTCGAGCGTGTGCCCGAGGTGGTTTCTGGATTTAAACTTTTTTCTTATTCTTCTTCTTCTTCGTGTATTTGGTCATTTTACCAATGAAAGCGGAATATCCTGGGAAAAGAAGGTCCGACTGTCCCTCCATCTCTTCGCAGGTCTTCCAGGACGGTTTCTGGATTTAAACTTTTTTCTTCTTCTTCTTCATCGTGTATTTGGTCATTTTACCTATAAAGGTGGAGTATCCTGGGAAAAGAAGACGGTGCTTACATCTCTTCGCGGTTCTTCCAGGATGGTTTCTGGATTTAAACTTTTCTTACCCGAATGAAGGGACGGGATGTAATTGAAGGGAAGGGAGGCACTAAAGGGCCTGAAGGGACGGGAGGTATAAAAGGGCCTGAAGGGACGGGAGGTACTGAAGGGCCTGATGGGAAGGGACGTGATGAGGGATTGAAGGGACGGGATGTACTGAAGGGCCTGATGGGACGGGAGGTACTGAAGGGTCTGAAGCGACGGCTCCTGGAGTCTAATTATTTTTCTTCTTAATTTTATGTAGACCTTTAAGGACAGTTTTAATACAAACTATTTCCTATAGATTAATTTTCTTCTTCTTTTATGAAGACCTTTTGCTCAGTTTTTATACAATCTATTTCCAATAGTCTAATTCTTCTATTTTATGTATTTTTTCTTATTTTATGTAGACCATTGGGATTTTTTATACAAACTATTTCTTATAGTCTTTTTTTTTTTTGCGGGTGGCAGTTCTCAGGAGAACACACTTAGGCCGGTTGGCCCTTTGTGATACCACAGTAAAAGATTTGGGCTGTCCTCCCCCTCACTCATCCGCCCTGAACCAGCCTGATTGGCCAATAAATGTCATAATGTCTCCTATATCGGCAGACGCTATGTCAATCAGATCATTATAGAAGAAACTTCCCAAGGACTTTCTTCTATTTCTAGAGAGAGCAGGACAGTGACAGAGGAAATGGACCACAGTCTCTTCCTCTTCTTCGTCTTGGCATGCTCTGCAGTAATCGTATGCCTCCAGCCCCAGCCTTCTGGCATGCTTACCTATGAGCCAGTGTCCCGTTAATACCGATACGATTCTGGCTAGTAAATCCCTTCTGAACGTGAGTAGTTCTCTGGTTCTTCTGAGGTCATATTTTGGCCATGTTCTTATAGTCTTATACTTATTCTTCTCTTTTTTATTTAGACTTTTGGGTTCGTTTTAAGTCTAATAGTCTATTGTGCAGAAATATTATTAACGATATGCACACTTGATGAAAATACATATGTAAAAACGAATGGGATGTGGGATGTGAAGATGTAACCTGCACTAGAATCTTTTCAATACTTTTGTTTAATCAAATTTAAACCATTTATATCATCCTATTTTAAATAATTTTTAACACCTACATAATATATTTGATTTCGTTGACAATATTTAAAGAAAGGGGGTTGTGGCCATTACTGAATTCTTCACAACGTTTATATTCAAATTATTTACCATAGTTTAAGTCTTCTTCTTCTTCGTTAATGTAGACTTTTGTGTCAATTTTAAGTTCATCAGTCTAATTGTGCAAAAATATAATGCACACTTGATGAAAAAATATAAAACGAATGGGATGTGACCAACACTGGATCTTTTCAGTACATTTGTTTAATCAAATTTTAACCACATCCCAACATCCAAAATTACTAAATATTCAATAGGTAAGTACATATTACAATTTGTTTTCGATGGTAATATTTAAAAATGGGGGTTGTGGCCAAACCAATCTATTTACAACGTTGATAAACAGTCATATTTAAAACCATTTCGAATAGTGCAGAAATTGTATATTATACTTCATTCACACTTTATATCAATATATAAAAAATAATGGGTTGTGGCCATCACTTGAACATTTTACAATCAAATTCAATCATATTTCAAATCACTTTTCAAAATCCGATTTTGCAAAATAATTGGGTGACAATATTATAAAAACGATTGCTTTTTCCTTCACAATTTTACATTCTTGGCCAACGGCGGGACATAAAAGCTAGTTTGAAATAAATGGTCACATGACATCCTCACTCACTAATGTGAGGATTGGTCACGTGACTTCCAATAGCAGAGTTGAGCTTTGTCATGTGGCAGGACAGCATTTATATATAATTTTCATTTAAAATCTGTTTTAATAAACGGTTACTCGGCTCCAACATCTTGGATGTGATTGAGCGTGTGACAGATAACGTTTATATATTTCCATGTGTAGTACTTTGAAATGGTTATCACATGATTTCAAACTAATTTATTACAAAATCATGATCTGCAGACGTTGTTCTTATGAATGTTCATTGTCTCATCAGGATATAACTTGAATCCGAATGTAATTTGAAACATATAAAAATTAAATAATAATAAAAATAATAATTTGTGTATGCCACTGCGTGGAGTGCTATTATTGTCATATGTGTATAAAAGGGATTGTTTGCCCTGAAATTAGTTAGTCTTGAGTTAGTCGTCGTTAGTCTTCAGTAGTCTTCAGTCTTCAGTAAACAATCTTCCAGTATTGGCTGGAAGAACACGAAAATTGTCTTTCATTTATAACTGATACCTTAGATTTACCAGAAATACCTAGGTGGACGTTTGAAAGAGAATCGTGGGTTTTGGGTTTCGATAGTTGAGATAAGCCCAATGTTATTTGAATTGAACTGACCACAATATCAGTAGTTTTTATTCTATATTTGTACTGGTAAAAATACCAGTCGTATAATTTAGCTCCCAGCCGTGCTGTGTTTGAACGAACGCTGACTCTCCCTTGAGACAGGTTCGTAACCAGACGGTGGTGGTTGAGCCTATAGCAGTTGGAGAACCTGCAAGGGTTCATCTACGACCAACTCGCTTTGCACTTCACTGTAGCTTCAACGAAAGCCAGCAATTATTAGTCGGGAAAAGAAGCAACTAACGTCTCTGTGTAGACGTTATATACTCAAATTTCCTACGTCATTAGAGTGACAGAAAGCGATCGGTCTTTGTGTTAATCGGCTTATATTTTGGTCTATTGGGGACGTTATATAGCCGGTTTTCTACCGGACCGAGTCAGCTGGGTTACTCTGATTGCGGTGGATTAATTTGAGCGAAAGAGTTGCTTTCGCTGATTTTCCCAAAAGCGAACGTAACCTTCATGAGAGGTCGTCGTGTTCGCTTCATCTGTGTTTATTAATATATTTTTACATGCACCTGTCTATGGAAGAGGTATACTTCCGAAACTAGTAGTGCTATGTTTAAAACTCAATAAGTAGTTTAGAGCAAAGAATTTGCATCATAGTTTCTGTATTAATGGACTGCCATAAAGTTTCCTTCAAATCCATTAATCATACGTATTTTTATTTAGAAATAAATTAAAGTTGCTTATATCATTTTCTTTGTATTGAAAACAAAACAATGAATGTTCATTTGATAAGAATTCAAAAATGTAAAGATTACCATATGCCAATCTTCAGTGACTTCATCCAAAGCTTTGTACTGCATATATGATGCGAAGCCTTCATTTAGCCATAAGTCATTCCACCATTTCATTGTAACTACAATAAAAAAACATAAAAATCATATTCGAAATAAGCCAGCTAAATAAAATTAATTTTATGAATTCAACGTATAGCAATCATATACGAACAATGGTAATTTTTAAAAAATATATTTATAACAGACAACAAAAATATCATTAATACAAGACAATAAATACGGAGACGCTAAATAGACTGAACTACTATTTATTACATCAATATTTAAGACTTGGGCATCATTATCTTTTAAGACCTGAAATGGGAAAAGCATCTGATTGTTTAAAGGGCCAATAGCTAAACACATTTAAAGGCTATTTCACCACCTCTGGATAAAGTTCTAGATAATAAATTTATTTATAGGGGTTCTATAAGATATATTTATTTATAGGGTAAATGAAGTGAACATTTCACCACCTAACTATGCATTTCTCACAGATTGTACATATACATATATAAATTACCAAATTATACACATATAAATTACCATTTTTTACATATCAAAATCACCAAATGATATATAAATGAACTGTGCAATATCCAAATACCCGGAACCATAATTAGTTTTGCAGATGACACCATTCTTCTATTCAGTGACAGATCATGGCACCACGCATACAAAAAAGCAGAAAATGGGATGGCGCTGGTCCAAAAGTGGTTAAATAATAACACGCTTACGTTGAACTATGATAAAACAGTCTTCATCACCTTCACAAAAACCATCCAAGGACAACCAAGTGAAAATACACCACTTAAAATACACAATTGTAGTACCCTTACCGCGGATTGTTCTTGTATCTCAATTAAAAAAAAACAATTCACAAAATACCTAGGTGTACAAATTGACCAATGCTTAAAATGGAACCATCACATCTCACTCATTGCTTCCAAACTTAAAAAAATTAATTTCATATTCCGTACTGTAAGGAACTTCCTACCTTTACCCGTCATTAAAATAATGTATTTCTCTTTGTTTCAATCCATATTAGAATATGCAATTATATCATGGGGAGGCGCTTACCATGTTACAATAGACCCTTTGATAAAACTACAAAAATCCGTTTTAAAGATAATCTACAAGGTACCAATCCGCACTCCATCCGACGCATTATTTAATGACTTTAATATACTAAACATATCACAATTATATGCAAAGAACGCTTGTACATACATATATAAAAACATAGACAAACTTGACTCTACGCAAACATCTAGACCAACTAGACAGACCGAACAGGCTAAACTCCTAATACCTAGACTCAAGACAACTTTTGGACAAAGAAATTTCCTGTATTTTGGAGTCAAATTATACAACGAACTACATACCTTTAACACTTAGACAAAACAGTAACCTGAAAATATTTAAGCGAGACATTAAAATTTGGATTAAAAAAAAGGGCAGAGACTATATTAAAAATAAATTAATCACCTGAACTCATAAAATACTCCCATAGTTACTAACCAAAACTGAAAACTAATAAGACATCTATACACTGTCTCAGAACAGGTTTCACCTAGTGAGGCAGTTTATGACAATAGTAAAATATCTGGTAACTATTATGTAACCTTAGTTAAATAAATTATATTGTATTAAAAAAAAAATTCTTTGTTACTAGATTTAAGGAAATTTGTATTTTATATAATAAATAAATAAATAAATAAATAAAATAAATTAATAAATACCTTAATTACTACATTATCAAATTACACATACTTTATTTGCCAAATAGGCATGATGACTAATTTTGAAAAACTATCTCACGATGTTTTTACGCATTCACTGTTTTCAAATATATATACATTTCTACATAAAATAAAGGTTTAGTAGCAAAAATCGCCATTTTCAAATCAAATTTGACATTTACGCCAAAAAACGCTTGTAGTATCATGGCGCCTGCCGACCATGACGGTGACGTCACGATATTGTAAACTGCATATCACTACTATATGTAATATATGTATTCTAGGACGATTTGTGTATTTATAATCAATTCAAAAGTGCATAAGTGTTGTGCGGTCCCTAAATGTACAAACACGACGAAAAATCACCTACTGAGGTATATGTTTTCGTCCCACGCGAAAAAAAAAGAGAAATAAGTGATTAAATTTCGCACGGCGAGACATAAGTGTATTTTATTAAGTACGCGTTTACAATGAAGTAGGTACAGTATTTGTTCCCCCACTCTCTCTCAATAATATAATATTTACCATTATTTAGGCAATAAGCATATAAAGAACTTCATTAATGTCCAAGCGTCAAAATAGGCCATCATACGTTTCCCGAGTATGTTTTTAGCTTATGAACACATAATGTAGAGAGAAGAAGGAGCATATTTTATCGATTTTCGAGATGTAAGTTGTATTTAAATTACAGATAAATAATGTACTTATATGTACTTATTATTAAGTTTTTACGTTTCGAAATTCTGATGAACAAAAGTCTTTGTTCGACGCAAAGAAATATCCGACCATCAAAAGTTCCATTCTAGTTAAGAGTAGTTAAGACAGGCAGAAAAATAACTACTATGGCTGCTATTGCTAAAAATAACGATAGCAGATAAATATAGCTTGTTATGAACACAATACAAATAACGAGCGCTATGTAATAATTCGTATGCTGCTAAAATTGTAACGATGTTTTAAAACGCATGCTTCGCGTAATCGCCGTCGTTTCGCGAATCGCTTCATTGCATGAAAAAAATATAGCTTGCTAGTTTAGTTTGGCAGTGACCAGCATCATAACATGTCGAACGTTCGTCAGCTCACCATCGCGTGACAAAATTGTAGAATACTAAAACTAAATTAGTTTACCATACGTTGCGAGCGTTCATTATTTATTTATTTATTCAATAAAAACTAAGTAACATACAAAATACAATTAACATAGGCCCGATATTACAGTCGGCCCCTTAACTCATTGAGTTTGCCAAACTCAAGATTAATGTTAAGGGGAGATTGAATCCATTTCCGTATTACAGTGCAATATGACATGTCAGTTACTAAATCTTCAATTATAGACATATTTCACTTTTTCTGTGGTTATTATCTGTCAAATTTAAATAACCTCAAATAATACGAAATACAAAACGGGACGCAACGACTTTAAATACCATTGTTTTATTATCCAACATGGTAAATTTAATTTTTTTCACTAAAATAATGCTTTTAAATGCCCGTGTTCGTTTCAATACGGCTGTCAGTTTGTTTTGTTGTGTGGCGCCACCTTCGATATAACTAACGCCTTTAGTGATACAACATTGAATCTACACACGTTGCCTAACGCCTCTAGTGATAGAAACTGAAACTACACGAGTTGCCTAGCAAATGACAGTTGACTCACAGTTAAGTACTTAATCTGCCAGAAACGTTGAGTTAAATATTTGTCGTTTTAGTGACGTATTTGAGGGAAGATTAGGTCTAAACGGACACTGTAATACGCTATATCTTTGTAAAACTAGAGTTTAGCTCTTAAACTGACACTGTAATACCGGCCCATAGTGTCCCCCGATAGGTAGGCGAGTATCTATGTAAATTGAAACTATTTGCTTTGATGAATCCTTGTTCCATTTATATTTGATTTGTTTTAGTTTTAAGTATCTAATTAAAATATTAATATATCGATAACACCAAAATAAACATAGTCCAGACCGACAATTAATGCGTATATTGTATTGAAGACTATCAGAAGAATTGACGCGACCATACTATGACGTCGTGCGCTCTGATTGTTTTTTCTCATAAAATGGCGGACTAACACATTTTGTAGTTTTATATTTATAATATTATTATTATTCACTCCTTTAAAATGAAAATAAGTACATTTTTTAAATCTTTATAACCTATATCGTTAATGTTAGGAAAATAACTTTGTGGCAACATTATAAATTATTTATAATATACACTTAACGTAGTTTACACCACTTAAAGTGGTGTAAACTACGTTAAATGTATATTATAAATACTTTATAACCTATTTTATTTTTTAAAATCATAATTTCAATGATTTTTTTCTTACAGTCATCACACCTTTTACATTACATTATATTTTTTTTAATATATTAATCATTATATATATATATGAATCATAACATTTATCCCATATGTATATCTTATTATATTCTGATCTACTAGATTCATCATAATAAATACATTGTGTATTTCTATTTCAACCTCATATAACACTGTACAACTCCCACAAACATCATCATTACTGTACATAACAAAATCAAAGAAACAATATAATAACATAATTTTATTTTATAATCAAGCAATGAAAGCCACCAAGTTATTTATTTCTGAAACGTTAAATATTCTACACCACGTTACAATACTCGGTGCGTGTTATAACAGATGCGTCAACGATTCAATAGAGCGGATAGCGATATTATTTGGTTTATTGTCCCAAATAAACCAAATAAATCAATAAATAAAAATAGCATGTTAAAAATAAGCAGCATATTCCATATAGCTTGTTATGAAAAAAATAGCCATTTCGAACAACACAATATGACAGTAGCAATATGGTGACGTCATGCGCTCTGATTGGTGTTTCACATAAAATGGCGGACTAACATATTTTGTATTTTTATTTTAATAATATTAATATTATTCGCTCTTTTAAAATGAAAATAAATATACTTTTTCAAATCTTTATAACATATTTTATTTTATAAAATCATAATTTTTATGATTTTTTCTTACTGTCATCACGCCTATTATACGTACCAAAATTACCAAACTATACATACCTACATTACCAAATTATAGATACCTTAATAGGCATGATGACTAATTTTGAAAAACTATCTCACGATGTTTTTACGCATTCACTGTTTTCAAATATATATATACATTTCTACATAAAATAAAGGTTTAGTAGCAAAAATCGCCATTTTAAAATCAAATTTGACATTTACGCCAAAAAACGCTTGTAGTATCATGGCGCCTGCCGACCCTGACGGTGACGTCACGATATTGTAAACTGCATATCACTACTATATGTAATATATGTATTCTAGGACGATTTGTGTATTTATAATCAATTCAAAAGTGCATAAGTGTTGTGCGGTCCCTAAATGTACAAACACGACGAAAAATCACCTACTGAGGTATATGTTTTCGTCCCACGCGAAAAAAAAAGAGAAATAAGTGATTAAATTTCGCACGGCGAGACATAAGTGTATTTTATTAAGTACGCGTTTACAATGAAGTACAGTATTTGTTCCCCCACTCTCTCTCAATAATATAATATTTACCATTATTTAGGCAATAAGCATATAAAGAACTTCATTAATGTCCAAGCGTCAAAATAGGCCATCATACGTTTCCCGAGTATGTTTTTAGCTTATGAACACATAATGTAGAGAGAAGAAGGAGCATATTTTATCGATTTTCGAGATGTAAGTTGTATTTAAATTACAGATAAATAATGTACTTATATGTACTTATTATTAAGTTTTTACGTTTCGAAATTCTGATGAACAAAAGTCTTTGTTCGACGCAAAGAAATATCCGACCATCAAAAGTTCCATTCTAGTTAAGAGTAGTTAAGACAGGCAGAAAAATAACTACTATGGCTGCTATTGCTAAAAATAACGATAGCAGATAAATATAGCTTGTTATGAACACAATACAAATAACGAGCGCTATGTAATAATTCGTATGCTGCTAAAATTGTAACGATGTTTTAAAACGCATGCTTCGCGTAATCGCCGTCGTTTCGCGAATCGCTTCATTGCATGAAAAAAATATAGCTTGCTAGTTTAGTTTGGCAGTGACCAGCATCATAACATGTCGAACGTTCGTCAGCTCACCATCGCGTGACAAAATTGTAGAATACTAAAACTAAATTAGTTTACCATACGTTGCGAGCGTTCATTATTTATTTATTTATTCAATAAAAACTAAGTTACATACAAAATACAATTAACATAGGCCCGATATTACAGTCGGCCCTCAACTCATTGAGTTTGCCAAACTCAAGATTAATGTTAAGGGGAGATTGAATCCATTTCCGTATTACAGTGCAATATGACATGTCAGTTACTAAATCTTCAATTATAGACATATTTCACTTTTTCTGTGGTTATTATCTGTCAAATTTAAATAACCTCAAATAATACGAAATACAAAACGGGACGCTACGACTTTAAATACCATTGTTTTATTATCCAACATGGTAAATTTAATTTTTTTCACTAAAATAATGCTTTTAAATGCCCGTGTTCGTTTCAATACGGCTGTCAGTTTGTTTTGTTGTGTGGCGCCACCTTCGATATAACTAACGCCTTTAGTGATACAACATTGAATCTACACACGTTGCCTAACGCCTCTAGTGATAGAAACTGAAACTACACGAGTTGCCTAGCAAATGACAGTTGACTCACAGTTAAGTACTTAATCTGCCAGAAACGTTGAGTTAAATATTTGTCGTTTTAGTGACGTATTTGAGGGAAGATTAGGTCTAAACGGACACTGTAATACGCTATATTTTTGTAAAACTAGAGTTTAGCTCTTAAACTGACACTGTAATACCGGCCCATAGTGTCCCCCGATAGGTAGGCGAGTATCTAGGTAAATTGAAACTATTTGCTTTGATGAATCCTTGTTCCATTTATATTTGATTTGTTTTAGTTTTAAGTATCTAATTAAAATATTAATATATCGATAACACCAAAATAAACATAGTCCAGACCGACAATTAATGCGTATATTGTATTGAAGACTATCAGAAGAATTGACGCGACCATACTATGACGTCGTGCGCTCTGATTGTTTTTTCTCATAAAATGGCGGACTAACACATTTTGTAGTTTTATATTTATAATATTATTATTATTCACTCCTTTAAAATGAAAATAAGTACATTTTTTAAATCTTTATAACCTATATCGTTAATGTTAGGAAAATAACTTTGTGGCAACATTATAAATTATTTATAATATACACTTAACGTAGTTTACACCACTTAAAGTGGTGTAAACTACGTTAAATGTATATTATAAATACTTTATAACCTATTTTATTTTTTAAAATCATAATTTCAATGATTTTTTTCTTACAGTCATCACACCTTTTACATTACATTATATTTTTTTTAATATATTAATCATTATATATATATATGAATCATAACATTTATCCCATATGTATATCTTATTATATTCTGATCTACTAGATTCATCATAATAAATACATTGTGTATTTCTATTTCAACCTCATATAACACTGTACAACTCCCACAAACATCATCATTACTGTACATAACAAAATCAAAGAAACAATATAATAACATAATTTTATTTTATAATCAAGCAATGAAAGCCACCAAGTTATTTATTTCTGAAACGTTAAATATTCTACACCACGTTACAATACTCGGTGCGTGTTATAACAGATGCGTCAACGATTCAATAGAGCGGATAGCGATATTATTTGGTTTATTGTCCCAAATAAACCAAATAAATCAATAAATAAAAATAGCATGTTAAAAATAAGCAGCATATTCCATATAGCTTGTTATGAAAAAAATAGCCATTTCGAACAACACAATATGACAGTAGCAATATGGTGACGTCATGCGCTCTGATTGGTGTTTCACATAAAATGGCGGACTAACATATTTTGTATTTTTATTTTAATAATATTAATATTATTCGCTCTTTTAAAATGAAAATAAATATACTTTTTCAAATCTTTATAACATATTTTATTTTATAAAATCATAATTTTTATGATTTTTTCTTACTGTCATCACGCCTATTACCATATTATACATACCTAAATTTCCAAATTATACATACCTCAATTACTAAATTATACATACATCAATTACCAAATTATACATACCTGAATTACCAAATTATACATACCTGAATTACCAAATTATACACACCCAATTATGAAATTATACATACCTAAATTACCAAACCACATATGAGACACCTCATGAGCTACGACCCTCGCAATATTCTGTTTATTTGCTGGTGAAGTGGTTTTGTTATCGTAAAGAAGATTGGTTTCCCTAAATGTAACAAGACCCCAGTGTTCCATCGCACCGGATACAAAATCAGGAATCGCAATCATGTCTGTAAGCCGACAAACAAAATAAGAAAATATACTATTGTTTGTATAAATTTGATGTTGTTTCGTTCAGAGTATTATTAGAAATATAATAAAAACACACTTTCATGGGGTGTATTAACACAATTTTTATTTTTATAATATTTATCCTTTGTAAGTTTTTATTTGAAAATCGTTTCTATCATTTAAAAAAAATAATGAAATATTATAAGCAGTCAGTCATATCAATTGCTTGTAATATTAAATAACAATTTTCGAAACAAGGGACAGATTTTCCTTGTCCCAATCAATCTGATCTCTGTACAAATGAGGTTTCATGAATACAAATTCACGGTTCAATGATTTATGATAGGATATAAAATGAGGATCTAAGATAGAAACGCCACGAATGAAACCCATGAAACGTCTAAAATTAATAAAGAGATCATGTAGATCGATCGTAGATCCATACTTTTATTTCCAATACATTTTTTTTGTACACTTCATTATATATCAACTATGTTTAGGAACATGTTTTAAACTTTTCACAGGAAGCAATACACCTATGAGCTATCAATATATTTCAAAATCAAAATGTTCTTTTCTTTTCAGAACTCAGTTTACACAGTTTTTAAAAACCCCAGCATTGGTTTGATTCAAGAAAAAAATTACACATATATAATGAACTTGTAATTAATTAAAAGGCATTTATAATAAACTTACCTAATTTTGGTAATGGATATTCAATATTGAAATATTTTATGTAATATTCTGTGACTTTTTTTCCAATTTCTAAAGGATATGTCACTTTTTCAATTTGTTCCGACGTTGCGTATACTCTTAACGGAAACTCCTCTCCTATTGAACTTGTATTAATTTTTTCAGATTTGTACTCAAAGTTGCATATAATGAAGCAAGCCAAATACGTTGACATAGGAACGCTCGTTCGGAACGTGTCTATCTTCATATTATTATCTCCAAAAATTTTATTTGATTCATCCTGGAAAAAAATTAAATTTATCGAATAAATGAACTTATTTCAGGGTTTTGTCAATTTTCTGAGACTTTTAGGAAAAAAGACATGCAAACCAGCAACAAGGTATGCACCTATATGTCATCGAGGCAAGAGTGGACACTCCCAAGACCAAAATTATGTTGAGGAAGTCTGCGGAGATGAGAACTGTACAGTCATTGCTGAAAGGACCTTACATGATCGAATAAGAAACACGACAATACGTGAAGTATGCTATGTCCAAGATGTAGTTAGATGGGGAAGACAGCGTCGACAATACGGGTATCAGCATGTGCAGATGATGAGTCATACGAGAATCCCACACAAAGTACCAAATAGACGGCGTCAATCATAAAGACACCCGAAACGATGGAGAGACTGCTGGAGTTCAGCATCTCAGAAGGACAACCCTGTGTTAACAGACTCTTGAATCTACATCATCATCATCATCATTGGCGCTACAGCCCTGTGTGGGCCCTGGCTTCCTCCAGAATCCTTCTCCAGCCGTCCCTGTCCTCCACCGCTCTTCTCCAGTTTGCTATTCCGATCGCTCTTATGTCATCTTCTGTGTCGTCCAGCCATCTTAGATTGGGCCTGCCTCTACTTCTTCTGCCCTCTGGATTGGTATTAAGAACCTTTTTGGAGATACTATCATCATTCATCGTCATATAATGCCTGTAGTTCGTGATTATATCGCATCCTCCAAAGTCCATTATCATTTACTGGGCCAAAAATCTTTCTCAGGATTTTCCTTTCAAATATCAAGAGGCTGTTTTCGTCTCTTTTTGTTAAGACCCAGCATTCAGCTCCATACACTATGACAGGTCTGAGAAGATTTTTATAAATTAGGATTTTTGTTTTCCTTGTTAGCATTTTGGACCTAATATGCTTTATTAGACCATAATAGCACCTATTACCAGCAGCCAGTCTTGCCTTAATTTCGGTGCTGCAATTATTTTCATGAGTCACAATAGCGCCTAGATAGCAAAAAGCTCTTGAATCTACAGGAAGATGAAAATGAAGAATAATTTTCTGACTTCTTCGACAAAGCTGACTCCTTAGACAGCACAATCGATTTGACTGATTCAAGTACAGGTTGAAAAAAAAACTGAAATGGTTAGGCTACATGGAGAGTGAAAAAAAAACTAACAAAGAAAATAAGCTGATGCAAACAATATTATAATGATTGTTAAAGCCATGTTGTGTGGCACTCAATTCTCTTTGTCTGCCCACATCAAAAAAACCATAAGAACAACCAATTGTCGACCACAGTGGCATAGTTGGTAAGCTGTTTGCGGCTTCTTTGTGGGTACTTAGGTTCGATCCCCAGGAGAGGATATATTCATTCAAATGATTTCTCATGCTATTCTTGCTTCTCTGGACTAGAAACATTGGTGAGTTGGAAGAAACTAACTTTTTAACTGAGCCAGTTGCGCAGAGTACAAGGAAATGTTATATAAAAAAAATGTTGATGCTTACTGGAATCAAATCCATATTGGAAAGAGAAATATAATCATCCGGTCTAACGAGTTTCACAGAAAAAATTGCCTTCATCGCTGGTTCATCAAAACAAGGAAACGCTTGCCTTGCATAAGTTGGTTCAAACTTGGATGTGGCTATTTTACTGAAAAATCAAAAAAGAATATTAATCAGTTTTACGCTTAAAAATATCATCAATTATTTAAAATAATGCACTACTACACGTACAATGGGGTGGTGTGGTTCAACCAACTTGAAACAGATTTGAGACTGGCAATTGAACATAATGATTTTAAAAAAAAAATAAAGAATAAATCAAACTTATTATTTGACTGATATGTAAATTATATTAACTTCTTTTTGTATAGATAATAATTATGTATGTATAATATTTTGTGTATTCTGTATTAAATTGTCTCCTTTACACACGAGTGCTTGCACTCTAGTAAAGGGTAAATATGTTTTGTCTTACTGTGAATCTTTTCTATATAGTTTGTTTGTTTTATATTTTGTATATTAATCAAAACTATGAGAAAAAAAAAAAATTATATTTAATTTTACGTTCTACTTTAATTTTTCGCAAACGCGACTCCCATTCACCGGTATCGCTCTATGATGAGCATCGTCAGAATGGTGAATGGAGCGATACCGGTGAATGGGAGTCGCGTTTGCGAAAAATTTAAGTAGAACGTAAAATTAAATATATTTTTTTTTTCTCATAGTTTTAATTAATTATGGAGTTCTACCACGAAGTGACAGTGCCTAATATTGAAAAAAAAAAAAAAAATAAAAAAAAAAAAAAATAAAAAAATATTTTGTATATGTTATTGTAAACTTAATAAAAAAAAAAAAATGATACATACATACATATACATACATACCATCACGCTGTATCCCTACTTGGGGTAGGCAGAGAGGACCGAACACCAGACACCGCTATCTTGACATACATGTTTTGCCTCATTTACCTCCATGCATCGCGTCATACATGCTCTCCTATTATTCTGACTTTGTATATTACCATCATCAAAAATCTCATTTACATGATTATGCAAACTCTTTCTCGGGAGGCCACGACCTCTCATTCCACTCTTTTCAGCCTTGTATACTTCCTTTGTCAGGCGCTCATCGTTCATTCTCTCCACATGTCCGAACCATCGTAGTGTATTTACTTTTGTTCAACTCACAATATCTCTTTCAATCTTGCATTCTCGTCTGATGTCCACATTCCTTATCCTATCATAGATCGTTCTACCACACATTCGTCTTAATTTGATTTATAATTTAATTCAAATATTTTGAATCTAGAGTCCATTTTCATTAATTTCTGAGAGATTCTCTTATTGATTTTATCTATTCTAATTGAGACAGCCACCTTCAAATTTAGCCTCCCACCTTTATCTGTCCTCAGCATTCTCCAGATGGTAAGTTACAGGAGGTATACCACATTCTTCTGTATGTCGTCCTCCCACCTCATCTGAACTCACAATATTTCTCCTAACTCCTGGGTGTACAACCGTGGTGTTCTTGTTAATTATAGGTGCAACATATTTTGGAATTAAATTATATCATTACATATCCCATGGAACACATTCTGTGCAAAATTTTGCTGTACATATTAGACCTACTTATTTTATGAACTAGTTAAATTAATATGTAATAATTGTTGCAGCTCGGGAAAGTGAGTTGTATTATGAAATAAATTAAAACAAGTATGCATATTTCATTTACTATACATTCAAAAACATACCTTTGATAAGATATCAAATTTAAGTATTTTGTGATAACAAAGATATAAAAAGAAATCAAAATAAGATAGTGATAAGGAATCATCATTTGTTTTTCGATGTTACTTACATAACATGCCTATAAAAAAACTTTTAATTCAACAAAAAAATATTGACTAATAAAAACTAACTAAAAAAATGACCAATTATTGTTCTCTTCTTATTTTTAACAAGAAATGTACAAGTACATTTGTGGGTTTACTAATAAAAATTCAAACTCAAATGGAAAAATCTGTAAATAATAGTGTCATACCTTCATGGTAAATAATTATATAAAAATGTATTAAGTACATAAGTATATGCACCATCACTAATTATAACTATGCTATAATATGTACGAGCTTCCTAAAGACCGAATCCCATCAATGTATATATTTAAAATCTGTTGAAATAAAATAATATTTATTTTTGTTCAGTCACACTGTTTGTTTTTAAAGTATTTAACTCACCTAAAATCACCAGAAGATAATTTGTAGGAACTTTGATAAATTCCAACGATACGGTTCTTCATATCGCCGTCATATTTTATTGTTAAAATATATGTACCAGACGATATGGGTTCTCCCAAATCAAATACAAGCTGTTCCAAGGAATCGATCGTGTAAAATTTAACAATATCCACTTCATTTTCATCTGAAGACTTCAAACTAGCTTCGATTATGTTCAAATTCTTACTGTGAATGGATATTTTGTCTACTTTTTCACTGACATCAATGTTTATTTTCACAATACCACTAAAAAGTCCCGTATTCAAATCGGGACTCAACTGCAAGTCATAGTGAGTTGGAGTAACGTCTTTAGATAACCTAAATTGGACACTCTTAGGAGACATATTCGTTGAATTATTAATTTCGTATTTATTCACAGCACTATTATTAGAACTGTTATATACAGGACACTTATCACAATCACAGACACTCGAACCTTTGTCAAAATCATAAGCGACAGTACGTTTCGCGATCCCGCCAACTAATTCCAGAGATTCCGTGGGTGAACTGTCAGATGAGTCCATAGACAATAATATCATGATCACAGATAAAAATAAAATACCGCCAATTTTAAAGTTGGTAATCATTTTTGTTAGGAACCTGATAACATACATATACGTATTTGCTTATTTAAATAATATTAAGAATAGCAGTTTGTCTGATAAAAGAGAAAACAAGCACATAACTTTTATACAACCTTTATATTATTATGTCTCAGTCATGATCTGAAATACAACGATTGACAATGACGTATCGTAAAATAATATATTATTTATTTGTTTAAAAATTATAGATCCACAAAAAAATCCGCATAAAACATTTTGTTAAATTTAAATATTGATGAAAGAACCATTTGAAAATATGAATAAATTAGAATTTTGTTACTTCGTGTAATAAGCTAAATTATTACTTTATAAGTTGTTGTCGGCGGACACAACTCAAACTTTCTAGCCGTTCCCTCAGATGTACCGTAAGGATCCCACCTTGGACCACTTCTTTTCAACATATATATCTTTGACATCGGAAACTGCTTCTTACACACACAATACGAATTATTCGCAGATGATATGAAAATATCTTCTATAATCAGGAATCACAACGATAGGCCAATATGCAAGCTGATCTTGACAGACTTACGGACTACTGCCTGACAAACAAATTGACTATCAATGCAGACAAATGTTACAAACTAACCTTTACCCGCAAACAATCACCCATAACTATAACATTCCTATAGCATTAACAAACTTTCCATAACACCTTGCGACACTGTAAGAGACCTCGGTATAATCATGGATGGGAGCCTTACATTCAGAAACCATATAGATAAAATGATAGACAAGGCTTATAGAACTCTTGGATTCATATTCAGAACCTGCAAATCTTTCAAGAACATAAATACACTAAAATCTATATATTATACCATGGTTCGACCAATACTCGAATACGCATCCCCAATCTGGTCCCCAAGATACACAACATACAAACAACGCATTGAAAGGATACAAAGATTGTTCATAAAATACTCAAACCGTAAAGCCTACCTCGAGTTCCCCAGCTACGACTGCGCGTGAACCCATTATAAAATCGACAGTCTAAAGAATAGACGCACAGTAAATGACATGATACTTCTGTACAACGTTATAAATAATAATATCGACTGCCCCTCAATACTCAATATCATCTCATTTAATATTCCTACTCGCAGAACTAGACATACACATTTATTCCACCTTCCAATTCATCGCACAAATTACGCACAAAACATGGCAATTCATAGAATGTGCGATACATACAATAACAGATTTCAAGAGTTTGACATATTCCACCTCAGTTCCACAACATTTAAATACTCAATACAAAAGAAGTTCAATAACCGCATATTATAGGAAACCTTGACGGTATTAAATTCTATTTTTTCTTTTTTTCCTTTTAGTTGAATATTATGTTTTGAATCATTGTAAACTTGAAATATTGCTCTTACCTAGACATACCAACCTATGATCATATTTTATGATTTTTTGCAAACTTATTGTATTATTTTATATTAGTCACAACGACAAAAGTCTTCGTGATAGAGTCAGGAATACAGAGATCCGAAGAATTTGCGAAGCTGAGGACATCGTAAGATGGGGGCGCCAAAGAAGAAGGTACTGGAATGAACACATCAGCCGTATGTCCGAAAAGAGGATCCCAAAGATAGCCCGAGACAACGTACCGGAGGGGTCTAGACCACGAGGACGCCCATCAAAAAAATGGCGAGATAGTTGGCAGTCCACATCACAGGAGGCTGAAAATGCAACATTAAACAGGCCCTAGGCCTAATGAAAGAAGAAGAAGACAACGACAAAATGTAATAGGCCTTAATACTTGATGTTACTATTGTATTGTACTATGTCTTAACGCTGTTTTTTTGTCTAAATTTAACCTAAATAAATAAAATATGTTTTTAAACTAGATTTGATTATTTTTTTATTTGATTTTTCCGTTGTGTACAATGAAATATACATTTTGGTGATTCTTATGTAAGTAGAAATATTAGTTTTAAATTTGTGTCCCAAAATATTGCGAATTTTTTGTTTGTTCTACATCTTTAAAATAATTTCAAACTGTTCTTCTAAACAACACCAATATTCTACATTTAAATATTAGAATGCCTTTAGCAGAGATAATATAATAATAAAGTTACATTATCACCAAACCATAAATAATTCATTTCTCAATTATCAACCTGCTTTATAGTCGAGCGTGGATTAAATTTTAGGGTGACCAAATATACCTACTCCTCAATTAATATTTAAAAAAATGTTTTTTGCACATAATATTAAAATAAACTTAAGCTTGTAATGATTTTTTTCGTGGCATTAACGCGAATTATTGAAATAAAAATAACTGGTTCACACTCCAAACGTTTGCGCAGCATTCCTTAAGTTATATGCTTTTCATCGAGTTCCCTTACATAATTATCTATAACTACCATTTATTATTTTGCAAGTTCAATGCATATATTATTTGTTGCGACATATTCAATTTTAAAAATGATATACTTACCAATAGTATTACGCTATAGCACATCATATCGTACAACTCGCTCACACGAGTCGTAATAATACCTACATCAAACCTAACCAACCTAATCTATAATTATATTTACTTATAATTTGTAATAAGAATGCAAATGATAATTTTATTCAAATTCACTATGAACAAAAATCTTTCAGCATATTTTTTAAGCAAGTTGATTGTTTTTCTAATCTTACTTTTTAATTATTACAATAATATATTCTTATTAAATAAATGAAAATAATATACCTACATATGTAGGTATATTTGTAATGAGAAAATAATTTATACTTTACTAACATATTATATATCTTTATACTTTAAATTTCTGTGTATCTAAATACTTGAATATAAACTACATACATATCTATAAAGTGCATTAAAAAAATCAATACGTAACACTTAAGCATAAAAATATAATATAATAGAATAAGTCGCGACCAAGTGTCCCGCACCCAAGTGAAACTTTGCGGAATATGAATACTAATGTAACTGAGATTAGATTTTTATATGTATAGATGGTCACCCTATTATCGACCTCGTGTTATATAATAAGTCTCATAATTTGATTTCTATATTTTTTTTCTTAGTAAATAAATTGCACAATCCATTATTCTGCTTGTGTAACCGATTTCCCTATTATGTTAAGAACATAATAGGAAAACTTACATTAAAACTATTATTTAATAACCTATATAAAATATCAATCCCATAAGTTATTTTGGTTTGGAATTATGTGACATTTTAGTGCGAGAACATCGTGATCAAATTATGTAATTGTCTAAACTAGTGATACTTACATAATAAAGATTTTGTAAGTACAAGAATTGATTTTTTTTTTTAAGAAAGAACAAATATGTCCTTGGAACAAGTACATATAGGTACATCCTCATATTATATTCCCTAAACTAAGCAAATGTTTGTGCTATAGGTGAACGAAATCGGTCGTGGAAGGATTCGAACTCGTGACCACTGCATTACCAACTAACCGAGCGCGCTAACCGCTCTGCCACCATTTCATTCAAATTTATGTACACTACGAGTAAAGTCTGATTTTTTTTAAAGTGCCAATTCTATACATAAACAAAAAAAATACATAGTATTTACGCATGATGTATTAGTAGAATCGTGTTGCTGATTGGTTTACACCATTTGGTGTCCTTAACAACAAACATCAACAAACCCGACAGTACGTATCTATCTCTCGAAGTGAGCGCACGTTTGATTTTTTATGGTGACCATGTGTTCTAAATTAAGAATTTCATTTTTTATTTCTAACTTATGTATTTTATTTTTTGTTTAATATCGATATATAATTATTATTATAAACATGTGTTATCACCGTCTTAGTATAGAATAAGTGTCCATTATTTATTTTTATTAGTTACATAGATATATTATTTATGTATGTGTGTTTGCCTCAATGAACTATTATGTAAATATTTTGTATAATATAATTTATTATTTTGTAAAATTATATGTAACTGTTTATTATTATAAGGATTAATTACTTCATAATGTATTCTTTTATTTTCCTAATAAAAAGTATCAAATAAATATTTTGTTTAAATATTATTTTCCCAGGAGATGCCCATTAACATTTGCAGAAAATACCTAATAATATAGACCCATTAAAGCCGCATGGTACCGGGAGTAAGAATAGGTATGAAAAGATTTGAAGGTTTTGAAGATATATGCATGTGAAAGTTACAACCGTTTTATATCATGAAATGATAAAAAAAATCCCAATATATTTTTTTCTTTTACACCATGGTCACCCTATGAGCTTTGGCACTCTTAAAAAAATCAGACTTTACCTAACTTAAAAATAACAAAAATGAATAGTTCCTTACACCCTGCGCAAGTAACGAATTTATTTCCATATGGCAATTTCTTCTAACTAACCAGTATTTCCAGCCCAGAGAAGCAAGAATCGCGTGAGAAATGAATTAATAAAAAATCTCCTCTGCTGAGAATCGTCCCCAGAACGCCCTCACAGAAGCCTAGAGGCTTACCAATTTATGTACATCCAATTGTACGTGTTTACGCGAGTAATTTGATCGATTTAAACTTTTTTACGACGTTGTTTAATATTGTAACAGAAAAATTAAATACAGAACAATCACACAATCAAGAATAGAGAGAATAAAACAATTTTAAAGAATCTCAAATTATTCACAAAAAATGATTTTATAATTACAGAGGATAAGACAACATTTCTCCTACTTGCGTACCTACACGTATACATAGGAATTCCGTTCTATGCTAAATCGATTTGTTTCAAATATAACATTATGTTTATGATATGTGTATTATAATGGGACAGATTAGTGAAAGTTATTTCATTAATATTATGTTGACGTAGTATATGATTAAGTTTTTAATAAATTACAAAAAATGGCTGATCATTTTTGCTGCGATCAAATTTTAATCATTCAAATATTATTTATTGAATCTGTGAAATAGTCAAATATACTCGTTTAAACAAATAAATCAAATGAACAAAACTAAGAGAATGTATTTTTAGAAAGAATTCAAAAATATGTCATCTCAGTCATTAAATAATGCCTACCAACTTACGTAAACAAAATTCATAAGTTTAGGTATAAATACTAAAATATTTATACCTAATACCTACTCATAGAATTATGTATATTATAATTCTATGTACCTACTATAGAAAAAAGCGAAAAAAACAACTGTATTTTTTATGTAGTAATTTTTTTCTGTGGTACAGACGTATGAATCAATCTTTAAATAGTGTTGATTACGTTAGTTTTCTTCTTCTCCTGATGGTGCCCTGTCAAGAACCCCCGACATTAGCGATCACTCTGGCGAATCCCTCTCTGACCTGTGCTGCCAGAAATATCTGTTCCACAGTTCTGATGCTCGTCCATTCCCTAATATTACGCAGCCAGGACATATGTCTCCTTCCGGTCCCTCGGTGACCTTCTATTAATTGAAGCAAGTGGTATTTTTCTCCCGTAACCTAGATATGCGATTTTGTGTACTTTTATTGTATTGTTCTGGCTCGACATATGACTTCTGAGTTTGCAACCAGATCTGTCCAAGAGGTTTTGGGCATTCTGCTATGAAACCACATCTCAAAAGCTTTTTTACGTTATTCATTAATTTCAACTATCTGTCATGTTTTTTTCCATGCGATTTTCACGCATTGTCTAGACCAGTGGTCGGCAAACTTATTGGCCAAAGAGCCAAATATGTACATTACAACGATTCAAAAAAAATCTGAGAGCCAAATCTGTTTTTTAATTTAGTAAACCTTTATTATAATTTTAGACCTTCATTAAATTACGGGTAGGTACACTGAATAAAACTTGATTTCACACTTAATAAAGATTTATCCGTTATTAAGCAATAATATGAAAGAAAAGTATCCATAAATTTAAATCATGACAATGAATGACAAACACTTAATGCGAATAATGTCCTTGCATCTCCTTGAAAAGTTTCAGTAAGTCAAGTTTGTATGTTGTTGTTTTTAATTTTAGGCATGATTCCAGGTTCTCATCAATAAGACGACTTCTCAGTTTACTCTTGGTAAAGTTCATGCTTGAAAAAGATTGTTCGCATGAATACGTAGAACCAAAAAGGGAAAGAACAGCAAACGCGAGTTTTTTCAGCTGATCCCAAGAGTCAGGAATACTATTCCAGACGTTGAAAATGATCATATCTTCCTTCTCCAGGTCTTTCCAAGCAGACCACTTGTGTTGTGAACTAAGATCACATTTGTTCTTCTCCAATATTTCCAAATCAATACAAAGACGTTGAAATTTAGAGCTCCATATTTCCTTGTTTTTTAAATCCTGCAA
This sequence comes from Molanna angustata, assembly GCA_963576475.1. Lineage (NCBI taxonomy): Eukaryota > Metazoa > Arthropoda > Insecta > Trichoptera > Molannidae > Molanna > Molanna angustata. Next base: position 37,288,216 of record OY754971.1, on the reverse strand, counting down.
TTGTATTTCAAAGTTACCAATGTCAATGCCAAAAGGAGAAAATTTCAACTCAGTTATCGTAGCATTAAGAGGATTTTTGACGAATGCTTAGGTTGCTCTACTGTTTTTAAACTCCTGAAACCTGCTGATAAATGATTCTCTCATATTTAAAATTGTTGTTTTGAAATGGTGTTTGTCAATAGAGGTATTATTTTGTTGGCGATGCTTCAGCAGGCTTGGAAAGTGAATCAATGTTTCTCTTTCAAAATCTTCAGCAAAAAGGAATAAATTGTTTTCGAATGAAATGACTTCTAACATCGAAAAAATTGTGATTCCTTTCCCTTGTAGTTTACGGTTAAGCTGATTTAGATGAGACGTAACGTCTACCATGAAATTAAAGTTTTGGATCCACTGATTGACTGTAAGTTCTGGATAGTGAATACCCTTCTCAAGGAGAAATACTTCAATTTCTAGCAATAGGGACGCGAAACGTATTAAAACGTTTCCTCTTGATAACCATCGAACCTTGTTATGAAGCAGAAGATCAGCGTATTCACTCTACATTTCAACTAAAAATTCTTTGAATTGACGATGATTAAGAGCTTTAGCTATAATAGAGTAATAGGATCGTAATAACTAATCCCATAACTTTATTAATTTCTTCCGGTAACGTCTGCGCACAATGCGCTTCTTGGTGAATAATGCAATGATAAGTCTTTGTAAATTTTTTCTTTCAAAATGGCAACAAACCCTTTTCTGACGCCGGTTATACATATTTTTGGCCCCGTCTGTTGAAATCGACACAATTTTCTCGAGAGGAATATGATATTTATCCATACATTCCACCACTGCATTTGCAATATCCTCTCCACGCGTTTGACCTTTGAGTAGCAATAATCCTAAAAGTTCTTATATTTGTGCCAGAGCCGCACTCAAGGAGCCAAAGAGCCGCATGCGGCTCTGGAGCCGCACTTTGTCGACCCCTGGTCTAGTGTACCTATTTCTACAAATAAAATATATTATATAATTAGCTACAACATTTAATCAATGATACATAATTGAAAAAAATGTTAATCACTGACCTGGATACCTAATCCCACGACATGCTCATTTTTATATTTAATCAAATGTATTATTAGTACAAAGATGTCTACTTCAAATGATAATGTTGCCAGTTAACCTATTTATTTTACATTATTTGCTCATTTTCCATTCATGAGATTCACATCACCAATCAATAAATGACTCTCCATGAGTATTGTTAATTAATGAGATTGGCATAAATCGATGGAGAACATGTAGTGTCATAATTTATTATTCAAAACAAACCAGATACTGCGTGTGGTGGTTCGAATCGGTCAAACCGTTTCCGATGGATCTATCTACTATTAACAGTAGGTACTATTGATATAGTAAAAGTATGAAGGGCATATTAATTGGTAACTAATATTGTTACACAAGCGCATTGAAAAAAGTCATCCTTCTAAGCAACCACTGCATTGAATAAAGCACATTGAATGTACATTAAATCAACTCAGGAAACAGGAGAAAGACTGTGTGAGACCAAGATTTAGATGAGTGGCCGACGTAAGGAGGGATAACGCACAACTACTGCAACTACTCCAACTGAAGGACCATAGGCTGAAGACAGAAGAATTCATGTCATGTAAGAAAGAGTTCATATCTTGTAAAATTAATAAATAGTATATCAGGTACTTACGTGACATTGTCGACTCTGCTCATATAGAATCCAATGTTGGCACCAGCCATGTTAGCATTGTATTTTATTAATAGTTTATATTTTCCTTTGGCCAATACATCTTGTGATGGATTAAGAGTGAGCGTTTCATCTCTTTCTGCTATACTCCATACATTTATTATGACATCTGCGTCGTTTTCATCTTTTATTTTAACATCTTCTATGAACAATTTGTAGCTGTGCAGTACTATTTTGTCCTGTTCTTTTAAAAGTTCTACGTCAATGACCACTTCTCCTTTAAATGCGTCTTTCTCCAAATCTGGAATGAGGGTTACGGCGTATTCTACTGGAACCACGTCAGGATTCAATCTGAAGACGCCCGGCTGAAAATTTAATTCATTTACTTACCCAACTGTCGATTTATGTCGAATATATCGACAAAGTTTCAAGCCAGGATACGCGAGATTTGTATGCAGGATATACATATTATATTCTTCATGGTTTTTCTTTGAGGCTTCGAAGCACATAATGTGCTATATACCTACGGATTTAATCAGAATTCGTAGTAGAATATTTAGTGTGTCTGTGTGTCCGTCCCCCTTTATAACTGTTGATCCGCTCAATTTACAGATCCCAAAATTTCAGAATATATAGATAGCTATAGGTCTACAAGAATTTTTTGAAAAATTTAATTTGAGATTTTTTTGTGTCTATATTTTATACCAGTTTTCAGCGTTCTAGCTTTTATGGTTTTTGAGATACCTACATATATGGAAAAATAAAGTAAAAATTCAAAAGTTGATAACCCCTGACTGATACAAAAATTCAAAATTCTGAGTTTTGTAGGCCTATAACTATTTATATATTCTGAAATTTTGGGCTTTGTAAATTGAGCGGATCTAAAGTTGTAAGGGACACACACACACACAGACACACTAAATGTTTTACTCCGAATTCTTAGTCAATCCGGATATGGAACATATATGCTGCGAAGCCTCTAAGTTGGTGTTTTTTGACTTCAAAGTTGGAAAGCCGTGAAAAATATAGACCCTGCATACAAGCTCGCGTATCCTGGCTTGAAACTTTGTCGATATGTTAAGAGAACAAAGTTCTCTTGAACAAATCGACAGTTGGAACACAGTAGCCCGGCTGAGGAACGATCTTCCGAATTCTGTGTTTCCACCTTCTCACAACCCGGGTCTTTTTAAGACCCGAATTCAAATTTTCCTGAGCAGATTGCAAAACCTCCAACGCTACGTCCCCTTCTAATGTCCCCTTCCTTAGCCATGTAAAAAAATTATAAGTACATATTATTAGAAAACATACTCTACTTACCGGAGGTTCAATTGTTGTTGAGGAAGCTTCAGTTGACGATGATTCAGTTGATGATAGTTCAGTTGATGATGATTCAGTTGAAGTCGTAAGCAATTTCTGCTCGCATAATTCTAAAAGATCAGATCTATTGCTCGATTCCACGGCAATTGCAATAATTGTAATGAAAAACGAAAACACAATAACACTCAAAATGGTCACAGCCTTGTTTTCAAGTACCCACTGCATAATTTTTTGTAACATTTTGAATAATTAATGCGATCAAACAACACTGATAAATTTTCAACCACTAGATTTTGTTCAAGTACCCATATTATTTTACAAACTTATTTTTGTTTTATACGCAGCTTCATTCCGATTTGGTCAATGTTGTTCAAGTTACCTGAAAAACTGACGACGAATAAATATTTCACTAACAATCATTGTGATACTAAGTTAAAGTCAATATTTACATGCATATTAAAAAAAGTTTTAAAATGTGACAGATTATATTCTTATGATATAGTTTTGAGCTCCGTGTGACACGACATGGAAAAAATATCGTGAAATTATTAAATTTCATCGCCATGATACATATAAGACAAAATGTTAATCCAGCTTTGAAATTTGTGTCTAACTTTTAAGTAAATATTTTTGATTAGCAAAGTAATATTTAGGTTATTATCAGTACGATTAGTATCGTTTCAAAAATCTTTTTATTAATAAATAAGTATGTTTTGTATTTGTTATGGGGACTCATACGCATAGACTCACTGATGATTGTGTTTCATTTAATAACTTTATAAAATTAATGATATTAATTTGTAATACCCACAAACAGGCATTGCCTGGTGGGATTTCTCTTGTTCATTTATATACTTAATATGTTGAATTTTTTTTTCATGTTATGTTAACTAATACAATTATAAGTTTTTTTTTTATTTTAAAGTTGTATAATATGATCTTCATATCTTTATAATTTGTTGTTTTGCTTTGTTATACTATTTTTTTTAATATTTTTTCTAATCACAATGTTTTTTTTATTATGTTTAAGAGAAATAAAGAATTCATTTATTTTAGTTATTGTCATAGAACTTCACAAGATAAATATATCCATGATATGGATAAACATCGGTTGACCAGACTAGACCCCATTAGACTTAAACGATTTGTCCGGTCACCCTCGTATAGTTACCATTTCTCGTATATTACTACTTGTTTTTTATCATAAAAATTACGCTATTGATTAACAATATTTATTAAAAGTTACATTTTTAGTTTTCAATGTGAACGTATAGATTCCACCAAACTTCTTGAGCCTTTTCGCCGTGGAGGAGGGGGCGGTTTAAAATTTAATCAACCAAGTAAAAATACACAAACTTGCGATCTGCGTACCCACGTGACGGGTTCAAGTTGTTTTACGGTAAGTGTGACCTTGAATACATTATGAATGCTTGCTAACACTAACTATTAAAGACTGCCACTGATTCTAACACACTTGCACTCGTAAAATCTGCTCTCTATTCCAGTTATGGCATAACAGATTATGGCAATAGATTTTCTCTAAGATTTTTGAAAAAATGTTCACATCGTACATTAACATATAGGTAGGTACTTTACGTGAGATTTACTTTCACTAGATCATAAACGTGATCAATATGGTGGTCATTACAAGCGCCACTACTTTTCAAGTCATAATTACAAATACTTTGTCAATTTTTGACTCAGTACCACCCAAATTAAATTTACTAAATTTAAAATATAGATTGGCTATAATGAACAACAAAAAATCTATGCCTCAGTGGCAGTCATTTGTATTGCTAAATCAGCCACGAAATCTAACGAATCGTATTTTAACCCAGTTATTCAAAAATTAATGACATAATTGAGCTAGTGAATGTATTGAGCTAGTTATCGTAGTGACAGAATGAGCTAGTGATCGTTCTGAGCTAGTGTTCGTAGTGACAGATTGATCTAGTGATCGTAGTCACATATTGAGCTAGTGATCGCAGTGACAGATTGAGATAATGAACGTTCTGAGCTAGTGATCGTAATGACAGATTGAGCTAGTGATTGTAGTGATAGATTGAGCTAGTGATCGTAGTGACAGATTGAGCTAGTGATCGTTTTGAGCTAGTGATCATAGTGACAGATTGAGCTAGTGATCGTAGTGACAGATTAAGCTAGTGATCATTCTGAGCTAGTGATCGTTCTGAGCTAGTGTTCGCAGTGACAGATTGAGATAGTGATCGTTCTGAGCTAGTGATCGTAGTGACAGATTAAGCTAGTGATCATTCTGAGCTAGTGATCGTTCTGAGCTAGTGTTCGCAGTGACAGATTGAGATAGTGATCGTTCTGAGCTAGTGATCGCAGTGACAGATTGAGATAGTGATCGTTCTGAGCTAGTGATCGTAGTGACAGATTGAGCTAGTGATTGTAGTGACAGATTGAGCTAGTGATCGTAGTGACAGATTGAGCTAGTGATCGTTTTGAGCTAGTGATCATAGTGACAGATTGAGCTAGTGATCGTAGTGACAGATTGAGCTAGTGATCGTTCTGAGCTAGTGTTCGCAGTGACAGATTGAGCTAGTGATCGTTCTGAGCTAGTGTTCGCAGTGACAGATTGAGATAGTGATCGTTCTGAGCTAGTGATCGTAGTGACAGATTGAGCTAGTGATTGTAGTGACAGATTGAGCTAGTGATCGTAGTGACAGATTGAGCTAGTGATCGTTTTGAGCTAGTGATCATAGTGACAGATTGAGCTAGTGATCGTAGTGACAGATTGAGCTAGTGATCGTTCTGAGCTAGTGTTCGCAGTGACAGATTAAGCTAGTGATCGTTCTGAGCTAGCGATCGTTCAGAGGTCAGAATTCGACCATAATTAATTTTAGTAGGTTGGAAGAAATCGCCTAATGGCAATTAACCCGCCAGTGTGCATTATACATCATTTACAAAAGATAAATAAATAAAAAATTTGTTTGAAAAGTCATTGAACCTGTAGGGCTACACCTACACATGACACAATCTTAATACCTATGTCTTATCTTGTCTTAATCTATAAAATGTATAAATCAGTACTCGATCATAATCTAACATTATTCTTAATCTACGTTAGTCATATTAAATCAAATAAAATCGTTTAGATCAATGTTTAGTATGATATTGTAATTTCAGGTTAAAATAAAACAAAACTTCAGTTTTAAGTTCCACTGTAATGATTTAATAGGACACTAACTAGTATCGGTCATCTAGTGACCATCTTCAGAGTGTCTGGATGTGTCTGGGTGTCACTGGATGACCGATACTAGTTAGTGTCCTATTAAAATATTACAGCGGAACTTAAAACTGAAGTTTTGTTTTATTTTAACCTGAAACAAATTTGTTAATAAATTTGCTATGGAGTTCCATCAAGAATTGTCCGTTGAGAAGTTAAATAAAGTGATATTGTAATTATTTTTTGTTTAAATCAATAAGATTAATTGATTGATTATAATCTATAAGATTTCTCAAGACTGAATCTAATCTTAATCAGCCTCATGAGTAACCCTGCTGATCTTTGATAGAAACACCATGTTGTCATATTCATCACATATTATCGCAAAGTGTAATTTTTTGACAATTTTTCAACATCTCAATAGAGACGAAGTTGTAATATTATATAAGAACCAGGAACTCAAGGCACCTAGAGCGCTTACGACCTGTCATCGACTGGTTTACATTATCACTTTATAATAATAATAAATAATTTATATAGCGCCGTTTAATGATTTAAAATCATTCAAAGGGTAGATGTGGCAATTAATGAAACAGCCAGATTAATATCTGGTTGCCTAAAACCGACCCCCACTAAAGAACTCTATCCAATTGTGGGTATTGCCCCCCCTACGATCAGACGGCGCGGCGTGTTGCAGCAGAAGTCGAACGGAGCAAGCAGAAAACTGACCCTAGACATCCAATGTATGGCTCACAGCCGCATCAGTGCAGACTCAAGTCCAGAAGAAGCTTCCTGGAGATGACCGCCCCTATAGTTGGCCTCCCCGAGGCCCGAAGGCTGTCACTGTGGCGTGATAGTGTCGAACGCACGCAGCTACCACCCGCGGAGGAAATGTCAGTGGGACACAACCTGCCTTATCCAACATGGAGAGCGCTCAATAGGCTCAGAACGGGTGTCTCCTGCTGTTACAGTGACCTCAAGAAATGGGGTTACAGAGAGGAAGACATCTGCGAGTGTGGCGCCAGACAGGACAACGTGCACCTACTGTCATGTCCCATGACAGGAGCGACATGCACGCACCAAGACACAGTGATAGCGAACACTAGTGGAATCCAAGTGGCTGAATATTGGGGGCTACGAATATGATGGTGTTCCGGACACGGAAAGTAAGTAAGTATTCAAAGGGCGCTGGTATATAGCTCAATTCTGTAATGCTCTGCGAAACAAAGTTGTTTTTAGTTTTTTAGAGAAAGTGTCTTTGCTTTGAGCACCGCGGACATCAGGAGGTAGTTAATTCCACTTTAATGGACCGCTCACACTAAAGCATCGATCATAGTATGCCGCTTTGTTGGCTCTGTCCACCTCCTTCATGGAGTTGGTACTCTGTGTTCCAGACGACCTAAGTGTGAGGTGCCTCCCAGAGGTGGGTTTGCGTGATCACTTTATGCGCTTGCGCAACGTTCACCAATTATGCCTTCTTATTGAGTTCCCTTATCAATGCAAATTTTGAAAGTTCTATATATGTATTTAAATAAAGAGTAGGTAACTAATCACCTGAAAATAAGACGTTATTACTATTGCCATCTATGAAGAAACCCTTTTTGTAACGCCATCTATTGAGAAATAGGTTTATTTGTAAACAATGAAAGCAACAGTCCTTATAAATGAGGTGACGGTGTTCTCGCACAGGTGTCACCCCTGAATTGCGCCACAAATATAATTTAATATTTTTTGAGATGTTGAAAAATTGTAAAAAATATCACAGCAAAAAATCCAATGTTTGCGTACATGTAACTTTTAAAATATTCAAAATGTAACTGTTTAAGTACCAATTATATTGTTTCACAGCATATTATGAATTTTTATTTAAAATGTTCTGTATTTGATCTATTTTTTTATATATAAAACAACTGCGTTTCACATAAATATACGAAAATAAACAATCTATGGTTAGAAGTGAAATATTTTTTATTTAATATAATGAATTTGTAACACATGTTATGTATAAATTATCTGCATTTTTCCATATAAATTTTATCTATGCTAAATTTCAAACTCCTCCGTGCGCGCAGTTTGCTAAAAATGACGTCCGAAGTCTCTGGACGTTTTTATTAAACTTAAATATAGATATTCCATCTCAAATGATTATTAATATTTACACAATTATTATTGACTTGTTATCAGCAATGTATAACTTCGCACATTACTATCATAATATGAAGAAAATTTTAGCTCACTTTTCGTGAGATTTAAAAATTAATCGTATCAAAGTTCTTTTACTTTTTAAATAATGAGCACTTTTTTATATTTAAAAAAATGAAATCAAAACACTTCACTAGATTTTACAACGAACACAATAATTTCTTTGCACAGCACATTAAATAATAATAAAATTAGAATATAAATACTAAGTATGATTCTCTAAGCATTAGTTTATTTAAATGCGCGTCAGAGATATTTATACCTTTATATAAAATGATAAGATATCTTTTAATCTAAAATTGGATAAAGGATTAGTTTTTTTAATATTGTAATACAAGACAAAATAAAATCCAAAATGAAATAGATTTTTACCTACTTGTAAAATCTGTAATTAAATTTTATTTGGCATTTACAATGTTAATATATTTTTTAATGTAAATATCGTTGTAATCAAGAATCTATTTGATTTAAATACTAATTTTATTAATTTTTCATTTAAAACTTGGTTAATTATCCAATGCTACGCAATGTACCTACGGTTTTTATATTTTTTTGCCTCTGCAGAATAAAAACGTTTTTTTAGTTTAGCTGATTTTACTGTATCAATTTTATACATAACGTACGTATTATTATTTATTTATTTATTTTATTTTATTTTAAACTTTCTGGCCACAAGTGCACAATGACGGGGTATTTGCCAAATGGCAATATCTTCCAACCAACCATATTCATTTGGTGAAAAGCTAATACATTTATGGTATTTATCAATTTTTTACATAATACAAGCAAAAGCTATAAAGAAAATAAAACATATAAAATGAAAAAACATATAAGCAAAACAGGGGGGGGACAAGGATAGGATAAGGAGACAAATTTAGGTGTTATGTGTAAGGAAATGATTCCTCAGATTTCTTTTGAAAGCGGGAAGTGTTAATGAAACTCAAAGTTGCGATGGGATATGATTCCAAAGACGAGCTGCTTGTACGGAGAACGATGTGGTGAAAAAATAAGTATTATGTACTGGGATACTGAGCGTTCTTTCAGTATTTGAACAAAGAGGCAACCCGTGTTCAGAGAGGAAGTGAAATTGACTTCGTAGATAAACTGGAGCATTGGAGTTGTTTTTTAGACCTTGTATAGAAGTGTGAGGGTTTGTAGGTTCCTACGCTGTCTGATAGGCAACCACCTTAAAAGAGATCGGTATTCCGATATGTGGTCAAATTTTTTCAATTTAAAAATATATCGAATGCATGTATTTTGTAATCGCTCCAATTTATCTAAGAGTTCCTGATTAGCGTCCAAATAGCATACATCAGCGTAATCAAGGAAAGGGAGTAATATTGATTGGCATAACGATATTTATTAACGATATTAACGATATTTATTATCATAACGTTTTACTATTATCATTACGGCGTAATCCCACAATACGAGGTAACCAGCGACAGGCGTGCGGGTTTGCATTACCTTCTAAAAGTAGGCATGACACATGCGTGTATCCATTACAATACATCAACGTCACAGACACTACATATATAACATATTATACTTAAAGAAATATTTAAATTAATTTAACATTATAGACTTTACTGTGTTATTTCACATATGTTACATGGAGATGAAATATTTTTCCTATTAGTAACTAGAGTTGAATTTATTTAAAAAAATATTACATTCGATGGCAGAGCGATTAGCGCACTGGGCTAGTAATCCAGTGGTCGCGAGCTCTAATCCTGCCTCGACCGATTTCGTTCACCTTTATCACAAGCATTTATGCTTAATTTAAGGCATGTATTATTAGGGAATGTAACGTTTAGCACAAAAAATCAATAATTAACAAAAAAAAACATATTTTAAAAATCTTAGTACATATGTATTAATTTCTTTATTTTTTGAGAATCCCCCCCATTTACGAGTACCTACAAACTTTTTTTGGGGGAGTAATTTTAATGTTAAAAGTTTTGATATGCATTTTTAAATTATATTATTGTTATAATATTTATAATACTTTATGCTGTAATTTTTTTTTTTGTCTCCAATACCAAGGGATAGTGGGGAGTCATGATTTCACAATTTTACACTGTAATTTTAAAGTGAATTTGAAAAAAAAATTCGACTAAATTTTTTTTTATTTTAATAATATATACTTAAGTACCTGCCTATATTGTCATGTGTTTGACTGACTAGCAATAAATACACCACATTAAGTTAAATTTTCTTTTTTCATAATAAAAGGATTTGGTTATTATTAAAAGAGGCATCACAATTTGTTTATCGAGTTATATTAATCAAAATTCATACGTATTTTCAATTGAAAGAATAACTTTAGGTCGAATAATCTACAAAAAATAATTGTAAGTATATAAATTAATAATTGTTAAAGGAATTTAAATTAATTTTATTTTAAATTGTTATTTTCTTCATATTGGGTATTTATCGATTATATTATTATTGATTATCACAACACTGTCTATAGTTAGGTACATATGTATACTTGTAGATAAAAGTATTAGCAAATTAACAAACACTCTAGTACACACGTGGCCTAGGAAACGGTTGAAATTCGAGTGAACAATTTATTGTTTACAAAGTGCCACCCCTGAAAAAAAATATATCCGTTAACAGCCGTCTTCAAATGTACAATTTCCTCCGTCAGCGAGCGGCACTTAACAACAAAATTTATTCTATCCCTTGTTCTATCCCATGTTTTGCGGTCGATGTGCTCTTGCACTTTTGACGAGGTACAATAATTTACTTTTAAATTCTGTTGAATAGTCCAGCTCTCGGTACAGTGGCGTAGCGTATATCTTCGAAAGCACGTAAGGACCCTAATTTATCCGAGAAGATTTATGTTGTTACGGAGACGCAATATATCGACAGGGATGGAAGATTTATTGACATTTTACAAATGATCGAAATTAAGCGGTGTTCTGTTTTTATTGTTGTTGGAAAAAGAGCCGTTTTCCTTTTAAATAAAGAAATATGGGGAAAAACAATCGAGTACATTAATTTTAAAATCAAAATAAATGTTTTAAACCCTCGTCTGCTGATAGTTTTGTTCTTAAGAAGACATACGATGAAAGATTTTAAAATATGTTAATGTAGGCGATAGAGAGAAAGTTGGTAAGATTTTTTAGTGTTGTCAGATGTAAGCAATTAAAATTTGCCAAATGTGACAATATATAGATAAGTCAGAATAATTAATTCCGCAGTATTAGATACAAAGTAATAACAATAAAATTTGATTTATGACATAACCTCAAAAATAGTATGATGTCATTTAAATTTATTTATAAAAGTCTTCGTAAGTTTACAGAGTAGCGAAATATTTAAAATGTTAGCAACTCCTTACAAATAAATTCACCAGATTGTCAACAATGCAGGCTTACAAACACAAAAGGAGTTATTATAGTGAACGCATTATATGCATCAATTCAAAGCCGATTCATTATCCAGAGACAATATTTTTCTTCTGTATGTCAAAATGTTCACACGTTCTGTAAAATATACTTTTTTGTCTAAGTTAGAATACCTATTAAACAATAGTGAATAATAGATAATTCCATAAAAATTATTGTCAATATTATAGTCTTATATAAGAACTAGTCCAATAAACGTTGTCCAATACATCAAAATACGTCTACGTTGGCTCGGACACGTTTGTAGAATGGAGGATAGCCAGGTCCCAATGAAAGTATTGGACACCTGCCCTGAAGTAAGAAGAAGCAGAGGGAGACCTAGGATGAGATGGCTGCACGACATTGAGGGAGATATAAGAGCGATCGGACAGACAAATTGGAGGAGACTTGCTGTCGACAGGGTGGGATGGAGGCAGTTTCTTAAAGAGGCCAAGGCCCACACCGGGCTGTAGTGCCATTGCTGATGATGATATAAGAACTGGTAGGTAGGTACCTTTATTATTACGAAATTCGCCACATGCATAGGGTGCAAGGAAGTGTTTATTGTTATTATTAATTTCACATTTGTTCTGTGATTACTACTGTTGTGACCAACTTTGTTAGTCAAATGTTGGCCAAAAAAAATAGTATTTTTTTTAATCAAGGTAGACAATACAAAATATTATGAACACCGCTGCTCATCCAATTTCTCCTATCTATATTGGTTACTACCTTAAATTGAATTGGCGATAGATAATTAATACATTAATAAGCGTCAATATCTAACTACATACATATTTGAAGCATTTATATCAAGATACAGTTAAGTCAATAATGAAAGTCAAATATTTATTTTACCTCCAGGTATAAAAAAAAACATGTTTTTATTTTAAATCTAACATTTCAATAAATATAAACAATAAATTATGTATAAGACACGGTGAGAACAAAAAAAAATACTCAGAACAACAGAGATGAAAACACTAAGACCTATCTTGGGCAGAACCCTCAGAGACAGAATCCCCAACGAGGAGATCCGCAGAACCTGTAATGTGGAGGATATTGTAAGGTGGAGCAGACAAAGAAGACGACACTGGAGAGATCATGTTAAAAGGATGAATCCAGAAAGGCTGCCAAAGATTGTAATGCGCGAGATACCAGAGGGACGCCGACCACCGGGAAGATCACCAAAAGAACTGGACATCCTCGTCCCAGGACCTGTAGAAACAGATCTAAGATCTAAAAAAAAGATGATGAAGAAGAATAAATTATAACATTGCGTATGTATGTACATTATATGAATTAAAAAGCCGAATATAATCATAACCACCAGGATACATAGGAGAATTTATTTCTCTTAATGAATCGACAGTATCAATCTTATACCCGTGTGAGAGATTTGTACGGCCAGGTCTATCTTATTCATGTTTTTTTTTTCAACTTCGAAGTAAAAAAAAAAACAACTTAGAGGCTTGGCGGCATACAGTTTCTATATAATATATGGATTAACTGAGAATTCGGAGTAAAACATTTAGTGTGTTTGTCCCCTCCCCCCTTATAACTTTTGATCCGCTTCATTCACATAGCCTTAAAGTATGGAAAATTTTAGGCCTACACAACTTATATATACAGAATTTAAAATTATCGTTTCAGTCAGGGGTTATCAGCTATTGAATTTTCACTTAAATTTTCCATATACCTACCTCAAAAACCCATGATGCTAGAACGCTTAAAATTGGTATGGTTTCTCAAACATTTATTATTAAGAAAAACATTTTTTGTGATATATTTATATGTTTAACTGCCTATATTTCCATTTTTTAAAATATCAAAAAACGCCGAAAAAATCTAAAGAGATATTTTTTTATAAAAAATATGTTATTTTATTTATTTTGCTGCCTCTTGGACACTTGGGGACACTGTCTAGGAAAACGCACGTCTGAGAAAGTAAAACCAGAATAACCAATGCCATCGAAGACAGAGCCGATACCATCAGAACAAAAAATCTCCTATCAAAAAATATACTATCGCCATCGACAGTTGGATCTCATTTGTTTACGTAACTGGTTATATATAAACTTAAGGTAAGTATAGTTGTACTTCACATTTCATGTTAGGCCCAGTCAAAATTAAACATATTCAAATATTTCTGAATTCTCTTTAATCAATATTAATTTAACCTCATTTAAAACCCCTCCTTAAATTAAGATAAGATGTTATTAAAAGAAATTATCTTTTAATTTTCGTTTTCTCCTTAGGTTTATTACATAGATAATTAAATAATCTATGGTAGAGGCGTTTGCATAGCAGAAATTCATAAAAAAAATACTAAAATAACAACATAACGTCCTTTTTGTTACTCCACTAGTTTCTAGAAATACCTTTATTTTCTTGAGTAGGTATTATGTATGTAGGTATACCTACTGTAGTATTCATTCAGCTGAAGAAGAGAACGGTAGTTCTTGAAACTAGTTGTGTATCAAAAAGAACATTCATTCATTCATACCATCACGGCATATAGGTAGCACAATGTGGGGTAACCAGCGACAGGTGTGCAGATGTGCATTCCCTTATAAGAGAGGAGAGAAGAGCAGAACCAGCAGAGGTGGGGATATCTGGAGGGAGAAGATACATGCTGCGACTGCGAAGAGAAGCAGGATGATGCTCATCTACTAAGAGAAGCAGGATGATGCTCATCTACTAAGAGAAGCAGGATGATGCTCATCTACTAAGAGAAGCAGGATGATGCTCATCTACTAAGAGAAGCAGGATGATGCTCATCTACTAAGAGAAGCAGGATGATGCTCATCTACTAAGAGAAGCAGGATGATGCTCATCTACTAAGAGAAGCAGGATGATGCTCATCTACTAAGAGAAGCAGGATGATGCTCATCTACTAAAATGCCCACGCATGATGACAACTTGTAACACATGTGACCCAAAAACGATGAACGACAAGGCGCAGGCAAGGTCTAAAGTCCGGACCTGTTAGTATAAGTACCTTATAAAAGGGAGCAAAACACATGCGTGTATACACACACACCAGTATAGTCTCACCTTAAAAGGCACAACATTCAGAGTGGAAGGTGAACCACATTGCTGAACTACTTTTGCCTGTTGTATTTTCGATTACCCGGCTGCGAATTTTTCTTTCCAAGTTGATTAGGAGGCAAGTACCTACTGCCTCGAATTAAGCACTACTTTGTTGCCCTAATGCACTTGATGACTCGTGTTGAATTCAAGGCACGTGTACTCCAAATGCACACAGTTTAACAATGCAAACTGTTCGTGTTAATATTTATTTATTTATTTATTTATACATCTTTTTGTACATAATATAAACAAATATAATTGTACACTGGCGGGCTTATTGCCATTGGGCAATTTCTTCCAACCAACCAGATTACAAAGTATGACAACATTGTGTATGTACAACAGCAAATAAAAAAGAGTAAAAGAAATCAAAGAAAATACGTATAACACTTAAATACTATTAAAACAAAAAAAAATCTAATTCATAGCAAGAAAAATGATATGAGAGGAAATCGGGATCAGGTGTTCAAGGATAAATATTCCTTCTTTAGTTTTTTCTTGAAAATACTAAGTGAGTTAGACGACACAATATCCGGACTAAGGCTATTCCATAATCTTGCTGATTGTACTTCGAACGAAGAGCTGAGAAATTCTGTATTATGGATAGGTATGGATAGTGTTATACGTTCAGCAGATCGGAGTGGAAGTCCATGATTGGATAAATAAGTGAATTTGCTTTTGAGGTATTGTGGCAGGTTTGGGTTCGAGAGAATATTGTACAATAGTGACAAAATGTGTATATTGCGCCGCTGGCGTATCCTCGGCCAACAAAGAGGGTTGCGGTAAGATGATATGTGATCAATTTTTTTCAACCCTAAGTGTGTTCAATTCAAGGCACGCGTCTTTCAATCGTACACAGGTTTATAAATTTTACCATGCGTATTGATTGAGCGTTACAAGGCTGTGTTAGAGACATTTTTTGTGTAGATTAATCTACACAAATCTACATTACCTATATCATAAAAATTCGTTATGATTTTTTTTGTATTAGATTGGTACTCATGAAATAATTACACTTTGCGTCGTAATTATCTTCACAAGCATTTTAGAATTTTAGATTGGTAATTATCCTAGTCTGCTACGTAATTTACAATTTTAAAATTGTCCAAAATAACAATTTTAATTTCCATATTAGGTACTTAAAGACTTACACAAAATTACTGATTACTAGGTACCATATAATCTGTGAACAAAATACAAATGTGACAGTGACAGACGAAATGCGAGCGAAATGAAATAGCACGCGAACTTCATGGCTGTGTATGTTCCATATTCAATAATTAATTGACTTGAATTGAACACACGCGCAACAAACTAGTGCCTAATTCGAGGCAGTACTTGTCTCCTAATCAACACGGAAAAGTAAATACGCTACCCGGCTATTACGGGACACTTGAAAACAATAATGGAAATGCATAAGTGGAATCACTATTTTAAGTCGGTGCCTAGCATCTAAAAGTACAGGGGGAATTTAAAAAAGTTATGTTGTTATTTATACATATGCATGTATGTAAATATTATGTGAATATGTAAATATTATGTGAATATGTAAATATTATGTAAATATGTAAATATTATGTGAATATGTAAATATTATGTGAATATGTAAATATTATGTGAATATGTACCTACCTAAATATTATGTGAATATGTAAAAAAATCATTTATTTATGTATAAATCATTTCATGATCATTTTTATTCAGATACAACAATTAAATTTTCGATTCATATATATGTATAAAAAGTTTGTAAAAATAACTACCTAATATGTATGGTGTTTTAAATGTTGGCACTTCTGATACATAAATTGAAGTTAATGTAGGCGCTTTTGCATCGGTCAGTTAAAAAGTAGGAATTTATGATACATAAATTGATGTTAATGTAGGCGCTTTTGCATCGGTAAATTAAAAAGTAGGAATTTCTGCACAGTCCCTCTAGACGACGTGTCATTTAGCTCAAGAAAAGAAACAAGAAAAGATAGCTCAATGTATGGAAGTGATAGTTACCAGTCACGCGACAACTGTCACTTCCATTCATTGAGTTATCTTTTCTTGAACTAAATGAGACGTTGGCTAGGGGGCAGGTCAGCACCAATTTACTTTGATGTTTTGAAAAACATTATTTGTATAATGATGTAATGCGACTCGCAATTAATACATGCTTTGACTTAATCACTTCTGCATCTTGTGACTACCGTCATAGTACACAGTCGAGTACTTACCTCATAATAAATATATAAAATATTATATTGAATACTAAATATATAACGATATCTCGACTATACGTCAGATAGGCATATAAATGTTTCTATGATCAACAAGGCTTTAGATAACACTAAAATTATTTATATTCCATATTATATAAATATCGAAGTCAAATGTAGGTAAGTAGTAGGTACTTATCAAATGTATTATAAGCTATCGTTATTCTATTTCTAATTATACATTCACAAACAACTAACAAATACCTAAATGTTAAATTTTCTTATATTGCTTTTTTATATAACAAGTTGCATGTAACACATGAGATCCAACTGTCGATAGCGATAGTATGTATAGTTGAAGAATAAGAATCAAACTATAAACCCATAAATCCAAATTATTGAAAATTTTAACACATGTTGGTATGTATGTCAAGATAGGACAGTATGGAGGTCAGTCCTGTTTTCCTACCCGGAATATGAAAACAGCACGATGGTTCTGTATGTATGTTTGGAGATTAAGTACCTATCAAACTATTAAGGCTTCTTACATATTGTGTATAGGCGACTGCCCTACAAATTGTATGAAGCAATGTCGTCACTACATTCAATTTTTATAAAAATTGTTAAAAAAAGTTTGAGATGTGCTAATACAATGTCTATATTTTTTATAGAAAATTGAATTATCTAGTTGGGGTGTTTCGGCTTTTTTCGATATTTTTGAAAAATTTCGAAATATATGCAGTTAAACTCATAAAATTATCATAAAAAAAATATTTTTCTTAATAAAAAATGTTTGAGAAACCCTGGAATTTTTTTGAAAAAATAAATTTGAGATCTTGTATTTGTCTATATTTGTACCAATTTTCAGCGTTCTAGCTTTTATGGTTTCTGAGATATATGGAAAAATAAAGTAAAAATTCAAAAGTTGATAACCTCTGACTGAAAAAAAAATTCAAAATTCTGAGTATAAAAGTTTTGTAGGCCTATAACTGTTTATATATTCTGAAATTTTGGGCTCTGTAAATTGAGCGGATCAAAAGTTATAAGGGGGGGACGGACACACACACAGACACACACACACAGACACACACACACAGACACACACACACAGACACACACACACACACAGACACACACACAGACACACGAAATGTTCTACTCCGAATTCTGAGTAATTCCGTGTATGGAACATATATGCTGCGAAGCCTCTAAGTTGGTGTTTTTTGACTTCAAAGTTGGAAAAGCCGTGAAAAAAGTAGACCTCTCCATACAATTCTTGCGTATTCTGGCTTGATACATTGTCGATATGTTAAGAGAACAAAGTTCTCCTGAACTAGTTGCATGTAACACATGAGATCCAACTGTCGATAGCGATAGTATGTATAGTTGAAGAATAAGAATCAAACTATAAAATAATAAATCCAAATTATTGAATATATTAACACATGTTGGTATGTATGTCAAGATAGGACAGTATGAAGGTCAGTCCTCTTTTCCTACCCGGAATATGAAAACAGCATGATGGTTCTGTATGTATGTTTGGAGATTAAGTATCAAACTATTAAGTCTTCTTACATATTGTGTATAGGCGACTGCCATACAAATTGATTGTATGAAGTAATGTCGTCACTAAATTCAATTTTTATAAAAATTGTTAAAAAAAATTGAGATGTACAATATTCATATTTTTTATAGAAAATTAAATAATCTAGTTGGGGTGTTTCGGTTTTTTTCGATATTTTAAAAATATTTGGAAATATAGGCAGTTAAACTCATAAATTTATCTTAAAAAAATATTTTTCTTAATAAAAAATGTTTGAGAAACCCTGGATTTTTTTTGAAAAAATCAGTTTGATATTTTGTATTTGTCTATGTATGTTTGTACCAATTTACAGCGTTCTAGCTTTTATGGTTTCTGAGATATATGGAAAAATAGAGTAAAAATTCAAAAGTTGATAACCCCTGACTGAAATAAAAATTCAAAATTCTGAGGATAAAAGTTTTGTAGGCCTATAACTGTTTATATATTCTGAAATTTTGGGCTCTGTAAATTGAGTTGTATCTCATGTGTTACATGCAACTAGTTTTAACTATGTTCATCAACAATTCTTTACCACGTTGTCAGAATCCAATGTTTTTTTATTCATTACATATTTTATGAGTGCATCCATTTTTGTTTTAATTTTGATCTGATGGTAGGGTGAATAATTAAGTGGCGTAAAGTGATCATTTCAAGAACCACTGATCAGAGCGCGGTCGATCATAGTAAGCAGCATTGCTATCCTCGAGAGAGTTAAGTACTTGTGGATATTTTACATAGTAGAATTACATTTTAAATTATATTAAAAATAAAACAATTTGTTTTAAATTCTACGTATATGTAGAATTTAAAACAAATTGTTTTAGTTTTAATATAATTCGAGAGAGTTGTTACTCTATGATACAGAAGACATGAGTGTGTGATACCTTCGAGAGAGCACTTTTCTCTGACAATGGATAATGGTGCCAGATTATTTAAAGCATTAAACACCGTCAAACAAAATTTGTAGTCACCTCATCCTGGACACTTCGACCAGTGTAGTTCGTTTAGTAGTGGAATAGTGTGGGGTGAAAAACATGAAACTCTTCAATTTGCAGTTCTGCGATAATTAGCGCTGAGATGTTCGAGACGAGAAGCTAGCTAGGCTAAAATAAATACCAATGCGCATGCGCGCCAAACTATTCCCGCCGCATTGTCAATTGTCAACCCATAGAAAAGAGAACTTATTTGTCAACCTATGTCTGTGAGTAACGTCTAGTACCGGCTCTTCTTTTCTGCATTCTTAGGTTAGGTTTAAGTTTGTCTATAATAATAATAGCGACTCGCGTGAGCGAGTTGCTTTATAAATTGAATTATAAATTAAATTTATATATTCTTTTAATTTTTCGCATTTAATTTAAAAATTCACAGCTCATTTGTAGACTCCAGCAAAGAGTATATAATACCTACGGATAGACTCATAGAACACAGATAGACTCTAGTATCACTAGTATGTCTGTCTGTGACCTGTGCCTGTGTCGGACACTAATGACAAGTTTTTTGCCCAACCGCGGGCGTTTTGACAGATAGATGTTGGCTTCTGCGCAGAAGACCAAAATACGTCCGTTATCTCTCTACTTATTAGTACTCTTTGGTTAGTGGAAATCATTTTGCGCGCATGCGCATTGGTATTTATTTTAGCCTAGCTAGCTTCTCGTTGTTCGAGAAGCTATCAAATTTGCATAAATTGAATCAAGGCTACTAGATTTTCGGTAAAATTTTGCTGAGAAAATAAACACGCAAAATATCTTAGCTTGGTGTTTGTAAAACATCAGACCTGTATAGTAAAGATAGATAGGAACAATGATGAAGTAAGTAGGTAGATATATTTAGATAAAGTGTACGTAAGAGTGTTGTATGGGAGATGCTGAAGTTGCATAGTGAACTTAGTTCAACTTTTGTAATGATCCCATCTTCCTGAGTTTCGTCTCGCTTCAGAAATCTTACAGAAAGAAATTTGTAAACTCGCTCTTTGCCCTCGTCTTATACTTTTATAAATACAAAATTACAAATTCTGGATAATTAGCGTCACAGATTTCAACTTCGCCACTAAATTTTTCAACCAATATCTATATACAAAACATATATTACAATTTTTCTTTTCCTTTATTGATCCAACTGTCGATTTGTTCAGGAGAACTTTGTTCTCTTAACATATCGACAATGTATCAAGCCAGAATACGCGAGAATTGTATGGAGAGGTCTACTTTTTTCACGGCTTTTCCAACTTTGAAGTCAAAAAACACCAACTTAGAGGCTTCGCAGCATATATGCTCCATACACGGATTTACTCAGAATTCGGAGTAGAACATTTCGTGTGTCTGTGTGTGTGTGTGTCTGTGTGTGTGTGTGTATGTCTGTGTGTGTGTGTGTCCCCCCCCCCTTATAACTTTTGATCCGCTCAATTTAAAGAGCCTAAAATTTCAGAATATATAAACAGTTACAGGCCTACAAAACTTTTATACTCGGAATTTTGAATTTTTGTTTCAGTCAGGGGTTATCAACTTTTGAATTTTTATTTTATTTTTCCCTATATCTCAGAAACCATAAAAGCTAGAACGCTGAAAATTGGTATAAACATAGAAAAATACAAAATCTCAAATTATATATAGATAGTATGTATAGTTGAAGAATAAGTACCAAACCCATAAATACAAATTATTTATTATTTTATGATATTTAGTTTTCTATACAACACATGTACCTAGGTAGTCAAGATAGGATAGTATGGAGGTCAGTCTTTTTTTCCTACCCGGAATATGAAAACAGCATGATGGTATATGTATATTGTATGTTTAGAGATGAAGTATCAAACTATTAAGTCTTCTTTGATATTGTGTATAGGTGACTACCATACAAATTGTATGAAGCGATGTCGTCACTAAATTCATTTTTTATAAAAATTGTTAAAAAAAATTTGAGATGTACTGCTACAATGTTAATATTTTTTATATAAAATTAAATTATCTAGTTGGGGTGTTTCGCCTTTTTTCGATATTTAAAAAAAAAATGGAAATATAGGCAGTTAAACTCATAAATTTATCATAAAAAAAATACTTTTCTTAATAAAAAATGTTTGAGAAACCCTGGAATTTTTTTGAAAAGACTTATTTGAGATTTTGTATTTGTCTATGTTTATACCAATTTTCAGCGTTCTAGCTTTTATGGTTTCTGAGATATAGGGAAAAATAAAATAAAAATTCAAAAGTTGATAACCCCTGACTGAAACAAAAATTCAAAATTCCGAGTATAAAAGTTTTGTAGGCCTGTAACTGTTTATATATTTTGAAATTTTAGGCTCTGTAAATTGAGCGGATCAAAAGTTATAAGGGGAGGACGGACACACACACACACAGGCATACACACACACAGACACACACACAGACACACACACACTCACACAGACACACGAAATGTTCTACTCCGAATTCTAAGTAAATCCGTGTATGGAACATATATGCTGCGAAGCCTCTAAGTTGGTGTTTTTTGACTTCAAAGTTGGAAAAGCCGTGAAAAAAGTAGACCTCTCCATACAATTCTCGCGTATTCTGGCTTGATACATTGTCGATATGTTAAGAGAACAAAGTTCTCCTGAACAAATCGACAGTTGGACAAATCGACAGTTGGATAATTCACATCGAAAGTGACATTAACTAAGTACCTATGTTAAGCGGGCATATAAACCTAAACACCCCAATTTTAAATCAAATTACCCAAATATGTGTAACAGTATGATTCTAAAAAAATACCATAATTATTTTCAACATTTCTATAATGAATGTTCGTTACAAAATTTTGAAATTCAGCATAAATTCCTCTAAAATAACTAGTTGCATGAAACACATGAGATCCAACTGTCGATAGCGATAGTATGTATAGTTGAAGAATATGTACCAAACTATAAACCCATAGATACAAATTATTGAATATTTTCAGATATTTTGTTTTCTATACAACATATGTAGGTATGTATGTCAAGATAGGATAGTATGGAGGAAGATCCTTTTTCCTACCCAGAATATGCAAATAGCATGATGGTATGTATGTATGTTTGGAGTCGAAGTATCAAACTATTAAGTCTTCTTACATATTGTGTATAGGCGACTGCCATACAAAATGTATGAAGCGATGTCGTCACTAAATTCAATTTTTAAAAAAATTGTTAAAAAAAAATTGAGATCTTCTGCTACATTGCTGATATTTTTTATAGAAAATTAAATTATCTAGTTGGGGTGTTTCGGCTTTTTTCGATAATTGTAAAAGTTTTGGAAATATAGGCAGTTAAACTCATAAATTTATCATAAAAAAAATATTTTTCTTAATAAAAAATGTTTGAGAAACCCTGGAATTTTTTTGAAAAAACTAATTTGAGATTTTATATTTGTCTATGTTTGTACCAATTTTCAGCGTTCTAGCGTTTATGGTTTCTGAGATATATGGAAAAATAAAATAAAAATTCAAAAGTTGATAACCCCTGACTGAAACAAAAATTCAAAATTCTGAGTATAAAAGTTTTGTAGGCCTGTAACTGTTTATATATTCTGAAATTTTAGGCTCTGTAAATTGAGCGGATCAAAAGTTATAAGGGGGGGGGACACACACACACACACAGACATACACACACACACACAGACACACACACACACAGACACACGAAATGTTCTACTCCGAATTCTGAGTAAATCCGTGTAAGGAACATATATGCTGCGAAGCCTCTAAGTTGGTGTTTTTTGACTTCAAAGTTGGAAAAGCCGTGAAAAAAGTAGACCTCTCCATACAATTCTCGCGTATTCTGGCTTGATACATTGTCGATATGTTAAGAGAACAAAGTTCTCCTGAACAAATCGACAGTTGGATTATTTAAAATAACCTTTTTTACAGCATTTTTTAAAATTACTCCACAACTATGTGTCGTAAAGAAATAAATATTTTATATGCTTTAAGAGGAAATAAAATCAAAGTGAATGACCGAGAATTTTTTATCATTTCAAGTCAGGTTTGTTTTTAAAATGCAAAAAAACTACAAATTTGGGGTTTCCAGTATTTTGAATTACCTACATATTTTAAACCATTTTTAACGCACGCGATAGTTACGCTTACTAACGCGTAACTTCATAATGCATTTGATATATCATGTTTTCAGTAACTAGGTTTAATAGTGTTATATTATCTCTTAAATATCCAATTAATAGTCATTGAAATGTTTTCGAATAATCAGATTAAAATTTTAATGAAATACTGTGACCTTATATAAGGAATCGAACAATAAAGGAGCCAGAAATATTATAACTAACTGATGACTAATAGAGACCAGAATTTGGAAAGAAAAATTTCAATAAAAAAATACAGCAAGAAAAAATAAAAAAGGCTAATAACAGGAATGACTAAATTAATGAGGGGATCTGGGAATTAAAGGATGCTAAGTATATATCGTGCAAGACTTATTCATAAATATATTCTTTGTTTTTTTATTATTATTTATGCACAGAGAGAAAAATGAAAACAATACTGTTTTAAAAACTAGAATTCCGTTTAATAATCAAGAATAACGATTTTTTCAACGGTACATTGGTTCTTCAATCAAACATTTTTACTAAGCTTGTAATGATTGAGCTTATGTAGGTACAGAATTTTTGAAGTTATCTATTTTAGGCTCTTGATAGTTTCTTGGTTCATTTTCATTCAAACGCTGGCCACTCCAATTATATTCCTTATTATTTGATCTTCATGTTGAAGAAAAGCTGCGGTCCATCAAATATCGTCGGGTTTCCACTAAACGAAACTTTAAGAGTATAGTTTCCTCTGAATATTTTACCTCCAGTCGTTGTATTGTGGATCAAAAGTGCATTATTGTCCTCCCAAATGAACCATGTCATGATAGATTCAAAGCCTGTTTCGTCGTTTGACATTGTCACGTTGGATATGAAGACATTTTCATTCTCAAGAGCAACAATACTCGTCGCATTTTTTAATTCTAAGTTTATGTATACCTCTCCCGTGTACGTGTTGTCGATTAAATTCAAACTCTGAGTCATGTTGTACAACTTTTTGGTTAATATCTGAAAAAAAAAGTAAAACATTAGGAAACTTTTGTGACAACGCCGAGTTGTCTTTGCGATTATAATATAAGTTTGATCAAAAAACCAAAGTTAATAAGAACAATGTGTGTTCTGTTTTATTCTTCTTCTTTATTTATTTTTTAACAGATTTTTAATTATCTCAATAGAGACGAAGTTGGAATATTTACTGTAGGAGAACCGGGAAATCAAGGCACCTACAGGGCTCACGACCTGTCATCGGCTGGTTTACGCGATCACTTTATGCGCTTGCGCAACGTTCACCAATTATGCCTTTTTAATGAGATCCCCATCAATTCAATTTTAAAAGTTCTATATATATATATATATATATATATATATATATATATATATATATATATATATATATATATATATATATATATATATATATATATATATATATATATATATATATATATATATATATATATATATATATATATATATATATATATATATATATATATATATATATATATATATATATATATATATATATATATATATATATATATATATATATATATATATATATATATATATATATATATATATATATATATATATATATATATATATATATATAACTATATATATATATATATATATATATATATATATATATATATATATATATATATATATATATATATATATATATATATATATATATATATATATATATATATATATATATATATATATATATATATATATATATATATATATATATATATATATATATATATATATATATATATATATATATATATATATATATATATAACTATATATATATATATATATATATATATATATATATATATATATATATATATATATATATATATATATATATATATATATATATATATATATATATATATATATATATATATATATATATATATATATATATATATATATATATATATATATATATATATATATATATATATATATATATATATATATATATATATATATATATATATATATATATATATATATATATATATATATATATATATATATATATATATGTTAAATCTAAGGTTTTCGCGAGTACAAAATATGTTATTATTAAGTATTTTGGGGATAACCCGCGTCAAATTATGATTCCCGAGAGAATCAGTCGTCTGCCGACGTTTCGTCTGAATCACATCAGACATTTTCTAAAGGCGCCTTGTTAATAAATTTTCGTCTCGAGGGATAGTGCACGCACGTCCGTTCGAGTCGAAAGCTTACTACCAAGTGAAAGTTTGAAAGGAAGCCGCGTCAAGTGTTAGTGGAGGGGTGGGTTTCCCCAATGACGTCATTATTGCGTTTTGTTTGGCTTCTAGTGACTCTAGTACTTAACGGTATATTGTTTACAGGTGGATTATCAGTTTTCGGCTTACTAAGAATTTTACTAATGTTTTTAATGTGACTATTGTTTGAAATATCGGTAGTTTGATTACTATGGTTTTTAAAAATGTTGTTTTCAAGTACACTTGTCCATGCGGTCGGGATTCGAATGCTATCGTCCCTGTTATTCATTATACTGTTGCTTCTTTTATATATTTCGATTGCTTCCCTGTAAATTCTAAATGTTTCATTGTTAATATTCGCGACTACTTTTGAATTTTCAAAGTCTATGGAGTGATTTTCGGTCAATGAGTGATTTACAAGAGATGAAGTTAGTTTCCGGTTTTTAACATCTACGCGATGTTCAGAGACGCGCGCCGAGATTCTGCGATTTGTCCTGCCTATGTAAGTTTTTGAGCAATCACCGCATGGGATTTCGTAAATACCGTGTGACTCTAATGGTATTTTATCTTTCGGACTTTTTAAAAAGGATGAAATTTTGTTGTCTGTTCTAAAAATGGTGCGAATATTATGTTTATAAAGTAGGTGACTGATTTTGTCTGTAGTGCCTTTTATGTAAGGCATAAATGCAATGGAGAGTGGCTTTACTTTAGTTGACGTATCTTTTTTATTAAAATTTTTATTAGTTTGATTTTTTACTGCATTATTTATCGTAAAATTAGAAAAACCGTTATTTCGTAGCGCGTTTTTAAGATACTCTAATTCGTTTTGAATGTTTTCGGAGTCGGCTATCCTTAATGATCGTGTTACCAAGGTGTTTGCTACAGAGGCGATTTGTGCTGGATGATGGTTCGACGATGCGTGGAGATATCTGTTGGTATGTGTTGATTTTCTGTACACAGTGTGGCCGAGAGTGCCATCGTCTTTTTTGATTACGAGAACATCAAGAAAAGGTATTTCACCGTTGTTTTCTATCTCCATTGTGAATTTGATGTTATTGTGGAGATCGTTCAGAAAATCAAGAAATTTGTTAAGTTCCTCTATATATATATATATATATATATATATATATATATATATATATAGTAATAATGAAATTCTTTTCGCTTGAAAATAAGGAATTTTTACTACAGCCATCTATGTGTGAAATTATGAACAACATTCTTATTTTATTTATTTTTTTTGTTGTAACGCCATCTATTGAGAGAATTAGTTTTATTGTAATCTGTATTGTAAGTCTTTATTTATTTATTAAAAGAAACGCCAACAGAACAACAGACAAACTAGATCAGTGACCAACAAACTTTTACGTACAAACAAATTCAACAATGACTATGGACGTAGGACCGAAGATGTGCTGCTGCCCAAGGTCTGGAACCCCATGCCTGCCAGCTTGAAGCAGTGTGGATCCATCGAGGAATTCAAAAAGAAAGCCAAAGGATATATATTACACAAAAATCCTCGATGGTTGATCTAAGGGGTGAGCGCGGGTTGTTCCGGACTTTGTAGGAAAAAGGAAGTATATTAGTTTATAACATGTACAATATTAGTTTTTAATTGAAGTTTATATGTATATATGTGTATATATACGTATATACATATTTTTATATTTTTGCATATTATAAAATTGTTACAATTAAGATCACAGCCAAAAATCCCCTTAAGGGATTAGGCAAAATAACATGATAATTGTAATTATATTCTTTATTAATAAAATAAATAAAATAAAAAAAAAAACATAGGGATACCTACACATAAAACATATAGACAGTTAGAATCGGCATAGTATTTCCAATGCTCCAATAACAGGTGTTTTCAACATAAATTGGATATACTTTTTTATATTTTTTTTATCTTATTTATTTGACAACAAACAGGTACTACTACTTAATATAAAATAACTAGATAACATAACCTTAAGTAACATATGTAGTGCCCCAATTACATTTTATCTAATAATATATAAGAAGGAAGGAATGTGAAGGGGGAAGGAGAGGAAATAAATTTATAAACATGTTTTAAACTATAGCTAAATATGAGAAGAAAAATGAAAATTAAAAAAAAAATGTAAGAAGATACATTATGTACATATACACACACCCTCACACACACACACACATGTAGGTACACACCAATATATTTATACATGCATGGTACATACACACATACATACACACTTAATTCATAATTTATATATGATATTGTTAATACATAAAAATTTATATTATTTATTTTATTTTATATTACTTCTGGGGTAAATAAAATAAATAAATATATAAATGAATTCTTTTTTTTCTCTTAAACAAAAAATAAAAAACACATCGTTATTAAAAAAAATTCATAATATTATACAACAAAACAAAATTACAATGACAAAGATATACATACAATGAAAAGAAATAATTCAACAATTGTTAATATAATTAAACAAGAGAAATCCCACCAGGCACTAACAGGTACTATGTCAAATATTAATTTAACACGTACCAAATAAAAATTTTCCACATTCTGGAGACTAACGATATTTATCGTCTCACAGATCCAGACTGAAAACACACTTATAAACTATGTCTCCACCGGGAATCAAACCCGGAACCTTGGGATCAGCAGCCTGATACGATTATTAAGAAACAATCGACTATGCAGAAGAGAAAATATCTCATAATGATTGTTGACTGGCTTGATTCAAACGCTTGAAGGTGCTGAAGTTGTTTGAGAATATGTCGAGGTTCTCAATTTTTGTGTGTTAAAAATTATAGGAGTGCATCATTCTGCTCAGTGGATTTCATTCATCATTCTGCTTCTTTCTCTTATCTTGCTGTTGCCAGAGATGTTGTTCTCTTGGATTCCCAGGTATCACTCCATCTCTTCGGTGATCTGCCTGGTGGTCGTCTTCTTTTCCTTTTTCCTTCTCCTTCTTTGCCTACCGCATCTCTGTTTTCAATGAACCAATCAAATCACTTGACGTTGGACATTATGTAGCGTATTACTTGTCAATTTTCCTGATCTTTGTAACCATACAACGATGCTTTATGAATCTGTCACCTGCATTCTCTCACTTGACGAGTTCTACCTACTATTTGCTTTAAAAGTTCATCTCGTACACGCGCTACAATTAGTCAACCTTTGTGACTCTGTTGGTTAAGTGACTTCGTGGCTCTGTTGATTTGGTACTGATCCAAGGGTCCCGGGTTCGATTTCCGGTGGAGACACAGTTTTTAATTGTGTCTTCAGTCTGGATCTGTAAGACGATTAATATCGCAAGTCATCAGTTTGTGAAAACTTGTTATTGGATGCGTGTTAAATTAATATTTGACATACGTACCTTCATAGTACCTACCTATAAGTTGACGGGAAGTAGTATTAAAAAAATAAATAAATAAATAAATAAATAAATAAATAAATAAATAAATAAATAAATAAATAAATAAATAAATAAATAAATAAATAAATAAATAAATAAATAAATAAATAAATAAATAAATAAATAAATAAATAAATAAATGAATGAATGAATGAATGAATAAATAAATAAATAAATAAATAAATAAATAAATAAATAAATAAATAAGTAAATAAATAAATAAATAATAAAAGTACCTATAGGAATTTTGGTCGTTAGATACTAATTGTCCAATCTTTTATGTGACATTCCAAGGCTTCTTGAACCTCAATAAAAAAAAGTATTTTCCAAGACATTTACCGATTACTTAAACGGAATAATCATATCGATG
Source organism: Molanna angustata (assembly GCA_963576475.1). Classification (NCBI taxonomy): domain Eukaryota; kingdom Metazoa; phylum Arthropoda; class Insecta; order Trichoptera; family Molannidae; genus Molanna; species Molanna angustata. Next base: position 37,258,415 of record OY754971.1, on the reverse strand, counting down.
CGTTGTTAACGATTTAAAACTTGGAACAAGAAAGAGTGATTTCAAAGATGTTTTCTACAACGCACGCAATGATCTAGCTTCAAGCTGAAATAATTCACCTATCCATAGAATATAATATATTATATTATATCAAAATAATATATCATCATAATATTATATCAAAACAAAGGGATACCCGTTAAATCTTTTATTTTACAATACACAGACGAATATACATTTTTTTTCTTACATTCTTGTCTACATATTTCCTCGTTTTATATCCTGTCATATTGTTCTACTCTTTCATATATCTTTAAATATCTTTAGTGTACCTAATTTACAGCAAATTTATTCTACTTTCATGTCCACATTTCACTGGCACACTTCTTCTTCTTCTTCTTCAGCCCTCTGTCTTCCACTGCTGGATATAGGCCTCTTCCATATTCTTCCACTTCCTTCTATCGGTCTTCCGACGCCTCTCTTACTTTCCCAAGGTCTCCATCTCAATATTTTAGGGGTCCATCTTGCGGGTTCCTGTCTAGCAATATGTCCCGCCCATTGCCATTTCAATGTAGCTACGCGATCCATGACGTCCGCTACTCTGGTCCTTTTCCTAATTTCCTCATTTCCTCATTCACTGGCACACACTGTATGACTATTTTATCATACATACCATCACGCCATGACGTCACGGGGTAGACAGAGAGAATCGAATCTCACTCATTTCTATCTTGACACACATATATCGCCTCGTCGACATCCATACATATGTAATTATACATGTTCGTTCATTGTTCATGCTTCTAACATTTCCGTCTTTCAAAATACCGTTCACATGGTCGTACCATACCTTCCTTGGGCAGCCCCGACCTCTCATTCCATTCCTGTCCGCAATGTATATTTTCTTCGTCAGGCGTTCCTCATTCATTCTCCCCATGTGGCCAAACTATCTCAATGTGTTCACTTTCATTCTATTAATGACTTATTTCTTAATCTTAAATTCTTTCTAATTTTGTCGACGGATAATTCGTGGTGAAACTCCATTATACTAGGTATAAATGAAAACACTAATTAGTTTTAGTTTCACTATTTAATTTAAAAAAAAAAAAAAAAAAAAAAAAAAAAAAAAAAAAAAAAAAAAAAAAAAAAGGTTGTGTACCAATATTTCAGTCATATCTATTTAAACTCTGTTTACTTTCATTTTCGCGCACTCTGACGATGATCTTCAGATCGATACCGGTCAGTGCCAGTGTTAAAATTAAATAGTGAAACTAAAACTAATTAGTGTTTTCATTTATACCTAGTTAAATTCTTTCCTTACATTCTCATTTCTGACCCTGTCATACATTGTTCTGCATTTATTCTGCTTGTCCAGGTTTCACTTGCATACGTCAAGGTTGGCACTAAGATAGCGTTATGAATGACAACTTTTGCATCCTTTGATATGTTGCGATCATTCATAACTGGTATATTTTATCATTAATCCAAAATATCATCGTTTATACTTACTGTTTCGTTATTTTTATAATTATCAGTTGCCGAATGAGGGTCAAAATGTAAATGTTCAAATTTGTCCTCATAGCTTTCCAAAAGTGTGGATTTATAGTTTGATTCAGATGCTAATACCACTATTGTTATAAAGAAGGAAAACAGAACAATACTCAGGATTGTTACCACTTTATTGTCCGTCACCCATTGTACAGCTGAATTGAGCACATTCATCTTTGATAATTTATTTATTTCACTTCAGCACTTAAAATATTCTGTTGTTGATTGTTTATTTTATGTGTTCAATTTTTTTCAGTAAAAAGTCCAGTTATCAGTGTTTGTGATTTTATAGTTGTTGTTTTAATAATAATAAAATAAAAAAAATATACTTTTTGTGATCACATAATGTTTAATTCACAATTTAAAGATCATATGTTTTAATTTCCCTCATATCTAGATTTAGGTGCATGTCGTCAATATTCACTTCAATATTTGGTAATTTTATCAACTTTATTTTTTTTATTCGTTACAAGTAGGTAGGTAGGTACCTACTATCTTTATGATTGTATTTTATTTTTCAAATAATGTTTCATATGTCACTGTTATACAATGTGACTTTGTGTAATTCACTTTATTAACTTTATAAATGAACTTTAGTTATGTAATCACACACTGGAAAATCGCCTTTATTAGTGTTAATTTGTAAGTTTTCTTTTTAAACACAAGAATAAGGAATACGCGTCACTTTAACTTATAAACGTTGAGTTTCACAAACTTTAAACGATTATTTCAAAATTGTTAATCTAAAAAGATATTTTCAGCACCAAATATTCTTCATAATGAGGACAGACATTGTTTTAAGAGATCTTTGTGATAACGAAATCTCCATTACTTATGCAAATACAACAAAAGATAACAATGTGTATCTTCATATTAAATTATCTTCAACTACATAGTTTTTATTGCGATGTCAAGATATAGGTACCTTTGCTTATTAACTATTTGGTAACTTTTGAGTTGGTGTAAAATAACATACTTTATCATAAAAGATTTGTCAGAAAAATATTTAGTATAGTTATTTAAAAATTACACTTACAATAATGTGCCTAAAGACTTATAAAGCAATCTTGTTTTTTTTTTTTATTTTCCAATCCTATTAGTTACAGTTTACAGTCCAAATTCATCCTAACTTAGGTACTTATCTTTGCGGTTTTAATACAAAATATAATATGAAACCAGATTACACTAACAAATCCTAGCGGTAACAGTGCGAATTTGATGAACCCCGTATACTTACAATAATTATTCCTAACTGTCGCATTCCAATATTTATAATTCCATCCACTTACAAATATAAATGGTTATAAAGTACGAAATCTGTATTCTGATTCGTTTCACAGTACGAAAACGTCTAAATCAAAAGGCGACCTTGGATAAAAGGATTTTATCCGTGCGGTGTAACTTAATGAGTCCCGTATAAATGAAGTCAAGTTTTTGACATTTCTCATATTCAGACGGATAAATTAAGACGAATAAGAATAAGACATATTATAATTTCAAATCCTAGCGGTTTCAGTGCGAATTTCATAATCCAATTTGTTTGATTTTAAGGCCGCATATCTATGTACGTACAATCCCTAAAGAAAGTCGATTTTGTTATTTTGTATAAACAGTAAACACCATAGGAGAAGATGATACTTTATTTATGGTTTACGCTCGTAAATGCTATGTTTCTATGTAATAACTCAAACAACCTAGAGTATTATAAACGGATTAAGAAAAAGAGAGAAAAATCCGTGTATATTTTTTTGGTCAGTCGTTCAACGTTCATTCTTTCAATATGTCCAAACCACCTCAAGGAATTCACTTTCATTTTACATATAATACCCTTCTTTATCTTGCATTCTCTCCTTATTTCCTCATTTTTTATTCTATCATATATCGTTCAATGACATACTCTTCTTAGCGATCTTATTTCTATAACATTTATTCTACTTTCTTGTGTCTTTTGCCAGGTCCAAATTTAAATAAATAAACATTAATATAAACATTAATATATTAATATATAAAGGACCATGCTCAGCTATGTTACAGGAAGACAAGCCCCCAGCAGCTGATTTTCAGCATGATCCTATTGATTGTGTATTATAATACTCCCTTTTTTTTCGCTACTCCCACCACCACCCGCTCTGCCTATGGGGACTGTAATCGGCCCCTTCACAGAACGCTAAGTGAACGACAAAAAAAAATGCATAGCACGAAAAGTAGCTCATGGAGCCCTCTAGATTAGCAATCTCGGCACCATAGTGCAAAAAGAAACAATCAACGAGTGCGAACAGAAAATTCACACCCGTGGACTGTCTATGACCTCAGATCCCCCTACATGCAGACCATCAGAGAAGTGACCAAGATCTCTGGAAATAATTAATTTAACGGGAATCTTCTAAAAGTAAGGCACCATATCTATGACAGAAAACCTTAAAAGCTTTATAATTTTTCTTCGAGATCACAAAATCCGCATGACCAATGGGACCTTGAAGAGGCCCACGGACAGCAACGAGGAGCTCCGATCTATATGAGGACACCATTGGGTGGCAACATTCCCAAAGGATATGTTCCGAAGTTTGGTCCGGGTATTGACAGAAATGACATGAAGCAGATGAGGCAATGTTAAATCGGTGAAGATAACTTTTAAAGTTTCCGTGTCCTGTGAAAAATTGGGAAGTCCAAAAGTCTGGAACAACCCAGGGAGATTTAAGACGATACCTCACGTCGGGAAAAAATAAGTAGGTAATTCTTCCCACTGAGCAGGCCGTCCAGCGAGTCTGCCAGATGTTCTGCAAATTTTCATTTACAGTCCTTTCAACAAAGCCGCGTGACACTCGACCCTCTGGAGGGAAGAGAGGAATATTTCCGATCATAGAAGAACAGCCCCGCGTAAGGTTGAAAACAGCCCCTCTACGCTGAAGTTCCAGATCAAGGGGAGTCATGCCTGTCAAAATTGGCAGTGCTTCAGTGGGACTCGTTCCATATGCTTTGGATAAAGCGATGAGAGCGAATCGTTGGCCTGAGAGCAAAATTCTACGTATATGTTGAAGCTCACAGGCGTGAGACCAACATCCTGCTGCATAGCAAGCAATGCCGAGGTAAACTGCCTTATAGAAAAGACAGGATACTTGAAACTGTAAACCCCAGTGTGCCTTGGCGATGTGTGAGATCTTTAAAAAAGCTGACTTAGCTTTGTCGACACACAATCGAGCATGGTTTTTAAAATTTGGTCCTCTTTCCAGAACAACTCCTAGGCAAGTGATTTGGTCCCGAAAACTTACATTTGTTCCAGAGAACTTAATAGACGGCTGTCTACGTAGTAAGCCTTTGAAAACCAAGCCATATGTCTTATTAGGAGCGAAGCAAAGTTTATTTTTTACACCCCAGTCGGAAACTAAGGAAAGAGCTTGAGTAGCTGAGTTCTCAATAAATCTACGGGAATTACCACGGACGAGGATGTATGCATCATCGGCATACGCTTGAATCGTACAATTACTGGAGAGAGGAAGATCCAGCAAGTCATCAAAAAGAATGTTCCAGAGAAGTGGACCGAGAACAGAACCCTGAGGACATCCAATGCTTACCTGTCGCGTATGTAGAAATTGTCCCCCGGGCAGGACTATGCGGCGATTTTCAAAGTAACTCTTAACTATCAGATATATATTGCGGGGTATATTCCTTGACTTCAGTTTATGCAAAATGAGCGGCCACCAAGCATTGTCAAATGCACCACTAATGTCAAGGGAAATAGCAATAACATATTTTTCGTCAGAATGTCTTACAAATTCTGACATATAATTTATAGCATCGACTGTTGAAATTCCAGGTCGGAAGCCAAATTGGCGAGAAGAAAGTGGACGTGAGTTAGAAAGATGGGATTCAATTCTACTGCATATAAGTCTTTCCAGAATCTTGCCCAGAATAGGCAGGAGAGTAACAGGTCTATATGCTTTTGGGTCCGTGCTAGGACGATCGCATCGTTTGGGAATTATAGTCATGAGGCCCGTTTTCCAACAGTCTGGAAAACAGCCTTCGTCTAAACATCTTTTTAAGAGGGAAACCATTTCAAATTGAGCCAAACGCCAACATCTTTGTATTAAAATAGAGTCGATACGGTCGAGGCCTGGGGATTTATTTAGTTTAAGGTTCCCAATAATTAAATCGAGTTCCTCAACAGAAACTGGTGGCGAAGCGGGTGTCTGAGGAATGTTGTGTTGAAGAGCACGTACCCATTTATGAAAAACATTGTCGGTAGACGGATCATCCGATGGAATCAACGCGTCCAGAAAAACGGAAGCAGTTGAATCGAGAGACGTTGTGAACTCACCAGTAGTTGCATCGCGGATGCAAGATATTGTTGCGCCATTTCCTCTCTTAGAAGAAACGGCGCGATATACCGCACCCCATGGATCTGAAGTCGAGACCTCGGAAACCAAACGTCGCCAACTTACCTTCTTCGCACGAATAATTTCGTTTTTATATAGATTGTGTGCACGTCTATAAGCAGAGTACAAGTCGAGAATAATAAACTCAGCAAAGTTCCTATTGCGTCCCAATTTAAGAGTTCGACGTGCACGTGTAACGCTGCGTTTCAAAGAATCGAGTCCTGAGTGCCACCAAGCGTTTGGTTTTAATTTTTCTGGAGTAGATCTGCCAATTGACTTTTCTGCACATATAATGATATTGTTAGTGAAATCAGAAGCAGTATCAGATATAGACATAGCATTTGGGTTAAAGCGATTCAGAAATCGAATAAATTCAGCATCAAATTCGACAATGCGCTCACACCTCGTGCGAAAACGCCTTGGAATATGAGACTTTTGAATCGAGTCAGTAGGTGAAGTAGAAATTGTAAAGACAATAAGTTCGTGATCGCTACCCGAATAATCTGCATATAATGGAGTAAAATATCTGAAGAAAGGATCTCGATACAAAAAAATATAAATCACAATCCAAACCTAGCCACGGTTTTAAATATATTTTCTAAAATAAAGATATTTATTTGAAATCAGAAATGCCCTCAAAATTGTCTACATTATAATCGATGGACTCAAATTTGTTTTCCATAAAACATGTAAGGTGGTTTGGGATAAATTTTGAAAAATAAACGCATCGAAATACTATTCATGTATATTAGTTCGTTATACAATCAAAAACTAAATTTAAACATAAACATACAAAAACACATTATAATTCTATGACAAAAACAAATAATTCAATAATGAAAATATTAATCAACCCAATAATATGATTGTGAACAAATACGATCGCCGTGACACATTTTAGTCTCATTATATCGAAATATACCTATATATTTTTTTCTTAAATAATATGCACTATATCATAATAAATTTGTGTTTAATCACTTCAAAACATTAGATTACAATTTTAATGACAATATTGTATCGATAAAATATTTCATAACCATGAAAATGTTTCTGACATTACATTTCAATGTATTTACGTTATATATCAAAAATTATGGTAAATAACCAAACAAAATAATATGAAAACGCTTAAATAATGTTTAATATTAATAAATAAATGATAAAAACAATTATATTTGTACTTACGGAGATTTAATATACTCCATTATATGCAGATAAATATAAATACAAAAAAAACATTTCACTAGCATACGTCAAAGTAGGCACTACAATTGCATTGTGTACAATGGCGGCCGCTCCTTGGGTGCGCTGGAGCGCTGAACCGGTGAAATAAAATGAAAGCCAAAACCAATTTATTTATCAACAAACATGATTAAAAAAATACCGAATTACTTGCAACGTCAGTACAAGAAAGAAGACAGAAATTTTGAGTATCGCGTTATTTAAATAAACGCCTGAAATTATGTAACTATGTTGACTCGCGGTGCGTAATTGCAAGCGCGCCACTAATGCTATTAAAAATGTATGGAATATAGGGACAACAGTACTGGCCCGTGAGATGGAAGATATCTCATACAAATGCTTACAAATATATGATGAATTCGGTGCGGCGCTCCGTCTTGTTTGTACCAGCGCCCTCTGGATTTGCAGTTTTTGCAGTTATATCATGCCGTAATGTATGAGAGAATATTTTCCAATATGGCCGACGTATCAGTCGGGGGTTTACGCGTCTTGGCGTCTGTTTTTGCATAGAAATCAGTACATTTTGATTCGTTTTCGGTAAGTGTTGGTTTGTCGTGCTGTTTTTTAAATCTCCGTAAGTACAAATATAATTGTTTTTATCATTTATTTATTAATATTAAACATTATTTAAGCGTTTTCATATTATTTTGTTTGGTTATTTACCATAATTTTTGATATATAACGTAAATACATTGAAATGTAATGTCAGAAACATTTTCATGGTTATGAAATATTTTATCGATACAATATTGTCATTAAAATTGTAATCTAATGTTTTGAAGTGATTAAACACAAATTTATTATGATATAGTGCATATTATTTAAGAAAAAAATATATAGGTATATTTCGATATAATGAGACTAAAATGTGTCACGGCGATCGTATTTGTTCACAATCATATTATTGGGTTGATTAATATTTTCATTATTGAATTATTTGTTTTTGTCATAGAATTATAATGTGTTTTTGTATGTTTATGTTTAAATTTAGTTTTTGATTGTATAACGAACTAATATACATGAATAGTATTTCGATGCGTTTATTTTTCAAAATTTATCCCAAACCACCTTACATGTTTTATGGAAAACAAATTTGAGTCCATCGATTATAATGTAGACAATTTTGAGGGCATTTCTGATTTCAAATAAATATCTTTATTTTAGAAAATATATTTAAAACCGTGGCTAGGTTTGGATTGTGATTTATATTTTTTTGTATCGAGATCCTTTCTTCAGATATTTTATGTTACTGTCATGACAACCGGTATAATATAGGTATTCTAAACTTGATAAATTTCTTATTTACCCACTCCTTATAGTTACAATATAAATTTCTGTTGATTTTGTCAATTAAATCAATTAAATGTTTTACAGAAATATGCAGGGCTGTCGTGCTCCTGGATGCCAGTCCAATTACAATAAGAAGTATACAAATTGCTTTTCTTTTCCTAAAACTGATGCATTAAGAAGGCAATGGATTTAAAGCATACCAAGAGCCAACCTAACTGCTTCTCCATATACAAGTGTGTGTATAAAGCATTTTCGCGAAGAAGACATAGTTAAGGAAGATACATTTAATTGCACAGATGGTAAGTGATTTTTCTGTAAGTGACTGACGTATGCAAGTCCGTTTGGGGTCGAGTTATGGAACGCTTTGGAGAAGCTCAAACTGTCGCCCTTGACATCTCTAAAGCTTTCGACCGGGTTTGGAACCGAGGTCTCTTAATGAAACTCCCTTCTTATGGACTACCCCAGTCTCTGTGTACTTGGATTGCGATTTTTTTAAAAAATCGCGAAGTCATAACTGTAGTGGACGGTTGCTCTTCTTCTCCCCATTCCATTAATGCGGGAGTCCCTCAAGGGTCCATTCTATCTCCAACCCTATTCCTCCTACATATCAATGACTTGCTCTTACGCGCCCCCATCCACTGTTACGCTGATGACAGCACAGTCCATGACAATTTCTCTTTTGACAAACCTCCTAAACAGAGTGTAATATCAGAAGCCCGGAAAGACCTTCATCAAAAAATAAATAGCTACCCCCACTCAATCAATACCTGGGGTGAAAGTAATCTTGTTTCATTTAACGTCTCAAAAACCCAAGCCTGTCTAATTTCTGCGAAGAGAAACCCCAATGAATTGCAAGTGTCTTTCAACAGAAGCACCCTACCTAACAGCAGCTCTATCGACCTGCTTGGAGTATCTATAACGAACCAATTACACTACAAGGGCTCCATCGAAGCTAAGCTGAAACTCGCCTCCAAAAAATTGAGCGTACTATATAGAGCGCGCAGATATTTTACTAAGACCCAGATCTGTATACTCTACAAAGCGCAAATACGCCCAATTATTGAATTTGGCAGTCACCTCTGGAGTGGCGCCCCCCAATACCTACTGAATACCCTCGACGCTGTCCAAAGGCGTGCTGTACGTCTGATTGATGATCCATCACTGACTGATGGATTGCAATCACTAGAACACGGACGCAGAGCCGGTATTTTAAGTTTATTCTATAGATACTACCACGGGAATTGCTCAGAAGAACTTGCATCTTTGGTCCCTCCTCCACCCACTCGCAACAGAGTCACTCGCTTCACTCAATCGCAGCATCCATTCACAGTGGACCTTCAACATATACGAACAAGTCGCTTCTCGAACTCCTTTATTAATACAGCAGCCCGACTGTGGAACGATCTTCCGAATTCTGTGTTTCCATCTTCGTACAACCCGGGTCTTTTTAAAATCCGAATTAATAAACTCTTTTCTTGATTGCAAACCCCTCCCAACGCTACGTAGTGCGCTTCTTCGGAAGAGTAAAATGGACCCAAATCCCAATAGCTGGCGTCCCCTACGTAGACATGTTAAAAAAAAAGTGAGACCTGGATATGGCAGAAGTCGTACGAAAGCAGAATAAATGCAGTTGAAATGAGATCGCTTAGAAGAATTTGTAACAGAATGATGTATGACAGAGTTCGAAATGAAGATACAAGGAAAGAATGTAAGATGAAGAAAGATGTAATTAACAGAATTAAAGTTAACACATTGAGATGGTTTGGCTACTTGGGGAGAATGAATGAAGAACGCCTGATGAAAATATATAAAGCTGACAGGAATGGAATAAGAGGTCGGGGGCGCCCAAGAAAAGTATGGCACGACCATGTAAACAATATTCTGAAAGATGGAAATGTAAGAAGCGTGAACAACAGATGAACGTGTATAAGACAATGTATGAATGTTGATGAGGCGATGAATGTGTGTCAAGATAGAAAAACGTGGCGTTCGGTTCTCTCTGCCTACCCCGTGAGGGACATGGCGTGCTGGTATGTATGTATAGATATCTGACTCCTGAGATAGGAAGATAAATATTATTAGTCTCCAGAATGTAGCAACTTACTTGTTATTGGATGCATGTTAGATAATATTTAACATAGTACCTAGTTGCCCGAAAAGCAATACACAAGAATATACCAAAACGTACAAAATAAGTTTGGAATGAAAATTAACGTTAACAAATCTTTTCATACGGCTATGAAAAGTCAAATCACATACTTCAAAAAAGAAACCAGCATGGCTACCCATGAAGTTGATTTTAAGATCAGATTCAGACTTGATGAATGACATTTTCATACTAAACTTTGATCTTAACAAAATATCTTTGATTTTATAGTCTCACAAATTTAGACAGAAAACGCAATTTAAAACTGTGAACCCAAGACCTATCTCAGAGTCAGATATCTTACCGACAAATAAGAATCATACAAACAAAAAATTATATATAAAGAACTCTACAATAAGTGCGTTCAAGTTTAGACATTTATTATGTTCCATCAAACTATTATTTATCATTTATCACCATAAATAAATTAACTAATAATTATGTTTCAATGTTTCAGGTCAAATCATTAATGTACATCAAAAAAGATTGAGGTTGAAAAAAGATGCTGTACCATCAGTGTTCTCCAATCTACCAGAATATTTATCAAAGAAATTGCCACCTCGTCGTAAGGAACCATCAAAAAGAAAAACGGATTTCGTAGTCCGAACCAACAAACAAAATGAAGCTTGGGATCAATCCGATAAAATCACCAAGATTTTCAACATTTCGAACCAACCTTTGAATTTTAATATTAGTAACAGGAATTTAAAATCAAAAATAATTTTATACAGTGTTAAATTTTGTCCTTTTGCTCTTGTAACATTTTTAATTATTATGTGAATCATTTGAAATTAAGATATATTTTAAAGATACCGAACTAAGTATAAAAAAAATTAAAAAGGTTTGAATTTTTTTAATAAACATGTTTTCATAGAAAATAAAGTTAATCACGTCACGGTTTTTGAGGATTGAAGAAAAAAAACACATTTCTATATGTTACGTTGTTCTTGCAAAAAGGCGATATATAAAAGTGGATGTTGGTATATTTGTTTCTTTGTATGTGATCGATGGACTCCTTAACCGCACATCCGACTGCGATGAAACTTTGGGGATTTGTTCAGCACGCACCGGAGAAGGATTTTGCATTAAAATTTATTTAAGTATTTGTTCGACTTGTCACTAAAAAGTTTTGAAAAATGAAACTATGAGGATTTGAAAATTATGCTACCAGGGTAACATAAGTCGGTCCAAATTTTTTTTTTAAATGATCTATTTGATATTGCAATGAAACATTGGGGATTCGTTCAGTCCATACCCAAGAATGTTTTTGAATTTAAATGTATTTTTTTTTAATATTACACATAACGCATTATTACAGGAAAATATTTATTAGACGGAAGTGACTGAGGAGGGACTGAAGTGATTGAGGAGACAGAAGTGACTGAGGAGAGACTTAAATGACTGAGGAAGGACTTAAATGACTGAAGAGAGAATAGGGACTAAAGTGACTAAGGAGGGACTGAAGTGATTGAGGAGGGATTGAAGTGAATGAGGAGTGATGGAAGAGGGACTGAGGAAGGAATGAAGTGACTGAGGAGGGACGGAAGTGTCTGAAGTTATGGAAGGGACAGAATAATAATGAGAAATTCTAGATTATAATCTTAAAAAATAAAACATACGGATCAACCATTTTTATCTATACACAGGCAAGACAACGTCTGCTCGGTTTTCCTAGTATCCATAGAGTCAGAGGTTTGCGGGTAGACTTGTGTGGGAGAAGAAGTATATTAAAAAGTATATTTTTTAAATAAATAGTAATTTGGCAATAATATCACCACATGTCGTTACAGGGTGAAATAAAGAGTAAATGTATTATTATAAAAATATACGCTTCCCCTAAATGTGGAATTTTTGATATTATCTTTTATGTAATTTGTTAATGAGAGAATTTGTAGAGTGTCAATGGTCTGGATGTGTATGTGTACCCTTCCATTGTCTCTGTCTTAAATATATATAATATTTAATTTTTTTATATACCTTTTATTATTGTTGTCAAACCTCTTTATGTAAAATGTCATGTATATTATAAATAAGTAAAATGATTATATTATGTACGAGTATTTTCATCAGTCATTCTTTTTTCCTAGACAGAAGTGTAAATTTTAATAATTTTTTTTTATTTTTGTATGTTGATAATTGACTACCTACTGAATGGTTCCTTACAGTTTCGATAAAATTTATAAAAGAAGGTATTTATATGTGTGAATGTATGCATGATTGATTAGTTGAATATTTTTTCAATGAAAAAGTAATTATATATAATGAAAGATATCCATGTATAAAGTTGTATTTAGTTTGATACACCTCAGCAAAGAAGTGAGTTATGCAGTAAATCTAGACATCTAATTAAGGCTCCTAAGTCAAATTGTAAACGCTGTTCGTTATCGCCAAGCACTTGGAGATAACGTTTACAATTTAACTTAGGAGCCTGGACCTCAAGGTGTATTGATTTCTTCAATACACCATCTAGAATATTCAGCATCTTTGTAAAGGTGTATCTGACTTTTCGTTCAGCACAGGATATCTTGATCTTCTGATATATTTGTTCAATTGAAAACTTGAGTAAAGTAAGAAATATAAAGCTGTTTTTAAATGCTAATCTATTGAAGAATAATGTGAATGAATATATTTGGAAAGAGAAATGTTTGTATAGATAACAATAACTTTTGTGTTTTCCAAAATAATATGTATGAAGGATCTGAATCTAAATAAATAAGGCCATGTATGTAAAATTTATGTGTGTGGAATAATCTGTATTTTAGTTATGTAAAATGTTTTAATTGATGAACATAATATTTACAATAATGAATTTTTGGGTTACCAAATGTAGAATTTAATTTCTGAATTAGCTTGGAGAACACATGATACTATGAACATGTTTAATATTTGCAACAATAGTAACTACCTATGTATTTATTTCAAAAACTAAAAACACATCAATTGTTCAAACTTATTGTTGATAAGAATGTATACAATCTTAAAATGGGCATAACATAAACAGACTGTTTAAATCATAACTGGAAATTTGAAATGTAAACTATTAGTAGTGCCTTCTGTCTAAACAAAAATAATGAATATTTCATAGAGCTGTATAATGACCATGTAAACAAAATTCTCAAAGGAAAGGATAAATCTTAATATGTTTAAATAACAGACGAATGAATGTGTGTGAGGCAATGAATGTATGGTGCTCGCTTCTCTCTACATTTTTTTTATATCTCATAACATGATTTCCACCTTGTTCACTGTGGCTCGGAATAAGAATATTGTTCTTTTATTGTATCGCTAATTTCAAGTTCGCCTCAATACACCATCCCTTTTCCTATTCCTGTATCATGTATTTTAAATTCCTCAATAGAATTTGAAGAAATTATTTACTCATATTTCTATACGTACACAATGATACATGAAATTGAAGTGTATGATAAACAAGAATGAATGTTTCAACTGGATACATATTTTTTAAATTCAATATCAGACATCAGTTTTCTTTGCCAGTTCTTCCTGGTAGATGTATTAGAACTGGCGGATATTATCTTGTTTATTTTTAATAAAGAAAGTCAATAACTGGTACCATTAGTATAGACAACTGCAGTATATTTGTAGTTTTACAGAAAATGCTTCTATGTTATTGACAAATTTTAAACAAATACTTTTGTGTTTTTTTTATATTAAAACAACCTTTTTTCCCTAACAGTATTTTGAATAGTAGTGCCAACCTTGACGTATGCAAGTGAAACCTGGACTTGGCAGAAGACGCATGAAAGTAGAATAAATGCAGTTGAAATGAGATCGTTAAGAAGGATTTGTAATAGAACGATGTATGACCGGGTAAGAAATGAGGACATAAGGAAAGAATGTAAGATGAAGAAAGATGTCATTACTAGAATGAAAGTGAACACATTGAGATGGTTTGGTCACATGGGGAGAATGAATGAGGAGCGCCTGACGAAGAAAATATACAGAGCGGAAAGGAATGGAATGAGAGGTCGGGGACGCCCAAGAAAGGGGTGGCACGACCATGTGAACGAAATTTTGAAAGACGGAAATGTTAGAAGTGTGAGCAATAGACGAACATGTATGAGACGATGCATGAATGTGGACGAGGCGAGAGATGCTTGCCAGGATAGAAAGATGTGGCGTTCGGTTCTCTCTGCCTACCCCGCAAGGGACATGGCGTGATGGTATGTATGTATGTATGTATGTATTTTGAATATAAACCTTGTAAATATATGAGGTTTCGAAGAAAATTTTTTTTGTGAAACAGAAGACCTAAGAAGATGGTGGGTATTTGGAAGTAATTGAGTATACATATTTTTTTAACTTTTTCTACAATACTTGATGGAATTTGATTATAATATATTACAATAAAATACAGATTTATAATTTTCTTCAACTAAATTTAATTGAATAACTAGTTTCGCTCTAGACGAGCATATTCTGAGTGGTCCACTACTCAGAGAATGCTCGTCTAGAGCAAAAATAGTTAGTCAATAAAATTTAGTAAAAGAAAATTACAAATGTGCATTTTAATAGAGTACCTATATATTATGCATCATGTCAAGTATTTTTATATGATCAAACAAGCAAAATTTTTAAGACTAGATTATGTTAAAAGACTAGAAAATGCAATTTAAAATTTCTAATAGGGAATATCATTTGTAGTTACATAATTAAGTTTATAATTTTATTATTACAATTGGTTCTTTACATAGGTGTTCTAGATTTTTCATATTTAAACAGCTGAACGTTGGTCGTTATAGATAATAAACATATTCAAAACAATTGAAGGAAGCTCAATATCCCTGATAATAATTTATAATATAATATTAACTTTATTAGTATTTTGCTGAAATTAGTCATGTGCCTAGATATTTATTTGTTTTCAAAATTTTATACAGTTAGTAAACGATAATTGAATTATAAATGTATCAAATATTATTAATGAACATATTAACAATGAATATGAATAGGTAGTTATCAATTTACCTAGAATAATTCATAACTCTTTGTATCAAGACTGATAAAAAATATCTTTTAATATAAGCTCTACTTGTTCAGTTTCCATCTTGGAGATTGTTTGGCAGTAAATCTCTTCCTCCACTCTGTTTGGTCTTCAGCGATGCACACCTGTTCCATATACTCCCAGCGGGAACGCCTTCTGTCGGTCGATCCCTCAATTATTCCCTCCAACAAGATGTGTAAGAGATGCTCATGTCACAACGCATGACCATCAAATTTGCATGCCTTTTCAATATGGTGATCAACATGTTGTATTGTGACTAGTTTAATTGATTTTGCTGAGGACCTCACCTTTGCATAATGTGTGAAAACCATACAGGTACAGCAAAATACTCCACACTGATTTACTAATTGTTTCCGGAGTTGCTGGACTCAAAGATCTTTGATTGTTTAAGGCAAGTTTTGCTTGGTGGATGAGATTATCTATTTCACTCTTTGAACGTCCATCTCGTATGTGATCCTGTACCCAAGATAGACAAATTGGCATTCTATATTTCACTCTATATTGGCACATCTCTAGACATAAGTATATCAATTATAATTTGAATATGGTTATTACCGTTGTTTTGTTCTGCAACCTTATGATGAATATATACTATTTCTTGTACAGAATATCTGTTGGTACAGTAGATAAATTTTAACCGATTGAAAAAAAGAGGAGGTTATATTATATTGTAGGTATTATTGGTTATTTAGGTGCTCGAGATTTCTTTATATTTAAAATAAATGAACGTACCTAGCTCATTCTGGATGATAATATTGAAAACAATTAAAGGAAGCTCGATTTCCCTGATAATTATTTATATAAAATTGACAATTTATTCTGTATTTTGCTCGTGTAACAAGATACTAATTTGTTGTCATTCTTTGATATAAACTTTTTATACAATTACTCTGAATAAATATTATGTTTTCTCATATATAATCTAAGGTTTTCTCAATATTTTTTTTATAAATATAACTTTCATAATGCAATATGAATTATTTAAATATTGCAAAATTGACCTTGAAAAATTCGTAAAATGATTTTTTGTACTATATGTAGATTTATAAAATTTATTTTTTTATGTCATAATGAACATTATAAATGAAAAAATGTTTTTATTCAAATCTGATCTGTCACATTCAAGTATATAAAACATGTTCTATGAACATGAGAAAAAGAACAATCCGCCAATATGGATAGCTGTCAAACTCCATACGACTGATAAGTCGGCCATTTTTTTTCCCCTACCTTGCGGCCTGTCTAGAGGAAAACGAACGACGAACAATCCAGAGGGCCTTGTTTGTACCTACCTTAGGCACATAATTTAAGTTTGCCGATTCTATGATGGGCGGCGCTCGAATCGTTTTGTTTTACCGTTTTCAGTCACAAGGCGATATCCGTCGCCGCCTTTTGGAGTGGCAAGGTCTAAGGTCCGGACCCGTAAAGTAAGTAGTAAGTAACTAAGTTGTCAAATTTGTGTTATTGTCATTGAGTTTGTTTAATTATAAATTGCAACTCATTGGTTTTTGTATAATTATTCTACGTGATTGTATGATTGTGTTCAGTGTGGATTTTCGTGTTATTTAGCCTAAATAGTAATTATTCTACTAGTTAATTATTTATAGAATTCCAAAAACTTTATACTGTTTGCTGTGTCGGTTGAACAAATTCAAAATTTGCAACGATATGTTCATTGATTTATATATACTACGTACATGTCATTCTTGTATTTACAGCGTTTTTTTTATCCAACGAACCGCCAAACTTATTAGTTAGCGGCCGCCACTGATTGTGTACTGCAATATTTGCACACATTCCTGGCTTCCTTTACATCCATGCATCGATTCATACATGCTCCACGATTGTTCAAGCTTCTTATGTTTCCTTCTTATATAATAACATTCACATGGTCGTGCCATCCCTATCTGGGGCGACCCCTGCTATAAACGTATATTATTTTATTTTAATGTTTGATTCCACGCGATATTTATTAATAAATCAAATTATAATGACAGATGAACTCAAATATATTTTTAATGGTTCTATTCCACCTATAAATCGTTCTATTCCACCTATAATGGTTCTATTCCACCTATAAATCGTTCTATTCCACCTATAAATCGTTCTGCTACGATGAAGATGGTTAAGTAATTATCAGAGAAACGCAATTTTATTATTGCATTTTTTTATCAATTATAGTAATTAAAAGAATAACGTAGATATGCATTATCATGCAAAATTGAATATTTAAAATCAATTTTCTTGTTATACTTGAACTTGCTTGAACATTACTTGAATTCATTCATTCATACCATCACGGTATATCCCGAAATGTAGGGTTACCATGGACAGGTGTGCGGGTGTGCATTAAATTAAGAAAGCATGACACATGCGTGTATGTCCACGCACCAGTTATAGTCTCACATAAAAGGCGAAATTCATAATGGAAGATGAACCTTATTGCTGAACCATGAATGGTCTTATTGTTACCTGTTATTTTTGATTACCCGGCTCTTACGGAACCTACACCCGAAAACGATGTTCATTGAAAAGAGTATTAATTAATTATAAATTAATCATTTATTAATAATTAATTATTTATTAATAACTAATAATTAATTATTAGGTGCCATCGACTCACCTGAGCTTGTTAACCTAGTGGGTATCAATGTTCCAGGTAGAATGGTTCGCCGATCTGAACTTTTACATGTTCCGGTATGTAGAACAAATATCAGAAAGAATGCTACAATTTCACGCGTATGTGATTCTCATAACACGTTGTTCTCAGCCGGGGCGGGGTGGACATCTTCAATGTGAAATATGATAAGTTTCGTCGCGAGATATTGAAGGTGATACGCTCCTAATTTTCCTCCCTCGTACCCTCCTATCCATCCCAAACAAATTGTATATGTGCATGTGTGTGTGTGTGTGTGTGTGTGTGTGTGTGTGTGTGTGTGCGTGTAACATGAGTTGTTTACAGTATTTTCTTGTTATTGATGGAAAGCTTGTTATTGGCTCTGAAGTCTATAAATATAAAATTTGTATTATAAAAAATGTAAATGAGCTGTTGGCTTCCCAAATAAATAAATAAATAAATGATTATTTTTTTATAATAATTTATTATTTATTAATAATTAATTATCAGATAATAATTAATTATCAGATAATAATTAATTAATTATTAATAATTAATTATTTATTAATACTGAATTATTTATTAATAATTAATTATTTATTAATAATTAATTATTTTTTAATAATGAATTACTTAATTAATTATTATTTAATAATGAATTACTTAATTAATGATTATAAATAATTTATTTATAAATTCATTATTTTTAATATTATCATTATTAATTCTTAGCCGATACCCCACAGTAAGTATCCAAAATACGTTTAAAATTATATTTCCTATATAAATAAATAAATAAAATTACAATAATTAATAAATCATCAAATTAATTATTATAAGAAACTTCGTCTGTTGAAGTATGCTCCATATTCTTCCATTCCGTTTCCATGATAGCCATAATGAGCGTCTGCTAATCTCTCTTCACTCCTGCTCTTGAAGGAGTTGCTGTTCCTCAAGGCGTTGATGACGATCAGGATCAAGGCCAGCTTTCCAACCATCAGGGACTTCATCAGCATCATCTTGAGGGCACTCAGGAACACGGGGATGATAGCAGACTGCACGAGGAACGGAAGAATGAATAGTGGAAGAAGTCTCTGGAGGAGTTTCTTGTCTTTGCCCTTACCGCCGCCTCCAACACCCCCGCCTCTTCTTCCTGTATCTGAAACAAAAAGTATCAAAATTAATATGTGCAATATCTACACATCATATTGTTCACAGGGCAACTGATGGACAAATATTGAGAGAGAGGCGATTGTCTACCAGATGGGACGACCCCAGATGAACTGGGATGAGACAAGAAAGAAGAAGTTTTTTTTTTAAATTTATTTATTTAATAAAACAATATATATAACAATTATTTGAATTTGTACACTGTTTTTTTTTTCTCTTTCCCAAAAAGCATAAAATGCTTGTGCTGAGAAAGTGAGTACATTTAGAACGACTCAATCACATAAAAACATAAATACATACAAAATATATAAAATCAACAATATTATAACTATAGGTACATGAAAAAAAAATATCAATACAAAAAGCATCAAAACAAAAAAAAACATCAATACAAAAAGCATCAAACAAAAAAAAGCATCAATACAAAAAAAGCATCAAAACAAAAAAAAGCATCAATACAAATAGCATAAAAAAGCATCAAAACAAAAAATAAGCATCAATACAAAAAGTATTAAAACAAAAAAAGCATCAATACAAAAAACATCAAAACAAAAAAATAAAAGCATCAAAACAATAAATTAATTTAAACCCCAAGATTCTATTAACCCCTTTTCTATAGTCTTTTACTTTAAAGTGTTATCTACATAAATATTATTCGATTTACCAAAATGTGAGAGTATTTCAATGTTTTGACAGCTAACATTATAAATATTTCGCTACTCTGTCAATTTATGGAGACTGTTTTCATAAGTAGGTACTTTGTTTCTTGGGAGCAAGTAAATAAATAAATAAAGTAAATTATAACTCATTTTATTGTTTTTTGGGGTATTTCAAAATCAACTTGTAATATTATTACGAATACTACAGAATGAATTTATCCCACAAAGCGTGATCTAAAATATCTATGTTGTCACCACTTGCGTATTTTAGTTTCTTACATCCGACTAAGAAATCTTACCAATGAAAAGATAAAAAGAGAAATTATTAATTTTAACGGTCTATAGCGGTGTAATACATAAGTTTCACAAAAAAGGCTAGCGTCCATACAGGCGTAGCGGAAGGATTGGACGGAGAACATCAGACGCATCATCGCACGGAGAGCGAGCATCGGATCACCGGAATGCCGACGACGCCGTGCGCCGCGCGCCGTTTCTAGGAGAGTTTTTTATTAAACTATTTCTTATTATTTTGTATAAACCACGTTACTGAAATTGAAATTATCCCGTATTCAGAAACTATTGGAACTTAATGATCGACGAAGTTTTTAATTTGTAGAATTACATTATAAGTTATATCTATAATTAAAAGTAAACTACTTTTTGACTCTACATGCTGGATTTTACTATGGGCGATAGGCCTATTTCGCCTTGTTGGGGCATTTTCTAGCTTATAGGCCTATTTATAAGCTAGAAAATGCCCTAACAATGCGAAATAGGCCTATCGCCCATAATAAAATCCATGTAGAATCAAAAAATGGTTTACTTTTAATTATAGATATATCTTTAATTAGGAACGTTCTAAAATTGTAGATTTTAGATTTACGGTCTAATTTCAGCGTTATAAAATATAAACTTGTACTAAATGGAATAGGAACGTACCTATTTTGGCCGGAACGTTCTTAAAAAGTTACTGAATCATAAGTATTATGAATAATTAGGAAAATGATGAAATTTTTATCATTTTCATAATTATTCAAAATACGTCTAATTCAGTAACTTTTTAAGAACGTTCCGGCCAATATAGGTACGTTTCTATTCCATTTAGTACAAGTTGATATTTTATAACGCTGAAATAAGACCGTAAATCTCAAAACTACAATTTTAGTATGTTCCTATTTTAGTTATAAAAGTTACTGAATAGGGAGTATTGTGACCGATTTTGGAACTAACCATTCCCTCAGGCAGATTTTTAACATGTTTTCGTTGTTAACTCAATAATATTACAAAATAAGTTAATATATATTTTTAAATTCATTATTTTTAATATTCATTTAATATTTTCATTGAATTAAACTATGTACGAGCCGAGCATGCGATTATCAAGCCGAAAAAAAATAATTTTGTATTTGCATTTTTAATGGAAAATATTGTGAACAAATTCAAATGACAGTTGTGTCGGCAGTCCGATTGGTGCGCCTCTGTGGACGCACTGCCACAAACAAATCCGTCAGATGCGCTCCGTCTGATCCATCGGCTGCGCCTGTATAGACGCTAGCCTTTATCGGAACTTATCTGAATTGTGGGATAGATAAATCTAGTGATTAATTAAATTTGTTCGCGAGATAATACTTATCCTATATTGATTCGAATCACCAATTTGAAAAAAAAATCAATCACTATCGATATTTTATTGTTTTGTTGGATACGTATCAATGTTCCCTGTAAGGTGTGCGTGTGTACGCGCGCACACCTACTAAAATGTCTCCGCACACATGTTTTACCCTCCGCACAGTCAATATTAGGTAGATAAGATAGTTTCCATTGCCAGATTTTAGTTTTGCTCGAATGAATGAAACAATACATGCACAATATATGTTGTGTTTTAAATTGAGCAACAAATTGGTTGACTGGCTGTATCCCGATGTGATATAGTACCAAACAATTGGGTGTGAATATTATGCATTAATAAATTATGTAATTTCTATGTGTTTTTGTTTTGGGGCATTGAATCTCCTAGAGCCGGCCCAGTAATAATACATATACATGTATTCCTTTTAAAAACGTAGATACAATAGAAATGCGACAAAATTCGGAGAAAGATTTTTTTACCATGTTGAAAATTTAATAAGAATAATTTTGAATAAAAGTGAAAAAAATACATTTTTATAAATGTTATTTTGGAAAAAAAACACAGCATAAAAATATTATATATAGATTCAATATAAGTAAAAAGAAAATTCTACAATTTTAGTATTTAATATATTATATCAACGATTTTTTTATCTTTTTTATTTTTTTTGCAAAAAATATCTTGTTAGTGTTGTTATTATATAAAATTACTGTGATTAATAAATACCCTAAAAATATACATTTTAATAAAAAAAAAATTATGAGTGTTTATGGGGGGGGGTGTAAATCAATTTTTCGCACCGCCACTGCACAGATGCGTCGAAGATCCGCACACACAATAGAAAAATTAGGGGGAACTTTGATACGTATAAATATTGTGTTACTTATTTCATTATTTGATATGGCCGATATGGGATCATAAACAATAATTGATACCCATATTATGCTAATATACCTATTTGTAAAACGATATTTGTTTCAATCTTTTATCCGTATATCTACCATCAATATAATAAAAATGTTAATGATGTCGATCTTCGTGGCTTAGTTGGTTAGGTGTTTGACTGCTGATCCAAAGGTCATGGGTTCGATTCCCGGTGGAGACACAGTTTTTAGTTGTGTTTTCAGTCTGTATCTGTGAGACGATTTATATCGCAAGTCACCAGAATGTGGCAACTTGTTATTGGTTGCGTGTTAAATTAATATTTGACATCGTACCATAGAACTATTCATTCATACCATCGAATATTTTTTTTTTTATTATTGCATATGCGCAAACATTGGATTTTTTTCCCTGTCGGGAGTCAAAGATATTTTTTAACAGATTTTTAATTATCTCAATAGAGACGAAGTTGGAATATTTACTGTAGGAGATCCGGGAAATCAAGGCACCTACAGGGCTTACGACCTGTCGATGCTAACCAGCCGATGACAGGTCGTAAGCCCTGTAGGTGCCTTGATTTCCCGGTTCTCCTACAGTAAATATTCCAACTTCGTCTCTATTGAGATAATTAAAAATCTGTTAAAAAACATTCATACCATCACGGCAGATCCCACAATGTGTGGTAACCAGCGAAAGGTGTGCGGGTGTGCATTGCCTTATAAAAGGGAGAACAACACATCTATGTATACCCACACACCAGTCTCGTTTCACCAAAAAAGGCACTACATTCAGAATGGGTGGTGAACCTCAGTGCTGAACTATGTAAGATGTTATTGTTGCCTGTTGTATTTTCGATTACCCGGCTCTTACGGGACACTCGAAAACAATTATTTAA
Source organism: Molanna angustata (assembly GCA_963576475.1). NCBI lineage: Eukaryota > Metazoa > Arthropoda > Insecta > Trichoptera > Molannidae > Molanna > Molanna angustata. The sequence continues at coordinate 37,234,955 of OY754971.1, read as the reverse complement.
AATAATGGAAGCACTATTCTAAGCCGGTGCCTCACAGCTAACCTATCGAAATATAAATAAACGAATATAAACGTGTGATATTTTGTGTTTTAATCCTTTAATTTTCGGAAAAAAATAGTCAATAAGAACGCAGATAGGTACTTTTATATAGTAGCGTCTAGCCCCTGAGTTTCTTTTCTGCATTCTTAGGTTAGGTTTAAGTTTGTGTATAATAATAATAGCGACTCGCGTGAGCGAGATGCTTTATAAATTGAATTATAAATTATTATAAATTAAATATATAATATTCTTTTAATTTTTCGCATTTAATATAAAATTTCACAGCTCATTTGACTTAATACTACGAGATCTCAACAAATCAGAGAGCCAACCGGAAACAGAATGCAAACGGGTAGATTCAGATTGTAGACTCTAGTCTTTTATATTATCATTTTTATAGAACATGATATTACACAAGATATTAGACGACATTATATTTTTTTTTTCATATTAGACGAGAATGTATGATTGAAAGAAATATCGTAAGTAAGATGAAAATAAATGCCCTTAGGTGGTTTCGCCACATAGAAAGAATGAATGATGACCGTCTGACAAAAAAAGTATACAAGGCTGATAAAAGAGGAACGAAAAGTAGAGGTCGGCCAAGAAAAAGTTGGCACGATCACATAAATGGGATTTTGAAAGATGGTGATGTTAGAAGTAAGAATAATAGAAGAGCGTGTATGAGACGATGTATGGACGTGAATGAAGCGAGGAATGTGTGTCAAGAGAGAGGAGTCTGGTGTTCGGTTCTCTCTGCCTACCCCAAATAGGGAAATGGCGTGATGGTATGGTATTTTTATAGAACAACGGAGAATAAATAATAGCAAATTTAATAAACTGATGGAACCGGCAAAGAGAGCCAAAGAGGCTTTCAAAGTCTCCAGAGTGTGGCAACTTGTTATTGGGTGCATGTTAGTTGGCCGAGAAGCAACACGATATGATACAAATTCCAGTGTTTACAGAAATAGGTACATTAAATTTGATTAAATTATTGGATAATACATACATTACTACAAAGTGACTAGTTACCTTTCAACACGTTTTTGAATTCCGTCACATTCATCTTGAAGCTCAATGTTGTAGATTCGTGATCATCTGGCAAAAAACGCATGTAAACACCGTCTGTCAGCTGGTACTGTTCCAATTTTGAATTTTCGCCGGTCACGTTCCCTCGCATTACATTGTCATAGACAAAATTTGAATAATTACTAGTGTCGTTTTGATCGTGTGCGGAAGAGTCTATTGTGACGACACAGAAAAATAAAAGCATAGACAAAGTCCTCACCACAAATTGGAATGTTAATCTCATTTTTGAGGTCGCGCGATTCGGAGCGTTGGCGCGAATTTGAACGAACACTGATTTTGTTTTTATTTTGTGTTTTTTTTTCAAGTAGAACGCAGCACCGGCACTTGCTGTTGTTTATTTTTATTGTTTTGTTTACTTTCGTCTTTAGAACGAGAATCAACTAATGTGTATCGCTTTGTAAACTCGCGGCTGTTCGCAACTGTGTTCTGTGTATAACTGGTCAAAGAAGACTAGAATGGTCTGCATTGGCTGATCTAGTCTGCTGCCTATAGCCATTAAAATGCAACAGTAGTTAATGGATGTTAGTAACGAAAGACGTGGGATAGTACCAAAACTATCTTTCAATAATTGTCATACAAAGTATAACATAATATATTTTAATTTTGAATGTATTTGATCGATGGATTTCGCAATTCAATTATTTATCTTCTTCGTATACACCAAGGCGGGTTTATTACCATGAGGCAATTTCTTCCAACTAAAAGCAAATAATTTTGAAAACTCAATTAAGGTGAAGTTTAACTCGAAGCACCTACAGGGCTGTTTTAAGTTATCACTCTGTACGCTTGCACAACGTTTACCAATTATGCTTTCTTTATTGAGTTCCCTATCAATCCAATTTTTGAAAGTTAGGTAATCATGAAACTTCTTCAAAATTTATATCTTAAAAAAAATATCATAAAATAGAATTGACTCTCGAATGGAAAAAATCCATTGTTTGCGTATATGCAACTTTCAAAGTATTTGAAAATAAATACCTAACAGAAAAAAAATAACACTCACACATAGCCATGAAGGGAATGGAAAGATGTAGAAGAAATATTCTGGAATTATATATTTGACTAGTAAAAAGTTTTTAGTTTGCTGTAAAATTTTATTTTTGCTATACCCCACGACATAACAAAAATATTAGTATAGATTGAGATGACGTAACTTCGTCACTTAGGCCATTCCATAGTCTAGCTGATTGTACTTGAAAAGAATAGCTTAAAACTTCTATAGTGTGAATATTAGAGAATGCCAGTGTTCTACGTTCAGCAAATCGTAGATGTAGACCGCGATTTGACTGGAAAACGACGTTATTTTTTAAATATTTATTCATAAAAAAACATGAGAACTGTACAAATGTATGATTTTATAATTGAAATATTACATACCGTGATTTTTTCAAATGAGATTTTATAAATAACATTCTGAAATATATATTTATTTAATATCTACGATTGAGATAATGAAATGATATTGCTATGTTTGCAATTTTTTAAATAATATAAGTAATATTAGTTTTATTTATCTCTACCTAGGTATAAATATAACGGTGTCACTATTTTTACGACCGGAATTGGCGGGAAAAGTGTTTTCCCGCCAAAAAGTGTCTATTTACACGACGATTTTTCTGACGTCGTCTATGTTTTTAGGTCATTTATAACCATAGAAAGCGCAGATAAATCAAAATACAAAAATATTTACCTTTGTCATTTTTTTAATGGTCATAAATGCATCATGGAAACCAACTTGAAGAAAAAATAAATAATATTGGCATTTTATTACATTTACTTAATTTTATAAATCATTTTTTCATCGAGATCTACAATTATAACAAAGTATAAACAAAAGTAAATTTTTTTATAACTTGATTTATCTGCGTTTTCTGTGGTTATTTTTGGTTTTCGTCTATGGTTGAGTCGTGTAAATAGTCGTAGCCTAAATATAATGGTTACATACAAGTTTATTTTGTGCCATGAGAACATCGTGATCCTGCTAGCCTAAAGAGAGAAATATATTGGTATATTATGTCAGTATGTTCACCTTTCATGGATAGTTGATTCTCTCATCAGGTTTAAACCAGTCCTTACTGAAGAAACGCATTATCCTTTTAAAGAAATATAATTATAAATACTTAGTGTAGTTTTTCGATCGACAATTATTCTTGTTAGAACTGCATTGAATGCATTTTCAATTTGTAACCCAAAAATATATATAACCACAAATTTCGACTTCCATACACTCCCAAGATTTTTTTAAGGAAACAAGGATCGTACCTAATTAATTTTTAAGTCGAGTAAGCTTTAAAAAGATAGCGGTGTGAACAAATCTATTGACATTTGTATTACGTATCAAGAGAATATACCGCACTCTAATGTAGGAAAAAAAATGGTAAGATACTTACATAAAATGAGGCCTATATTAGATGCGGCATTGCTATATAAATGAATGTCAAGAATATAAGAGCTTTTTATATAACTATGTTTTAGTTTTAATGTATTTACACCAATTAAAGGAATTATTATGAATAAGACTGTTAGTTAAATATATGATTATTTAAGACCAATTTCGGAGTTTTTGGACACATTTTAAATTTAGTGTGTCAGGTGCCGAAAATCAATGATCCGACCCTGTCTGAGACCGGAAAATGACAATAAATAAACAATTTATATGTTTATAATATATCCCAGAATATTACATTACAATGAGCAATTACAAACTCAATACCTCCGGTATTTACAGTAAAATATGCATTTACGGAACTCTAGGTTCAATCGTTGATAGCACTTAAATACCTACAAAGCTAAGGTAAAATTTTAACTGGAATTTAGACGTCAGATGTATCCGCGGATCGGACGTCTTCTTCTTATTATTATAGATCATGGATCTGTTATTATTTCTTTAGAAAGTTTATCACTTTTGCTGTGGACCTGAGGTCCAGCTGTTCTTGTATTCCATGCACTTTAAGGGTCCCTCGAAAAACTTATTCTCTCTCTCTGCTCCATCATAATATGATGTCCTCATTCTCACATGTACAACTTGTACCCTCGTTCGTACTAAGTGTTTTGGTCAGATTATTGGTCCTACTCGTGAGGGCTCTTGTATCCATAGCGTATGCCATTATTGATCTTATTGTCTCGTATATTGAATTTATTATCAAATACGTGGCTAAAAAATCTCAGGCAATGGTTTAGGATTCCGGACGTAAGATCGGAATGAGTTTGGTGTGATGATCGCCAACCTCTGCTAGGAGCGGTACAAGAAGAAGAAGAATATTAAATTGGTGTAAACAATAACATATAAAACATTGAATATTTTTTTAATAAGTAATATTTTCAAGATATGTCAAGAACTTAATATATTTTTTATATCTAAACATAGAATTATATATAATTCTATGCATCTAAATTAATAAATCATTGATTACAAAACCTAATTAAGAGTAATTTACATTCATTTTACTTGTCATAAAAATTCAAATTACTGTCAATTAAATCTTGAATTGAATTTTTCGTAATGTTAAGTACTTATATATTATTATTTTATTTAAATACTTAATTAGAACACACATTCATAAAAAAATAAATACATCCATAAAACAATAAATACATTCACTAAATAAATACTCTTTAAAATAATAACTGGAACACGCCAAACAAAGACTAGTTGAGTCTAGAATAATTTCATAATATAATCTACAAAAATTTAGAAACTTTAAATAACTCTATATACACAAGAAATTCTATGCTAATCAACGTGTAAGTCTGGTACAATGAGAGGGTTTAAAAGTTATAGACAATTCTTAGACAAAATTGTATAGTGTTACAGTTCTATCCACCTATCCTAACAATGGTATCATTATTTTGGGTCATCATTGTTTCACTTCTGAATTTTGGTTTTATAGAACAAATTGCTATCGTTCCTAACCAAAAACATTAAGTCAAGCAAATTTTTGAAATCGTTATTTCAAAAATAATTTGATAACCTTTTTTCGATCGGATAAGATTGTTTTTATCTTCATTTTGAGTCTAATGAGCATTTCTTACTGCTATACTTAAAAAATTTTCTAGGCCGTCAACTGGAGTTAATGCTAAGGATGATTCAGACAACTACTTAACAAAAAAGAGATTTAAAAAAATATACTTAAATCAGAAAGTCGGACTATGAATAAACTTCTTCTGAACTGCTGTGAGGTAGTTTTCCATCCTAACCTTATTAATTTGCTGAGGAAATGAGTTCTCGTCAAGTCTACACTATGCCAAATGAGAGCCAAGATTCATTGAATATTGTATCGTTTCAACAATACCTAAAGAAAGGTCTACAGAAAAAAACATAAAGATTCTCGAAAATTATAAACCTATCAAAGAACTTCGAAAACAATTCATATGTCAGCGTTTGTTTATTTAACTAGCTACGTATAAAATCAGGGAGGTGGCTTGCTCGAAATCTCATCATTTATTTTGGTGAAGATTTAAGATTTATTGACATATTCAGGTTCCTCCTCTGTGTCTTCTCTGGCATACGGGCTGTATCCAGACTTGGCGTGCCATCCCTGGCTGTAGGTTTGGGCGTATGCCGGTGCTGAATGAACCACGGGTACATGGGCAGTCTTCTGCACGACTGGGATGACGGCCGGCCAGTCAGGTTTCGGGGCATGGGAGTAGACAATGGGATAAACAGCTGGCTGCTGGTAGTGGGCGGTCAGTGGAGCGGCCACGGGGGCTGGAACCACCGGGTTGAAGGTCCTGGCAATAACCTGAAAATGTATAAGTATAAATTTATATTTTTGCTGACCACAAATTCGCTTGACGTAGAAAGAAAAACAGGTAGTCAAAACATTGAATTATATGTATACTACGTAGTACATATAAATCAATGAGTCGAAATTGATATGTATGCAGTCAAAATTGATATGTTTGAAACATTAAGAAAAAGATTTTTATAACATAATAATCCGAGACACAGCAACGTTTTCGATTAATCATTTTAATGGCTGGTTTGTTTATATTTTCTTCCTTATTGAATACAGGTATGAAAAAGGTAAGTCTGGCATCTGGGAGTGGTTGCGTTTACCAGTGCGCATCCTATTAATCGGTGAAAATTGTAAATTTAAACATTCTATCAATATAATTTGTACTTGTATTCTTGTATGTTATTTGTTTAAAAAAGAAGAAGATAGGTTTTTTTATATCTTCTTCAAAGATGGTATAAGAGCACAAAAAAAACTTACAAAGATATAAATGATACTAATGTAGGGAAAATTTCCTTTAGGAAAATTTAATATGAATAAACCAGACATTTAAAAATGAATTGTTTTTTACGATGCTATCTCATCGACTGTAATTTCTGATTTCTGGTAATTTCTGTTATTTTTTATTGTTTTTTAACTAGTTAATTAATATATTAAAAAAAGTTTTAATTTAATTAAATAGTTAATTAAAATTGTATTTAATCGATTTTATATTGATTAATTAATTAATTTAATCATTATTTAATTAATCGTTGTACATAAATGGCTCGAGCTATATATAATTCTCGGATTTCGATTCACGCTAAGTGCTTTTTAAAAAACAACACGTGCGCTTGTTAACAATAACAATTCATTACTTTTTTTACTCCTCACTAACCCAAGGGGATATAGTGGGGTGTTATGATTTCGCAATTTTTAAGGCTATTTTTTTATTGCAGATTATCAACAAGTATCATGCTGAGATTGTATTCTGAAAGTTTCATTACAATGTATCTGTGTGTGTGCTATGTGCTGCATGCTGTGTGCTATGTACGGCGTGTTTATTTTACTTTATCGATAATTGACTAAAGTACTCATTCGTTTCTTTTCAATTTTTGCAAATTCATATATCTGATACTTACTTAAACCCCATTAGATTTTGAATTATATCTGAATAGTGCTTCTCTATTTTTTAACTATTAAATATTTCAAAGTGACCCCAAGCTCAGGAAACTTAAAATTTGATTTTTTTTATTTTCCAATTGATAAAAAGGCACATCACTTTCATAAAATGGTATTGAAGAATTATCAAGTTTTCATAATAAAATATTTGATAAAAAAATAGTTTAATAAATTCATTTCATGAAAACGCTGAAAATTTTCCATACAAAATTTGAATACTTTATAGAATGACTTGTTAGTGAGGAGTTTAGCGTTGGCCACAACCCACTCGTTTTATAATACACTGAAAGAATTTTTTGGCTTATAGTAACAAAATTTCATGTTAAAATTAACCGAACTATAGTGAATACAAAACATTTGATTTTGTGCAACCAAATGTTTTGTGCACACAGCCAAAAATGATGATTTTATTGCCGAATGTCAACTAAACAGTTAAAAAAAATCTTCCGTGCTGGGGATTAAACCCAGGACACCAGCATAGATATTGATTACATATTGTCTACATATTTACTATTTTCAATTTTCATTATGTTTTCATTTTGTAATTTAATATAAGGTTCGTGTAGTTCCAATTTCTAACAAACTATGCGTACTTACCATATTTAGTATATTTGTTATATTTTCCGTACCTGACTGATTCCCAAGATGAGAAGCAGCACTCCAATGGCTAATCCTTTGGTGGACATGATGGTCAGTGTGATGAGAAGTGTAGTCATCATTCCCAACTTGTACATAAGAGGGATCATAGCAAAACTGATCCTTTTCATGAAGTGGTGACCGAACGTCCTACCTTCTTCTGAAAAGTTTAAGAAAAAAAATCCATAAATAATGACATATAAACCTATACAGTGTGCTTCTTAAAAAAAATATGAATATTTTAAACATTTCTCTACAAATATTTTTTTCAATTGAGAATCAAATTGATATGTTATGAAAATATAAAATATAAACATATCAACATACAATGGAGTTCTATCAATAATTGTCGATCGACAAACTAAACTTAGAGACACAAATTCCCCAAAAAAATTGTGGCGGAACATCCCTATGATGTCCGCCCATCCCTATCTACATAGCATGACTGTCAATGCAAGCAAAGTTATCCTTACCTACGCTAATCATTCGGGATTATTTCCAGTGCTGTGGCTTGACGTATCGCGAATTCTTCTCGACATTCTTATTCTGTATTAATTCAATATCATTATTATCAAACAGCTAAAATGTAACCTTAAATGAAATAAATAATTGTTAGAGTGAGTACTATCTTTCATTATATAAATTTTCAATGCCCCAATATTTAGTGTCTATAATATTGTATCTAATACTGAGAGATGAGTTTTGACAATTCTTTTGAACACGCAAATACTCTTCTGATAAAAAATCCTTTAAATTTTTTTATCACAACAAGCTAAACCATAATTATAAACCATCTCCTTATAAAACATTAAAAGCACCATTTATTACAGCATTTTTCTAATTACTCCATAACTATATTATGTCATAAGTGGATGAGAGATAAAATTTTATCCATTTCAAGTCAGGTTTGTTGTAAAAATACAAAAAAAACAACAAGTTTTTGGTTACCCGATAATTTATTTAAATCATGTATAAACCCTTTTTAACACACCAAATAAGATAGTGTATTCTAGGCGGTATATCATGTTTGTATCAGGTATATCATGTTTTCAGTCACTAGATTCAGCGTTATATGCCCTCTTAATGATTATAATTAACACTTCCTTGCACCCTGCGAAAATGGCGAGTTCATTTCCATATGGCAATTTTTCCAACTAACCAGTGTTTCCAGCCCAGAGATAAACAAGACTTTTTTTTTTCAAAAAATGAATACGTCCTTGTTATTTATTTATTTATTTGTATCTACGGCCAGAAGCATTTTACAATTAAATTGCATACATACTGTCACGCCGTTTCCCTATTTGGGGTAGGCAGAGAGAACCGAACGCCAGACTCTTCTATCTTGGTATACCTGTTTTGCCTCGTTTACATTCATACATCGCGTCATACATGCTCTCCTATTATTCTGACTGCGTATATTCCCCTCTTTCAAAATCTCATTTATATGATCATGCCAGCTCTTCCTCGGTCGACCCTTACATCTCATTCCACTCTTTTCAGCCTTGTATACTTTCTTTGTCAGTCGTTCATCGTTCATTCTCTCTACATGTCCGAACCATCGCACAGCATTTATCTTCATTCTACTCAGAATATCTCTTTCAATCTTACATTCTCTTCTGATATCTTGATTCCTTATCCTATCATAAATTGTTTTGTCACACATTCGTCTTAGGGATCTCATTTTCACAATTAAAGTAGGTACACAATATTACAAAATCATTAATAAAAAAAACAATAATTGTATACAAATTAAAAAAATAAGAGTTAACATCACGAAGGCGATTAAAAAGGAGAAGAGAAAAAATCGGAAATATATAGTTAATAATAAAATAAATTAATAAAACAATGTATAATTATGAAAAATTGACAATGTAAACAAAGAACGAAACGTTGAAAAATGACATATGCATCAACCTACATTCCCCAAATTAAGCATAAATGCTTGTGCTTAAGCATAAAAGAAATCGGTCGAGGCAGGATTCGAACTCGCGACCACTGGATTACGAGCCCAGCGCGCTAACCTTTCTGCTATCGAACCATCTCAATTGCGTTAGAAATATATTTAAATAAATTTCTCCTGGATATCGAACCTTATTTTCCTTGGGTGCCAACACTTATTTTATACTTACTAGAAGTAATTTTAAACTATTTTGTTATAATATCTTATGAAAAAGATATTAATCATTCAATAATTGTATGGCATATTTAAAAAAAAACAATAAAAATTCATTTGCAATTTTAAGTGCATTTAATTCACGAAGTCTTTATTTAATATTTTATTCAATATACATTATATTATATTTGCTTCTTTTTATTAGATTTACCTATTTCATTTTTTATTTTTAGGCATTGTCATCGGAAACAAGAGTGCTCCTATATAAAATTTCAATAAGCTCACTTTCTATGAGAAGTGGTTTTAAATTAAATTTCAAGATTTGATGCAAGCTAATATGCGCGTGGTATTATATTTATTTATTAAAAACTTTTTTGCCCTTTGTGCAAGTTGCGAGTTTATTGCCAAATGTCATTTTTTCCAACCAACCACTTAATAATGCACAGAAAATCAAAGGCGCATGATTAAGATAATAAATGGATTCCTCACCACTCTCTGCAACATCATTAACTTCAGTTTCTTCCTCACATTTTCCCGCCTGAATGAACAAAATCGCCACTGATAACAGAACTAAAAATAAAACTTTAACCTTTCCACAAGCCATTGTACAATGTATGAAATAAACAAACAATGCACAATTAAATTCTCCAACAGTTCACTTCGTTAGTCCTGGAACAAACGGATCGGTCAAGTGTCAAAATAAAACTGGTCCTAAACGAAGGACAATCGGTAGATTTAAAGCTAACGGTTTCAGTTTTGAAAACTATTTGGAATGCACGACACCATGTCATAGACGATGAATAAATTATGACAGCCAAACATGAAGGAATTAAAAGCGCACCAAAGTTATGCGTTGACGCCATTTCAATCAACAATTATTTGGTCTAAATTTAATTGAGGATAACTTTATGTAGCCACACTTTTACCGTCCCAATTCTGACTGATTGAAATCAATTAGTGCATGATTAAGCTAAGGATGTTGATTTTATGTCAATTGCGATTTATGATTTGCAACTTCTATACCAATTGCTCGACTAGATAGGTATGATCTTCATCTTTTATATTGGTATAACAAATATTATGTTCTCTTCTTAACTAATATCATTATAATACCTACGTGATATTCCTATCGAATAGAATTTTATTATGTGAGAATAAATGGATGTCATCTTCGACATCTCTGCGGATTCGCCTAGTGCGTTCTAAACCAATAACGATCCATCGACTTACCTACTTAATAATATATCGATTAACATTTGTGTATTCTTTGGATTTTTGTTTAATCGTTTTATTATTTTCCTCGTAATTTTTTTTGACAAATATTAATGTATTCGTAAAATGTTGGATTTACACCTATTCACTTACTAAACATTGTACCTAGTTCTTCGATTAATAGATGAATTCATTACTTAAACAATGAATCTATAAATAATTTCATATGAGAGCATATTATTTCTTCATCTCTACCCTCAGCCTAGGAACCACCCAGGAAATTTTGCATAAGAACAATAGTTTCATACATCTCATTCTTGTGAGTTTTTTTTAAATGAATTCTTCGATATCATCAGTTTATGAACCCATAAAGACATAAGTATAATCTAATACTTCGTTAAATGTTACTAATTGAATTGCCAATTTACATTATCCACATAATAAATGATTCTCTTTTATGTCTGTTGTCTGAACAACTCATTGTTGTGTGATCCGCTTAGAACAAAAAAAAACTGTACTATTGTGAGAAACTGCTGCATACAATTGTTTTCTACGTAATAAACCTAATGATACAATCCATTTTATGGCAAAATGCACTTATGGAACAATCCCACGAATGTTGAAGAACGATCCACTTTTGGCATCATGTTGACATTAAATTATATATCTTTGTCACAAGAATAGCTGATTATAGAGCCTAGGTTTATCAATAACATATATAAAATAACTATGGAAAGTCTTTTTCAAACTCAAAACATGCTTACTCTATTTTAAAACCCATAAATTGTTATCTTCATTTATACAGCTCAAAATAAATAGATCCTGAATGCAAACATTTTCTTTTTACCTCTTTAAATTTAATCCTCTTACTATGTATCGATTAACTGAGTCACTGATTGCTGTTTGCTTCGGTACTATTTCTTGTGGAAAGCCACTTTTTGGATTATGTCTACATTTTTTTTAAGTTGTTACTTGACATGTTTTTTTATGCAAGTTATGAAATCTACATAATATATAGCCATAGGTAAAAACGAAAATGTCTTGTTGCCAATTAAAATAATGTATAAGCAAAAATATTTTTCAAACAATCACATAGTTCATATTCAAGGTCAATGGAATTTGAAAAAAACGTTTCAAAATTCTATAGCGAATGGCTGTGTTCAGATACAACGCAAGATAGAGGATATTTGTGTTGTCCGACGTTGCGGCTGCGTTGGGGATGAACAGGACCAATGGGTCCTATAGCGTCCTCCGGCGTGGAAGTAGTTCGCGAACTCTATCCTGAACGCTTTCGAGCGGCGTTTCAATCTGAACGCAGCATCGGGCGTTTTAAATGTCAAATGTCATTTATCATACATGTCTCTTTTTAGGTTATATTTTCATAGAAAGACAAGAATTGGGCAGTGGAGTAAATAGTGATCTCAAACCATTTATTGGATATTTTTGAATGATATTTTTTTTAAATTAACCTCTTTGTGAATGCATATTATCATCATAAATTATGTCACATGACATACAGACGGTGGCCAAATTAATACAATCAAAGGAAAAAAATGCAAAAATAATTGTATTTTTAGCTGTTATCCAGCAAAATCGAATCACATCAGTATATTTTTAATTGTGGCAACTCCCTTCATTATTGTTATCGTACTTGCAACACTTTTTAAGCATCAACATGAAGTTTGTCACATACAAGATACGATAATGTCAGTTTAGTATTGGTCTTCACAGAGTGTGCGGGTGTTAATGGAATATTTTGCCCATTGATTTTGTGTTTATTTGAGACAGTGTTTGAGTGTTTCTTACATTTTTTTTTAAATAACAGGTAAACCTAATATTTATTACTAAATATTTATCACAATTATACTACTTATCAAATTATTACGATTTTGATAAATTATTTTCTAAATGTATGCTGAATTTCAGAATTTTTTGGTTTATTTTAGAAATGGGAAGATCTTGTGACCTCACTCCAAGAAAAAAATCTAAAATTGCAACCCTTCTTGGTCACTGTGAATACAGTCAACGAGAAATTGCCACACTTACCAATGTTTCTCAATATTCTGTGCACAAAATAAGTAGGCAAATGAAAGGAAATGTACCCCTTGAACCATCTCGAATAGGAAAATGTGGACGAAAGCGCATTACTACTCCGCGAACAGAAAGAAAAATCAGAAATGTTGCTCTAGAAAATAGACAGAAGCCTCGAAAAGTAATAAAATCTATTTTGCAGACCACAGGAGTCAATATATCTGATCGTACATTGAGACGAAGATTGGTGGAAATGGACCTCAAATGTTATCGCCCAGTGAAAAAGCCAAAACTAACACCTGAAATGCGTAAAAAGCGACTAGAATGGGCACTAAAACACCAAAATTGGAACGAAGACGATTGGAGCAAGGTATTAGAATGTAAAATAAGTTTTTATGAAACTTTCTGTATTAAATAAAATTGACTAGTGAAAACTTCTCGTGTTCTTTCAGGTTTGTTTTTCTGATGAATCCTCAATCCAAATACTGCAGGACAAAACTCAATATGTGAGAAGAAGACCAGGTGAAAAATATAATGAGGAATGTGTGGTCCAAAGAGTGAAGCACCCTCAGTCAATAATGATCTGGTCAGTGATTAGTGGGATGGGTATGGGAAGGCTGTATATTGTGAATGGCACAATGCGCCAGGACCAGTATATAGAAGTTTTAAAAGGGAGACTAAAGCCTCAAGTGGCCGAATGGTTTCCAAATGGAAAATATGTATTTATGCATGATTCTGCACCCTGCCACAAAGCGAAAACCGTTACTAAATTTCTAGAAGGAGAAAAAATAAAGGTATTAGATTGGCCAGGAAATTCACCGGATCTAAATCCAATTGAAAACGTTTGGGAGGCTCTGAAAAGGTAAAAAAAGGTGTCATCACCAACAAAAGACAACTAATAGAAAACATAATTGAGGCATGGCACAACACACCAGAATTAAAAAATATCTCAATTAAATGTATCTCCAGCATGCCCAGAAGAATATCAGCAGTAATTAAAGCTAAGGGAGGATTTACTAAATATTGATCATTTTACCATAAAACGTATTTTATTATCAATAAACTATTATATATTCATAGTAAATGCATTTTATTTTATAAAAATATATTAAATCTCCCATAATATTCTAGAAAGATCGAAATAAAATAAAAAAATAATAATTTTCAATGATTCGAAGTCTAAAAACTGCTATAAATTCATTTGATTGTATTAATTTGGCCACCGTCTGTAATAGATACCACAGAAATAAAAAGAAGTCATTCCACAGATAAAATCAACAGATACTGTAACTCTCAGAGCGTTTTTCACCCGACAATTTAGACAACGCCTTAGCATCTTTCCAGTGGCAGCGTCTGTTTCCGGTCATTATGAACGGCTAAAGCATCACTAAGTACGCTCGGCGATCGTTGTGAACGTAGTAACTATATGTCTCAGATCAAAACAAATTAACCAATTGGACATCTCTTCTTTTCGTCATCAATCGTCTGACATGGTGGGGTATGCTTTCTGCATCTTACGCTTCCATTGTCCTCGCTCCTGCACATCTTCTGCAGGGGTAACTCCATAGCTTGCCTCACTACCTCTTTCCGTCTGCGCTTTGGTTTCCCTCTGGATCTTTTTCATGTTTTGGGCTACATTCCCTATTTATTCCGGTGGTCTTCTACAAACATGTCCGTACTATCTCAATCTGTTTTGCTTGGAGCTTCTCAGATACATCGCGTACCTACTGTTCCTCCTTCACCACCACCTATTCTACTTATGAGGACAAATAACGGCCCCTTTCAAAACTATGAAAAAACACATAAAGAACATAAGAAGAGTCCGGAGAACTCTAAAACCTTGCAGTCACTACACTTAAACAACTGGCTCACCGTTCACTGAAAGTGAAGATAAGAGTGAACCATATTTTTTATAGAAAATCTCGATAGCCCTGAAGTTGCTTTCTCGCACACTCTTAAGAATTCTTCGTATATGGGTGTTTTTTTTTTTTTAACATATCTACGTAGGGGACGCCAGCTATTAGGATTTGGGTCCATTTTACTCTTCCGAAGAAGCGCACTACGTAGCGTCGGGAGGGGTTTGCAATCTAGAAAAGAGTTTATTAATTCGGATTTTAAAAAGACCCGGGTTGTACGAAGGTGGAAACACAGAATTCGGAAGATCGTTCCACAGTCGGGCTGCTATATTAATAAAGGAGTTCGAGAAGTGACTTGTTCGTATATGTTGAAGGTCCACTGTGAATGGGTGCTGCGATTGAGTGAAGCGAGTGACTCTGTTGCGAGTGGGTGGAGGAGGGACCAAAGATGCAAGTTCTTCTGAGCAATTCCCGTGGTAGTATCTATAGAATAAACTTAAATTTTTTTAAACGTTCTTAAACGTTTCATATTTTATCTAGCTCAGTCGACCCATACATCTATCTAACATGAAAATCCATCAAAATCATATCAATTGTCTGGACAGCACGAACGTGTTTAAGGGATACGGTCCAGGTTCTTGATATACATGTCAATACAAGTCTTATCTTGGATTTATCAATTAGACATGAAATTAATTATTTCGAAAGGAAAGCTATGTACGGGTTTTAAGGCACCAACGTTTATATTTCTATGAAGTTTGAGAGAAGAGAAAGTGGATTGAGGAAGTTGGAAAGTCATTTGATGGCAAATAATACAGTACTTATAGCCATAAACGTCTTTCCTTATCAGTAGCAAGAATCCGTTTATGAGTTGTTTCATAGAAGCAATTGTAGGTATGCAAGTTCATGTTATACTTTATAAGGAACTGGGTAGGAATATGTCCATTTTATACCTACTGGTTCAAAGAAATCACCAACAGCTTTCGCCATAGTATACCGTGGGATAAAAACCACGTAAGATTTTATTCCAGATTCTGGAAAGGCGCTATTGAGCACTCACAGGTGCTACAACGAGTGAAATCGGTACACAAAAAACAAGTAATAATATAATCAAAGTTTAAAAAATAATCAGATAACAAAAATAGTTCTGTCAAAAAGTTATAAAGAAATTGTATTATCAAGAAGAGCAAGAAGATTTACAATAAATTACAGAATCTTACGCATACGGAATTTGGTAAATACAAAACATTAAGAAATCAAGAATTTATAACTACAGAAAACCTTAAAAGAACAAAAGCCTATCCAATTTTACCCAACGTTCCCAAGTTCCTTTTTCAAAGGGTTTGGTGGTAAGTGCTCGGATTCGTCAATTGTAATTCTGATCTGTCAATTGTAATTCTGATCGATTTGATTTTTTGAATTTCGCAATACTTTCCAACAATATAACGTACAATATAAAAATTAAACCTAAAATAAAAAAAAGAAAGAATAAAATAAGAATTCCTAAATTTAGATATGTATTTATTTTACCTACATATCTGACTCACATCGAATATGAAAATTGTCTATTAGAAATTCCTTCCAAATAATTTGTGAAATTAATTGCGCAATATTTTTCCAAAATACATTTCTTCTGTGCGAATCTACGACGTTGGTATATAATATATCGTTTACAAACACAATTAAATAAAATCATTTAGTTTTTTCCTTTTATTCGGCAACCAACGGCCCGCGACACGTCTTGGTGCGGTCCGAAAAATTCGTACTGCAACGCACGTGAAGGACGATATCATTCACAACATTCACAACAAAATGAAAAAGATCGAGAAAAGGAGCGAAGGAAAAAAAAACTTGGTGAATTTCTATGGGTGTTTGCCTTCTGAAAACTACAAGGAGTTGAAGAGGTTTGTTCAGCAAATAATTACTATGTTTTCTACAAAGAATGTACAGAAGCAGCGTGTAGTACAAATTTCGAATTCAAATGTATGCCAAGTTTTTTTACATGTGTGTGTGAGGCGGTAAATCGGTTGGTCTACGTATTATGTAGGTGTGCGTATCGGTAGGTGTACGTATACTAGAAAGTCGTCTGTTTCAGCGTAGTTTTTGTTGGCATACATTCATTGCGCTGACTAGGTATCTGTAACATATATAATCTAAGGTTTGGTAGTACATAATATATTTATGACCAAACTTTTTGAATTCTGAATTATCTCAAAAAAATGTTGTTCTCGGTTATCAGTTTCACATTTAGATGCAATACTCGTCTCAACTTCGAAAATGAAAGCTTATATAAAAAACTTGCAAGTCAAAGGCGACCACAAAAATCCTATAAGTTGAGATGTTTTGATGTGCAACGGCAGTGGATTGGTGCGAGGCTTAAAAAAATAGCGCGTAGCCCCAAAAAATCAACGACGGCGCCAAAACGGGGTTTGGGCGGAGCTCCTAGTCTCATTGATTTTATAAACCAAGTACATTCTGTACATAAATGTCGTAAAATATAAAGAATAATCGTTTTATTTTTAAAACTAAACATATTTGCACACAAATATTCTAGATGTACTATAATGAAATGTGACCCATGTGCGACCCGCACTATTCTCAGCGTAAAATATTTGGCCCTTTTACAAGAAAAGGTTGCCGTCCCATGGTGTTATATACTTATACATAGATTGAAACGAAATAAGTTATATGCATTATGCAAATAACTGACATTATAATTTCTGTTATAATATTTACATGTTGACATTATGTGAATGTTCTTGGTCATTGTGCACCTGCATAAGTGAAATCTTGCAGTGAGAAACCTGAGAAAGTCCCTTTACTATGTAAACGGAAGGTTGTGATGCCAATCAATTGACGGTTGGGAGGCTGTTTAACGGAATCATCATCCAACATTGAATTATCCGGTTTTTTAGGTGAATAAGATAAAGAGTTATTAAGGTGTATGGAGTGGAAGGATGGACTTTCAAAATCTAACTGAAGAACAACAAAATTGATAGACTTAAAAAAACTTTAAGTCACACACTTAACTCCGTCGATACCTTGACCGGTTTCGGAAAGCACCTCTCCTTCGTCTGGAGTTCACTTACAAAAAAAGGTAATATAATTAATAATCATACAAATTTAGCAGGTAGGCCTATTTCAAACATCCTTCCAATAACATTTAAACAAACATATTCATAATAATAATACTCTCACCCCCTCTAGTAACCGTCCCCTACCAATACCCTTAACTTTACTTTACTGCTGGCCTATCCTCCACAATTTTAATTTTAAGACAGTTAGTTTGTAAGTGAACCCCAGAAGAAAAAGAGGTGCTCTCGAAACTGGTCGAGGTATCGACGGAGTTAAGTGTGAGACACAAAGTTTTTAAAGTATATTAATTTTGTTGTTCTTGTTAATATGGTACACAAATTAAGTTTTCATAATAATTATAAAAGATGATGATGCATATTTCATAGGTCGATAGAGTCTCCAACGAAAGTTTTCAATTTAATGAAAAAAGAGAAAATTGCTATCCATTATCAAGAGACGCATAGCCGTATACTTTGACAACATATCCCAAGGTGATGAACATGCCCTTCTACAAATCACAATGGAGGAAAAGACAAAGGGACGACGGGGATTAGAGGGTAAAAGAACATCGTCGTAGCTTGAAAATCTTAGGCAATGGTGGTTCGGGATTCCTGATGTGGCGTCACTCATTAGGTCGGAGCAATATCAACATGAATTTCAGGCGTTTGGATGAACTACCTTGAGTCTAATCATTTAATCGAGTTCAAAAAATCAATTGTAACCTAACCTATTCAACATCAAATAAATTATTATTAAGCTTCATTGAAAAATCACCCAAAGTTTGTCGATATCTCTATCGAGGAATGTAGATCTCCTGTATCCCTTACTCAAGTAAGGCTCAGATGGTATATTTCTTGGTTTATGTTTCTATTCAGATTTCAAGAACCCTGATATACCATCAAAAAGCTGTATTCATTTGCTATGGTGGTGGTGGTGATTGGTGATGCTGGTTTGATCTAACAAACGGTTCGAAGACCCACAGAACAGCAGATTATAGTCTCTTTGTGGAAGTTACAACGTTCCACATGACGATGGAACATGGCGGAAAATGTTCAAAATGGTTAATTAATCTACTACTCGAACCAAATCATGATTGATGTCTTCTCTGCCATCTTAGATTAAGATTGCGAATATTTTTTTTATTACCACTGGATAGCACGCCATTCGGCAGCGATATGGATGTATGTACGTACTATAAATATGTGCAGCTCGACAGTGCATTCATGTGGACTTAATATTATATATTATTATTTACTCTAATGGGAACATCATAAAGAGATTGTATCGAGTTAATAATAATATTAAAAGCAGTCAAACGCGATCATCAGGCACGATGCTAGTGACCAAATGACCGAGAGAATATCCGGTCTACTGCATAGCGGATAGCGGATAGGTTAACAGACTTGCACCTCCAAGGCATGCATAAGAACGGTACCTGGAGTAAATGCAGTACTTACCTACACTTAGATTGATACTTCTTTACAATGTATCAATTGCAGAATTTGCTCTCATTATCGAAACACAAGCCGAAAGCATATATAGGTATTCATTCCGTGAGATTATTAATACAAAAAACATTATTTTCTGCTCGTCGTACCATGTCCGGTGCTCCCAACGTTGTCGATCAGCATGGTGAAAAACAGATCTATCGCTCATCTTATAAAAACATCAGTCAAAATATCAGCTTTCGGCCAACTCCTCTTCGTCGTTTTAGCTTTCCTTCCAGTATCAGTTGAATGACGTAATGATACGTTACTTCGCGCAATACATGGCCCAAAAAACGAGACATTTTTCACTTCACAATTCGACGGATCTAACTCTAAAGTATTCTTCAATGTCATTCCGAGGTATACGGAGCAAAAGTAAATCTATAAAAATAAAAAAAAATGATCCTCTATGAGTTTCTAATAAACATTTTAACTGTAATGTTTATATAGTCAGGAAATCCTAATAAATGATTTGTTCCAATTGTGTGATTCAATGAGGATGTAAGTACTTCGTGTCATTATAATAAAATTAGCTAAACAAAATCAAGGAATTCCCTTTTTTCTTCACTTGAGATTGTCTTATTTTTATGAAAGTCCAAAGAAAAAAGGAAAACATACTCCAATGAGGTTAGATGAAACTTTTGGCGGACGAAAATATTCTCTTTTATGCTGAACGCACATCGCCCAAATGAATTTTGATTTAAAACATATACTAAAAAATATTTTACGAGCCATTTGGGAGACGTGATCGGCATAAAATTAATATTGTCGGTGACATACAATGAGGCACGCACGTCTATGCGTGTCCTGGTCAGTTATCAAATACACGTAGTTACAATGCGTATCTACTGAATTATGTGCATGATATTTGACCCAATAACATGAAAGTACTTCCTCCATTTATTGCTTTATGGTTTAGTCGTTGTCACATGAAGTAGGTCTCATACCGAAGATGCATACTGCCCTGCTTTATTACCAAAACACAAATGTGTCCGAATCGCTGTCCAAGTTTGCAAGTACCTTTTTGCATGTATTTTTTTCAAATATTAGCATAAGAAACAGTTTGTTTTTTTTTCAATATTTGAAAAGAATACATACGAAAAGGTACTTCCAAACTTTGCCTGTGATTCTGACACATTTTTGTTTTGGTAATTACTGTGTTTTATTTAACAGGGCAGCAGAGTTCTCAGTTCATAGAATTTTACTACTTTTTAATTACTCCAAACCATAAACGTTCCACTGCTGAAACACCTAATTTTTTTCTCAACTTTTCCATTAAATCCTATTTTGGGCCGTTTGCTGCCATCTACAACCCACATGCCGGACAATATCGTCGTTCCACCTTTTATGTGGTCTTCCAACGCCATTTTTTGTTGATCCACTTCAGGAACTGATTAAATATTCAATTGTTTTTGATGTATACAATTAGGAATTGCGATTCATCTGGATATTTTTTTTGCATCAACATCAATCTTAACTGGATACAGCGCGAATCCAGCAATTAATAAAAAAAAAACGATTCTATACAAATATATTTTTGTCAATTCTGCTAAAATTAATTAATCATTCTTAATTAATTGATCTTATAGATACGCAATTGATATTTCATTATACATATACCACGGTAGCAAAATGTATAAATTAAGCAACTCTATGGGATATTTATTGTGTTTCTGCTGACACTATCATAAATCATTAAAGGAGCCAATTGTCAGTTTTTAAATGTGCCTTCTGAGCTAAAGTTTCCGGGTTTTTCCATAGTGTTTTCATTCTGGATCTGAGAGACAATCAACATCTAATGTTAGTCTTCGAATATGGGAAATTCTTATTAAGTACGAGTTCATATTTAACGAAAAACCCGATAGTTGCCCAAGAAGCAATAAAATTAAAAAAAAGACTATTTAAGTGGAGCAAATTACGATTGATGTAATAATACATCCAGCATCAATCAATTAAATAAACCTGTTAAAAGTAAGAATATGTAATTGCTTCAATATGAGTTAGATAAAAAGGTTATGATTATGTGCGCATAGTCAAATAAATACATTTCAGTGCCAACTTAAAAACATATAAATTTATATGAGAATAAATTATAACTGTGCATCTATAAACCGCTTCCATTGCAAGAGAAATTACCTCACGACTTTGCTTGAACCAAAAATGAATATTCCAAACGAATCTAGTCCATCGATTTGATAGTGTTTCTTTTTATTTACGATTCTAAAATGACGCAAGCGTATTGTATGCTCAACACAAACAAATTTGTGATTGATATCAATCATACTTTTTGCATACAATGCAAAGATGGATGCCAAACTTCTTCTTCATCCTCTTTTAGTAGATCCACGATCTTTTTTTTGCTCATTCCTGGGATGTGGATGACTAACTATTCTTCCATCTTTTTGGTTGTCTTCCAGGCAGACCTTCACCTACAGGGGTTTCAAGTACAGGTATGCCAAACTATTTTACTAAAATATCAAAATAAGTGTCAAAGTAAACCATAAATAAAAGAACTTTTTTTGAATCCATTTCTGAGTAATGTTTGGAGACCGATATCATATTTTCAAATCGAATCATATTCTAACGAATATAATGATTCTTTTGATATTTAGAGCTCATTTTCGAACATGGACAAAGTTTCATGCCAAGATACGCGAGATTTGTATGCCAGGTCTATATTTTTCAGTTTTTCAACTTTGAAGTCTAAAAACACCAAAACTTAGAGGCTTCGCAACTTATATATTCTACATAATGGACTTGGTCAGAATTCGGAGTATAATATGTAGCGTGTCTGTGTGCGTGTCCCCCCCCCAGGGGCGTGCTTAAAACGTTCGGACTAGGCAAACCCTGAAAGAAAAATGGGAAATGTAGAAAATTTAATGTTTTTTTAGTATCGTTGTTCATTTAAGTGTCCATGTAAATATTTTAAAATCACATGCCAAAATAATATTTACATTTGTGGCCCTGTCAAGCATCGTATCTACATACGGTTCAATTTTTAATCTTGTATTATGGTTTCAATAAAACAGACATAAAAATATTATGTCTTGAATTTCTTAACATAATATTCATAGGCAAGCCAAGATTTTCGACTTCTATAAGCAATTCCGCTACTGGTCCTCCCCTTATAACTTTTGATCCGCTCAATCCACAGATCCCAAAATTTCACAATATAATTATAAAAAGTTGTATCCTACAAAACTTTTATACTCACAATTTACAATTTTTGTTTCAATCAGGGGTTATCTACTTTTGAATTTTTACTTTATTTTTCCATATATTTCAAGAACCATAAAATATGAAACGCTGAAAAATTGTATAGATATAGACAAATACAAAATCTCCAATTTATTTATTTAAAAATTTTCCAGAACTTTTAAAAAAAAATTATCAAGAAAAACATTTTTTATGATAAATTTATGGGTTCCTTTAACTTCCTATATTTCTTAAATTTCACAAAATATCGAAAAAATCCGAAACACCACAACAAGATAATTTAATCTTCCATAAAAAATATGAACATTGTAGTAGTACTCAAATATTTTTAACAAATTTATAAAAATCGAATTTAGTCACGTCATCGTTTCATACAATTTGTAAGGCAGTATACACTACACAATATCTCACTCAATAGTTTGATACCTACTTAATCTACAAACATACATACATACCATCATTCTGTTTTCATATTATGGGTAGGAAAAACAGACTGACCTCCATACTATCCTATCATGATATACATACCTACATTTTTTATATGGAAAACAAAATATCTTAAAATATTTATTAATACCTATGTGTTTAAGTGTCAATAGTTCGGTACGTATTATTCAATTATACATACTATCGCTATCGACAGTTGGATCTCATGTGTTACATGCAACTAGTATATAGAAAACAAAATATCTTAAAATGTTTATAAATTTGTGTTCAAGTGTTTATAGTTTAGTACGTATTCTTCAATAATACATACTATCGCCATCGACAGTTGGATCTTATGTGTTACTTGCAACTAGTATAGATCAAAAAGCAAGGCGGACCTATAAGACTGTTCTCACATGAACATGATTTCTTATAATTATCTTGAGAAATTGTAATAAAATAATTTGTATTAAATAATCTTTGCGATTATATCTTTGTCATTTGGGTGACAGGAAAATTATTCGAAAAACAATTATTCGAATGCTCAATTGTACGAAAATCAATTTTACGAATGGCAATTATTCGAATCACATTTTTTCGAAAAACAATTTTCCGAACACACAATTATCAGAATTTACAATTGTTCGAATTTTTATGACGTCATGTTGGTAGTATTGTGAAAGGAATAAACCATAGATTTTTATTATAATATACTAGATGTCGTAGTTAGCAAATTTTGTATGAATCGAAGTGAGGCATTTTTCCGGGGGATTTTTGACGTTGTAGTTTTTACGTAATTGTTTTCGGATTTATTTGTCGTAAAAAACACTTTGTTAATTTAGATTTAGAAAAAAGTTATTTAAGATGTGTTGAAATGTAAGGAAAACTGAAATATGTTAAGAACCAAAACGTCAAACGCGCGATATTCCATGACAAACTTTAATTACATCTACATAGTATAATGTATTATAAAAATCTATGGAATAAACAACATGGCGATGCACCGCGCTGTCAGATATTCTAGGATGTACACCGATTTTTTAAACCTAAACCTACAAAGCTTTGGTAAAAATAGGTTGGTTAGGTTTGTTTGTAGTTATAATTGCGACTGGCGTGAGCCATTTGCATTATATATTAAAAAAGTAACTATAATATTAAAATAAAATAACTAAATTGGTGTGAATACTAGATAAACTGTCTGTACATGATATGTCAAAATCAAAAACTGGTGTACAAACTAGGCTATCCCGCGCTGTCAAACATCAGTTATTAAAAATGTGCAAACATACGTAGGTACCCACAATAATACAAGTAATAATAGTCTTCATCGAATATATTTTACTGGTAACAAATATGTCAAAGGAGGCAACATAATGACACAAAAATATATTAAATTCGGTCAATTGGTTTTCCAACAAATGTTAGTTCGAATAATTTGCTTTCGGATAATTGTCATTCTGATAACTGATTTTCGAAAAATTGTTATTCGTACAATTGCGCATTCGAAGAATTGTGTTTCGAAGAATTTTCATGTAATCGTCATTTGTCACCGATGTGGTTTCTCGTCTGAAAAATGTTTTGAAAAATACATTTGTTTTTACTACAGTGTCCTGTACTTGAATTTTTCCTTCACTTTCTGTTGATTGTGAAAAACGATTATCCGGTGTATAGAAATGGACGAAAGCTAACCTTTGCTGTTTGATTTATCACACAAACACAACGGACCGGCATTTACTTACAGGAAGTATTGTAGGGTCAAACGGTTCAACTCAACAACTATAGAAAGTTTCATTTACTCCGTGTCTCACCAACGACAATTATAAATTAACTTGTAAGTCTTGTAGTCTGCAATCCCATTCATAATATATTTGGCAAAACTAATTAAATACAACCACACTTCAGTTGGTTTATGACCATCGGTAAGTATGCCTTATGAGTGTTTTGATTATCTGGTCACATATATCACAAAATTTATTCGTTATAAAGACATGTTTTAATATAATTTAATATGACGAGTTTGATTATAAAAATATGTGTTACATTTACTATCATTTATTACTCAGCCTCTTCTTGAGTCCAGTATTGGACAAAGGCCTCCCCCTTGGACTTCCACTGGTCTCTATCCTGTGCCATTCTTCGCCATTCAGGACCTACCACTTTTTTATGTCATTGGACCATCTGGTCTGGGGCCTTCCCACGCTTCTGCTTCCCGTTCTTGGCCTCCACTCCATCACAATTTTTGTCCATCGTCCATCTGACATCCGAGATATATGAGCCGCCCAACTCCACTTTAACCCCGCTATTCTTATACTATCATTAGCATAATCTAATGTCGGTGAATAAACAAAAAGACTTGGGCATCATTAGGTATCTCTTAGGATCTGAAATGGGAGAGGCATCTGATATCAATCGTACAAAAGGGCCAATAGCTAATAAGAAAAATTTCATCCACCTGCCACATGATTTGTTGATTAAAATATGTAAAACTTTTGTGACCAGTATTAGAATATTTGTTCCAAGACTGAAATCCTTACTTTGAAAAAGATATAAGCATGTTGGAAAAGATGCAGAGAAGGTTTACCAAACTGAGAAATAGACTCATATACTTGATAGATGATGTGCGTCTGAATGTGTTGGACTACTCTTGAGAAAAAAGAGGGAACCACATAGAAAGATGTAAAATGTTAAACGAATATTATTACTACCCTGAACTGAAGCTGATTTTCTGCCTGAGGCAAAATCTTTATTCAAGAAGTCATGTTTTGGAACTTAATAAATACAGTTCAAAGCGGAATTCCAGGAGACATATCTTCACCAACAGAGCTGTGGATGCGTGGAATGGTCTGTCACCGGAACCTGTTGCTGCACAGAGTGTTATTGTGTTTTATAATAAACTTGACAGACTGAACAAGTGAATACTGTTGTGATATCAGACATAGCTGTCTACCTGCCTGTGACTGCTTTAATAATTGCAAGCCCCATGATTTACAATAAATATTACGATTTGTTTTCTGAGCCAAAATGTTATGTATCTGCTTTCATTTTTTTAGATATATGAATCTGCACATCAGCTAGTGTGTAGATATATGAATCTGCACATCAGTTAATGGTAGATAGTTTGTCCTGTCAATATCTCTGATTTTCTCATTCTTCAGTCTATTCAAATGATTACAAGATATAATTAATATAATTGCATGATAAGTAGCAATTTGTTGCGCTAACTAATTTTTCATGTACGCGTGCTGTTCCAAAACGTATCACTTTTGATCGTGATTTAAATTGCAATGTATTTGATCAATGAAGCGGTTAACTTGATGAGGAAATCTAAAAAAAATGGGATAAATTATGATAATTATCCACTTATATTGAAAATAAACGTTTAAGAACCTCTCTTTCGTGTGTTAAATCAATAAGACTTTTTTTCTATTCTGATTTTTTTTAGTATCGCCTTCCATAGAACATTGACAGATGGAGATCTCCTGATTATTTTGTACCACTGGTAAAGGTTCTGCAACCAATCAATACGTTTATTTCTGGTCCTTCAGACCTACGCTAACACGCTTAGTATGGCATCAGTTCAGTCCATGATCTTGATAACGATGAGACTGACGTCAGGTTGATATTACACAGTCATTTACACTGAGAGTCAGTTCAATCGGAAACTTGTTAATACGCGTAATGGTTTTGAGCTAAAAACAACATATGTTACAATAGGCGTGATGACAGTAAGAAAAAATCATTGAAATTATGATTTTATAAAATAAAATATGTTATAAAGATTTGAAAAAATATATTTATTTTCATTTTAAAAGAGCGAATAATATTAATATTATTAAAATAAAAATACAAAATATGTTTGTCCGCCATTTTATGTGAAACACCAATCAGAGCGCATGACGTCACCATATTGTTACTGTCAATTGTGTTTGTTACTGTCAACTGTAGTGTTGTTCGAAATGGCTATTTTTTTCATAACAAGCTATATGGAATATGCTGCTTATTTTTAACATGCTATTTTTATTTATTGATTTATTTGGTTTATTTGGGACGATAAACCAAATAATATCGCTATCCGCTCTATTGAATCGTTGACGCATCTGTTATAACACGCACCGAGTATTGTAACGTGGTGGAGAATATTTAACGTTTCAGAAATAAATAACTTGGTGGCTTTCATTGCTTGATTATAAAATAAAATGATGTTATTATATTGTTTGTGGGAGTTGTACAGTGTTACATGAGGTTGAAATGGAAATACACAATGTATTATGATGAATATAATATACATATGGGATAATTGTTATGATTCATATACATATTATGATTAATATATTAAAAAAAAAATAGAATGTTATGTAATAGGTGTGATGACTGTAAGAAAAAATCATTGAAATTATGATTTTAAAAAATAAAATAGGTTATAAAGATTTAAAAAATGTACTTATTTTCATTTTAAAGGAGTGAATAATAATATTATAAATATAAAAATACAAAATGTGTAAGTCTGCCATTTTATGAGAAAAAACAATCAGAGCGCACGACGTCATAGTATGGTCGCGTCAATTCTTCTGATAGTCTTCAATACAATATACGCATTAATTGTCGGTCTGGACAATGTTTATTTTGGTGTTTTTGATATATTAATATTTTAATTAGGTACTTAAAACTAAAACAAAACAATAAAATAGCAATGGAACAAGGATTCATCAAAGCAAATAGTTTCAATTTACCTAGATACTCGCCTACCTATCGGGGGATACTATGGGCCGGTATTACAGTGTCAGTTTAAGAGCTAAACTCAAGTTTCACAAAAATATAGCGTATTACAGTGTCCGTTTAGGCCTAATCTTCCCTCAAATATGTCACTAAAACGACAAATATTTAACTCAACGTTTCTGGCAGATTAAGTACTTAACTGTGAGTCAATTGTCATTTGCTAGGCAACTCGTGTAGTTTCAGTTTCTATCACTAGAGGCGTTAAGCAACGTGTGTAGTTTCAGTGTTGTATCACTAAAGGCGTTAGTTGTATCGACGGTGGCGCCACACAACAAAACAAACTGACAGCCGTATTGAACATGGGCATTTAAAAGCATTATTTTGGTGAAAAAAATTAAATTTACCATGTTGGATAATAAAACAATGGTATTTAAAGTCGTAGCGTCCCGTTTTGTATTTCGTATTATTTGAGGTTATTTAAATTTGACAGATAATAACCACAGAAAAAGTGAAATATGTCTATAATTGAAGATTTAGTAACTGACATGTTATATTGCACTGTAATACGGAAATGGATTCAATCTCCCCTTAACATTAATCTTGAGTTTAACAAACTCAATGAGTTGAGGGCCGACTGTAATATCGGGCCTAAGTTTATTGTATTTTGTATGTAACTTAGTTCTTATTGAATAAATAAATAAATAATGAACGCTCGCAACGTATGGTAAACTAATTTAGTTTTAGTATTCTACAATTTTGTCACGCGATGGTGAGCTGACGAACGTTCGACATGTTATGATGCTGATCACTGCCAAACTAAACTAGCAAGCTATATTTTTTTCATGCAATGAAGTGATTCGCGAAACGACGGCAATTACGCGAAGCATGCGTTTTAAAACATCGTTACAATTTTAGCAGCATACGAATTATTACATAGCGCTCGTTATTTGTATTGTGTTAATAACAAGCTATATTTATCTGCTATCGTTATTTTTAGCAATAGCAGCCATAGTAGTTATTTTTCTGCCTGTCTTAACTACTCTTAACTAGAATGGAACTTTTGATGGTCGGATATTTCTTTGCGTCGAACAAAGACTTTTGTTCATCAGAATTTCGAAACGTAAAAACTTAATAATAAGTACATATAAGTACTTTATTTATCTGTAATTTAAATACAACATACATCTCGAAAATCGATAAAATATGCTCCTTCTTCTCTCTACATTATGTGTTCATAAGCTAAAAACATACGCGGGAAACGTATGATGGCCTATTTTGACGTTTGGACATTAATGAATTTCTTTATATGCTTATTGCCTAAATAATGGTAAATATTATATTATTGAGAGCTAAAAGTGGGGGAACAAATACTGTACTTCATTGTAAACGCGTACTTAATAAAATACACTTATGTCTCGCCGTGCGAAATTTAATCACTTATTTCTCTTTTTTTTCGCGTGGGACGAAAACATATACCTCAGTAGGTTTTTTTTTCGTCTTGTTTGTACATTTAGGGACCGCACAACACTTATGCGCTTTTGAATTGATTATAAATACACAAATCGTCCTAGAATACATATATTACATATAGTAGTGATATGCAGTTTACAATATCGTGACGTCACCGTCAGGGTCGGCAGCCGCCATGATACTACAAGCGTTTTTTGGCGTAAATGTCAAATTTGATTTTAAAATGGCGATTTTTGCTACTAAACCTTTATTTTATGTAGAAATGTATATATATTTGAAAACAGTGAATGCGTAAAAACATCGTGAGATAGTTTTTCAAAATTAGTCATCATGCCTATTCTTTTAGCAATGAATTCTTATTTTAATCAATGGATTTTTTTAAATAACACCATGGCGGCCTTCATATTATGTAATGTAATTAGAAAAAAAGTAATCTGGATATATTTTAAGAATTAGCAGAGATATTGAAAGGAAAAATAATAAAAAATAACATAATAACAATATGTGAAATGATTGGGTTTTAAATTGGTTTTAAACTTTTTATCTATATTTAATTAATCGTTTTGCTCACATTACATAATAGGTGCACAATATCGGGCTTTTTGCCATATGGAAATATCTTCCATCCAACCGTATCCATTTGGTGAGGTAAATTGTGTGTATAATAATATGTAAATGGTGTTTTATGACAATATCGTTCTTGTCATTTTCCTTATGTGGTCATAATAGTTTGGATTTTGATGAACGGACTTTTGACACTTTTATCTAAGTTTAAAATGTTTTTGAATTTTAATTTAAGTTTGTAATGTGACCTGAAATTTGCTTATGCAGCTGTAATGTGAATTATCAACTGTCATGCCATTGTTTTGAAGGTTTTCTGGTGGCCTTCTTCCGTTTGTGTTCCCATAAATAGCGATACGTGAAAGTCTATCACCAAACCTTGCGTCATCTCTCTGGCAAGCTGCTCTTCATTCAGCTCCCTCACAATATTTGTCCACCAGGTGACCTGTGGACGACCTCTGGACTGAGTGGGTATATCCTAACCAATTGATCGTAGTTTCATCTGTTTACGTGCCCGCACCATCGGAATCCGGTCTTATTTAGTTTCTACGGAATAAACGCGACCCCGTAAATACCTCGAACGTATAGGTACTCGTTTCTAATTCTATCCACACTTGTAACACCTGCGGACCATCTGAGCATCTTCATTTCTGCTGTGTACATCTTAGGCTTGTGTTTTTCTTCATGGTCCAGCATTTTAATCTAATTATAGTTGTGAATATCCGGATCTCATAAATAATAAAGGATTTTCTATATATCAAGCTACAAAATACTGAAGTTTATTAGACGAAGCAACTAATTTTCTAAATGAGAGTTTACTACATATTTTAATAATTTAATACCACTTACATGCCATTTAATGTCAAGGAATAAGACATGCGTGTTATTAATAATCCGACCTAGAGTAAATTACACCAACATTGAATGCATTTGGCCAAGCAAGTTATATGCAACGAGAGAAATCTATAGACATTTTTTTTCTCTGCTAATATTCCATGCGTATCTCGGAATTTCTAATTTATCGTAACAGAGTTCATTATGATGTCTACATCATCTTTAAATGGGTACACTGGATCATAAGGTTTTTCTTTGAAATATAAGGTTTCAATTATTATTTTTGCTTTTAAAACAGCACGTTATACGATCATAAGATTTTTTTTATGAATGATGTTAAAGAAAGACATCATAAATAAACGGACCATAAATCTAACCTTGAGTAACTCCACTATTCAATGTTCCTTTCTACGTTTATCAACAAATATAACAATTAGCTACATTCATTTTGGTCATGTCAGGCACCGGCTTGGAATATTGGTTAGGTTAGGTTAGGTTCCTACCATCGTTTTTAGGTGTCCCGTAAGAGGCGGGTAACCGAAAATAAAACAAAAATAACACCTCACATAGTTCAGTATTGAAGTTCGCCACCCATTCCGAATGTTGCCTTTTTAGGTGAGATGAGACTGGTGGGTGGGAATACCCACATGTGGCGTGCTACCCTACATTGTGGAATACGTAATGATGGTATAAATGAATGAGATTTTAAAATATTTTACACATTTAAAATATTTTAAACACTTACATATGTATATTCTCCCTGCGCAAGTTGCGACCTTCTTGTTAAATTGCATTTCTTCCAGTGAAACGAATTCTAATAAACTTCTCTTCTGCTGGAAATCAAACCCGAGACGCCAGCACCGAAGTCAAGCGCTATACTACTTTACTGATTTGATCTGATTAAAAAATGCTATATTGATTTTTCATGTCTTTGTGATCGACAAAGAACGATTAACGAAAAAAAAATAGCCACGCACTTGAAAATCGCTCCTTCTATGAGCACTTACACAATATACATAATTCATAAAATTGTAATCAATTCATTTATAATTTATAGTGCTATTCATAGAAGTTATCCAGACAGTAATCAAGATAATTGATCTAATGATTCTGTATAATTTTTATTCTGTGTTGCGTATCAATTACATATTGAATATGAGACAAATAGATTCATATAAACGTTATTCAACTAACTCATCACATCACAATACCCCGAAAAATGCAAGTTTTTTTTTTAAATCGAATGGTTTACTCCTCTCAGAAAGTACCTTTGCAAAAAAAAATCCTTTCCACCACCTGTCACATTTTCTTCGACAAGCGTTGCTCATTCATTATCTCCAAGTAGCCAAAGTATTTCAATGTGTTTACTTTCATTTTATTGATGGCAGCTTTCTTTATTCAAAATTCTTTCCTAGTGTTCAAATATTTATTCATTAATACCATCATAACACATCCCACAATGTGGGGTGACAAACGACATGTGTGAGGGTGTGCAAAACCTTTTACCTATTATTATAATAGCAATGGTATACATAATTTTTATGATTAAAAACAATAATTAAGTAATTCTGTGGCAAAAATAGTCTGAGTTACAAAAATTTATAGGTCTAATATTATCTATATTTTCTGAAATTTTGGGCTTTGTGCATCAAGCGGATCAAAAGTTAAGAGGTCATATCATACTAAATTGAGTGAAGGAAAATATGATATTATATTAACACCGCCTAATGCGCTATGAAGTAACGTGTAAGAAGGGTAATTATCTCGTGCGTTAAAAAGGGTTTATTTGCGATTTCATTAACCCAAAATTTGTTGATTTTTTTGCATTTTAAGAACAAATCTGGGGGGCAAGTCTGATTCAATCGGCGTAATAAAAACCACCGTGATTACCCATATCATGGATATAATTATTATATGGAGTTCTAAAATATCTTTAGATGTCATAGAACTCCATACTATAATTATGTATATCCATGATATGGGTAATCACTGGGGTTTTGATTTCGCCGGTCGAACCAAACTTGCTCCCCTGACTTGAAATGAAAAACTTAATCGGTCATACACATTGATTTCATGTACTCTTTAAGCACATATAATATTCATTTCTCTGTAATTTTTAAAAAATGCTGTAAAAATTATATTTTTAGTAACCAAAGAAATGATATTTGAGGAGTTGAGTTTTAAAATTATGTGATGAACATTCACTTATTAAATTTTGAAAATACTGGTATTTTTTTAAGAACACACCTTTTAACATAATTGAGAAATTTTATTTCGAACAGTGGTGTTCAGGTTACCATATTATGGATATCCTGCGAAGTCTCTAAGTTGGTACCTATGTTTTGCATGCAAAAGTTCAGTACGCCATACAAAATGTTCTTCCCTAGTTCCCGCGTCTTGGCTTAAAACTGATATGTTCGATATATCAAGAAAAAAATAATTAATTTGAAAAAATCTACATTCGGGTAACGTATATACTGCGAATCCTCTATTTCGATTTCAATATTGAAAAACCATGAAAATGTAGATCTGGCCATACAAAATGTCGGGGATCTTGGCTTGAAACTATATCGTTATGTAGATTTGTTCAAGAGAACCATTCTCTTGAACAAATCGACAATTGGAATATCATTTCTGTCATTTTGTGCATACCTACTATATATATAGTAAATTGAAATTGCACAGAAATTGCCTTATGGCAATAAACCTGCCTTTGTACACATGTACAGAAATAATATAAATAAAATATAGTCTAAAATAATAATATACATAAATTTATTGATATTTGATGTTTCTGTTATCACTGGTAGATAATTGGATAGTTACATGATAATTCCACGAAATGCGCTTTCATATTACGTATTTTGATAACTATTATCATTACATGAAACCACTTAGTGGATATGAATGAAATAATTAATCTTTATAGTGCCTATAGATATCGGTCTGTAATATTATTCATAACGAGTGGGTTATGACCAACACTTAAATTACCACTACCAATATACCTAGGAAATGTTTTTTTTTCTTTGAAAAGTGACTATAGTAGGGTATATAAATAATTTCCCTAATAAACCCTCAAAAGATACGTCTTTGAAATAAGGAACAGTTTGTGTGTAGATACATCTTTATTCTATTGCAAGATTTTTTTTTTCATTTTGAATTTGTTTAATACTTTTCTTTTAAAATTAGTTTTAGTAAAACCCTTTTCTATTTTTTTATTGTAAGTAACTAAAAAACTACAAGGTCTATGAAGTAGATTTTTACTTCAATCGAATGAGAATTTGAAAATCTACAGGTTGAGATGTTGCGATGTGTGTGTGTGTGTGTGTGTGTGTGTGTGTGTGTGTGAGGGTGTGTGTGTGTGTGTGTGTGTGTGTGTGTGTGTGTGAGGGTGTGTGTGTGTGTGTGTGTGTATGTGTGTGTGTGTGTGTGTGTGTGTGTGCTGTGTGTGTATTTTATATGGTTCAGTATATTACGTGTGTATGGAGAGTGCCTGTGCATGTATGTATGTTAGGAAGTGTATGATCAATTGTGCTAAATCCACTTTAAAATAATGTTGTTTAACTTACAAAACCAAAGACTGCATCCAATATAACACAGGGATTATCCCTAGCATATTGGAGAGCAAAACCTCTAATTGACAACAAAGCGCAAGAGAGTGTCAATGGTCTGGATGTGTATGTGTACCCTTTCATTGTCTCACAAATCAGGGATATACAATATTTTTTCGGGTTTCATACAAAAGAAAGTAATTTAGTGTACATTTTTGCGTACATCCGTATACCCAGGATATACAAGGGCCTTAATGCATTTGTATGAACTCCCTAAATTTTTACTGTAGGTATACATTACAGTTGAACTTCACCATCTCGAGAAGCATATCGCAGACCAATAGACCTATTAAAATAAAAAAAAGAAGAGATTAGATAGGTAAATGAAGGTGAAAAAACCGAAATTTTTCTCACCTTGAGAACATTTTGAACGCTTTAAGTGATGAAATCATAATAGAGATGATAAATTTAATATTATTATGAACCAACCGTGGTCTATGAAAACCTAATCAGCTCTAACTAATTAGGTACACCTAATAACACGAAAGAACATAATATATTGTGGTATCATAACTCTCCACTATTCCAACTGTCGATTTGTTCAAGAGAATTTATTTCTTAACCTAAGATACGCGAGATTTGTATTCAGGCTCTAAATTTTTCACGTTTTATTCAACTTTTAAGTCAAAAAACACCAACTTAGAGGCTTCGCAGCATATTATGTGTTCCCTATTCGGAGTAAAACATTTAGTGTGTCTGTGTATGTGTGTCCCTTATGACTTTTGATTCGCTCAATGCACAGAGCTTGAAATTTCAGAATATATAGAATGTTATAGGTCTACAAAACTTTTATACTCTGAATTTTGAATGTTTGTTTCAGTCAAAGTTTATAAACTTTTTAATTTTACTTTATTAAATTGGTACGAATATACACAAATACAAAGTCACAAACTTGGATTTTTAAAAAAGTTCCTTAGTTTCTCAAACATTTTTTATGATAAATTTATGTACTTAATAGTCTATAAAAAAGTTATAAAAAAAATCGAAAAATGTCGAAACACCTCAACTAGAACTGACCTCCATACTATATAGAAACAAAATATCTTTATGTTTAGGTTTTTTACGTATTCTTCAACTATACATACTATCGTCATCGACAGTTGGATCCCACGTGTTACATGCAACTAGTAAATAGATTGAAAATGATATTGAAATTAGGCGTGTGTCAAATAGGGCGTATCGCAAGAAAAAGCGAAAATTGCTCAATCACTTCTGACCCAAATGAGGTAAATGTTTTCTTACACCAAGTTCAAGGTAATCAAACTTTTTTCAGTGCTCAAATAATATACGAACATAAAAACGGCGAAAAAAATACTAAAAAATATGTCATTGCGTATGTAAGTCAAAGAGAAAATCGACCAAGAATTTGTGTCAATTTTTGTATTGAAATTATAAGTTGGTATTATTTTCGATATTTATTTTTACATCCTTTTTCTTCGCTTGTCTGTCTGTCTGTCTGTAATGAAATTTTGTAATATTTTTTATCCAACTTCCTGACTAGTTAAGACTCTGAATTTGTGTATCCCCGATGACAATGTATCACTGTTTCCATACTGCAGGGCTACTCATGAAATTGATTAACATCAGTTTCAGACTTTATTAATTTTTGAGCTTCAAACTAATTAAATCTAAAGTAATAAAGCAATCAAAATGTTAGTGTCTGTGTGTGTGTGTGTGTGTGTGTGTGTGTGTGTGTTTGTTTCACGCCTTCTGAAAAACCAAGAGCATCTAAAAATCTAATTTATGTGCGAACATGTACCAGTATACCTGATGCAGTGTCACGCTAAAAATAATGCGATAAAAATGCTGAATTTTAAAAATATTTCAATAATTATTTTTTTCATACAAAATTTTCCATGTCATATCTGTCAAAAAAGTGTACATTTTGCACGCAAATATCTGTTAGTTTAAAAGTTA
The DNA here is from genome assembly GCA_963576475.1 of Molanna angustata. Lineage (NCBI taxonomy): Eukaryota > Metazoa > Arthropoda > Insecta > Trichoptera > Molannidae > Molanna > Molanna angustata. The sequence continues at coordinate 37,198,766 of OY754971.1, read as the reverse complement.
GAAGTACGTATTTACACGAAAAAAATATATTTTCAAGTATAACTTAGCGTTTAAGTGAAAAACATGGTGAATAGTTTGTATAATTATAATGTATAACTTATTTTTAAAGTAAGCGTTTTGTACATAAACGCCGCCATTTTAATATCTTTTCATACAATATTTCATTTTCCTACCGAATGAATATGTTCTTGAAAATAATAAACCTTTGAAATAAATGAAATTATGAAATAATAAAATGAAACACAAGACATTACAGCAAGTTTTAAGACGTATATTGTAAAAGTCTGTTAATTATTAGTAAAGATATAGGCATAATAAAATTGCATAATTTGTATATAATATTTGATATTTCGGACAATTTTTATTTTTATGGCATCGAACAAACCAATGTAGGTACCTACATATTATTCAAAAAATGTCTACAAACCATTTGATATTTTTTACATGTTCTATGGTTACTATGGTTACGGACACATTCTGATATTCAAATAAAATTTGTTATAAATCGAATTCGAATTCTTCTTATTTTATGTAGACCTTTGGGCCAGTTTTGATACCAACTATTTCTTTTAACGTAATTCTTCTTTTTCTAATTTTATGTAGACCTTTGTTGAATTTTGTATAAACTAACTTCCTATAGTCTAATTTTTCCTCTTTTATGTAGACCAAGGGAGAGTTTTCATACAAACTTTTCCTTTAGTCTAATTCTTCTTTATCTTCTTTTATGTTGACCTTTGCGTTAGTTTTTATACAATCTATTTCCTGACGTATAATTATTCTTCTAATATGTAGACCTTTGGGTCAGTTTTTATATTAACTACCTTCTATAGTCTAATTCTTCTTTTTCTTATTTTTGTAGATCTTTTGGTTAGTTTTTATGCAAACTATTTCCTTTAGTCTAATTCTTCGTTTTCTTATTTAATGTAGACGTTGGGTGAATGTTATATAAAATATTTCCTATAGTTCAATTCATCTTCTTCTTCTTTTATGAAGACCATTTGGTCAGTTTTTTTATATAATACATTTACTATTGTGTAATTCTCCTATTGCATCTTTTATGTAGACCATTGGGTCAGTTTTTATTACAAACTATTTGTTATAGTCTTATACTTATTCTTTTTTTTTTTCATTTAGTCTTTTGGGTTAGTTTTAAGTCTTATAGTCTATTGTATAGAAATATTATAAACAACATGCACACTTGACGAAAATACATAAAACGAATGGGATGTGACCATCACTAGAATCTTCTCAATACTTTTTTTCAATCGAAATTTACACCATTTATTATATCATCATATATTGCATAATTTTCAATAACTACATATTTGATTTTGATGACAATATAATAAAAAATCGGGGTTGTGGTCATTACTGGACTCTTCACAACGTTTATATTCAAATTAAAAACTATTTAAGTCTTCTTCTGTAATGTAGATCAGTTTTATTGTGCAAAAATATAATAATCTATAGGTATGCACACTTGACGAAAAATATAAAAACGAATGGGATGTGACCAACACTAGAATCTTTTCAGTACTTTTGTTTATTTAATTTTTAAGCCATTTCCCATCATCCAAAATTACTAAATATTTAAAACACATTTGCGTTCGATGACAATATATAAAAATAGGGGTTGTGGCCAAATCCAAACTTTTTACAACGTTGTCTCTTTATAATCAGTCATATTTAAAACCATTTACCATAGTCCATGCGTGCAGAAATTGTATGTACCTACTTATATATAAAAACAAATGGGTTGTGGCAGGGAAGGATAAACGTGTTTTTGCGCCCGTAGCAATATATTTGAATCCGCCCCCCCCCCCCCGCCTTTTTTTTGGAATTTTAAATGTAGAACAATTTAAAATTATGTAAAATTATATCGGGTCTAAAATGACGAATCATAATAAGTGGGATTTTTGCATACACACCACCATGCCGAGCCTCTATCCGGGTACGCAAAGAGAACCGAGCGCCATACCTGCAGATTTTTGAAATATATGATTAATTTTTTAGAATCTTAAGCGCCCTTTTTAAGACAACCGCCCTGACATCTTGTTCCTGATTGTTCTATGATTTATCCGGCCTTGGGTTGTGGCCATCACTTGAACATTTTACTCGCTTAAACTCAATTAAATTTCAAACTACTTTTCATACTACGAATTAGCAAATATTTTTTGTGACAATATTATATAAAAGATTGCTTATTCCTTCACTAATTTACATTCTTGGCCAACGGCGGGACATAAAAGCTAGTACTTGTATAAAATTACACAAAAATTAATGACAATCAATGACGTTGGTATTAACATTTTTTTATGATCAAATGAAGAGAAAGATTAAAATTAAATTATGATCGAGTACTGATTTATACAATAGGCATGATGACTAATTTTGAGAAACTATCTCACGATGTTTTTACGCATCCACTGTTTTCAAATATATATACATTTCTACATAAAATAAAGGTTTAGTAGCAAAAATTGCCATTTCAATATCCAATTTGACATTTACGTCAAAAAACGCTTGCAGTGTAATGGCGTCCGTCGGAGCTGACGGTGACGTCACGGTTTCGTACACCGCATATCACTACTATATGTACTAAATGTATTCTAAGACGATTTGTGTATTTAAAATAAATTCAAAAGTGCATAAGTGTTGTGCGGTCCCAAAATGTACAAACACGTCGAAAAAAACACTTACTGAGGTATTTGTTTTCGTCCCACGCGAATATAAACGAGAAATAAGTGGTTAAATTTGGCAGGGCGAGACCCAGAAAGTGTATTTTATTAAGTATGCGTTTACAATGAAATACAGTATTTGTTCCCACACGTTTAGCTCTCAACACTATAATTCATTTACAAAATATTTACCATCAATAAGGCAATAAGCATAAAAAGAACTTCATGAATGTCCAAACGTCAAAATACGCCATCTTAAGTTTCCCGCGTATTAGGCATTAGGCCTGTGTAACACCACTGCGTTACGCCGCTCAATTGCATCGACCCAGTTCACTGCGCCGGGTGTGTTAAGTCACTCCTTCGAAATGTATTGGCTCACGGCGCAGTGAGTCGTGAGTGCTAGACCGGGAGAATGCGAACAGTGTTAGAGTATTGAGTTATTGAGTTGCTTGCTTTTTAACCGACATACCTACATACTTACTAAATAAACAACGTAATCGACAATAACATAAAACTAGCTTACCTTAGCACAGGCCATGCCAAGTGAAGGGGCTAGTAACAAAGATACAAACAAAAAGAAATTGCTTTAACTATGTAAGCACCAGTGAAATAATAAAATGATATTTATTGAAATGAAATAACTTATATTTACTTTGTATGTTTACTAATAATAATAATAATAGTTACTTTAATTTAGACGTAAAAAATAAAAAATTAATACATCTAGTATAAACAAAAATATATAATTTTTTTGATACATTCTAATCCCGAAAAGTGCCGAATGAAAGCGTTTCGCGATTAAGTGCCGACGCAAGTCTGAATTTCCCGAAATCGGCAACACTGGACGTGGACCTAGAATATCGTGACGTCATGCGCTCTGATTCGTTCTGATTGGCGTTTCTCATAAAATGGCGGTCTATAATATTTTGTATTTTTATTTTAATAATATTAATATTATTCACTCTTTTAAAATGAAAATAAATACATTTTTTTAAATCTTTATAACCTATTTTATTTTTTAAAATCATAATGTCAATGATTTTTTCTTACTCTCATCACGCCTATTCACTGCGCCGGGTCATTAACCTAGTTAAAAAATAATAATAAAAGTATAATATGCAGGTATTGTATTTTATATAAGCAAAGATTATTATTGTATTCATTATATTTCATGTACCTACATGTTTAAAAATATCACAACTTTCCCGATTCTACTTTTAAAAGTAGAATACCCTAACACTGTTCGCATCATGTTCGCATTCTCCCTGTCTAGCACTCACGACTCCGGCGCCGTGAGCCAATACTTTTCGAAGGAGTGAGTTAACACACCCGTCGCAGTGAACAGAATCGACGCAATTGAGCGGTGCAACGCAGCTTTACACATGTCATGTCTACCACAGTACCGCGTAGGTATGCTTTTAGTTTATGAACACATAATGTAGAGAGAAGAAGGAACATATTTTATCGATTTTCGAGATGTAAGTTGTATTTAAATTATAGATAAATGAAGTACTTATATGCATAGAATAATAAAAATACGCTTATATGTAAGTTTTTACCTTTCTAAATTCTGATGAGCAAAAGTCTTTTTTCGATGCAAAGTAATTTCATATATATATTGTATTGAAACTGTGACGTCATGATATTTGATTCACTCTGATTGGTGTTTCTCATAAAATGGCGGACTTACTTTTTTTGTATTTTTATTTTAATAATATTAATATTATTCGCTCTTTTAAAATGAAAAGAAATGTATTTTTTCAAATCTTTATAACCTATTTTATTTTATAAAATTATAATTTCAATGATTTTTTCATACTGTCATCACGCCTATTTTAAGGCTAAGGCAAGATAAGCAAGTTTTAAGAATGTGTCATGAGTAACCCTCCTGATTCATTTGATATTTTGATTAAATTGAATTATTTTGTTTACTTATCCTCCAAAGTAAACAAAGCTAATCGTTTCCGGCTGATGAATGTTATTCAGTTATTGCAAAAATAATATTTTAACATGTTTTCAATGGAAAAATACCGGCATAAATCAAATATCTCAATACTTTATTGAGAGATTTGATTTATGCCAGTGAAAAATCGATTACAAATTTAATGTGAAGAAAACTTTGAATAGGTTGTCCTAATTTTTTTTTTATTATTTGATAACCAATTATTACTAATAATTTTCGGGTGCGCGTTTGATTAATATTTGACATAGTACCTAAATTACACGAGAAGTTATAAAAAAAGATGGAGTATCTCTAGAAAGGGATCGCTCGACCGTCGACGTTAAAGGTGAATAATGATATCCTGAAAGAAGGACAAGCTTAAACAATAGAAAGACAAATATGAAATACCCCTTGATTGTATATAATAAACGATCTAAAGTTTCATTTAGGTATTATAAACTAATCGCTTCTTCGAGGCATAATGTTTCGTTGAATGTAATATTCATCTGGATTATCTTCATTTTTTTCCCAAGTCGATAATAGAGCAAAACGTAATGCGCCATTTTTAAGATACGTTGAAAAGTTGGAAGATTATATTTTACCGCGCCGCCACGCCCTCTACCAGACGGAATTAATTTCACCTACGAATTAAATTCCTGTTAAACACTAAATTCCTGTAGAAACAGACCGCATATTGTATTATGAAAAGAAGAGGATTTAAATGTTGGATTATATTTACATACCATCATGATATATCCCTTACGAGGTATGCAGAGACAATCGAACGCCACATTGTTCTATCTCGTCACACATTTATCACCTCATCAACTTTCATACATCGTCTCATACGTGTTCATTTATTTTTCACGATTCTAACATTTCCCTTCTTCGTAAAATCGTTCACATGGTCGTACTATCCTCTTCTTAGGCGCCTCGAATTCTTAATCCGTTTCTGTCAAATTTGTTTGGCGCAAATCGTCCTTGGATAGTCGTATTGTCAATATTTAAATAATAATAAATATATTTTCTTTGTCAGGCGCTCCTCGTTCATTCTTCCCAAGTTATAATCGTCTCAACATGTTTTCTAAATTATTTTATTATAGGATAATCTACAAGTTTTTCAAAAATAATTAACACATCGATTTTCGAACATAGATTTACCTACATATTGATTTAAACATCACGCTAGTGCTGACTTACACGAATGAAGTTTGAATAAAAGGAGTGAATTTTATTTTTCTGTACCAACTTTCATTAAAATAATAGATAAATTTTCTTTACTATGGACTACTAGGTAACTCTTATACATTTTTTCTTCAGACAATACTAATTTGAAATCGTCAAAATTTGAAAAACGATGATTTCACTTATGAATCAATCTTATCGGCTGCACTATCAATTAAAAATCTCAGACGTCAGTCAATTCGCTAGAAACGCAATGTTAAATTTTGTATACACCAGTTAGACAACAATGCCTTTTTCTGCATATAATCTAGCGATGCATTCCTCGTCATCCGGCGAGTAGATCCATTCATACTTTCAACTTATCCGGCGGCCGCATCTCGTCAAACTGAACCAGTTCATGACTGACTTCCACACAGAATCGTCTTTACTCACCGGCACAATTCTCGCGTCTCATAGCCTTCGCGAAAACAAACAAATGTGTACACCAAGATGACCAAAAGAACTTTTGCTACGATCAATTCCACTCTGCCATATTTATTATTTGTTCTGTTTAGTTTGCCCTTAGTTCAGTGTAAGTTTAAATACTCGTCAAAGTACAACGTGCAAGAACTGACGCGAAACATAGAAGCGAGAAAAAAAGCGTTTCAAAATGACACGAAAAGCTATCAGATCAACGATCGATATTTCGATAGTGAGCCTGTTTTCCAGTCAAAGAACGAAAGTGATAAAATCGTTATTCGTGAAAAAAACTGGCCTCTGAAGATATACGACTGTGTCGAAAGCAGGGGACTGATTGATTGTTTGAAGATATTCCTTCTGAGAAGGATGGATCGAGTGAATGACCTCATCGGAGGATCAGATAATGACTCGGACGTATCCATCGTTTTCGACGATTTGAAAGAAGAGATTCAGGAGGACTTTAAATGGGAGATGTACAACCATTTAAAAGATGGTGACCTTGACAGTCAGATTCTTCAAACAGTTCAAGGACTTATCGAGAAGAAGAGCTTAAAGTTAGTGCTGAGATCTGGGATGATAATAGATGTGATACCGGATAAAAATGGAAATGTAAAACTAGGATTCAGAATGGGTAAGTCATTTGAAAGATTTATAGACAAATTTAAATCGTATTTTAGAAGCATATTTCTTCAAACTTTAAATACTCATACTCTCGTTCAAAAATCAGATATTATATAGATTTTTATTTTTAACCGATTTTCAAAAACATTGAGGTCCGGAACGTGATTTATTTTATGTATCTTCAGCGATTATTATTTATTCTTTACAAAGTTTTCCGATTTCGATGATTTTTTTTTCATTAGAAAGAAGGGAAGGGGGGGGTATCTTCCGATTGGTCAAGATCTGATCACTGGATTCTTGATAAATTCATCAAACTCTTCGATTTACAAAGGCGTGCTATTGTATACGTGCTATTGTAATACGTGCTATTGTATATACGAAATGTATGAAATATAATATTACCACATACATACCATCATGCCATGTCCATCATGGTGGTAGGCAGAGAGAACCGAATGTCATTTTTTTCAATCATAACACACATATTTTATTTATTTCATTTACGTATAGCATAAGTATATATTTCTCAATTTAGGCAATGTATGAGGATGCATAGTATGTACCTACTTGTAACAAGGACATAGGTATTGATTCTTAAATAAAAATACAATCGTATTTTTCTTAATAAAAAAATGAATATGTCCTTGTTATCAAGTACATATACATCTTCCTACATTCCCTAAAATAAGCATGAATGCTTTTGCTATAGGTGAACAAAATCAGTCGACGCAGGATTTGAACTCGCGACTGCTGGATTACTAACCCAATGCGCTAACCGCTCTGCATCGACTCATCCAACGGGTGTTCATACCCGTTGTTATATTTTCGATTTCCCGGCTCATACGGAATACCCGACAACGATAGGAGTGGAAGCACTATTCTAAGCTGGTGCCTCACATCAATATTTTTTATAAAATATCATCTATAAAATATGTGTTGAACGCCGTGGCCCAAGTTATGGCAATTCGCTTGACTTCTGTGATGGCTTCCTGGGTCCCGTCCCAGCAGAGAAGAATTTTATTAAAATTCATTTATAAAACAAATCATGTTTCTCTTTACTGGAAACACTAGTTATTTGGAAGCAATTGCCATTTGAAAATAAACTCTCCACTTGTTAAATAAATAAATTCTTACGTGGGTATATTTCAGATGGTTTAACACACAATGTTGAGTATATTTTACTATAAGTTTACATACTTTTACTATAAAATATCCATAATTTAACTATTGAATCTGCTATTTCGGAACAGGCTCAGACTAGTGAGGTGGTTTATAACAAAAAAAGTTATATAATATTTATATTTATTTTTAAAAATTGTATTTTATTCTTACTTTTGTTGTTTGTATTGTACTTGTATATTTCGGTTTTTAATAATAAACAAGTGGGTTATGGCCAACGCTATATTCCTCAATACCAAGTCACTCTAAAAAGTATTAATTTTGTATGGAAAATTTTCAGCATTTTCATGAAATGAGTTTGTTAACTTATTTTTGATTTAAATATTTTATTTTGAAAATTCTTCAATGCCATTTTATGAAAGTGATGTGCCTTTTTAGCAATTTGAAAATAAAAATATCAAGTTTTAAGTTTTCTGAGCTTGGGGTGTATATCGAAGTATTTGACAGTTACAAAAATTGAGAAGCACTATTCATATATCGTTCAAAATCTAATGGGGTCTAAGCAAGTATTATATATACATATTCGCAAAATTTGAATAGAATCGAATGAGTACTTTAGTCTATAATCGATATAGTAAAAATGAACACGCCGTACATAGCACACACACACACACAGATACATTGTGATGAAACTTTCAGAATACAATCTCAGCATCATACTAGTTGATAATCTGCAATAAAAAAATACCCTTAAAATTGCGAAATCATAACTCCCCACTATATCCCCTTGGGTTAGTGAGGAGTAAAAATCTGTCCTCAAATAACTATCAAAATTCAAAACATATTGTGATCATTATTTCTTATCTACCCATTTGAAACACTGTTCTAATGTCAATTTAATGGACTGTTGTAAAGTTTATTGGCATTTTGGTAATTCTTGGAGAAAATAAGTAGGTACTTAGATAGAGTTTTTTTATGGTTTTCTCATGTTGTTTACGAACAATGGCAGGTACCCACCTATCAAAAAGTCATCTATTTTTTAATCGACTTCCAAGAATGGAGGAGATTATAAATTCGACGCGAATTTTTTTATGTATGCTCAGCGACAACTTTTTACCGCGTTGTCCAATTTTGACAACAATTTTTTCATTCGAAAGGGGGTATCTTCTGATTGGTCCCATTTCAATTTTATCAATATCTATGACGAAATCATCTAAAACTAAAAAAGTGATAATTTTGCTACGATATTTGATAATGGGAATCGTGAGAAATAATGAAACTCATTATTAGGCAAATTGTTTTAAAGATAATATATACCTACCATCATGCCGTGTCCCTCATGAAGTAAGCATAGAGAAACGAACATCACATTTTTCTATCTTGAAATACGTTCAATCAAAGTTGTTTTTTTATGAATGCGAACATTTTGATACACTGACCTTAATGGATTTTATTCATTGTCGCAAAATCGTCTTCTTTCTTGGCATCATGATTATGGATTGCGGCTAATCTCTCGACGAATAATCTGCCTCCATGCACTGAGTGTATTATAACTCAATGCCTCCATGTAGGACGGTCATCGTCAGATCGAAAGGTTTCGGTAATTGAAGATTATGAAGCAGTCATGACAAGGTCACTCAATCGAGTTAGTTGGCGACTTTTAGATCTTCTGTTCTCCATGCTTCCCTTAACTACGAGATTCTCGAGGCTATCAGGGGCAATTTTGATATGTCCAAAATATTTAACAATGAACGGCCCATTCTTCTGGCCACCTCATCTATCAGAACAACGCGGAGGCCTCAGTAAGCGGAGTCGCAATTTCGGTCAACAATAACATTAAAAAATGTGTGTAACTTAGATGAGTAGTATTTCTAAAAGAGTTATACATATCTTAGTTAAAGTTGAATTACAAATTTATCATCCGAATAATCTAATCATGTGCACTGTGCACCCCATAAGAACATCACGTGATGATCAAATTGAAAAATTCTATGAAGTTAGTAAGTTAGCGCTGTAAACAGATTAACAATTAAACTTCTATAGTTCAATACAGACGCATCGGTTCTCAGCAATCCATGGAATTCTCAACATTCTCCTCCAACACCACATTTCGAATGAATCAATCCTCTGAATCTGTCATAATTTCTATTTTCTGCACCACACAGGAAGACAGAGAAAATTAAACTGATGATATGCATAAATTCGGTGCTTTACCACGTTTAAAAAATTGAAGGTATGTGGGTGTATATTTTTCAGTGGAATATAGGGCACTTTAAATCGTACCTTAAAAAGAGATAGCTGTCGTCGAACCGCATATCACACTGTAATTGGCAGCAGCTGTCGTGTGATCGTGTGATGTGAAAAATCTGCTTTGACTAATTTCATGTACCTAAGTCATCGTCATCATCCATGGCTCTACAACCCAGGTCGGGTCTTGGCCAGACCTTGTTTAAACTTCATTTAAGTAGGTACCTACCCAAAACAAAAAGGGGAATAATGAGAATTTTTAAAAACAAGTGATTTTGAATGTTGTGTGTTTTTTCATTTTGTTGATTCTTATTTAGTTGTGAGGCACCAGCTTCCAAAGTGCTTCCATTCTTTTGCAAAATAACATCTCACATAGTTCAGCAATGAGGTTCACCACCCATTCTGAATAAAGTGCCTTTTTAGGTGAGACAAGACAGGTGTGTGGGAATACACAATTGTGTCGTATTTTCTTTTACGAGGTGATGCACAACCGCAAACTTAGCGTTGGTTACACCACTTCGTGGGATATGCCGAGATGGAACGAATGAATGATTCTTATTATTTACAAATAATTGTAATTGTTAATAAATTGTTTTACTTTTATTTTTGCAGATCCTGATATACAACTTCCCAGAGGGATGAAGCTGCAGAAGACTTTTTACAGGATCGTCCCGATGCTTCTAGTACCACCACTCATCATGTCGGCCATCTTACCGTTCGTCCTTCCCGCCCTGAAACTGATGATCATCGGAGTCGGGATACTGAATCAGATAGCTCTCACTGGCGCCGTCTTCACTCTTCTGAGGAACAACATATTCAACGACAAATACGAGAAAAAGGTCATATACGTCAATCACGGATACAAGAACGAGAAGAAGGTGCCACCTGTAGTTCACCGTCAAAAGTATCACACGAGTATCTTCAACAAACCTCCAACGAAGCCGACGGTAACACACGAAGATTTTGGAAACCCTTACTACAGCAACAACGAACACAGTTTTGACGATACGTACTTTCAAAACGAAGAAGGAGAGTATCCAAGTTTGTCCCATTACGGTGACAAGTCAGGGAAGAGGTTCAATTCTCCGGTGCAGGAGCTAAATCATCACTTGTCCGGTGATAATCATCAGAATTATCAGTTCAGTGAAGAGTCCGATGTCTGGGAAAAGCATCCGTCATTTTCCGACGAATATTTCAGGAGAAAAGAAGAGTTTCCGTTTATGGAGAGTGCGGGATTCACAAGAAAGGCTCCCTATAAAAAAAGATCTGTGACAATATTATCCGATCGTGGCTAGTTGAATTGCACAATTGTGAAATTTAAAACTATGTAGTTATGTTACAATCAAATTGTTTTGATGTTCATTTTTTGTTAGTATATTTTATTTATAAAGTAGACTTAACAAGTGCTGCTTGTACTAACAATAGAACGTCCATACCTGTGTCGTCCTTCCGGAATGACGTTCCGGGAATAAGCACTCCTTCCTGCAGTACTTATTTTATGGAATGATTTGTATGAAAAAGAAAGGTAGTCATTCTGGCAGTACCTAAACTACTTCACCGTTATGTGTACGACTCCACGTGTGTCTACCATTTTTTTCGTCAATAATATACGTAATTAAGGCACGCACGCGGCCTCTACGCATTATATTAATCAATCAACAATCCAGCTGGATCCAGGACATTTTTCGGCTTGCTGGATGCGGATCCGCAAGAAATAAATTTTCGGTATCTACGTTTTTTTATTGAAACATTAAGATTCTTTGTAAAATTGTAACAACTCTAACACTCTTTTGTAAAAAAATTATATTACGATTATCCTTCTTCTTGGATTGGAGCCTTGGCCTCCGTTAACTTTCGCCTCCATCCCTCCATCTCCAAACCTATAAATGTTTATATATTCTGAAAATTTGGGCTCTGTAAATTGAGCGGATCAAAAGTTATAAGGGGGGGAAAGACAGACACACAGACACACACACACACACAAAACTCACATAAAATGTTCTACTCCGAATTCTGAGTAAATCCATGTATGGGAACATATATGCTGCGAGGCCTCTAGTTGGTGTTATTAGCATGCAAAAAGTCCACTACACCATACAAAATTTTCCTTCGTACACGCATCTTGGCTTAATAATGTCGATTCATTAAGAGAATTGAATTCTCATGAACTGAACGAATCGACAGTTGGATTAATACGTCATAAGTGTATGCAAAATAATTATTTTGAAATTTTGTACAATATAATTCCCTATGTCCCATATATTCCTATTATACCTAATCATAAAATATATGTATATTATAATAAGTATGTTATAATTGTTAATCGTTAAACTTTTGTATTTTATCTAATTGTATAAAAATATCTTAATTATGATAAATAATCATAATGTTAGTCTATATTTAAGAAAATGTAAATACGTTCAAAAAATATTTATTTAGATTATAATTAAAAAAAATGTATTTCTATTTAATATTTACATTTATTTGTATAATTTTTTACTTTTTGCTGTGCCGAATTATTATGCAAGAGTACGTTTCACTTATGGTGTTGTTGGTACGACTGTCAGTCAGTCAGATAAACTTAATAATGTTGCCGTATCCCACAATTGAGTTTTTCTAATCTCATATTTAAAATCAATAATGAGAAATTGTAAAAGGTTTTTAAAATTTACAAAAGAATTAATTCCCAACAATGCCATTGTAGGGAATATTCTTTGTTTAATGCATAACAACTGTCATACCAATATAAAGTGCACTAAATGAAATATTGCTAGTACTAGAAATAGTACTATATATTATGGTTCTGCATGTATGGTTCTTGCTCTGCACTTTGCAATAAGTTATATGATGTCACATAAATAAATCCACCGGTTTTATAAATCTTACAAATATAAGATAATTTAACAGAAAATGATCGTTTTACTTTATTTTATTTTTTTAAATAGGTTGAAATAATCCAAAATTATCACAATAATATATTTTTCTGTTTGAACCTACATAATCTAAACCAATTTCGCTTAGTCCTTTTTTAAGAGAACATAATATATTAACTGTCGTCACATTAAAAGAATGAACGATTTACAAGAAAATTCTGGTTTGAATGTTTTTTTAATTAAACTAAGGATAGATGGGTCGATGGCAGAGTGGTTAAGGCGCTGGGCTAGTAATCCAGTGGTCGCGAGTTCGAATCTTGCCTCGACCAATTTCGTTCATCTACAGCACAAGCACTTATGCTTAATTTAGGGAATGTAGGAAGATGTTCTTGTTTAACAAGGACATATTAATTAAAAAAAAAACTGAATTATGTCAGTATTTTGTAGTGTAATACTGATTATTAGAATACTGATTATGAGAATAGATATTAGGATAATGTGTACGAAGAAGATATAAAAGACAGGACCATGTGGTGTTTGGTTCTCCCTGCCAACCCTGATAACAGATGATGCATGAGAGTAAAATAAATTAAACAGAATAGTCAAATGTTTCCTTTTTCACTGAATATGTAAAGCATATCTGTAAAAACAAAAAATTAAATTCTTGATCCCCAAAAAATATATGAAAATGATTGTTGAAACACTCAAAATCATGATAAATATACATATCTACACACAAATAAACAAAAACAGAAAGAGAGGAAAAAATATGTACATACCAATATTATAATAGATCTTGAATTGCTTCAATAAAAAATAGTATAATAGAAATTATGAAATAATGCTGTGTACAATATAAAAATAAAAAAAAAACACATTTATAGGATCAAATTATAAAATAAAAATTGTAGTGTAATAATCATAAAATAAAAACATTAAAAAAGACAACCAAAATACTTACAAAAACCGAGTACTTACAAAAAAATACGTTAGTTAATAAAATAATTAAAAAAAAGGAAAAAATAATATTTTGTACTAATAAATCAATTGCGAAATTGAGAGCTAAACCAAAATATTCTTGACAAGTTGTGCGTCATAATCCATGTACCTACGTCATATTATTAAGTTGTACCCATAGATTTTTACAATATACCTAGATGTAGTACTCTGTGCAAAAAGTGAGTCATGGAATATCGCGAGTTTGACGCTTTGGTTGGCAACATATTTCAGTTTTCCTTACATTTCAACACATCCTAGATAAATGTTCTCGAAATTATTAATTATTAAAATGTTTTTTAGACAAATAAATCCGAAAACAATTCATATTAGTCGTTATTTTCTATAGAAAAACGATGTGGTTTGGAAACAAAAAGTCAAAAATCCCCCCTGAAAAATGACTCACATTCGATTCATACAAAATTTGCTTACTACGACATCTAGTGTATTATATGAAAACCTATAGTTGTACCTTAGAAAAAATGAGAAGAAACATCAAAAACCATAGAAAAAAGGGTGAGGATCATTGAAAAAAAAGTCAAATGTATTTTTTTTATCAATTTCATAAACTAATTTATCTAGATCAAACCACAATGTGTTATGTTTACCCAATTTTTATTAATTAGCACCCTCTATGTAAAAAATCTCGAAACATTTTTCATTTATTTCATTAACGACGTTTATTATGAAACGCTTCGTTTATAATTGAGGAACTTTTCTTGTCTGCCGGCAGGGGATTTTATGAAATGAAATAACGATTTTATGTACATTATTATTGAGCTAGAACCCGTGATCGCCACACTAATGTCATTAATCTTTACTCGATGGAAATCAAATAAAATATTTTTAGTATTTAAACATAGATGGTGCTAATTATTTTTACGTGATACATTTTTTTTTAATTTCAATAGAACTTACCAAAATTATTAAAACGTTTTAAATAAGTTTCTCACAGTGTCATTACCCCAATTTTATTGTCTGAATAAATATCACGATTATATTATATTGCATTCGTGATACCGACATAATTTCGAAGCAAAATATTAAATTTCGGCTTACCTATTTACGTCTTTAATTCTAGTCTGTTTTATAATTTAGTAGCGAAACTCGGCCCTATAATTTACCTCCCGTCCCTTTAGTGGTGCCTCGGCTCCTATCACTCTTCAGTTCCTCCCGTCTTCTGCACCCCTCCAGAGAAACTCACATAACATTCATGTTCGTATTCATAATATGTTGATCATTTTCTATATTTTGTTTTTCTGTTTTTAATAATAATACTAAACACTTCATTGACCCCGCGCAAGTGGCGAGTTTTTCGCCATACGGCAATTTCTTCCGACTAACCAGTGTTTCCAGCCCATAGAAGCAATATTTGCGTGAGAAATGAATTTAATTCAATTTCTCCTCTGCTGGGGATCGAACCCAGGACGCCCACACAGAAACCAAACGGCTTACCAACTGTGCCATAATTTTTCTTTTAGTATGATTATATTTTATAATTATTTTCATGAAATATTGCAAAATTCATCAATAATAGGTACTTGGTACCTACCTACCCCGAAGTTCTACATTCAAATTGATGAAAAAGAAGATGAAAACTGTTTGAAGTTCTACATTCAAATTAATGAAGAAGAAGAAGAAGATGAAAACTGTTTGAAGTTCTACATTCAAATTAATGAAGAAGAAGAAGAAGATGAAAACTGTTTGAAGTTCTACATTCAAATTAATGAAGAAGAAGAAGAAGATGAAAACTGTTTGAAGTTCTACATTCAAATTAATGAAGAAGAAGAAGAAGATGAAAACTGTTTGAAGTTCTACATTCAAATTAATGAAGAAGAAGAAGAAGATGAAAACTGTTTGAAGTTCTACATTCAAATTAATGAAGAAGAAGAAGAAGATGAAAACTGTTTGAAGTTCTACATTCAAATTAATGAAGAAGAAGAAGAAGATGAAAACTGTTTGAAGTTCTACATTCAAATTAATGAAGAAGAAGAAGAAGAAGATGAAAACTGTTTGAAGTTCTACATTCAAATTAATGAAGAAGAAGAAGAAGATGAAAACTGTTTGAAGTTCTACATTCAAATTAATGAAGAAGAAGAAGAAGATGAAAACTGTTTGAATCCAACAACCGTCCCGGATGATAGGTAGTGGCAGAGCGATTAGTGCGCTGGATTAGTAATCCTGTGGTCGCTAATTCGAATCCTGCCACGACCGATTTCGTTCACCTATAGCACAAGCATTTATGCTTTATTTGGGGAATGTACGAGGATGTATATGCACTTGTTTCAAGGACATATTCATTCTTTAAAATGAAAAAAAAAACACTCCACAGTTCACGTCAAGTTTCATTGCAATCGGATCAACGGTTTAGGAGTGCATAACGTACATACAACCATACCAGCATAGAAACTTTGTGATTTATAATATGGATTATGTGGTTGTACGTCGATTGACAAACATCTTGAATATTGGCGTTGCGTCGTCTTCGCTGAACACAAATTTCGGTTCGAACTTTGTTTCGTGATATTTGCCGATAACTAACCATAGGTACCTCTCCTAGCATAATATGTGGTCTATAAAAGAGTCAATAAAAGAGTAAGAAAATGTTGTGTCTGATCTAAAAAAAACCTTAAGAACTTTTTGTAGTACTTACAATACAATAAAAAAAGAAGAGAAAGAAAGTCGCGAATAAAATGAAAATAAAGTTGTTCTGTCGCGAATATAATAAAAAGAATTAACGATTTAAGAGGAAATTATAGTCAAAATTAATAATTGCAATAAAATATGGCAGCATTGTGTACTGAAATATCTACTGATAATTATAATTATAGGAGCCTGAGTAAGTATTAGAATAAAATAATATGGGAAGATAATGTATGTATGTATGTTAAGACTGGATCATGTGGTGCTCTATTCTCTCTGCTAACTCTAAATAAGAAATAGACTATTGATATGTGTATACTTGTTTTAACATATCCAAGGCATTTCATCAAATCGTCCATCGAATAAGTATTTATCATTATTTGATAGAATAAAAGGCAAAGGAATGTTTAACTCAAAAATTTATTTTTTTTAAATAATATAACATAAGCTATTTTATTTTAACTTAATACCTTTTTATTAAAAAAATATAAGTGACAAAAATCACATTTCATTTTTGTGTTTTTGTGAAATTTTACATTTAGAAAATATTTCTACCTCAAGGCGGGAAATGTAGTTGAATATAATATTTCAATATGAATTTACCTATATTTTTAAATAAAGTACATTAAATAAATACATAAATTCTTAATAAAATATATATTTACTAAAAAGACATCATACATTCTTTGTGTGTATTTTTATTTTTACAAAAATCGGTTAGGATTTTACTTTACATTACATTTCATTACTGAAATAAAAAAAAGTTTTGTGTATTAAAATAATACGTACATGTCTTATTTTTTTTTCATTGAACAGTATATAATTCATTACTTTTGAAGATGTAAATAAAATTTAGGTTACATATTTTTTATAAAAAAAATACAAAATTATCAACAAGACCTTATCATAATATAGTATTTAAATATTTTATAATTTTTTCAATTTATGTTTTCTTAAATAAGATCGAAAATCGACAGCATTCGACCGAATATATTTTTTTTGAAAAAAAAATATTTTTAAATTAATTGAGCAATCATATGAAATGTAACCACAACATTTGCTAAGAATGAGAAGATGACGCATCTAAATTCTACAATTCTACGAAAATATCAGTACCATTTCAACAATCTTAATTTACGCAACATAAACATATAATAACATTTAAGACTATAGCAAGTATACCTACCTATTATTATTATTATTACGAGTTTTGTATATATGTAAAAAAATACTAACACAGTTTAATTCAAAGTTGCAATCCTGAATTCTGAATATTTTTAAAATTAAAATTTTTATATCTTGATACAATATAAATTTTGATACATAATTATTTAAAAATCCCAGGATTGATTTTAGTCTAGAAAAATGAGCACCATAATTTATTTTCAAGGCTGTCATTAAAAATAATAATTTTACATAGTTTTATATATATGTATGAACTTTTTTGAGATGTTTTCAATTCATTAAAAATTTTTTTGTTCGTTTTTTTTTTCTTAAATGACAATAAATTCTGATTAAATTTTATCTTAATAATAAAATAAATACTCGTATATTTGAACAAATCTCATGTTTTTTGTCAAGACCGGCTCTAGACTTCCCCTTACCACCACCTTAATTATTATATTTTTAACTAGCTTTTATGTCCCGCCGTTGGCCAAGAATGTAAAATTGTGAAGGAAAAAGCAATCGTTTTTATAATATTGTCACCCAATTATTTTGCAAAATCGGACTATGAAAAGTGGTTTGAAATATGATTGAATTTGATTGTAAAATGTTCAAGTGATGGCCACAACCCATTATTTTTTATATATTGCTATAAAGTGTGAATGAAGTATAATATACAATTTCTTCACTATTCGAAATGGTTTTAAATATGACTGTTTATCAACATTGTAAAGAGATTGGTTTGGCCACAACCCCCATTTTTAAATATTATCATCGAAAACAAATTGTAATATGTACTTACCTATTGAATATTTAGTAATTTTGGATGTTGGGATGTGGTTAAAATTTGATTAAACAAATGTACTGAAAAGATCCAGTGTTGGTCACATCCCATTCGTTTTATATTTTTTCATCAAGTGTGCATTATATTTTTGCACAATTAGACTGATGAACTTAAAATTGACACAAAAGTCTACATTAACGAAGAAGAAGAAGACTTAAACTATGGCAAATAATTTGAATATAAACGTTGTGAAGAATTCAGTAATGGCCACAGCTCCCTTTCTTTAAATATTGTCAACGAAATCAAATATATTATGTAGGTGTTAAAAATTATTTAAAATAGGATGATATAAATGGTTTAAATTTGATTAAACAAAAGTATTGAAAAGATTCTAGTGCAGGTTACATCTTCACATCCCACATCCCATTCGTTTTTACATATGTATTTTCATCAAGTGTGCATATCGTTAATAATATTTCTGCTCAATAGACTATTAGACTTAAAACTAACCCAAAAGTCTAAATAAAAAAGAGAAGAATAAGTATAAGACTATAAGAAATAGTTTGTTTAAAAAATCCCAATGGTCTACATAAAATAAGAAAAAATACATAAAAAAAAGAATTAGACTATTGGAAATAGATTGTATAAAAACTGAGCGAAAGGTCTTCATAAAAGAAGAAGAAGATTAATCTATAGGAAATAGTTTGTATTAAAACTGTCCTTAAAGGTCTACATAAAATTAAGAAGAAAAATAATTAGACTCCAGGAGCCGTCGCTTCAGACCCTTCAGTACCTCCCGTCCCATCAGGCCCTTCAGGTACATCCCGTCCCTTCAATCCCTCATCACGTCCCTTCCCATCAGGCCCTTCAGTACCTCCCGTCCCTTCAGGCCCTTTAATACCTCCCGTCCCTTCAGGCCCTTTAGTGCCTCCCTTCCCTTCAATTACATCCCGTCCCTTCATTCGGGTAAGAAAAGTTTAAATCCAGAAACCATCCTGGAAGAACCGCGAAGAGATGTAAGCACCGTCTTCTTTTCCCAGGATACTCCACCTTTATAGGTAAAATGACCAAATACACGATGAAGAAGAAGAAGAAAAAATTTTAAATCCAGAAACCGTCCTGGAAGACCTGCGAAGAGATGGAGGGACAGTCGGACCTTCTTTTCCCAGGATATTCCGCTTTCATTGGTAAAATGACCAAATACACGAAGAAGAAGAAGAATAAGAAAAAAGTTTAAATCCAGAAACCACCTCGGGCACACGCTCGACAATTCGCCAAAGTTTCATTGTAATCGGACATACGGTTTAGGAGCACATCGCTTGCATACATTCATACATTCATAAATAAATAAATAAAATAATTTTCCGATAGGAAATCAGTATATTGTTGATTTGTAAGTAAATAATAATAGGTAGGTACCTACCTACAACAATGTTCTAAATAAATTCGATTCATAACAAATTTTATTTGAATATCAGAATCTTTCCGTTACCATAGTAACCATTCCAATACGTAAAAAATATCAAATGGTTTGAGACATTTTTTGAATATGTAGGTACCTACATACATTGGTTTGTTCGATGCCATAAAAATGAAAATTGTCAGAAAAATCAAATATTATTTACAAATTATGCAATTTTATTATGCCTATATCTTTACTAATAATAAACACATTTTTACAATATATGTCTTAAAACTTGCTGTAATGTCTTGTGTTTCATTTTATTATTTCATAATTACATTTAATTCAAAGGTTTATTATTTTCAAGAACATATTCATTCGGTAGGAAAATGAAATATTGTATGAAAAGATATTAAAATGGCGGCGTTCATGTACAAAACGCTTACATTAAAAATAAGTTAAACATTATAATTAGACAAAATATTCACCATGTTTTTCACTTAAAAGCTAAGTTATACTTGAAAATATATTTTTTTCGTGTAAATACGTACTTCTAACTTTTAAACTAACAGATATTTGCGTGCAAAATGTACACTTTTTTGACAGATATGACTTGGAAAATTTTGTATGAGAAAAATAATTATTGAAATATTTTTAAAATTCAGCATTTTTATCGCATAATTTTTAGCGTGACACTGCATCAGGTATACTGGTACACGTTCGCACATAAATTAGATTTTTAGATGCTCTTGGTTTTTCAGAAGGCGTGAGACAAACACACACATACACACACACATACACTAACATTTTGATTGCTTTATTACTTTAGATTAAAGACATATATATTCAAAGATATGGGATTCATTTATCTCGGTTCACAATATGAATATTTTTATTATAATTAACTCTATTTTCCACAAAAAATCTATCACTAAAATCATCACTTTCAATAATTTTGCTTTCTTGGCTGAATTTCTGTTTTCACTGGTTGAGTTTGGTATTTATTCATTCATCTTGCTCGTTATATTCTTCAATAATTAAGAGAACCTAATGCCACACTTTTCCATCTTGTCAAACTTTCAGACGTCTCAGATTCCCTTGAAACAAGGTATGATTCATTACATAGCCATCCTTTTTTTGTCGATTCTTGTCTTTCACTCCACATCTTTCAACGTTAATACATGTTTTCTTCAGTCTTTCAAAATATTCATACTTTCAAACACATACTTTATTTTTTACATTTACTTTAGCAATACAATTATCGAAACACCCTGCCTTTTATCAAAGAGTGTTATAATAAGTACCATATATTTTACTGAAATGTCATGAAAATATAATTTAGTGCTTCAAAAAAATATAAAGTCACACCATTAAACAGCTGAAGTTTATTAGCACCTTAACTTTAGAAGATCACGAAATTTGTATAAAATTGTCTGTCGATTGGAGAATTGCTCTCTTAAAACTAGCTTTGTCAAAAACAACTGTTTACAATGACTTAGACTAAAATATTTACACAAAAGGTTGCGTAGGGTACAATGGATATTAATACAATCAAAATTAAATCAAATTCAATTTAATATTACAAGTTGTCTTTCTTGTTCAGGATTGCAAACTCTTCAGTTCTTAAATAATAACATAACTTTATTGTCTATATATTTAATAAATTATTCTCATTCCGTTTTTCTATGGATATACTCCGCGCACTGTCTCTCTTCCTCAGTCATGTCTGTGTCGTCCCATCCCCATGTGGGGTTCTCTGGCATCTCGTGTCCGTGGTCCAGGATGGCTTGTGCCTTCTTTGCTTCGGCCTCCTTGCTGAAGGGGTGGCTTCCGTCACCCGTCCTCAGCGTCCGTTTCTTGATCATCTCAATGGAGACAGTCTTCATGTCGTAGGCCAAACCTGAAATAAAACGAATTGCGAAATTGAAACCAGAAAATTAGCCAATTTTCATATCCGCATAGCCGTAATCAATGGTATATTTTCTATAAAAATTCCCTTATTATCTTTACAACAGCTATTAGAATTGACAATAACAAAATCAATAGAAGCAAAGAACCATTATTTAAAAAAAAGAAAAATATGTCCTTACATCAAGCATCCTCATGCATTCCCTAGATTTTGCATAAATGCTTGTGCTATAGGTGAACAAAATCGGTCGTGGCAAGATTCAAACTCGCGACCACTGGATTACTAGCCCAGTGCGATAACCGCTCTGCCATCACTCAAAGTTCGCATAATCAGCAGTGGTATGTGCCTCCTAAAATTATTTTGGATAATCATGATTTTTCTGTCCCTCTATCCCAGTTCATCGGTGGTCGGGCCTGTTATTCATCAGTCGCCATGATCTGCGACTCTGAGCTGTCTCTTGTGGGGCCCGCGCCGCCAGGTCCATCTCGATACCCTTCCGCCATGTCGCTGGTGGTCTGCCTCTTCCTCGTGGCATTGAGATACCGATCACAGTTCTGACGGAGTAGGTGTCCTCCCTTCGCATGACGCGGCCATTCCATCTTTGTCTGTCCTCTCTCGGTTTTTCTACGTTGAAATCCCTTTCAATATAATTCAAATTACATTCCGTAGTTTGGATTGTATAAAATATAGTAAAAATACAGGATCTGATTGACTCACCTAGCCAAGCGCATAGATCAATGAAACCAGTGCTGAGATTTTTGCCATAATTTCCCAATTCAGCCGCTTTGTAATCCCATGGGAAGACATGGTGGTAGTTGTGCCATCCTTCTCCAAGAGCCATAACTCCAACGAACCTATTGTCTGTAGCTCCAATGTACCTGAAAGAATCATATTAGCTTTTAATATACTTTCACACAAAACATATAGCTTTTAAATGGACAAATCAAAATGAAACTCCATAACACATTATTAATTCAATATATATTTTTTTTGGTAAACTATACAAATACGTCCAAATTTACATTTTTTGGGTCTCACTCTAGTCGCAATTTATTTATTTAGTGAAAATAAATTACATACATTAATTTAATACAATACATTTCATTAAATTAAATCATCTTAAAATAAAAGTAGGTTTAAAATTTTAATTAACCCTCAGTTGAATTCGGGTCTCGGGTTCGATGGAGGAACATAGTCATTGTATTAATTTATTTCTATCTAGTATAATCTCAGTTTCATTAGTAAAATAGTATTAATTTATAATATTCTATAAACTTTGGCAAGTAAATTATGTGGTAAACAGTAATCAGGTGTCAGGTATCGCATCAGAAAGCCAACGCTCATCAGTGAAGCACACGTCTGCACGCATACAGACCGACGAATGCCGGCTGTCTCGCGCAAAACCGCACTCACCGTCCACTGTCACCTCTTCCATGATTAAAAAACCGCTATGGTGTACATTGTACATACATAATACATCAAAACAAAATTTATTCACTTATCAATCATAAAAATTAGACATCACTTATAATAAAGCTATTATTGGATATGGTTACAGTTATACAGTTATATATTTGCTATTGATTTCCTAAAAAATATTTAGATATTTTGTCAATAATCATGTTTAAAATATGTAAATTTCCTTGAATCCAACGAGGCCTATATATTTTGCATGTTTTAACTAATTTAAGGTAACTAAAATTAAATTAAATCGAATAAAAAATCTTCAATGTAAACACGTTGAAAGTCAGACAAACAATAAACACAAGCAGACGCATCTTTGTCATTTAAGTTCTGATACAATCTATAATAATATGCCTTTTTAAGTTTCTTTAAGAGTGCATATAACGCTCACTCTGGAGACTGAAGACATGTAAAAAAGGGTTTGAGTGAGATTTTAATTATCAGGAATCAAACAAAGATGATTTTAAGAACAAAGCTGACTCTAAATGAAATAACTATTATGAAAATTCACTTTGATTATAAGCACTGTTTGAGCACATATGTTAAATATTTATTTCTCTACAATACATACTTAAAAATACATGCTATAGCAAAGGATATTTTTAATATTTATTTATGGACAATTATTTATGCTGGATTTTAAAATTATGTGAAAACATTCACTAGAGAAATATTGAAAATACTCATGGTATTTTTTTAGAAACACACTTTTTAACATATTTTAGAAATTTGAATTCGAATCGGTGTATTTAGGTTTATAAAAAATGTAAAATTATAAAAAAATCTAGAAGAATCTATCCTCTTAATGTAAAATTTGAATTGTCTATCATTTAAAGAAATTATAAAACAACTCTAAATGTTATAAAAAATTTTAAATTAATTAAAAATGATAAAAAAATATATAAAATAACAAAAATGTTGTAAAATTTTTAAAAATAACTAAAATGTTGTAAAATAACTAAACGATGATAGCCGAAAATAATGGAAGCACCATTCTAAGCCGGTGCCTCACAGCAAAAACTAATTACGAATTTTAAATTAAACATAAATTGTCTTAAGACCTGCCTTGTCTGTGTGTTTACTTGAATCTAACATAATGTCTAATTACGTAAGAGTACGAGTACCTTGGAAATTGAGTAAATAACCATAATACCTTTTCAGTTTTTGTGTAATAATACATATGGGATGTTTTGCTTTAAATATGTAAAACGATGCCTCCGTTTACACTAACCTCAAATCGACCATTGTACCGCGAATCGTAAATTACCAATTCACTTTAATTAGTTTTTTCGACTCCTTGATGAAATTATGAATAAATTTATTCATAATAATAATAATAAAACTATATAAATCTATACTATGACAGATCACTTCTAACTGATAGAACCATACATAAGATAAACAAAATAAACATACAATATTAATTGACATCGCCGTACCAAATACACACAACATCGAAACAACTACAACCGAAAAAAATAGAAAATACACTGACTTGCAAGACGAAATCAAGCGAATCTGGGACAAGCAATCTGTGATGATAGTACGAATAGTGATTTCCACCACACTTATTCAGCAGTTTAGAAACCATTCAATTACCTAAATACACAAACGTCACCATGCAAAAAGCAGCCATATTAAACACACGCAGACTGGTGAGGAAATTCCTCCAAATCGACCTTACTTACACGTGGCACCAACACACAAAACACCACATTTTATACTCTCAATAAGGATAGCACTTGTCACCATTGCTCGTGCTACCCCAAAATCCCACCAGGTGATAAACCTAAGAAGGTATTAAAGAGCCCGAAAGAATAATAATAATAAATACTTCCTTGCACCCTGCGCAAGTAGGGAGTTTATTTCTATATGGCAATGTCTTCCATCTAACCAGTGTTTCCAGCTCATAGAAGCAATATATACGTGAAAAATTAATTTAAAAAAAAAATCCTTTGCTGGGGATCGAATCCAGGGCGCCCGCATAGAAGCCAAACGGCTTACCAACTAGGTCACAGGGGTACGCTTATTTACCAATCACTTACCGGTATTAAATAATATAGGTAACACTATAGCCAGAGATAAGTATCATTAATGAAATGATTAAAGTTAAACTAAAAATTGTATTTGTTTTTATTTAGTCATAGAAATATTTTTATTTACCTAATATAAGATCTTACTACTGTTGAGGATCATAGGTACATTTCTGAAACCACGTTTACCCAATGTGAAAAAATATTTAGACTTATCGGTGTATAATATTTAGACTGCATTTTTTAATGTGATATTTTATAGCGAATTTGAAATGTTTGTGTGAGGCTACATTAAAATATATGAAATTATAAAAATGACAGTTTCTTTTAAATGAAATGATATATTCCCGAGAAATATATTATTATACATTATATATGCATCTGAAAAAAAAAGTTATATGGAAAATAAATCGTATTTTCGTGAATAAAAAAGCGTGAATTTTGAATTATGAAAAAAAGCAATAATTGCCATTAGGAAAAAATAATAATATAACAGGAAAGTGCATTTTATTTAAAATGTATAATAACATATTAGTAAAAATAGTACTCGTTTAACTATTATTTTTTCTTTCTGACAGATGCAAACGTTGTTAATCATACCAAATTAATTATTTTCATAGAAATAAAAGCCAAAGATTTAGACTGGAATATAAGATCTATACAGTGTTTGTAATTTACGAAGTGTTTAAATTTTTTTCAATATTAAATTGTAAGCTGCAATATTTTTTTGTGTAACAATAAAAATGAATAGTGACAATATTGTGGATGTCATAATTGTTACGACCAATGCACAGGAAAAACATTCATTGTGAACCACAGAATATGAAACATCGAGATGAGATCGTTTTTATAGTGTCCACTTATCATCCAATAACATTAACACCCATCACATGTTTTCTACAGTGTCGTAATAAATGAATATATTCGTATATTTGAAAACCGTGAATGACGAAGGATGATCGTATTATCTTATTTGACTAGCTTAGCGCTTCACGCCATGAATAAACAGCAAAACGCGTTAATATGTATTAACATCTTTATGTTTACATTTCATACATGTACCTAGAAGTGTACATAACACTGAAATGAATATACACACAAACACGAGCAAACATCACATTTTGCTCAAACGTACATACACATACACGTAAACCTACAGTCATAGGTCATACTTTGTAGATACACATTACGACATTATTTTATTTGTTTATTTATTTATTTTCATTTCCTTGCATCCTGTGAATTTATTTTTAACTGGCAATCTCCCCAAATAATAAGTGTTTTCAGAACAGAGATGTAATTATTGAGTGAGAAATAATTTTTATTGAATTTCTGGGAACGAAAATCATTTCTCGAAATTCACCGGCTTACCATTATTAAACCACGGCATTAGACCATATCAATTCTACTGTCGTAAGTAGTGTTGAGCAAATGCAAGGCCAAGATCAAGGTAAAGGTCTTGCTCCCCTGTCTTGAATTTACAAATATAATCTTGATCTTGCACAGTCATTCGAGTCTTGGTCTTGTATACCTAGTCTTGGTCATGCAGGTCTTGTAACTTTTACAGATTTTTTTTTGCTGTTAAAAGTCAGTTATTTTAATGAAATACGACAAAAATCACATTCTTAGTATAATGCCGATAATAGGTATCTAAGTAGTTGAAATTAATTAAAAATAATTGTTTTTTTAAATTTTGCGAAACTATATAATGGGAATTAAAATGGGAGGATCATAGTATTAAGATTGTTAAGAAAGCAAACTCCCTTATTTACTGCATCAGAAAAGCTTTCCAGAACATCACACCAGACATAATGTTAAAAATATATAAAGCATTTGTTAGACCATTGTTGGAATATGGTTTCCAGATATGGAGTCCCTGTTTTTCCAAGGACATTGACTTACTTGAGAGGGTCCAAAGACGTTTTTCAAAAATTCCCAGGACACTTCGCAACTTAACATATGAGGAAAGACTTGACTTCTTAAAACTGTCGAAACCTGAAAACCGAAGACAACGTGGAGATCTTATTGAAACATTCAAAATTTTATCAGGCCATTATGACTGTATAAATATGAAAAATCTCTTTCAATATAGTCATAACACTAATTTGCGTGGACATAGCTTAAAACTTGTGAAAAGTAGGTTCTCGACAAATCCTCGAAAGCATTTTCTTTCAACTGGAGTGGTAAATACTTGGAATAAACTGGCCCAACATGTTTTGGATGCTAAAAATGTAATATTTTCAAGAATGGACTGGACTTTTTTTGGACAAAGCAAAATAGTTACAACCAAATAATAAAATTTGACAGTGGATATAGGCACATCAGCCTTGGCTGCCTGCCTAAAAATAAGACTCTTGCATCAAATCTTGTATCACTGTTGGTCTTGCAATGCCTGGTCTCGGTCTTGCAAGTCTCGCAAGACCAAGTCTTCCAAGTATTTTGCTGATCACTAGTCGTAAAGCGCAATAATATTGATAACTAATTGATTGCATTAAGTAATAAATAAATATTATTCATAAAAATTGTTATATTCAATAAAGAATATTCCATAAATTAAAGTAAACACTGGTTTTATGTAAAACAGCAAGAAGGTGTTAAATGTTTTTAGCAATATTAACACGTCGAAACGCAATGTCTTACTTGTCGTGTATGATACAATATTGTTGAAAGGATATTTGAGTTAGTTGAAATTGTCTTGAGCGGTGTGATGAGAAAAGAGGTGTAATTTGTGACAGGACCGTCACAAAAATAACTTTTGCTGGAGATACGGCGCTGGAAAACGACTTCTAAGGAAAATTTGAGATGGAAGCAAAGGTTGAAGAATGCTGAGGCTCGATTTGAGATGCAGCGTTATCTAAAAAGAAGACGTGTTTAGGAGAGCAATATTCTTTGAAAACAATAATCACAGAGACATTTTTGTATTATTTTAATCAATTTTAAATTTTTTGATAATCTTTACTGTACACCAAATTACTTCCCTGACCTCGTTCCAAATCTTTCTCACTCCATCATCCGCTGCAGTGATAGCTTATCATACAAAACGAGACAATTTCCTCAGCGGATGTCGTATATTGAGACATTTATAAAATATTTTAATTCAAATCACTATCACATTGTGCCACTATTTGTAACAAGTACATTTTATTTTTTTGACAAATTTATATCTCAACATAGAATAATAATAGTAGGTATAGAATACTCTTTAGCCTGCAGTAAACGCGACTGTTTTATGCTGACTAATTTGGTCAACATTTTGCTACGAGCATTCAGTAATCATTTGGACGTCTGCGTGATACGTTGTCCAAATAGGTAAATTTTTAATTGCTTGCAAAATTATTTACGCAGTCATAACAAGTAGTACTATACGAACAATGTCTACCAGCAGAGACATACATATATTGACACGAGCCGGCCAATAAAACGGCTTCACTTTTTCAGCGAGGTATTGTATGGGAATGAGTATTCTATAGTTTTATTATTATTATTCTATGTATCTCAATAGAAGTTGGAATATTATAGATCATTAAAAAGATATTAATTTTCGTCAAAAATTATCATTGACTCCCAACAGGAATAAAAATACAATGTATCATGTATATGCATAAAAATTATTCTAAGTAAATTATACTTTCTCATACATTCCCTAAAGTAAGTATAAATGCTTGTACTTATGTTGAATAAAATCGATCTCAGCAGGTTCGAAATCGCGACCACTGGTTTTCTAACCCAACGCCCAAGCTGCTCTACCAACACCCACCTTACGCTTTTGATTTCGAAACCTCGTTTTATGAAATCATGCGTTTCTTTCTAATGTGTTTTCTTTGGGTTTTACATAAAAAAAATATACTAATTTTAATTTTTGTATTCTGTTTTGTAAATTGTATTTTATAAAACGGAAAATAAACACGAATTGATGCAAAAAAATCAAGTGAGTGAATATTTGAACTTCATATTAATTAAATTTAGTAACATTTATTTGAAAATTCACTCAAAACTGCTTATGACTATTCATGTTAAAAAAAATGAGGTAGCTTACCTATCTATTTCGAAGAGATATAATATCGTAAAATCGAATTTATTATACAAACGCTGTTGTCATACAACAATTATACGTAAGAATTTACAATTTTTACTTTCAAAAGAATGGACATCCTAAAGACAATTTGCTCTGTTGTAAAATGTAGGTTTCATTAAAGTTGTGGCATTTTTTATGATATCCTTAGTCTCACAGCTGCAAATCAAGTGTCATATTATTGTCTTGCACGTTGACAACAAAATACAAAAGTGCGTCATGAATTGAGTAAGAATCTATCCAATTTGAATGATTTTTACTTCCATATGGTTCACAAATGACGTCTCGTTGACGAAAATCAGGCCAACTTTGAAAGGTTTGTTCCAAAAAACGACCATCGAGCGTTGAAATAAAAAGATTGTGACTAAAGGCTTATGTCGGGTACCTCGAAATATAACTGTAACATTCGTGATTACCAATATTTATAATATAATTTAAAAAGAAAACGCGTCTACACTTGGCTCCAATTTAATAAGGACGATCAGATGTACCTTTTGGAAATAATAAATGTGAAGCTGATAAAATTCCTATGTACGTATGTATATTCGTTTGAAAATTCTGAATTATAACATTTATTAGTTCAGGGTAAGTGTGAGGATGTTGTTTAAGTTCAGAAATCTCGTTTTAATTTAATTCAAATATACTTGAAATTTGTAACCAGTATTCTCTCTCGAATTCCGAATATGTCAAAAATTTAATCAATATTCATGAAGGTTTTTAAATATTTAGATTTATAAGTTATCATGTAAATTTCATTAAATGAAGAACAGGAAAGCCCAAAATCCGATGGATAGACTGTCAGCGATGATATATCCATTTTCCAAATCGGTAATTGGGAAACAAGGGCTATGAAAAGGCGAGAATTGAAGAAACTTTAGGATTCATCCAAGGATGGATGGATGTTTTAAGGCACGTCACAGAGAGAAATAGTTCAAGCGAACTTTACAGGATCAAAACGATTATAAATATCATCAATTTGCGTAATACGAGTATGTTTGTCGTCCAAATCAACAAATACATAGGTACATAATATCAAGAGTGACTTACTGGTCATATGGTCGACTTCCCCACATGTGAGCTGCGCTGTTAACCAACCAGGTGAAGTTGATGGCTACTGTGAAACGCCACACGCTGGCTACGTACCATGACACCCACACATCCTCACCCCAGAACCTGACTGGAATCCACGTGGGGACCACGAAGCACAGAATGGGCATCAGCGCCAAATAAGTTCTGAAAAAAACAATCAATCATAAACATTTATGGTGCGGTATTTTGTCAGTAACACTGTTTTTACAAGTCAATTTAATGAAAGTGTGTTCATTGACAAATCGGCAGATATTTTGTGAACTCGACGACCTTTTTAAACATGTTTCATAAAGTTGTTCCCATTCACGAAATTATAAGGAATTAAGATTTTTACAAGTCTAAGTTGTAAGCAAAGTCTTCTTCAGCCTGATAAATCCATTGTTGGATATATTTCAACCATTTGTTCATGCACAGTTCCCCATTCTGGGCATACCGCATCCATCTCCCTCCGGTAAATTTTTAAATATCATGTGACCACTTTGCCTGGGATCTGCTGAGGCTTATTCGGCTTGTCCTCAGTCGCTAGCTAGTTCTAAAGAAAGAGTTCTTACTTCTTTTGTAACATGACGATTGGATCTTTCTCCATGTCACTCATGTCAATAGCAGCACCCTTCACAAACACATCATTGTGTTTTCTGACCATCAGCCAGCCGATGTGGGAGAAGAAGAATCCTCTCTTGGCGTTGTGAGGATCTGCATCGGTCTCAGAGAACTTGTGATGTACCCTGAAAAAGTGTTTTAATTATAAGAAAAAAAAATAATATTAAAGTATTTTATTGATAATTGTTTTGATAAGTAATATTATGTAAAAAACAGGCATTATCATGAAATCATGGTGTATTCAATGTCATACCTACAATACACCAAACAAAATATGGTGTATTGTAGGTATGACATTGAATAATTTTTGAATTTCCTTATTTTTTTAGGAAGTACTAACTTAATCACAACAATTATCTTTGCATTTAATTTAAGCTGAACATACAACAAATTCTTTGGTAGGTATGGACATTTTTCGGTGATATCAAAAATAATATTTCATTAGTCTTCCGCCTGTGTGTTTTATAAACATTCTAATATGCTAGTTCAGCTATCTTTAAATTTAGTTTTTATTAATTATTCATTGCTTATAACTGCAGTCTTTCTGCACTATAGGTTGTATTTGAGAATGAATGTTTCACAACTAAAAAAATATTCAAAAATCTTCGGGAGTAATCTATTTTCTTGAAGAAGATGTTAAGTGTATGCAATATGTATGTATACATGTACTACTCCCTGTATAGCACATGTTCATCCTTGGCACATAATTAGATAGGTCACAAATAGAGGACCAGCATATAGGTTACTACGGCTGATCTTGGAAGGAATGATTTAAGGTCGACGAGGTGTCGGCCTAAGGCAAATGTCATGGCTTTAGAATATTCGTGAATGACTGGAGTTAGGAATGTATATTTGAATAAGCATAGGACAGAGAAGTGATATCTGACATTAGGGTTACCTGACATGGCACGACAATATATGATTGGAATCTTGATTCAAAATAAAGCATTATTTATTTTTTGGTGTTTTGTATTTTCAATACTTCATGTCAATTTAATATTTCTACTTTAAAGTATATCCGTCTCTGGTTCATGCATTGCATACATCATTTGGTCCTTGGTTATGTTGTCTATTGTGTTCGTTTTACAGAAATATCATACTTAATATTATCCTTTTTACTGCTTTAATTACATGGTTCATTATTTTATTATCTTTACCTACTGTATGTAAGTATGCCATTTTGAAACATCCCAACCATTTTTGTCAACTATATTTCACAACACCATATAATTATAACAAGTATCAAGATGAGACCTTGAGGTTCACCGTTCGTTTCGGTCATCACAATGCAGATACCTATAGTAGCATATTCTTCGTCTTTAGAAAAATGACATTGAAATGTGAGAGAAATAGAGGTATTCTCTTAGTTTTTGCATTTTTGCACTTTTAACTAAAAACATTTTAATTACAAATCTATCTAATTAATTTTTAATATATTAGGTACATATCTAGTCAACAGTTATAACAAAATCTAAAAAAATAAAAAGCAATGATCTAAACTTATTATTCATCGAATTGAATCTCGGAAATAAATACCTTTAAATACTATTTAAAATAAAAGCATAATATTAAAATGAGACTTTTTCATTTAGATTATATTTAAGACTTTCTTATATCACAATACATCTCAACAGAAATATTGGCACAATCGCATTGAAAAATTCAGAAAGTCAGCAATATAGGAAATCTTAATTCTAAAATATGGTTAGTTAAGAAGTCAATGTTCTATATTCATATCCATACAATTCCATAAACACCGTGCACGATAATTATGGCGTATACTCTTTTCAAAATACGTTATAGCGAAACAAAGCCGTATTTTTTTACCAAGTAAATTTCGCGACGATTGTATTATGTTAGAGTTGAAGGTCCAAGGCTGTCATTTTTTCTTGGCGTAAGTTCAAGATTCAAACGATACTGTTTCTGTGTTTATCTTATGTCCAAGTGGTCTGCCTCAGGGCTCAAAGCCGAGTCCGACATATGTTGCAGGAGAAAAATTTCAAAACATTTAATTATTTTTATCACATAGTGCAACAGCAATCATTGATCGTATACCGCGCGGGCCTAAATTATCGTAACAGTAATCAACAAAAGTAACAACCGTCTAGAACCACAGAAGCGGATCTCCTCATACGATTAAACATTACCGAAAAGTCATTTTCGAATTTCGTTTCAATGAGCCAATGATTAGAATTGTTTCCAAATATGAAATAGCATCTCCTAGTAAAAATAATAACATTCGACCGAGAACCATTATTACTTTTGCAATGTCATAGTTATATGCAACAAGTAATAATTTCACATACCTACTTATCTCGAATTATTTTTACCAATATAAAGTTCCAGGACTCCAGGTCTATAATAGCCTTATTAAACCAGTAATCCTGTATGGTGCCGAGTCCTGGTGCATGACACTCAAGGACCAACAAAGATTGCTAACGTTTGAAAACAGGATATTGCGTAAAATATTAGGCCCAAGACCAGGAATTGCGGCAGGTACCTGGAGACCACGAAGCAATGAGGAAATTCGTGCATTGACAGGACAACCTTTAATCACCAGCGAAATCAGGTCCAGAAGATTAGCTTGGATTGGACATGTTATCAGATCAGGGGAAGAAAGAGCCACAAAACGTATCTTGCAAAATAACCCGGTGGGCAAGAGACTCCTGGGAAGACCAAGGCAGAGATTGATGGACAATGTTACCCGAGATCTGAAAGTGCTGAATGCTTGTGATGACTGGGAGTCCACTGCAGCTGACAGGAAGGCTTGGAAAACTATTGTTCAGGAGGCTAAAGCTCTACCGCAGTGGTATGGCCATCGGAAGTAAGTAAGTAAGTAATATAAAGTTATTTAAATAAATAATATGGATTTATTTATTAAGAACAGAGTTTTTCAGACCCTTTTGTAAAAAATAAGAATAGGTATAGAACTTTGAACGACTATAACGAACTCATTTTTGAAATGCACAAAAAATCTTGGTGAGTTTGTCAATCATCACCAAAGGGGACAATCATAGATTCATTGACGCTTTTATAAAACAATGTATCAAATTTAAATTTAAGTATTAATTAGTAAAAAATAATGGCTCATTTAATGTAATAAGTAATGAGAATATAATGTAATTATAAAATCAAATTCAAAGAATTTTATTTGGGTTATATTTGACTGTTCAGCTCAAGTTTCTTCCGATTTTTTTGAAAACTTAAGTTCATACTCGTTGACTTTTAAACATGTAACTAATAACTATGGATTTTTAGACAAAGTTATAAGAGAAGTCTCATAAAATAAAATTAAAATGTTATTTTATATAGCTTAGAACTATTTAACATTTATATGATACGCTGCTTTAGATTCGATTTAATAAACAGCTCTGATCTTTGCAGCACCGCAAGAAACATCAATTCCGAAAACAACACTTTGATCATATTTCCATCAACACAAACTATGCAACAGCTACCCCGTATAATCAAGATTCAATTTCGATTAAGAAAATTCAGATAAATGTGCCTCGGGCTATAAACGAGATACGTTGCATTTCACAACGATTTAAGAATTATCCGAACGCATGCGGTTTTGTAATAAATAAAGATAAGTTCAAGATTTCGATAGCCAAAAAATAACTTATAGCTGCATAACAAATGAAGAATGAACGGTTCGCATACAACACGAACCAGTTGTGTACGCTCTATGTACGTTCAGTCCAAACTGAAATGTTACGCAACGCATGAATATTACACAACTCCGATCAGTGTTTATACCAAACTGGTTAACTATATTCCAAGTTTAACGCGACTGCATTTTTGGCCTTGATCGCACGATTAACAATATTATTTTGATTCATTCTCGCGTGTTCCAGTAGGTACATTATTACGTGGATAGTGGATATCCATCGTCGAATGGGAATTCATCTATGCCTACAGCTGTTGGAATTATATTGACCGTTATGTTAATGAATAGAAATGAACGAGTACTTTGTGTACCTATTTAAACAACTTATGAGAAGCAAGTTCAAGTTTTGAACTCTATCAATGAATCCTTTAGCCAGAGCTAGTGTTTGCTTCTAGGAAATTCAATGTGATTAGATTTTACCTTCTGTTTACTATACAAATACAAATTATAGTTTTTTTCTTTGAATTTAATACATTTGTAACCAGGAAGACAGTTCGTGACTTTTTTGACAGTTTCTTCTAAAACTGAGTAAATTACAAATATGCTTTTTGCTTTGATATTATCAATAATAGACATATTATATTTTGTTATACTTAATAAGTATTGAATCAAACCTGCCCTCCACGTCATGAAATCATTTTTAGTTTCTGGGTGACTTGGTAATAATTTTGAATAGG
Source organism: Molanna angustata (assembly GCA_963576475.1). NCBI lineage: Eukaryota > Metazoa > Arthropoda > Insecta > Trichoptera > Molannidae > Molanna > Molanna angustata. Next base: position 37,163,139 of record OY754971.1, on the reverse strand, counting down.
TACATGATAATGTCATAATATGCGCACTTACCTATGATCTCTGACCCATTCGTAGATGTGATTCTGGAAAGCCATCGTCTGTAATAACATGAGGAATGCTCTAAGTGGCCATACGGCCTTATAGCATTTGTGAGCCCATAGCCTGTGCGCTCCTGCAGTTACTCCCAAAGCTGCAAGGATTGCGAATACCAGGGCTAGAAGGATAAACAGTTATTGTAAATAACGCTATAAATCCATTGATTTATATGTACTGTACGTAGTACATATAATTCAATGTATAAATCATGTGTTTCATTTTATTTTATACATCGTTTAAACATGTAGAAATGATTTTTAATAATTCATACATTGCCCCCAAGTCAAATTGAAAACGCTGTTCGTTTTCGCCAAGCGCTAATTTTTTTTGTATGGGATTTGACGTTTGTTGTTTGTTATTGTAGAAAAAATTTCTACAACAAACGTCAAATCCCATACAAAAAAAATTAGCGCTTGGCGAAAACGAACAGCGTTTTCAATTTGACTTGGGGGCATTATATAACGTTGTATTTTTGTCCCCGAATAAATCGATATTCGAAATTTGTGTACCCGGAGTCGTTAAAATATATAATACACACATACTATCACACCATATTCCTAACGGAGTAGGCAATTAGAACCGAGTGCTTTAAACCTTTATCACTTTCATTTCATACGATTCGATTCGATTTTTCATGCTTCATATATTTCCTTCTTTCAATATAACATTCAGATTGTCATCCATTTCTAAGGTTACACCTTTGTATGTATACTTTCTACTGTCTTACACCTTTGTATGTATACTTTCTACTCTCTTACACCTTTGTATGTATACTTTCTACTGTCTTACACCTTTGTATGTATACTTTCTACTCTCTTACACCTTTGTATGTATACTTTCTACTCTCTTACACCTTTGTATGTATACTTTCTACTCTCTTACACCTTTGTACGTATACTTTCTACTCTCTTACACCTTTGTATGCATACTTTCTACTCTCTTACACCTTTGTACGTACCCATACTTTCTACTTTCTTACACTTTTGTGTGTATACTTTCTACTCTCTTACACCTTTGTATACATATAATTTCTACTCTCTTACACCTTTCTATGTATACTTTCTGCTCTCTAACATATTTGTATGTAGGTATACTTTTGCGGCCAGCTTTTTATCATTATTTCAATATACCTAAACGTCCTCGAACTACGTACTTTAATTTTACATCTTAAATTAAATTAACCCTCAACTCACATAGTACGGAAAATAGGTACAGAGCTGACATAAAATGACTTTAGGCCAAGGGGCTGGTACACAATTTGAGTGGGAACGGGGGTATCCCAAAAATATTTAATATTTAAATATCAATCCGATATTAATAACACATTTATATAGCAGTAAAAATATATACTTTTCGAAATTTAAATACCTTTGTTAACAAAATGTACTTTTTAATAATAGTGTTGAGAACTGTTTCAATTTTCATTCCGAACCATTCCAAAACTATTCAAATATTTACGTCTTATTGATTGTTACCAAATTTTGGTGGCACAGCCACGTGGTATTTACCAAAAGATTTTTTCTTATATCATGTCCATAGATTATTGGTATGGCTTTAAGTAAAATTTATTTTTAAAATAAAATATAAATCAATGCTATAATCCTTAGTCAAAATTTATATAGTATAAATATACCTAAAATGGAAATTGCACCGTGAAATTACCTACTGTTAAAAATACAGTATAAATTTACCTAATATTGCACTATAAAATTAACTACGATTAAAAATACAGTATAAATTTACCTGATATTAAAAATACAGTATAAATTCAATTGAAAATACAGCATAAAGAGCTTGAACATTCGACGAGCATGTATGAGACGAAGCATGGATGTAAAGGAAGCCAGGAATGTGTGCAAAAATAGAGGAGTATGGCGCTCAGTTCTCTCTGCTTACCCCGTAAGGGATATGGTGTGATGTGATCGGTTTGATACAGGCTTGGTTTTGTAGTTGTTAACAAATTAGAATTTTTTTGAATATTATAAAAAGTGTATGTAGCCATGAACAAATAAAATAAAAAGTAAAATGCTTATTACCAAATATTGTTGTGATTAACTTCGCTTGGAAGAATATTAAGTAGAACCCGTAAAGTGTGCCTAAATGTAGATACAAAAATGCAAACACGTTCCTCCAAACTATATTCCACCTGAAAAAAAGAGAAAAATATAATAATTAGAAAATTACTACAGAATAAACTTACTAAAACATATACTAAGAATTTAATGAACAACCAGTGGGCCCGAGAAGACGTTATCCTGCCACAGATCGCATTTTATATAGACCTCATTTTATATATTGTTTTGCTATTGACCGCCATACATGTAGATCGCATTTTATATATACATCATTTTATGTATTGTTCTACCATAGACCGCCTTCTACAAAGATCGCATTTTATTATAGACCTCATGTATTGTTCTGCCATATACCGTCATACATGTAGATCGAATTTATATAGACCTTATTTTATATATTGTTCTGCCATAGACCGCGTTCTATGTAGATCGCATTTTATATAGACTTCATTTTATGTATGTATTGTTCTGCTATAGACCCCGTTCTATGTAGATCGCATTTTATATAGACCTCATTTTATGTATTATTCTGCCATATACCGCTTTCTACTAAACTTTCGTAATGAACTTATCTTAATATAATATAAAAGTCCGAATCTCCGAAACCGCCCAACCAATTTCAATGAATTTTCTAAATTTTAGATAAAAATATTTTTTTAATCTCGATATCAACGCCACCTATCGGGTGCAATACCTACTATCCTACCTACTTTCAATTCGGAACCAATCATACTAATGTATAAAATTTCATAGAAATTGGTTGGGCGGTTTCAGAGATTTACGTGTACGAACTTCGAGACACGACATTTTTATATAGGTATTAAGATAAATTCATATGAAACATAAAAAAGTATTCAAATAGTGAAGATGCACATTTGTTAGTAAATCAGTTTGAAGTAATAACAAAAAAATAATTAAATAATAATGAGAAATTAATGAACTTCTAAAATTACTACAGTCATTTAGACACGGTTTGGATTTAAAAAAAAATTCATTGTACATAGAATCTAAACATTCATTCATTCATACCATCATGGCATATCCGTAAATGTGGGTGACCAGGTACAGGTGTGCGGGTGTGCATCAACAAAGTGTTTTGATTTACGTATACCTAATAATTTATAGGTTGAAAATGGAAATGGGCAATAATGGTTGGACCCCCAAAATTCTGAATCATAATAGAAGAAGTATAGGGAGATCACAGAGGAGATGGACTGACGATATTGTCGAACTGGTGGGACATGGGTGGAAGCAGAATGACCAGGATAGCGAAAAATAGAAAACCTAGGAAGAGGCCTATATCCAACAGTAGAGTGTAAGGGGCTATAAAAAGAAGAAGAATTTGTAGTGAAATATCATGAAATAATTCATATTTCATGAATCGATCCTAATAATAAAAAAAAAATAGAATCACTATACCGTTTTTTTAAAAATTGAAAGGTTCGAGTAAAATACGTACCAATAAACAATGTTTTTGTAAAAGATATTTTTAAATATGTTTATTTAATCACAAGGATGTATTTTTATTCTTTAAATGCATTTTTGATAAATTTATATTATGCATGATTAGTTTTAAAAAAATAATCCACTAAAAAATAAAATTAGCTGATTTTTGGTATATTTTATGAAGGTTAGTTCCAAGTAATATCCATTAATTATAATTCTCCGCTACTATAGAAATATTAGGGAAAATTGAGAATTTGCCTGATGAATATAAATTATATTATGTATTTCAAATAATACAAATCGCTTCAATAAAAGAGTAATGCAAGGTTATGTGTCATCACCTTGACAATTTAATCTTTATATATATAAAACTTCTGTACGTATGTATGTCACTGAACTCTTCCTAAACGGCTGAACCGATTTTGATGAATTTTTTTGTGTGTATTTGTGTGAGTCCCTGAATGGTTTAGATTCACAAAATGGAATTTTAAACATTATTAATATAATAAAAGAAAAATAAAAAACATGATTTTTTATAACTATAAATTGAACATTGTTTAGTTTTATCCATCTGACAACACTAAGAAATCTGTCCAGACCATATATGCTGTACCTATTGCAATTATGTACGAAATGACAACCAATCTTACCTCAAAGTTTTTAGCGGCTCATCGAACAAGAAAATGTAAGTTTGCTCAGCGAATAATAACATCCATATTTTTTTTGTTTCACAAATAGTTCGGGCAGGATAACGTCTGTCGGGTCAGCTAGTACCTATATAATTATTATAAGAATGAACGCTGTAGAAATGGAACATATATTTGATTTTGTGTGTTTTATGATTTTCTTTGTTTATTTTTTATGTTTAAATATATAGAATAATAATAAATAAATTTGGAATGGTAAAATAAAACCAAAGTTTTCAGTTCTACTAATTTAATGACACTGACTAGTTTCGGTCATCCAGTGACCATTTTCAATGTGTGAAAAAACAAGAGGTGGTTGGTGTTTATATAATATCTGGTTAAGGGGTTTGCAACATTTTTACCTTAACCAGATATTATATAAACACCAACCACCTCTTGTTTTTTCACACTTTGAAAATGGTCACTGGATGACCACGCCGGTGGCACTCTATTGGTAGCACTGGTTTTACTTTACGCTTACATCTCCAAAGGTGGCGCTATTTTTTTTTTATGTTGGTATTTTTGAAAATGCAATGTAAAATTTTCAGACCCTCAGCATACTTCAGTTGTGTTTTGTTGTGACGCGAAACATTTTGATCCTTTAAAATCTTGAAGTAAACCAGATAATAAATATAACACGTGTGATTTTGTAAAATTCTTGTTGTTTTCGGTGTTCATCTACATACACACATCACGCCATGTGATGGTGATGGTGTTAATCTATTGCCAGCTTTTTGTGTTTTTCGATTATCTTCGCAAGATGGCTGACAAGTTTTGTTGTGTTTTGAATAAATTGTCAAGTGAAATACGGCCAAGTGAAGTTATATAGTTTTCCGAAAATCAGTATTAAATCTCTCTTTGTGGAAAATAAATTTAAAAAACCTAATAATCTACAATGCACATTTTATTTAGAACAATGTATTTTATGAATTATTTGGCATGATTTTTGAAATATTGCAAATAAAATCCATCATATGTGTTTTTTTTTAATAAATAATGATTGAAAAATGGTTATTTTTTATTTAAGTTATCCTTGAATCCATTCCTCAAAGCTGGAAACATTTAAAAATGGAAATTTAAATTTGCCGTGGACCGGTCGCGTATTCATTGCCCCTATAGCGGAGATGCGAGAAACCTTATGATTATCCGGTTACAGCTTCTATGTATTGAGTGACACATCTGAAGTATAATGAAAGTTTACTTCCATATTATCTGTGCTGGATGACCGAAACTAGTCAGTGTCATTAAATTAGTAGAACTGAAAACTTTGGTTTTATTTTACCATTCCAAATTTATTTATTATTTGAAATGGAGTTCTACCATGAATTGTCCGTAGAAACGTTAAAAAAAATATATAGAATAATGCTGCTTCTTGTTTTCTTCTTTTTTTATGTCTATTAACTTGAAATAATAATATTGTCTCTTCTTTTTCTACTCTTTTTAGTTTATGTAATCTTTATATAATTTATACCAATATTTTTTTTTGCAATAAAATGAATATGTCCTTGTTTAACAAGTACATATACATCTTCCTACGTTCCCTAAAATAAGCAAATAAGTGCTTGTGCTTAGGTGAACGAAATCGGTCGAGGCAGGATTCGAACTCGCGACCACTGGATCCAGCGCGCTAACCGCTCTGCCATCGACCCATCTATATAAGTACATGTATGTAAAATAATTAAATAAATATATGTATGGTGAAATTATATACGACAGATTATGAAAAGAGGAGTTTTCAATAGTTTTCAATTTGAAAAGATTCTATAATATTATGAAGTAAGTCGAAGTAAGCAAGTATATAAGTCTGAGTTTTTGATAGACCATCTATTGAGTACCTAATTGTTTTTTGTTAGACCATCTATTGAGTACCTAATTGTTTTTTGTTAGACCATCTATTGAGTACCTAATTGTTTTTTGTTAGACCATCTATTGAGTACCTAATTGTTTTTTGTTAGACCATCTATTGAGTACCTAATTGTTTTTTGTTAGACCATCTATTGACTACCTAATTGTTTTTTGTTAGACCATCTATTGAGTACCTAATTGTTTTTTGCTAGACCATCTATTGAGTACCTAATTGTTTTTTGTTAGACCATCTATTGAGTACCTAATTGTTTTTTGATAGACCATCTATTGAGTACCTAATTGTTTTTTGTTAGACCATCTATTGAGTACCTAATTGTTTTTTGATAGACCATCTATTGAGTACCTAATTGTCTTTTGTTATACCATCTATTGAGTACTTACCTAATTGTTTTTTGTTAGACCATCTATTGAGTACCTAATTGTTTTTTGATAGACCATCTATTGAGTACCTAATTGTTTTTTGTTAGACCATCTATTGAGTACCTAATTGTTTTTTGTTAGACCATCTATTGAGTACCTAATTGTTTTTTGTTAGACCATCTATTGAGTACCTAATTGTTTTTTGTTAGACCATCTATTGAGTACCTAATTGTTTTTTGTTAGACCATCTATTGAGTACCTAATTGTTTTTTGTTAGACCATCTATTGAGTACCTAATTGTTTTTTGTTAGACCATCTATTGAGTGCCTAATTGTTTTTTGCTAGACCATCTATTGAGTACCTAATTGTTTTTTGTTAGACCATCTATTGAGTACCTAATTGTTTTTTGATAGACCATCTATTGAGTACCTAATTGTTTTTTGTTAGACCATCTATTGAGTACCTAATTGTTTTTTGATAGACCATCTATTGAGTACCTAATTGTCTTTTGTTATACCATCTATTGAGTACTTACCTAATTGTTTTTTTGTTAGACCATCTATTGAGTACCTAATTGTTTTTTGTTAGACCATCTATTGAGTACCTAATGGTTTTTTGTTAGACCATCTATTGAGTACCTAATTGTTTTTTGTTATACCATCTATTGAGTAATTGTTTTTTAAACAATGATAATAATGTGGTATAAAATAAAATTGTCATTAAAATATCATTGACTCCCGACAGAAAAAAAATCCAATGTTTGCATATATGTATGTATCTATAAAAATAATAAATTGATTTAGGTACTATTAATGTAGGAATATTCAACAAAGGTTGTTTTAATGATATAAAACAATCGCTTCGTATTCGATAAAACCTATAAATAAATATGATAATAAGAGAAATGAAAATAGATAGGAGTGAATTGAAGGGCGCGGAAAGAAAATTGTTCAAGATTTATTTGATCAAAATAATTTATTGTTTTAAAAAATTTATACTAATGAAGAGTATGTGATTGGTTACACCCCACCCGTTAATTTAAAATCTGTATTAAGTAGCAAAGATTTATATTAGTTGACGTTGAAAGGAAATGATAAAAAAATATAATTATCGTATTTTCCTTGAAGCAACGCTTATGACCCGTGACAAAATTTAGGTATATTAAATATAACAATCATTTATATTATGGACCTCTTGTTATTGAGAAAGCATAATTGAAAACATGGTATATTAAAATCACCAAATACACTATGAAGTAACATGTTGATAAAGGTAACTATCGCGTGCTCATATATTTAGAGGTTATACCTAGTTCAAATGATCGGAATTAGAACTTATAAGAACTTATAAATAATCAAAATTCAAACTGGGGGGGCAGATCTGGTCAACTGGCGGAATCAAAACCATCTACGTTTACCCACATCATGAATATAATTATCGTATAATGGAGTTCTATAACATCTCAAGATATAGAACTACATATGATATTTATATCCATGATATGAGTAAACATGAATATAAATATTTTATGGAGTTCTATAATATCTTAAGATGTTACAGAACTCCATCAGACATGGGTAAACATGGATGGTTTTGATTCCGCCTACTGACCAGACTTGTTCCCCTGACTTGAAATGAGAAAACTATCTCTAACATTCACTGTGATTTGATGCACTCATTGAAAATAAAAAATATTTTAGTCTGTACGACGCGGCGTATATGTAGGTAGCTATGGAGTATAAAACGAGTGAGTTGTAGCCAACGCTATACTCCTCATTGTCAATCACTCTTTAAGTAGGTACCTATTCAAATTTTGTATACATAATTTTCAGAAATTTCATGAAATTATTATTGATTCAAATATTTTATTATGAAAACTTGATAATTCTTCAATGCCATTTTATAAAAATGATGTGCCTTTTTAGCAATTTGAAAATAACAAGATCAATTTTTATGTTTCTTGAGCTTTGGAGACACTTTGGAGACAGAAATATAAGATAGTTAAAAAAATGAGAAGCACAGATCAAATATCGTTCAAAATCTAATGGGGTCTAAGCGAGTATTAGATATACAAATTTGCAAAATTTGAAAATAATCCAATGAGTACTTTAGTCTATAATCGATAAAGTAGATGAAACTTTCACAATATAATCTCAGCATGATACTATAAGTTGATAATCTGCTATAAGCAATAAGGTGTATGTGTGTGTGTGTGAGAGGGTATGTGTATGTGTGTATGGCAGTATACACAACACAATATTTACAGAAACTCTCAATAGTTTGATACAGTTGTTTTCATATTCGGGCTAGAAAAAAAGGACTGACCTCCACACTATCCTATCTTGATATAGGTGCATATTTTGTATAGAAAACAAAATATCTTAATATAATTTGGATGAAAGGGTTTATAGTTTGGTTAGTATTCTTAAACCATAGGTATACATAATATCGCCATCGACAGTTGTATATCATGTGTTCCATGCTGCAAATTTTTAAATCAATATTCTTAAGTGTAGCAAAAAATGGCTCTTACTTATACTGGGGTTGTGAGGGGGAACTAGTTGGTAAAATTGACTGGCTGGATGTAGGTTTTGAGTGGACTTTTTGGTTCTTTAAATCTTCATTGGATATTGTTGCTTCCGCGAGGAAGATGTTGGAGCTGCCTAACAAATTAGGCGCCATCTTTTCCTAGGATCTGAAAACAAAATGAAAAAACTCATGTTAGTTATTTAATCAAATGACACTCCTATAGCACAAGCTTGATTTAAGGAATATGTGAGGATATATTTGTTTTTGTTTCAAAGACATTCATTTTTGAAAAATTATTTAGCATAGATGTTTTGCATTCATTAATCGGTACAGAATTGATTAGCGTACCCCGTTAGAAACGGCACAAAATCGCTAATCGCTAAAAATAAACAAAAAACATGTAAAAAATAATGAAAATCATGTAACAAATATGTAAAAAATAAACAAAAAACGCAAACAAAAATATATATAGTTATGTAAAAAAAAATGTAAAAAACATGTAAAAAATAATGCAAAAACATGTAAAAAAAATAAACAAAAAACATGAAAAAAGTAAACAAAAATATGTGAAAAACATGTAAAAAAATATATTTTTTTGTAAAATTTGCAAGACTTACAGGACCATAACCTATACTTGTGAATGCAAGACCAAGACTGAGTATGCAAGACCAAGACTGGGTATTCAAGATCACGACCAAGACTGGGTATGCACGACCAAGACTGGGTATGCAAGACCAAGACTGGGTATGCAAGACCAAGACTGGGTATGCACGATCAAGACTGGGTATTCAAGACCAAGACTGGGTATTCAAGACCATGACCAAGACTGGGTATGCACGACTAAGACTGGGTATGAAAGACCAAGACTGGGTATGCAAGACTACAACTAGATTTATTTATCTACGACATTTAGTTATGGAGTAAATAAAATTTGATTTCAAAATATGATGTTCATGTTTATATGCCCTCTTTAAAAGAGAAATATAGGAATAATTATTAGAAGATATGATATGCTTCGGATGCAAGGTGAAGTTCATAGATAATTATTACAGAAAAATAATTGTCAAGATTGCAATCGTCACAAAGAAACAAACAATGATGCTTCTGCCTCAAAAACTCCACGAAGCGTGAATCGTGACAATCTTCAGTCTTCTGAGTACCTACATACCTACCTACCAACTCAGGTTAACACTCGAACAAGTGCAGATGCAATATTTTACAATTTCGTCTCAATACAAAACAATTAACAGCTTCTAGAGTGACCATAACATGACAGGGGAATGACATTTGTGATGACAGGGGAATGACATTTAAGAAAATATTATTAAAAATCACCTATGCAGTGCATACATTAGAGCCGACTATACTGTTTACTAATGAGACATGTTCGATTTACATACACATTGGTACAAGTAGGTAAACAAGCCAAAAATGTAATAATATTTCTGGCGCAGTTCAGGGGTGACATCTGTGCGGGACACCGTCACCTCATTTATAAGGACTGTTGCTTTCATAGTTTACAAATAAACTAATTTCTCAATAGATGGCGTTACACAAAAAGGTTTATTCGTTACTTCATAGATGGCAATAGTATGATTCCTTATTTTCAGGTGAATTGTTACACATTATTCAAATATACAGCACATTCAAAAATTACATTGATAAGGGAACTCAATAAGAAGGCATAATTGGTGAACGTTGCGCAAGCGCGTAAAGTGATCGCGTGAACCGGCCGATGACAGGTCGTAAGTCCTGTAGGTGCCTTGAGTGCCTGGCTCTTCTATAATATCCCAACTTCGTCTCTATTGAGATGTTAAAAGTTTGTCAGTAAAAATATAAAAATATTTAATTTTAATATCTGGTCACCCCAAAAACAAAATAATAATATTTAGTTGTTGAGTTGCAACAGGTCTGTTATGATAGTCAATGTTGCTAATGTTGCAATAACATGAATGCACCACAAATATTTCCATATTATTCTTTGCCAACCTCCTTCCACCTTGACATAGATGGTATTCAAGTTTTTTTTTGCGGTGGCAACAATATTCACTTTTGTTTTTACCAAATAACATTATATTCAATTATATTCTTGCAATTTACATTTCGAATCGGTCCGTTATCATAATTTTGTACTTGAGAGAATGGTCCTCTTTCGATGAGGTCCTCTTTATTTTAATTAACATTTTGTTCTTAAGGTACTTGTATACCCTGGGTATACGGATGTACGCAAAAATGAACACTTAATTACCTTCTAATGTATGAAAGACGAAATAATATTGTATATCACCTGATATTTGATATACATACAACATTTTATCGTGCAAAAATGGTAACATTTAGATTTTTTTTTTTAATTAGCAAGAATAGTCGTTAAAATATTATAATAATAAAAAAACTCAGCCGGTAGATTTTCATATTCTCTTTCGATTGAAGTTAAAATCTACTTCATAGGCCTTGTAGTTTTTTTAGTTACAATAAAAAATTAAAAAAGGGTTTTAATAAAACAAATTTTTTGACATCTCTCATATTCTAAATTCAGACGGATTAATTTCGACGAATGAGAATATGATATATTGTGGAATATGCCGTGATGGCATAAATGAATTTTTGGCGAATATTTAATATTCCAGTTATAAGAAGATCACAAGGTATTACCTATAAGTCGATGCCTCGCATTATATTTTATGAAAAAATGGCATCGAATATATCACTACGTTTAGCAGTATATTAAGGCAATATTATAAGATCGGATTTCTAAAGAAATATTTCACTCATAAAATTATTAATGTCGTGTTACATGATATAATATGTATGTAAGTACTGTAGGTATACTTGTCATCGTGGTATGATATTGTTTAAAATGATATAATTACTTGACATTATTATTGTTCTTGTTGAATTGATGTCATGTGTTACTAATGACATATAAAACACATTTACATCCACGTTTACCGCTTTTAATGATACTCAGTAAAAAACTTTGTTTGGATATTAAGTTGTCTTCAACATACAATATGTAAGTATTGCGTTCTTCAGATCTCATTAACATCTTCCTAGTCTGCTCCAAATTTACTTTGGGCAAAAGGATGTAACAAATATGCACACTAAATTATCTTCTAATGAAAGAAACACGAAAAAATACTGTATATCACTAAATCGGTGATATACAATATTTTTTACAAGATGAAAGGGTAAAATTTTTACACGAAAAAAAAGAAAAAGAAGAAAATAAGTTCTGTTTAGAAGTTATTTTTTTAAACAGTCAAAACTCAGCCGGTAAATTAACATAATATTCTCTTTCGATTGAAGTTTTTCGATAAAAAAAAAATAGGTACATCATAGGCCTTTAAATTTTTTAGTTACTTGATATAAAGAAATTCAAAATGGTTTTAGCAAAAGTAATTTTACAAGAAAATTATTTAACAAATTTAAATTAAAAAAAACTCATGCAATAGTATAAATATGTAAAAATATACAGTTCTTTGAAATAAGGAACATTTTTTGAAATATGTAAAAATATAAAGTACTTTGAAATAAGGAACATTTTTTATGTAGGTACATCTTTATTCTATTGCATGAGTTTTTTTAATTTTGAATTTGTTTAATACCTTTCTTGTAAAATTAGTATGAAAATAAATAAAGTAGGTATTATGAAAATAAATTCGTCTCTATTGAGATATTAAGTTTGTCAAAAAATATTGTTAAAGTAGAAACAATTTCGAACGATTTAACCTCTTATTGCGCCGCTACGAAAATATTCGATATTTGACAAAATATTAGCAGATGGTCTGTCCATCATAGCTAATAAGGATGTTCATCTCAAGTGCCTTCAAATCTTCATTTGTCAACGAACATTAAAAACAAAACATGTTTAGACCGCACCTTTATGTCGAATAATTAAGAAGGGCGCATTGGTATACTACAAGTGGCACGCGAGCGGAATTTGAAATATTACATATTTTTAAATCAATCGGCTAATGACAAGAGTTGTGAGGTGTTACAAATACATTAAAATAAATTAAATTAAAAAAATACACGCCAAACCATACATTTTATGATTACATGAAAATTCTTCGAAAAACAATTGTTCGAATGCGCAATTGTACGAATAACAATTTTTCGAAAATCAGTTATCAGAATGACAATTGTCCGAAAGCAAATTATTCGAACTAATATTTGTTGGAAAACCAATTAACCGAATTTAATATATTTTTGTGTCATTATGTTGCCTCCTTTGACATATTTGTTGCCAGTAAAACATATTCGATGAAGACTATTATTACTTGTTGTATTATTGTTGGGTACCTACGTATGCTTGCACATTTTTAATAACTGATGTTTGACAGCGCGGGATAGCCTAGTTTGTACACCAGTTTATGTTTATCTAGTATTCACACCAATTTAGTTATTTTATTTTAATATTATAGTTACTTTTTTAAATATATAATGCAACTGGCTCACGCCAGTCACAATTATAACTACAAACAAACCTAACCAACCTATTTTTACCAAAGTTTTGTAGGTTTAGGTTTAAAAAATCGGTGTACATCCTAGGATATCTGACAGCGCGGTGCGTCGCCATGTTGTTTATTCCATAGATTTTTATTATACATAATATGTATACTTTGTAGATGTAGTACTCCGTACAAAAAGTGAGTCATTTGTTTTCGATTCATACAAAATTTGCTAACTACGACATCTAGTATATTATAATAAAAATCTATGGTTTATTCCTCTCACAATACTACCAACATGACGTCATAAAAATTCGAACAATTGTAAATTCTGATAATTGTGTGTTCGGAAAATTGTTTTTCGAAAAAATGTGATTCGAATAATTGCCATTCGTAAAATTGATTTTCGTAAAATTGAGCATTCGAATAATTGTTTTTCGAATAATTTTCCTGTTACCACATTTTATATCTACTTTCATACTGCCAATGTCTAACGACTATTATCTACGGTACTGCCTCCCTGACCAGCCAGAACAGACAGTTTATCTAGTATTCACACCAATTTAAGTATTTTATTTTAATATTAAGATACTTTTTAATGGCTCACGCCAGTCACAATTATAACTACGAATAAACCTAACCAACCTATTTTTACCAAACTTTTGTAGGTTAGGTTTGAAAAATCGGTGTACATCCTAGTATATCCTGGCTGGTCAGAGAGGCAGTACCATTCATGGGAACATAAAAGATTTTAAAAAATTCAAACAGAAACTAAAAATGTATTAATAATCTACAATGGTGTATATAATAGTGCAAAGTACATTTTTTTTTATTTTGATATAATGATCGAAATTGTTTCAATGACCTGTTTTATTTTTTTTTAATGTTTGATATTTGTTTACGTTTAACTTGTTTTTGTACTTTTTTTCTGTATTTGTTTTAATATCAAGTGATTCCATCATCAAGCACAATATTTTAACATTTGTGATGAGTTATTTCAAAAATGTTATTTTTAGTACATAATCATATATCATGTAAATGTTATTTTTAGTACATAATCATATATCATGTAAATGTTATTTTTAGTACATAATCATATATCATGTAAATGTTATTTTTAGTACATAATCATATATCATATAAATGTTATTTTTAGTACATAATCATATATCATGTAAAATGGATGTAGAATATTTTTTTTACAAAAAATGATTTTAAATATACGAAAGAAAAAAAAAATAAAATAAAATTGTTAAAATAAAAATGATGTCATAAAAACCTTTAATTTATTTTCTTAAGCATAGTCGCATCTAATCCTTTTCAAGTATCTAATTAACTGCATTTATTTTTTTATCAATTCCATGATATATTTTTGTTATTGTTTAATATTTTAAATTCGTGCAAAATGGTTTCACATCTCTGACGGTTTTAAACTCCAATATGTTACGTCCTTATTCCTTGAATTTTATTAGTAGCCTTTATGTAGGTATTACCTACGCATTTTACGAATTTTATCTAAATCAAATACAGATCTATACTAATCATATACAAAACTGATTGAAAATTCGACCTGAAGGTCCGCATTATCGAATAGTGACGGGTAGTCAAAGTGAGGTACCCGTACCAAACAGGTTAAAATATTACCTAATTTAAAGTCATTTAAGTTCTAATGGCCCATTCTATCTAAGGTTACAAACAAATGTTAGATAGGCAACCAACAATTTGGATTTAAAATTTTGGATTATTTCGGATTATGTTCACAAAAAAACACCAACCGATGGTTAAGTAGGTACTCAAAATAAGTATTCGTATTAATACTTGTACTTGTATGTCATTTTTATTTTAATGTCATTCAAATTTCTCAATTTTGATTTAATTTATATTGTTTCTCGTGCAATAAACATACCTGTTTATGTACTATGTCAAATATTAATTAAACACACACCCAATAACAAGTTGTCACACTCTAGAGACATACGATATTAATAGATGGGTCGATGGCAGAGCGGTTAGCTCATTCGATTAGTAATCCAGTGGTCGCGAGTTCGAATCCTGCCTAGACCGATTTCGTTCACTTTTCTGTTCCGATTTCGTGCACAAGCATTTATGCTTATTTTAGGGAACGTAGGAAGATGTATATGTACTTGTTCAACATGGACATATTCATTTAAAAAAGACTGAAAACACAATTAAAAACTGTGTCTCCACCGGGGATCGAACCCAGGACCCTTGGATCAGCATTCATATACCTAACCAACTGAGCCAAAAGGCCGACTTGTTATTTTGTCTCTATCGTAATATTAATTGCCAAAACTAAGGACAAGAAGAGTACGGAGAGAGATTTTTAAAACGACAGAGCGAGACAGGAATACTTTAATTCCCTCCATAGAATATTATATAAAAAATATATATCGCATTGTATTGAGAACCTAACCAATAAAATATCATTTACCAAGAGAAGGATAAACAGATTTGTAGGTATGACGAAAAATGTATTCAATAACACGAATTGATTAGGTATATTTATTTTTAAATTAAAAGAATTTTCAATTTTTTCTTCTTTTTCTTTTATGTAGACCATTGGGTCTGTTTTAAGAGGACTGCTCCTCCTGCGAAGTGGACTCCCAGCTATCGCTCTTTTAAAAAGTCTACCGCAAGGGCGGGTTCCGTGAGGCTGTTTGTGCAGCACGATATGAGGAAGTCTGGTGCTATTCATCCTTTGGACATGACCATACCAGTCCCTCCTCCTCTGCCCACTCCATCTGATGATATCACCAACCTCACATATTTCCCTTATTCTAGTGTTCCTCACTCTGTCTCTCAAGGTTATGCCTGCTATCATGCTCAGTTTTCTCATTTCAGAAGTCCTCAACTTTTTTATAGAATAATACAGAATCATCAAACGGCGCTGTAATTAATTATTAGGTGTGAAGCACCAGCTTAAAATAGTGCTTCTACTCATATCTAATATCATCATTTTCGGATGTCCCGTAAGAGGCGGGTAATAGAAAATACAACAGGCAACAATAACATCTCACATAGTTCATCAATGAGGTTCACCATCCATTCTGATTGTAGTGCCTTTTAAAGTGAGACGAGGCTGGTGCGTGGGGATACACTATGCACGCATGTATTGTGCTTCCTTTTATTTAAGGTAATAATGCACACGCGAACACTTCTCGCTGGTAGAAATTAAAATCATCTGTTCTCTATTTTTTTGCAAACTTTCCTTCTTTGAAATATCATTGCATGAATATAATATATACCGACTGGTTAATATGCTTTCTATTATTTCAGGCTATTATAAATTGATGACTCAAATACCTTGTAAATTAATATTAAAAAATAAAATAACGGAAAACAATATGTAAAAATGCACCGACAACAATTTATGTTAAATATATTCAACAAACTGTAAACACGTTTTTATATGCAAGAATAACGTTATGTGGACGTATAAAAACTTGTTATGTATACATTTGAATCGAATGATAGAATTTTTTTCTTAATGCCTCACACCTTGTAATAACATTTTCATAGTGACCTTGTACGGAGTTATACCTACATTAATAAATGATTCAAAGTACCTAATCTGATTATATTCGATACGATTTTTTTTATAATATGCGGTAAATTTTTAATTTATTCGGGAAATCCCACAGCAATAAACACATATTGCAATCATAGAATAATAATAAAACTAATATTATTATTCTGGGTTGCATTCACAACGAACGCTGAACGCTCTTAGTGAACGCTCATAATTACCGGAAACAGACGCTCGAAAGACACTCTGTGGCGTTCAGATTGAACGTCGAGTGTACGCACCAAATGCTCGGTAAAGTTCGCTCTGACAGTGATAGTATTTGTTAACTTCTATTTTATCTGTGGAATGATGACTTCTATTTGTTACTGTGGTATCTAATATGTCAGTTGACATTAATTATGATACTGATTTTCATATTGAAACGCCGCTCGTAAGCTATTGGTGTGAAAAACGCCATAATCTGCAACTTCAGGTAGATTCGACGCCCGTCGTCGAGCGTTGGGTCTGAAAACATCCCTGTGATTGCAACACAGCAACAAATGGGATGCAAAAAGTGATGAGTTAACTAGAGGAGCTGACATCATCACTGTAACACAAAATAGTAGGTATTTACTTAGAATTATCATGAAAAAATAATATATAAATTTTTGTTCTATTTAATTTAGTTGGCAAACGCGAATCCCATTCACCGATATCGCTCAATGGCGAGCATCGTCAGAATGCTGAACAATAGTGATGAATACCATATATTGTTTTGGAATCATTACTCCTTCTCTTCTTCTTCTTCTTCTTCTCCTAGAACTTAATAAGCTCGACAAAAAAATTAAGCAAACGGAAAAAATAGTCATGCTTTTAAAACTAAAATAAAGGAATGGCTCTTAGTATCAGGCAGACACTTTGCAGAGAAGATTTTTCATCCATAGCTTTCGACCCCATACTTTACAGTTATTATTTTTTTTGCATCAAGTAGATTCATTGGCCCCGGCACAGGTTTTTTGCCTAAGTGGGCATTGCAGATTCAATCATTATAGTTATGTCATCAATATTTGTATGAATAAATGAATGAATATACAGGGTTACAGGTTTAGTCGTACAGAATATTAAAGGACGTTATTACTCAGGTCATTTCTGATGGATTTGATGCTAAATGTTATGTCCGAAACGTAACCGTTATGGAGATATTGAATTTTAAAGATTTAAAAAAATAAAAATAAATTTTGGCTATTTTATCAATTTTTTACGGATTAGAGGTCTTAGGGTCCGTTTTTTTATGTATCTAGTTAGAGGGCATGTCAATTAATAAAAATGATTAACAAAAACTGAACCTACTACTAACAGCTTAAAAATACAGCTCGACAACAGTTAGAATTAAAGAATTATCACAAAGTGTTTTTAACTTTGAAGCGCTTTGTTTGAAAAAAAATTATGGAACTTATTCTGCAAATAATTGTAAAAACTTCTACGTTTCTTTAGCTATTCAAAAAGCTATAACACTTGCTATTAAATAGTCAAACCATTGACCAAATAACAGTTAAGGTAGTAGAGGGGACATTTTAGTTTGAGGAAAAAGTAGCTAAAATACGTAACAAAACAAAGCAATATTTTTGTAATTCATGTTTAATAGTAATTTAAGAAAAAGAATGACAATTTGTGTAAGAAATAGCGGCGGCCATGTCGAACATGAATTATAAAAATATTGCTGTGTTTTTTTTTTTGTTTACGTATTTTAGCTACTTTTTCCTCAAACTAAAATGTACCCTCTACTACCTTAACTGCTTTTTGGTCAATGGTTTGACTATTTCATAGCAAGTGTTATAGCTTTTTGAATAGCTAAAAAAATGTAGAAGTTTTTACAATTATTTGCAGAATAAGTGACATAATTTTTTTTTTCAAACAAAGCGCTTCAAAGTTAAAAACACTTTGTGATAATTCTTTAATTGTAACTGTTGTCGAGCTGTATTTTTAAGCTGTTAGTAGTAGGTTCAGTTTTTGTTAATCATTTTTATTAATTGACATGCCCTCTAACTATATACATAAAAAAAACGGACCCTAAGACCTCTAATCCGTAAAAAAATGATAAAATAGCCAAAATTTATTTTTTATTTTTTTAAATCTTTAAAATTCAATATCTCCATAACGGTTAAGTTTCGGACCTAACATTTAGCATCAAATCCATCAGAAATGAAATGAATAATAACGTCCTTTAATATTCTGTACGACTAAACCTGTAACCCTGTATAGATTCAAAACGAGGATACCAATATTAGAGAAAGAAGGGGTAGTACTAAAAAAATATACTACCCAAAAGACTTTAAGGTACCTATATAAGTTGGTACAATTAAATATAAATGAAGAAAAGGAATGAATATACTAGTTGCATGTAACACATGAGATCCAACTGTCGATAGGGATAGTATGTATAGTTGAAGAATAAGTACCAAACTATAAACCCATAAATACAAATTATTTAATATTAATTTTAAGATATTTGGTTTTCTATACAACACATGTACCTAGGTATGTATGTCAAGATAGGATAGTATGGTGGTCAGTCCTTTGATCCTACCCAGAATATGAAAACAGCATGATGGTATGTATGTATGTTTAGAGATTAGTATCAAACAATTAAGTCTTCTTAGATATTGAGTGTAGGCGACTGCCATACAAATTGTATGAATCAATGTCGTCACTAAATTCAATTTTTATAATAATTGTTAATAAAAATTGAGATGTGCTAATACAATGTTAATATTTTTTATAGGAAATTAAATTATCTAGTTGGGGTGTTTCGGCTTTTTTTGATATTTTTAAAAAATTTGGAAATATAGGCAGTACAACTCATAAATTTATCATAAAAAAAATATTTTTCTTAATAAAAAATGTTTGTGAAACCCTGGAATTTTTTTGAAAAAACCTATTTCACACACACACACACACACACACACACACACACACACAAAACTCACATAAAATGTTCTACTCCGAATTCTGAGTAAATCCATGTATGGGAACATATATGCTGCGAGGCCTCTAGTTGGTGTTATTAGCATGCAAAAAGTCCACTACGCCATACAAAATGTTCCTTCGTACACGCATCTTGGCTTAATAATGTCGATTCATTCAGAGAATTGAATTCTCATAAACGAATCGACAGTTGGATAAATATTGTACTGAAATGATAGCTTTTAAAAATATGATAATTTGTTAATTTTGAAAAATGGCCAACAGAATAAACCTGACATTAAATATTCTATAATAAAGAATATATAATAAATATTCTATAATAAAATATATTTGTACGTTAATCAAAGGAATGGTACTGTTACATTTTACTCTATTTATCTCTAATATTTCAAGTTTATCATTTTTTTTGCCTTTGCAAAATAAATACTTCCTCAATCCAAGTATAAAGCATCATTCGTGGCTCACATGGTTAGATATCTGACTCCTGAATCAAAAGTCCTGGGTTAGTTTTCAGGGTGGGAACACAGTTTTAATTTTTTTTTTAATCTGAATCTATGAGACGATAAATATCATAAGTCTGCAAAATGTGGCAAATTGTTATTGCTTATGTGTTTAATTATTATAATTTAGTATTTTACTTATATGTTATTTGCACGAGAAACAACACAAAAGTAAAGGTTCTATGTACCTAAATGAAATCGGCTAAAGCAGCATTTGAACCTGAGTACGTTGACCGCTCTGCCACCGACCCTGCCAAATTTCATTGAATTATCGTTTATCCGATATATTTAAAAACTAGTGACGAGCAAAGTCTTACAAGCCTTGCAGTCTTCGTCTTGCGAGACTTGCAATAACAAGACCTCGACTACAAGACCAGGGGGTGCAAGATCAGGCTCTGCAACACCAAGAGTATTGCGGTCTAGCAAAATTTTACAAACTTATTTATATTTTACGACAATTTTTCAACATCTCAATAGGGACGAAGTTGAAATTTGGAAAACCGGCAAATCAAGGCACAAACATGATTTAGGTACGACCTGTCATTGGCTGGTTTTCATGATCACTTTATGCATTTGAGTGATCACGTAAACCAGCCGATGACAGGTCGTAAGCCTTGTAGGTGTCATGATTTCCGGTTCTCCTTAAATATTCCAACTTCGTCTCTTTTGAAATGATAAAAATTTGTCATTAAAACGATTTACTTTAGCTTATTTATTTTTGATTAAAAAGTAAGAAATTATGTATCGATATAATATAATAAATTGGTGTTTTTTAAAATAAAAAATATTTTTTTGTAAAAGTAGCAAGACCTGCAAGACTTGCAAGAACAAGACGACCAGGGGTCACTACTTAAAAACTTCCGCGCTCTGTTAGGTGTACATTCACAAGTCTTTTTAATTTTGCATTAATGTATTTTTAATTTGTTTTTTAAACACAAATAATTACCCTTGGAAATAATTTGACTATCATAGTATTTTAGTGTTTTATATTTATATTTTGCAAGTTCATTACTTTCATTAACCATTACAATATGTTGACCTTTGGGAAGATTAATATTATGGATAATCAGTAGTTTATTTCAATTATTCACGGTAGAATACAAATGAGCCAATTTTTTTTCTTTTAAAATTCGAGGTCCACGTATACTATGATTTTCCGACATTTCCATTACTGGGTTCGTTCATAGCCATGGTCTACTTTTGCTGATATCTTCACGTTTAGCAAAATCAATATATTTATAAATTAAAATATTTGTGAAAATTAATTAAAACACAGTTTCAATCTACAAATGAGTATGACTTAAATAAGCCTAAGTGCAACTAATCAAATTTTTATTCGTGCCTCAATGGATGCCGGCTGTGTTCGGCGAAAGCGCCTATGAACTCTCACTGAGTTGAAGAAAAACTTTGATTTTAAAAATATATGTTGATCAATCTGACCTATCGTGAAAATTATGAAAATGGAATTCCATTAGTCTTACGACGACATGGAAGGACAGTTGGAGCTCCACCTCCAAGGATAGTACAACCTCACAAACATGTCAAATGACCACACGATGAGGAGAAAGGAATTACTTTAAATTCCTACTTAATTTCAGTCAAAAATCAAATTTCATTTAAATCTTTAATAATTTTCTATCCTTATATTTGTAGATATGCATCGCCATAAATTCTAACTTGTAGTAAGCTTATCATATTGACGATTACCGCATTAACTGTAATTATTAACACGGCAAAGGTAGGTTTGCAAAACTAGAAACTTGTACAGTTAATTAATTCCACGTTTTCATTATCTTGGTCAATGTCAATAGGAAATTGATTCACAGCCATCAACTATTTATAAACAAACGCCAATACAGAAATGTCCAATGAGAATTTCATTGAAATACATTTATGTAAATATACCTTCATTCAAAACTTATTGTTTCTGAGCAGTTAAAAGTTTTGTTAGAACTATCAATAATCAAATGACTCAATAAACCTAATATTCATCCTCATCTTAAAATGCAATCTAATATTCATCCTCATCTGAAAATGCTGTCTCTTATGCGGAGGTTGGGAATCATCAAAGCTATTTTCACATTGTTTACTGCGTCCAAACAGCGATGAAATGCTTTTTTTGTATGGCTTCCTCAAAATTTAACTTTGGTATTGAGAAAAAAACAAACAAGCATGTTTGAAATTTGTTTTGGAGAGAACTGCTCAAAATTCAATGGACTTCCAAGTGTACAAATATCTTCAACCTCATACTAACGGATTTTTTTTTAAATAGTTTGAGCGAAAAACCATCGTGTTATTTTGTTTAAAAAAAACTCTTCATTCTCATTCGAGGTACGTTATGCCTTCTACGCGACAGCGTCATATTGATGCATTACATATTTATATTCACAGAGTTGAGTGATATTCGTCATCTGAATCACTTGATATCGTTTGTATTTCCTTCTTCGTATCCTTCTTTAAATATGTTATTGATTTGATCATTGCCAGCTCTTTCGTGGTTGACCTTAGCCTCTAACGCTACTTGTTTTAGCTTTGTTTATCCATTTCACAGTTTAAAAAGTAACCTTTCAATGTAGCCTCTTCTGCCAATAGATCTTCAATCGGTTTTTACATAAATTCAGTCCTGGTCTCAGAACAACGATTCTCAGCTCTCTTTCCATCTCTTTGGTAGTCTTCCCAGTAGTCGTCGACCCTTTAGTAATTTGCGCATTGCAGTTTCGGGTTAGTCTTTCGGGATTCATCCTTTTCATATAATTCCTAAGAGCCTGTCCAGATAAGGCATTTTGCGCGCGAGCCCACTCGCGCGCTTCAATTTCTGTTGTATCCAGATACCGCGTTTTACGCGCGTTCTACGCTGGAAGGGATAAGACCCAGTTTTAAACTCCCTTGGCAAGATAAAATGATTTAGTTGATTTATTTAGTACCTATTGTGATGTTATTTTATATTTCACATTATTTACTACAAAATAATTGGAAATTTATTCACTAAACTATGTAAGTATTCTAATAATTACACTATGTAAGTAGTCGCGCTCATTGCACGTGTTTTACGCGCGAGTGAGGAAACGCGCGGCAGCATCTGGACGGGATGTATGTAGCTCTAGTATCTCGGGAACGCGCGAGTGTCTACGTGCGAGTAGACTCGCGCGCAAAATTCCTTATCTGGACAGGCTCTAAAGTAAGGTATTCTTTGTTCGTTCATCCTTACTTACAATGTCCTTAACATCACAGGTTCTGGAGATCTCCTCAATACTTAGCATATCTTATAGTTCTCTTGTTCTGCCCATGATGCTTTTCAATTATCTTCATTTTATTTTATATTTTATTCACTCAAACAAATTTATAAAGAAATTAAATGACCCTATTACGTCACAGGAGGTAAAACAATACGATTTCAAGTTATTTTTTTGTGATTAATGATATGGTTATGTTATGATTAGTGATCGATATATTATAAATAACCTGTATTTAAATTCTACTCTTGGAAATCTCCAAAAGACGTCGGGATATACCCATACGTTTAAAACTACTTTTTTTCGAAACAAAACATCAGGTGATTACACGATACTTATAAAAACATGTTTACCCTTGGTTTGCTATAAGGTCGAATCGAACCTTTGCTGTAAGAAAACAAAAACGGTGCATTTTTGTTTTGATCCTTTAAAATATTTAAAATGCACGCTACGTTTTAATATATTGTTATCAAAACATCAGAAACAATTATCATTTTAGATGACGCATAAAAATTCATTTTTAAATAATATTTATTCAATAATTTTTATTTTTAAACAATGTCTAATTTATTTTTTTAAACTTTTTGTATTCACAGAGTGGAAATCCATTTTAAAAATAACAAATAAAATAGGGCACAGAGTAAATATTTAGAAGTGGTGGATTAGTCTTGTCATATTTAGTTTCTTTTAGACTTTGATAACGCCGAGACACCTCGGCGAAAATGATCTGTCGTAGTTAATTGAATCTGTGGAAACAAATATTTATCCAACTGTCGATTTGTTCAAGAGAATATATTTCTCTTAACATATAGACAAAATATCAAGCCAAGATACGCGAGATTAGTATACCAGGTCATTTTCCACGGTTTATTCAACTTTGAAGTCAAAAAACACCAACATAGAGACTTTGCAGCATATATATGTATGTTCTATGTATGGATTTACTCAGAATTCGGAGTAGAACATTTAATGTGTCTGCCCCCCCCCCCCCCCCCCTTATAACTTTTGATCCGCTCAATACACAGAACATTAAATTTCAAAAAATATTGAAAGTTATACTCAGAATTCTGAATTTCTATTTCAATCAGGGGTTATCAAAAATTTGAATTTTTACTTTATTTTTCCATAATTAAGCTAGAAACCTGAAAATTTGTATAAATATATACAAATGCTAAACCTCAATTTTTTTAAAAATATTCCAGAATTTCTCAAACATTCTTAATAAAGAAACCATTTTTTTATAATAAATTTATGTGTTTAACTTCCTATATTTCTAAAATTTTTAAAAATATCGAAAAAAGGCGAAACTCTCCAACTAGATAATTTAATTTTCTATAAAAAAATACGAACATTGTTATAGTACATCTCAAAATTATTTTAACAATTAATGTTTTCATATTTTGCTTATCAACAAGTTAATAACAAGATTAATCATATTAAGATATTTAAATACAACGCATTAAAATGAAATATATTTATTTATATGGTGTGTTTAATTTTAAAATATTTCTTTTAAAATCATACATACCTACCTACATGGCTGTTCTTCATACATAATACATAAGTAGAAGCAGTGGCGGCTGAAGACCTAAAATATTAGAGGGGCTCGATTTTTTTTCTTGAAAGGAAATGAGTATTTGAAAGGAGAAAATATTCAGTACCTACACTTGTGAAATATCGACACAGGTGAAAAAAATATTTTCATGCATATGATCAGTGTTTATCATCATTCTCCTGTTAAGCTGCAATTACAATACCTGAAAAAAAGGGGGTCGGTGGATCATACATGTTGGATTTAGTTGTTTTTGTCAGAGTCAGAATTAATACCTACATCAGAATTATTGTCAAAAAGTAAACACGGAAAACAACATTCACTACACCTATAATACGCATTCTTTTCACTACATCTGCAAAGCCATGACGTTTTTTGATACATATTTATATTAAAACTTCGAATATATTTACGTGATTTACAAGTACCTACTAATTTGAGATAATGAGATGAATGTCCGCGAGGCCCTTATTTTTCCACATTCACACGATCATCGTAATTAAAGTAACGCGAAATTAAATTATGTATACTATTCACCGTGTACTATTGTCAAAAATTATCATAAAAAATATTAACCACAATTCGTCACTCTGCAAAAACAACATGCAAAATGGCGCGCTGTCATCAACAGCTTTCAGCTCTCAGCTGACGAGCTGACCGAAGTGCGCAAACGCCGCAGACGTGTTCATAAACATACTAATATTAATCGTGTTCATAAACACACTAATTCAATTTAATCGTTTAGACCAAAATATACGAGATTGTTGTATAGTAGTATATTCCGGTGAATTCATGAACATATATAGGAACGTGCCCGAGAGCTCCATACATTTCGAATCATATTGCACTGCGGCATTAAAATCAATTCTATGAGTTTACATACAGTTCTTCGGGCGCAAGCACATTGTGCCCGCGGAACAAAATTTTTCATAGAATCTCGCTGTATGAAACGAACTATTGCAGTATTTTACTATTACAACCGTAAGGTGGAAACACATTTATTTAAAAAAAAATATGAATTTCCAGAATTAATTTAGCACATATTTTTGGAATCTATAGAAAAAAAATTTTGGGAGGGCTCAGCCCGAGAGCCCCTTTGGGGGAGCCGCCACTGAGTAGAAGTGTCATATGCTAAACGTTGTTTTTATAATTAGGCGACTAGTAGAAAACAAGATTACATTTTAAAATAGCAATTAATTTTTAAAATACGGTTTGAGATAATTTTTATCTGAATGATCTTTTACATAATCAATTATAATATGTTCCAAATTTCTCTTTGATTATTATACGCAAACATGTAGGTATGTCATTTTCTATTTAAATGTATCTAGGTTTTCCGTTTAATACGCTGTTTATTCTCGTGTAAAAAAATGTAATCTAATTTGCTGTAATAGTTGGTTGGATATTATTTCATCAAAATTTCTCGTGTATCAATAAGATTTCAAGTTCATAATTATTCTACTTAAAATTTACTCCATATGGATAAAACTATCACCAGCTGAATCAAAAAGCGCAAAACTCATTTCTCCGTGAACAATCATTAAAAACGCTTTATTTTTCAAAAAAAAAATTAAAGGCATACCTGCAGTGAGGCACGGGCTTAGAAAAGTGCTTGCACTCTTTTTTTACTATCGAAAATATAACGGGCATCAATGACATTTCGATAAGATAACGCGCACCCGCACATCTGTCGCTGGTTACCCCCCCCCCCATTACCGATATGATATGCCGTGATGGTATAGTTAAAGTATTATTTTATTATTATATCTTAACAAATGTAACTCAAATATTGGTAGTAATGCTCTATTGTACAGGTGTATAAATAACTATACAAAAATTGTAAATGAAACTGATGACCTGGACATTTTTCATGTGTCAAAATCAACATTTAACAGAAAAAATCCTAATGATAAGGTAGAGGTAGTTTTCTCACCTTTAAAAACCTCTTTTGCGACTATTTTTGTTACTATTTTTTGTTTTACTGTGCTACTCTTCATGTTCTTACACATAAACTCAATCTTCACAATACAATTTTCGCAATATGACATGAGTCGAGATACATAGGTACTCGTTTTAGATATTTTATCATTAAATATATAATATTGTTTTTTTTATATTATTTAGTATAAAAATAAAATCTTTTACAATAAATAAAAAATAAAAAAAGCTTACAGATGACGTATCAAAACAAGCATGAGATTTTTCAATACATTTACACATGAATGACATTTTTTCCATTGTATCTAAATACAAAAACGTATCTTTTTTATCGTTTATTATATGGACATGTTAATTTATCTTTGGAGTGTTTTAAATTCGATTCATTTAACATATCTTTTGATGAATTTATTGTACGTAGTTGAAGATATATAGGCGTGCCTGGTGAGATTGAAAGCAAGTGAAAGAATCATTGACCTTGTTAGCAATCAAGTTCCGTTTTGGAGTAGCGGGCATTCGAGCTGACGCTCTTTGTAGAAAGAAACAGGTTCTAGAACCATCCGACAGTGAAAGTGTTGCCAACCGAAAATTTCGGCTTACGTCTGCGGCTCTTGTAGAGTAATACTTTTTAACATACACTTCGAAACCAATTTACATCTCGCACAGGCATTTTACAAATAATTATAAGTTGAGAAAAAAAACGTTTGATCTAAGAAGAGGTAGAATAAATACAATTTGTTTAAGTGAGCACTTAAAATGCTTGTAAAACTTGTACACAAAATACGTATCTGTTGTTGCTGTTTTAGGCCAATTATAAATATGATATTGTACCTATTTTACTGTACCTATCGCTTCTCGGGCAACTAACAGGTATGTCAAATATTAATTTAACACGCACCCAATAACAAGTTGCCACATTCTGGAGACTAAAAATGTTTATTTATCGATTTCTTTATCATACAATTTAAATAATCTTCATAACAATCGATTACTGCTGCCCAACTAGGTATACCTGTTCTAGGGCTAGCAGTGTACATATTATCCAACTGTCGATTCGTTCATGAGAATTCAATTCTCTGAATGAATCGACATTATTAAGCCAAGATGCGTGTACGAAGGAAAATTTTGTATGGCGTAGTGGACCTTTTGCATGTTAATAACACCAACTAGAGGCCTCTCAGCATATATGTTCCTCTACATGGATTTACTCAGAATTCGGAGTAGAACATTTTATGTGAGTTTTGTGTGTGTGTGTCCCTCCCCCCTTATAACTTTTGATCGGATTAATTTACAGAGCCCAAATTTTCAGAATATATAGACAGTTATAGGCCTACAAAACTTTTATACTCAGAATTATGAATTTTTGTTTCAGTCAGGGGTTATTAACTTTTGAAATTTTGATTTATTTTTCCATATATCTCAGAAACCGTAAAAGCTAGAACACTGAAATGAAATAGACAAATACAAAATTTCAAAATTATTTCTTTAAAAGAAATTCCAGGGTTTCTCAAACATTTTTTATTAAGAAAAATATTTTTTTTTATGATAAATTTATGAGTTTAACTGCCTATATTTCCATTTTTTTTTTAAATATCGAAAAAAGCCGAAACACCCCAACTAGATAATTTAATTTTTTATAAAAAATATTAGCATTGTATCAGCACATGTCAAAATTTTTTTAACAATTTTTATAAAAATTGAATTTAGTGACGACATTGCTTCATACAATTTGTATTGTAGTAGCCTACACACAATATCTAAGAAGACTTAATAGTTTGATACTAATCTCCAAACATACATACATACCATCATGCTGTTTTCATATTCTGGGTAGGATCAAAGGACTGACCTCCATACTATCCTATCTTGACATACATACGTACCTAGGTACATGTGTTGTATAGAAAACCAAATATTTTAAAATATTAAATAATTTGTATTTATTGGTTTATAGTTTCGTACTTATTCTTCAACTATACGTACTATCGCTATCGACAGTTGGATCTCATGTGTTACATGCAACTAGTTATAATATTTCACAGGAGACATATAGGTAGTACCTATTTGCATTTTCAAAAAGTATCTAAACAATATAAACTTCACTATTGTACATACAGGGCCTTACTTACTATTTAAAATACAAGTTTAATCCAAAGTTAAGTCAGTTTTGGCCTTACAAAAAACTGGGTAAGTATCAGCTTAAACACACATTGCAAATAGTAAGTTAGACCAACACAGATCAAAATATGGAATTGAAGTCATCGTGATATGCATATACATATTGTGTATGTAGGTATCATGTCATTTTTATTTCTCAATTGCACAAATAATCTGAATTAGTAGAACAGTAGGTATCTCTTGGGAATACTGAACTGACAGACCATAGATGTGATCCGTCAGTCATCTTTATTCAGTCGAGTCTCAGATCAAATCAAGACTTCACAAAATTTATAAAACAATCAGGATTTTTTGCGAAAGAGGAAAGAAAAAAAGAAGAAAAAACAATTATATAAATTATGTCTACAACATCCTTACACTACGATGTCGAACATTTGATACACTTATTGTCTCACAGATCCAGACTGAAATCACTTTTAAAAACTGTGTCTCCACCGGAATCGATATTGTTTCGTTAACGCTTGTGCAAGAAGCAAGATATTTGTCATTCTTCTTGTTTTCCTTCTTCCTTCAGTCATCTATCCACTGCTGGATTTCGGCATCTTCTTAATACTTCCACTCATTTCTTCGTTGGAACTATAATTTTCAACACTTTGAAGCGTATTGCAGACCAAAAGCTGAGCTAATTAGTTAGTTTTGCTTAGCTTGCGTAGCTGAGGTCATTTTTACTATCTTACGGTATGTACACTTGTATGAAAAACGACCTCAGGTTTGCGAGCTAATCAAACCTAACATAACCTAACTTGAAGGCTGTTATCTCCGAAAGCGACCACTACTCAGACTTCATATTATCCAACCGTTGTAACCTGCTGTGGTATCATTTTACAGAAAAAAATCAGCTTTTATACTATGACGTTAATTAGGCAGCCGCTGTCTCTTGGTCGATGATTCAAAAATCCAAATTAATAATGTCCAATTCTAAGAGAAAAATAATTATTTGTTGAAAATTATCTCCACAATGGGTGAGCATTCAATTATTTTTATTGTCTTTGTTTGATATATTGTTCACATAAATTATTATTTACACGTGCGTATGTAAATAAATAACAGCGATATTCGATATTGTGAAAGTTGATAAAATCTCCAAACAATAATTTAAAATTTATTATTAAAACGTGTTTGTAACGATGGCCTTAAATTTGTACGTTGACCCAAAATTACAAATAATTTAGTTATAAACTACTAATTATTGGTCCAATTTAAAAATTCGGTTATCAATACTATTATTATTATGAAGCAAGTTCTAACTTATCAATTACTGACAGGTGTATTATCATTTTTGTGATTGTCAGAGGTAGAATTAGTTTGTGATTTACGGGTTATATTAATTTAACTAATTTAATATCTACAAAAAAAATACATTTGTTTGTATGTTTAATAATTCAGCTAGTTTGCCAGAATTTGAATTCTTTAATAAACATTTTCTTTTTAAAAGGTTGGTTCTATAAAATCAATAAAATAAAAATAAAATAAAATAAAATAAAAGAATGTTTTAGTGTAGTGACCTACTAGATACAATAACATATATATTTTTGAAGAAAGCATCGAAAATTATTTTTTTTTTAAATTATGACGATAAAAACTTATTACAAATTCATAAGTTTGAAACCCACAATTTTCGAAAAAATTCATTTATTACTTTAAAAAGATTCTCTATATCTCGCAATTTATATAGGAATTTATATTTATTATTTATAGTTTGTAAAAGTTTTTAGTATCTTGAATTACATAATAAGTATTTATGCATATTATGTAAGTAACGAGCTCCTTTCCTTAGCACAAATTAAAAAAAAGTTAGATTATTAAAGGAATCAATTATTCATTTTGAAAACATATTATATTTTTTTATAATTATTAAGTCTCTACGTATATTTTAATTGATATATAAAAATATATATCTTACCGTTTTGATTAATTGAATTTTTATAATGTTCCGTAATAACGAATTAAAGCAAACACGAAACAATTTTATTGTTAGAGAATGGTTTGAAATTATTTTAACAGATCAATACAATAATTTTTTTCTAAAAGCAGAGATTTGTATTTTGAAATCATCAAATGAAAAATAAATAAATTAAATTTAAAGATATAACTTTGTTCAAAGATCAAACATTTGAAAAATAAATAAACTATTTTAAATTTGTCAAATAGTTCCCGAATATTCCTTCCGCATTCTTTGGTTTCCAATTAATCCCAATTTCAGTTATGGCAATAAAAAACCGCCTTTGCAAAGGTGCACTTGCTGTTTATAAAATATAAATAAATAAATATATATTTATTTATAATATACACTTAACGTAGTTTACACCACTTAACTATGAGTACTAAATTCTACCAAAAACATTTCAAACATTTAAAGTTTTTGAAACCGGTAGAAGTTAGTACTCATAGTTAAGTGGTGTAAACTACGTTAAGTGTATATTATAAATAATTTATAATGTCGCCACAAAGTTATTTTCCTAACATTAACGATATAAATATATATTTCATTATATTAATGTTTAAAAACCAGAAACAGAGAACGGGTCTCAATCATATTATTTATTTTATTTTATGTAAACTAAGTTTGTTTAAATGTTTCTTTTTATCTGATAGCAACAGCTAAAACCAGAATGATTAAAATATTAAATATATTTTTATTACAACATCTGCCTATATATATGTACTTGATTGGGATAAATATTTGACTATACTTTGATAATTGTGAATATTTTAGAAAAGTAATAGACAGATCGTTATGTTGCTGAAATACGAATATTAATTTAAGAAAAAAAATTGAAGTATGTTTAAAAAAGGTTCTAATATGAACTCTTCTTTTATATTTTCATATTAGAGAAAATGAACTCTTCTTTTATATTTTCATATTAGAGAAAATGAACTCTTCTTTTATATTTTCATATTAGAGAAAATGAACTATTCTTTTATATTTTCATATTAGAGAAAATGAACTCTTCTTTTATATTTTCATATAAGAGAAAATGAACTCTTTTTTATATTTTCTTATTAGAGAAAATGAACTATTCTTTTATATTTTCATATTAGAGAAAATGAACTCTTCTTTTATATTTTCATATTAGAGAAAATGAACTATTCTTTTATATTTTCATATTAGAGAAAATGAACTCTTCTTTTATATTTTCATATAAGATAAAATGAACTTAGGATAGGATAGTGGATAGAGAAAAATTGTGGGATATCCTATCGATATATGGAGTGAAGAGCAAACTAATACGTGCCGTTGCGTCTCTGTATGAAAATAGTGGAGCCTGTGTCCGTGTCAACGATGCGTTGACAACATGGTTCCCTATTAATAAAGGGGTGAAGCAAGGCTGCGTATTATCTCCATGGCTGTTCAATCTGTATATTGATCACTGCGTTAGGACATTGAAGAATGAAAATAAAGGTCTGAAACTAAGTACTGTAAACGTACGTGATTTGATGTATGCAGACGACAAAGTGGTGATTGCTGAATGTGCGGATGAGTTGCAGTATTTAGTAAATAAAGTGTATGAAGGATGCCTGCAAAATGGACTGAGAATGAATGTTAGTAAATCTAAGATATTGGTATTTGAAAAGACTGAAAGTATAACTGCATGTATGATAAAAGTAGAGAACGAATGGCTAGAACAAGTTGAGGAATATTTATATTTGGGGAGTATGTTTGAACGGAATGGAAGACCCGATAAAGATATCGAAAGAAGAGTTATGGCAGGGAATAGAATAAACGGAGCACTTAGACCAGTAATGTCCGACCCAAGCATCTCAAAGGAAGCCGAAATTATAGTACACAATGCAATTGTGGTGCCTACTTTGACGTATGCTAGTGAAACATGGACCTGGCAAAGAACACATGAAAGTAGAATAAATGCTGTAGAAATGAGATCACTAAGAAGAGTATGTAATAGAACGATATATGATAGAATAAAAAATGAGGACATAAGGAGAGAATGCAAGTTAAAGAAGGATATTATATGTAAAATGAAAGTGAATGCTTTAAGGTGGTTTGGACATATAGAAAGAATGAACGATGAACGACTGACCAAAAAAATATACATGGGTGCAAGAGATGGAGTGAATAGCAGAGGTCGCCCCAGAAAGGGATGGCATGACCATGTGAATGATATTTTGAAAGAAGGAAACATAAAAAGTTTGAACAATCGACGAGCATGTATGAGACGATGCATGGATGTAAAGGAAGCCAGAAATGTGTGCAAAAATAGAGAAGTATGGCGCTCAATTCTCTCTGCTTACCCCGTAAGGGACATGGCGTGATGGTATGTATGTATGTATGTATAAAATGAACTCTTCTTTTATATTTTCATATTAGAGAAAATGAACTATTGTTTTATATTTTCATATTAGAGAAAATGAACCCTTCTTTTATAAGTATTTTCATATTAGAGAAAATTCCAATTTTAATTAACTAATTATAATTTATAAATTGCAACATTTTTTTTCGTATAAATAGATGCTTCAATAAAAATGCTAGTAAAAATCATCACAATACATAGTTTCTTCTTCTTCTATCGTGTCGGCAGCATCCTTAACTCCCTTCCCAGACCAGTTAGTCAGGATTGAGATCATCCTCCTAGTTCGTTCCTACCACAACTCTTCTTCGGTGCGCTTCGCCCCCACCAGAGTGCACTTCAACAGGTCTGCTCTTCGCCGCAGTCACAAAGTCTATCTTGATTACTCTCCGACATTCCCCATCTCGCCAAATTGTCCTAGCTCCTTCCACTCTTCGTTCTTAGTCTGTTCATAGTCAGGGACTCGGATGGTTCTTGTCGTGTGTGGTTGCCTAGCCTTTCCTTCCAAAGCATCAAGCATTCTATGATTGGGTTGTGGCTGTCTTTGGTGGAGTAATGGAAGCTTTTCCTAGATTTACATAAGTCTTGGTGTTGGTCGTTCATAGCCGAAGAGTCAGATAGTTTCGATTTTTAACTATGTTTCTGTTAGTGTCTATGAGTTAGACCCAAGCGCAGGTGACATCAAGTGATCAGGCAGGACACGAGAGACTGCAACTTATATCCACGAGACGCACAAGGCAGAGAAAAATGGTATCGAAGAACAAACAAGGCAGACTCCAATAAAATGTGGGAATAATCATTGCCAGGAACAAGAAAATATTCGAGAGAATTGACACTGATATATTGTAGCTACAATATGTCAGTGCCAGTTCTCTATGTCAATAGTTCTCTACAACATGTCAGTGACTGATATTAAGGTGGAAAGATGAGGTGAAAAGGGATGCGGCGCAGCTTCTCCAGATGATCAATTGAAAAAGAGATGCTCAGGACAGACCTATAGGCATTAGATTTATTTTGAAAAAAGTGCTGGTGGAATTCATAGAAGAAAAAGGATGTCGATCCAAAAACCATCTAATTTGCACGTTGAAAATGTGTCTGTAATTATATAATTATCATAATATTTAGGATTTTTGTAATTCCGTTTAATGATTCAGAATCGATTCGAGGGATCTGATATATTAGTTAT
The DNA here is from genome assembly GCA_963576475.1 of Molanna angustata. NCBI lineage: Eukaryota > Metazoa > Arthropoda > Insecta > Trichoptera > Molannidae > Molanna > Molanna angustata. The sequence continues at coordinate 37,128,242 of OY754971.1, read as the reverse complement.
GTTGTCGGCCTTCATGGCTCAGTTGGTTAGATATCTTTCTGCTGAGCCCAATGTCCGGGGTTCGATTCCTGGTGGAGACACAGTTTTTAATTGTGTTTTCAGACTGGATCTGTGAGACGATAAATATCATGTCTCCAGAGTGTAGCAACTTATTATTCGGTGCATGTTTAATTAATATTTGACAAAGAACCTGTTAGTAGCCCGAGAAGAAACACGAAAAATATAAAATATATTGGTTTACAAAACAAAGTAGATTATACTCTTTTTATGAAAATCGCTTTTATTTTGTGCATGTCATTTATGGAGTATTAAGGAGTATGAAATCAGTATAACATACAACCATAGCGTTAGATGCTTCCTAGAGATTCTCTTATTTTATTTGAAATAATTTTTGTATGAATTTTGATCCTAGGTTGTTAAAGGCTATGAACAATGAACACTTCAACTTATATCAATCTTTTTAATAACGCTACGTATAGATTTCCGCACCATTGATGAGTCTTCTCTCTAACAACTGTTATAAAATTCAAACTGACATTTCGTTCTTGGCAATGGACGCGTTTACGTTCATAACCATTCTGCGAAGCAAAAACAATACCTTGATATGTACAAAGATCGGATGACTTTCGTCTCCATTGTAAATGAATTTTCTATAACTACTATTCTCATTTCATTGTTCAATGTTTGAGACGTGCCATGTTTTATGTTTAATATAACAACCTATTTTCATCCATTCTTTGAAGTTGTTTTAAACTGACATCTTTGAGTCATACAATTTAACGTAGGTATGAATGTACAAGCATTTGTATTAAAGACAGTCGAAACTATTTCACACAAAATACATTTCTCTCGATCTATTAAATCAGAGATTGATACATTGAATGTTTTTTGATTGATTGAATGGTAATCTGTGAACCTTATAATATTGTAGAAGAATATGAAACAATGATTAAAATATGATGAATTAGATTCACAAACCCAGACTGAAATATACAGGTAAGAAACCATTCATATTATTAATTATTAGAACTATAGATAATTTTAATTTAAATAAGTTGAAAGGGCCTTTTTTAGATAAAACAATAGTCCTGATAGTAGGAATTAAATTATTAGAATTAGAAATCGGTTTTGACTTTTTGCCTAGAAGGATTGCAGTGACGTCATGGATTCATTCAAGCATATCAGCTTAATGCTGCCTGCTTAGCAAACTTAATAATAATAATATAATATATAATTATTGAGTTCAAAAGTTGAAAGTGTGAATTTTATGTGAACGCAGTGGAAGTTGTTTCTATGGGAAATCAAATATCCGATATCTAAATAACTAAGCCAAAATGATCAACAAAAGGCGTTCATATATAAAACGTAGGTATATACAGATAAAATATGAGCAGAACTTTCACCAATTTTCAATACGCATAGTTTCAAATTAAGTGTGCCATAAAAACCATCTATCAAAAAAAAAGTGTGTAAAAGAATTTCGTGGTTGACGTGTTATAAAATGGGTTACATTACGATGTATAAAATCAACTGCTATCAGATCTCAATTTATTGGGTATAATAATATCAAATCGAAGTCTACCTAAATTGAATTCTCATTAATTTATATTCAAGATCTGGTTTGATCACGACAAATTCAAGTTATGAAGATACCAATTTGTTGTTACAAAAATTCTGTCTGAAGCGTTGTGGAGGTGACGAAAAATTGCCTGCTAGAAAAGAAATAATAAATTTTATACAGTCTATGATGAAAAATCTAACTAAAAATAAATAGAATGAAAAAAAAAGGTTAACATGATGTCAAAACATAAAAACACTATTAACAATCATGATTCATCCATAGATTTTCATATAATATTCAAGATGTCGCATATAGCAAATTTTGTATGCATCGAAGTGAGTATTTTTTTCTGCGGGACTTTTGACAACAAGGTTGGCAGACCACATCGTTTGTCTAAAGAGAATAACGACTAATATGAATTTTTTTCGGATATATTTGTCGAAAAAATATACTTTGTTCATTAAGATGTAAAAAGAGTTATCTAGAAAGTGTTGAAATGTATGGAAAACTGCAAAATGTTGCCAACCAAGACGTCAAATATTTTTGAAATTTTCTATGGAATCTCGTGTGTTGTCAGTTAGAAAAAAAAATATTGATAACAATATGTAATTTTTTCAAAATCATTTGAAATTGATATTGCTTCATAGATTCTGATATTGCTTCGTAGAGGGTAACTGAATCAATCACACACTTATATGAGTAAATACGTACAAAACATTTATTGATATTTTCAGAATGAACTCTGTGCCACATTTTAAACAATTTCATTTATAGGACCGATTTCAAAGCGACTGCTTCTTTCTCAGGGCGAATGACAATTAACGAGAAGTAAGCAGTAGCTATGAAACCGGTCGTTGTTTAAAATTAAATAAACTTTCGTCAAAACAATATTGTAAAACAAATAGCAACAAGCTCAGCCATTTCAAGTTCGCATTGTGAAGACTGCTTTGTCCATCGGAGGTATTTAACAGTAACGGACTTCAAGAGGGTTATTTTTATTCTAAGGTATGTAGATGCGTTTACATTGTGGAAATTCGTTTTAAAATTTAAAAAATAACAATGTTACTTTGTTTATTTCCACTATATTTAGTTTTATTCCACTACTAGTTTCAAGAACTACCGTTCTATTCTACCGTTCACCTGAAGAAGAAAACGGTAGTTCTTGAATCTAATTGTGGAATAAAAATAAATAAAGTGAAACAACAAATTAACATTGTTATTCAAATATTTTAATAGGATTGTTTTTCTTTATCTAAAGTGCATAGAAAATGCAAGCCAGAGTTGTTTTTGCATCAACAATATACCTAACAACTGCATGTTGCCTATTACAAGTAGATTAAATTATCATATTATCGCGTCACTGCAGGCAAAATTATAAATTGGTAAACATGATTATTGAATTTATTTGTAAATTCATGAATTGAAATACAATCCGCGTTGCTTAAAATATATTCAACAATTCGTTTGCAAATCAGTTGCATTTCTAGAGAAGCCAATTGCAAGATTGTTAGACACATCAAATGAAATTTGAATAGCAAACTTTATCTAGAAAAAATACACAATGGTCAAGAAAAAATGCACATTTAAGATGGAGGAATATGCTGGAACGTCCTGAACGCAGACTGCACAGGATCGGGTGAAATGAAGGCAAATAGAGTTCTTCGTCCATGAGTAGATGGAAATAGGCCGAGAAAAGAAGAAAAAGAGAAAAAATTGTTAAAAGCCCTTCATTTGAAGTACAATCTGCAAGATTATGGAATAGTTTATGTCATGATATTACACCGTCTCACTTAACATATTGAAAAAAAAAGGCTATAGCAAAAATATCTATCTGATAAAACCTGGTTTATTTTTTTCTAATCTTCTTCTTATCATTTCGTTTCCTATTATTGCTATGAACTGTTCTTTCTTCTAATCAATCTCTTTTGTCTCTTTTTTACTTCTGGAATCTTTATTTTCTTTTTATTTTTGTCATTTGATTACCTTATTGCCAGAGTCCATAGTACACACTGTATTGCAGATTTTAACATTCACTCTATGTAGTTGGTTGGATAAAATGCCATTTGGAAAAAAAACCCGGCCAGTGTACTAATTATGTGTACTAGAAGTAACAAATAAATTAGTAAATATCTCACCCCAAGGAGAAAGACGGAAAGGAAGGAGAGAACGAATATTGCTCAAAAGTCATTTGATATATAAACTTCATATAGATCGATGGATCTAGAAAACACAGAACTCTTATAACTAACGAAATGTTTGGTGTTTGGTTATTTCTGCCTACTCCAAATAGAGAAACAGCCTGATATCATCTGCATAGTGTTATTATCATAATCAAAAATGTTTCGGTATGTTGAGGAGTCATTTAGTTAAAGAGATCGCAAGCCAGCAGGTGTTCCGAATTAAAATTTACATGAATCAGTGGTCCATAAAAGAATGCTCATTCGTAGCCTTGGCAATGATTGAGATCAGAGAGAGAGACGAATATACTGAATGATTTCATACTCTCCTCTCTGTCGCCCAGTGTACTTTCTCCGTGGTAAATATTATGTACCCAGTTCTTTTGATTTCTTAACCAAAAGGTTTGGCACACATAGCGGCCAATGAATGCTCTTGGCTTTTGTATAAGTCGTAAACGATGACTGGTGCCGTTATTGTCAGGGATGTCAAAAAATATCATAGTTTAACCGTTCATAGAGGTTGGTACATTTTTATAAAAAAATGTGTTATCTGGATTGGAAACACCAGTGAGTTTAAAGAAATTACCATCTTCAAGACGAATCCAGGGCTGTGTTCATATTCAACGCTCGACGTCGGGCATCGAATGTACCTGAAGTTGCAGATTATGGCGTTTTTCACACCAATCTCACTGAACTCTTTCGAGCGGCGTTTAAATCTGAACGTTACATCGGGCGTTTTATATATCAAATGTCATTTATCATACATGTCTCTTTTTAGGTTATATTTTCATCGAAAGACAACAATTGGGCAGTGGTGTAAATAATGATCTCTGACCTTTTATTGGAAATTTTTGAATGCTATTTTTATAAATCAACCTCTTTGTGAATGCATATTGTCATCATAAATAATGTCAAGTGATGTCAACTGACAATAGATACCACAGGAATAAATAGAAGACATCATTCCATAGATAAAATAGAAGTCAACAGATATAATAATGCATAAGTCAACTATCAGAGCGTTTTTCACCCGACAATTTTATCGAGCGTTTGGTGCGTATTCTCGACGTTCAATCTGAACGCCAAAGAGTGTGTTTCGAGCGTCTATTTCCGGTCAATATAAACGGCTTAGAGCGTCACTAAGTGCACTCGGCGTTCATTGTGTACGTAGCCCTGAAAATTCAAACATGGCAGACACTGCATTTGAACGTTCTCAAGAGAACTTAAACATAAGTAGTGATTGCTGCATTTACGATAAACATGAACATCAGTATTTAGACAGTTTATATTTCGTCTAAATTTGGAAGAAATTATTTCTTTTGCTGTATCTATATTATTTTTTGTTATTTTATTTTTATTATTGTTTATATGTTTATAAGAATTAAATAATTCGTTTATTTATTTATTAAAAAAAGCACTCTTTTGCAGGTTAGCTATTTTGTCACTAAATATGTCTTTATAATAAATACTAATTTGTCATTTGTTTTATTTTGTCCATATAGCTGTGCGGCACTGTGAGGATATTCTGGATTGATCTGACATTTACAGTTTGCTATCCCGTTTCGGAAATACTACATATATATTTTTTCCCAATTCAATTCAATGGCAACCATGCATACAATTATATATGGGGGCTACGGTTGTATGCAATCTAAGAGAAGAGATTTGTATCAAATGAAAGTGTCTGGTTGGTTATTCATAACCATTAAAACGATTATATTATCAAGCATGGCTACAGTATGAGAAATCACATCAACAAACATATCTACCTATAGAGCAATTAACGTAATTATATGCTTTAATATTATGCACATGAATATCACATTTTGGTTACCTGTGTAGTTCAAGAAACCATAAAAATGTAACTTCCACATACATTATTTCAGAATACGGGAAATGGGAACTGTTGTTTTACAAGTTGACAATCCCCGAATGCATTTAAAACTCTTTTTTTCCGGAGCATGAGATCATTTCAGATATTTAAACAAATGAAATCATATTATAGAAGAAACAAACGAATGTCTATTGAAAATTATCAGATCTTTTTTAACTGTTTTCGAAATAAAAAAAACGACATCATATTACATATATGCTTAACCCAAGATTTGAACGACATATTTTTAATGTTTTCCAAATAAAAATAAAGACATCGTATACATAATATGCTTAACCCAAGCTTTGGACAGGATATTTTTACGGTTTTTCAAATAAAAATGTAGACATATAATTCGCTTACCCAAGATTTGACGACATATATTTAATGTTTTCCAAATAAAAATAAAGACATCAAACAATACGCTTAACACAAGCTTTGGGAGACATATTTTTGGAGTCATGTTCAATGTTTTGACATATTTTTGTTTGGAATCATAAGTGTTCAGTGTCTCATTTTCAAATATTCAGATACTTAAATGTTTAGATTCGTTCATTCGTATGACTTCATAAAAAGCAAGAGATTACCTACTTTAAGAATCCACATCCTCCTGCCAAAATGCAAATCGCAATCATTACTTACTATTCATACACTAATAATGACTAAATTTTAATGATAATTTGGAATTGATAAATAGGATTCCGGTTTTAGTGTTATAGGTCATGAGGTTCTCAAACGGTCATAAAGCAAAAACGAAATTTAATTTGTAAAAGACTCAATCCATGAAATTATTTTACAGGAGAAAGTGCGGACTGAATTATCAATAAGATGAAATTTATTCAAATTTTGAGCCAAATAATAATATAACCAATTTGATAAATTACATGGTTGAAAAATAACTTTTATTTTAATTTAAATAAACGAGCCAAAACCAATCATTTAAACTTCATTCATTCATACCATCATGTCATACGGCAAAATTTGGGGTTACCAACGACAGGTGTGCGGTATCGCATTACATTTTATTAGGAAACACGACACATGTAAGTATCCCCACACACCACCATAGACTCACCTAATAAGGCACTACATTACAAAGAGTGGATAACCTCATTGATGAACTACGATATGATTTAATTTAACTAATAAATATGGAATTTTATCATAAATAAATTTCATTGTACATATATTATAACAAAATTAATATATTTTTTTTATTTATTATAAATTTATTAGTTTTTTTACAAATACAATATTACAACTTTGAAACAATGTGGAACATAATAACTGCGTTGATACTCTTTCGAAAGGGTTAAAAACTTGTGTTTGAGAGAAAAGCATCGTACTTACATACAAATTACATATTTACACACACAAAAAAATCAACATATCAGCGGGTTGCAGACCAAAAGCTAAGCTAAGTTAGTTTAGCTTAGTTCGCATAGCTGAGGTCATTTCTCATACTAGCGCACATCATAGTTTGCGGTCTGCACACTAGTATAAAAAACGACCTCAGTTATGCGAACGAAGCTTAACTAACTTAGCTATGCGAACTAAGCTTAACTAACCTATCTATGCGAACTAAGCTTATCTAACTTAGTTATGCGAACTATGCTTTATTAACTTAATTATGCGAACTAAGCTTAGCTAACTTAGCTTAGATAGAAAATGAAGAAAAGCTAAAATTTATACATAATAATAATATGTGTTACTAATAAATTGTGATATATCTTCGTGTCGACGGAGATTCCCGAATGCGTAGTCGGATGCATTCGTATATTGAATGAACAGCAGGCTCATTCTTTTGCCTAGGCCGATCATGTACATCGTATGTATATATTTAATTTTTGAAATATTTGCGTGCATATATTTCGAGTACTGAATTATTTTATATATTGTATTTGTAAATTGTAAATTATATTTGTATGTGTAAATAAAGTCAATCTGAATAATATTCAGGACTCATTACTCACATACACAATACTAATACATTAAAATAAATAAAACTATTTCACGTCAGTCCATATATTGTTTACATTCGTACTTCCAATGTCAAACACGTATTGTCAAAAGTAGTGGTTTATTTTTATTCAAATACAGAGCATGTTAAAGAAAAATACATAACCTACTGTGAAACAATATATGTAAATGTAACTTAAACACACGCTTTCCAAGATGTAATAAGAAAATGTTTGTACCTCTTGATTATTTTGAATAATACATACATGAAGTTTTTATCATAGATGACTTTTCAAAGTTAATATTTAATGAATTTCATTGAATTATGACGTAATTTTTGTAGCAATCACTAGTTATTATTAAATATTTCACTACAGAATGTCATATTTTTTTGTATTATGTCTGTTCTTTGTTAGTTGATAGATCTATTCAATAAATAACAATCTTAAAAAGGTTGAGAAGTTGTGGTTTTCGGTTCATTTTTAAAAGGAATTAATTACTTTTCACAACCTGTAAGATTCAAGTTCATTCAACCAACTGATTTCTATTATCAATTACCTTTATTATAGGTACCTACTTAAAATAATATCAAATTATATTATTAAAAAGTAATCACCAATTTAAACGTACCTAAATATATACTCGTCTAAAAAATCTAAGTATTAATCTATTCTTCCAAGTCAAAAAAGTTATCAAATTATCATTGGTTAAGTTATCATGCAAACTCTTTTATAAGATAATGTTGAAAAGTATATCAACAGAGGCGAAGTAATTTTTCAATCCATTTATATATAAACACGAAATGTCAATATATCAAACGTATGAAGTATTTTCGAAAATACAACGGCAAAATAACATCTTACATATTTCAGCAATGAGGTTCACCACCCGTTCTGGACGCCGAATTTTTAGGTGAGACGAGACTGGTGTGTAGGTATAGGCACGTGGGACGTTCTTCCTTTAATGAGGTGTTGCACACCCGCATACCTGTCGATAGTTGGACCCCACATTGTGGAACATGCGTTACGTTTACTTTGATATTTCAATCGCTGTCTTTTTAATATATGTTTTAAAATATACCTTTATATAAACATTCGATATTTATATGTATAGAAAGAATGAAACAAATTTCGAATTATTTTCTTAAATTATAGTATGTAACATAATTTATTCTCCTATTCGGGCTTATAATTAAGATCGCATAATTCTGAGGTGTGGTTGCTAGTGTGAACCTAATAAAACAGGTTTTGAATTATCTTTCGTAATATATCCGACAACAAAATAAATGTGTGTCAAGATTAAAAAATAGGGTGTTTGTTTCTCTCTACCTACCCTTCGAAGAACGTGGCGTGATGCATTATTATGTATGTAATATTATCTTTCATACAACTCGCCTATAGGTACAATAATACGTGTTATACAGATTGCAAACGCCTTTGCAAATTGAAGAGATTTTTTTTTCATGAGTTCTATCATCAAAATTCAATTATCAATGATAAATAAATTTCAATGTGTAATCACTTTTGAAGTACTCTCTTCCTATTAAAACATAAAAAAAATCCGAATATATTGTAAAGAATTACTATCACTGAAGTGATTGTTGTTGATTTTGATAATTTTCTCATGGATCCCATGACCAAATCTTTACCGAATTCGAATGGTACCTATCGAAAGAAAAAAAGAATAATCGAAATCAGTCGACTTATATCTCAGAAACCATAAAAGCTAGAACGCTGAAAATTGGTATAAACATAGACAAATACAAAATCTCAAATTTATTTTTTTCAAAAAAATTCCAGGGTTTCTCGAACATTTTTTATTAAGAAAAATATTTTTTTTATGATAAATTTATGAGTTTAAATGCCTATATTTCCAAATATTTTAAAAATATCGAAAAAAGCCGAAACAGTATAACTAGATAATTTAATTTTCTATAAAAAATATCACTTTAGTAGAAGTACATCTCAATTTTTTTTTTAACAATTTTTATAAAAATTGAATTTAGTGGCGACATCGCTTCATACAATTTGTATGGCAGTCGCCTATACACAATATGTAAGAAGACTTAATAGTTTGATACTTAATCTCCAAACATACATACAGAACCATTATGCTATTTTCATATTCCGGGTAGGAAAAGAGGGCTGACCTCCATTCTATCCTATGTTGACATACATACCTACATGTGTTGCATAGAAAACAAAATATCTGATATTCAATAATTTGGATTTATGGGTTTATAGTTTGGTACGTATTCTTCAACTATACATAATATCGCTATCGACAGTTGGATCTCATGTGAATCAAAAAAAGTAAATAACACGTCGACTTGTTAACCTCTCCGATTTACGTCCGTCGGTAAAAAAAGTTTACCAACTGTAGATTCGTTTAAGAGAATTTAATTATCTTAATAAATCGACAGTTTTAAGCCAATATGCGTAGGTATATGAAGGAACATTTTGTATGGTGTAGTGGACTTTTAGCATGCCAAAAACACCAACTAATAAGGTTCGTAGCATGTATGTTCTAACAAGAGGCCGTGTATGTAAAAAATAAATAAATAAATATATGGATGAATTCAGAGTTTGAAGTAGAACATTTTTTTGTGTTTTTTGTGTGTCTGTGTGTCCGTCCCATTTCAGAATATATGAATTTTTTTGTTTCAGTCAGGGATTATCAACATTTTAATTTTAATATAATATATGCGCTGCTAAGTTCACTCGCGTAATTATTGTTCTCAATATACTGGATAAGGTACTATCAAAACATTAAAACATTACTATCAAAACATTAAAAAACCATATGTAATTTTAAAAGATCATATTTAATAGTTAAATATTCACAAATATTTGCTAAAGTTTGTATCTTTTTAACATATCATTCACTAATTCCCATATTATCCATTTAATTATGAATATCGTTATATAGGCACATCAAATAATATGTGCCTACATACGTTTTACAGGTGGATCAATCGATTGAACTGACTATCAATAAGTATTATTGAAATTTCCCAACACACAAGATAATTGGTTAACTGATAGTCATATATTATATTATTTTATTTTTATTAAAGATATTGAAGGACATCGAAGGTATTCACATGACATAAACATCGATTGGGGCACCATTAAATCCAAAACTAGATTTTTCTCAAAAAACCTTTTAAATATAAAGTGATTTTCATAATTATGTTGAGTTAAAAGAGACGTAAACCAGTTATATAAAGTACCTAAGTGAATTTAACTTCATCGCATGTGAGAACGCTGACAATTTCAAGGTTCTGTAAAGCAAACAACCGAATTATCTCTGTGGTCTATAGATTTCAAGTTAAACAAATTCTATAAAATATATTTTAATATGACTGTACTGGGATCACGTGTCATTTTGTTACTCTGATATGGTCTAGGATGTTGATATCTTGTATTCATTTTTACTCATCACTAGGGGACTATAGTGGGGATTTATAAATTAGCATTTTTACTCCTCACTAACCCAAGGGGGGTTATGATTTCGCAATTTTTAAGACTATTTTTTATTGCAGAAGTATCAACTAGTATCATGATAGTGGAGCGGTGATAGCCCAGCGGTAATGTCGTCGCATCACATGCGTGATGTCGACGGTTCGAATCCGGGCGTGGCACGCACCTCTGGATTTTAAAAAAATCTATGTGCGGATTTATATCACTAGCTATGTGTAGCCATGATCCAATTTGTCTGGTTCCCCTTTCTAAGGGTTACGAAGGTCAGATGGCAGTCGCTTCAATGTAATAACCAGACTCGCCAATTCCAGGATCACGGTCAAAGCGTACCCCGATAGAAACGGAAAGAAGAAGAAGAAGATCAACAAGTATCATGCTGAGATTGTATTCTGAAAGTTTCATCACAATGTATCTGTGTGTGTGTGCTGTGTGCTATGTACGGCGTGTTAATTTCACTTTATCGATTATAGACTAAAGTACTCATACGATTTCTTTCAAATTTTGCAAATTTGTATATCTAGTACTTCCTTAGACCCCATTAGATTTCGAAGGATATCTGAACAGTACTTCTCAATTTTTGTGATTGTCTAATATTTCAATGTGACCCCAAGCTCAGGAAACTTAAAATTAGATATTTTTATTTTCAAATTGCTAAAAAGGCAGACCACTTACACAAAATGTCATTGAATAATTATCAAGTTTTTATAATAAAATATTAAAATCAATAATAACTTAACTAACTTATTTTACGAAAATACTGAAAATTATCCATGCAAAGTTTAAACAATTTGTAAAAATTAACAAAAATAAATTGGTATAAAAAACATTTTTTTGTATTTTACTTCAAATTTTGGTAAATCTTCAAAATCAAACAAGTCAAACTAATTTCTTATTATTTTACTTAGATAATTAATTGATTTCGCATAACAAATTTGAACGAATATATTTTTTAGAGTTATCCATACCACTTCACACAAGATCATTTGTAAATTGAGATTTTCAAAGATTACTCTTAATCCTTCTCTTGAAACTTATTATTATTAATAATGCCAACAATCTTAAAATGACACAATGGAAAATTTCTGACATGTATCTTTAACAAAGTCCAGCATTTATAATTCTAAGAATTGATTAGTTTTATCGTTTGGGAACAGGGCATTCGTCTTGAACCAACATCACATCGTTTATTCGTTGTAAAGTTTTTCTCGAGGCCCTGAAATATTAGACACGTCCAAGAGACTATAATGAAACACTCCATTTCAATGTCATTAAAGCTAATGTATTTTTAACATATAATTATTGTGAACTTTGAACCGCTAAAGGTATTCTTCAAACTGCTTTTTTCCCAACACCAATACAATGGTTCATTTGCGAAAAATTCATTACGAGAAATTTAGAAAAAAACTGTGATGTAAATAGTTTGACTTATATCAAAATGAATAACCTTAACAACATTCGATCAAGTATTATTAATTTACGTATTTGCTTCGTATGATAAAAGAAAAGGAAACATGACAAAAAATGCGATTCACAATCAATTCAATTTTAATATACGAGTTGCAAATTTAATTTACCGGTATGCAATTACAAGAATTCGGATTGGTTGTCCAAATATGCGCACCGGATTAAGGTTATTTTTATTAATGTCATTATATCCATTTGTATGTTCTAACAAATAGCAGTTTATTTGCATAACCTTGAGCCACTGTAGCTTATAAAATATCAAATGTATCCTAACTGAATTTACATAATAATTCATGTTTATTTCTTGAATTATCTAAATCATTTGGAATGACATCGTTTTTCACTGTATTTACAATACTCTTTCAAATCTCGAATGAACTTCTCGATGCCTTGCAATTGTCTCTGTTGTGCATTGTTCACTTATCAGTTTGTCCCTCACATAAGAGACTTGACAAGGACATCTTAGTGTTGGAACCTGTCTAGAAAAGCCCTTAAAAATCCACAATGAATTGTATTGCCAGGATGCAAAAAAATAATGACATTTTTGTATCATTGATATTTAATTCCTCCAGTAATAAAAGTTGTTTATTTCACCTATACAATAAAGTATTTTTGAAGACATGCAAGAAGGAAAAACACTTTAAACACTTTATTATTAATAATCATATCTTGCAGTACCACACACACGCTGTACCGCGCCATTTTGTAGCCTCACCAACACTAGCGTATATCGAGCAAATTCAACTTTGCAAAGACTGCATAGTTTGGGGAATCAGTATGCTCAATACACAGACATCTTCAACGTGAATCATTGAACATTAGTATTTATAAAAGACACCTATACATTGCACTGGTCAACGAAACCAAGCATTGAATTGTTTATTATGTAATTTGTTATTTCATTTATTATTTTTTTATATAATTTTGTTTTTTTAAATATAATCTGTTTTTGTATGTATAATCATGTTTAAATTCTGTTTTATTTGTACCTATATGTAAAAGGCAATTAAGCCGTAAATTGTAATAAAATAAAAATAAAATACAATAAATAAATAAATTGCAGATCTGTATTGGCAAATGGCTTCGAGGCAATAACCTTAACAGTAAGAATGGTAGAGATGTAGGACTTATTTGAGTAAAAAATCCTATGGAAGATCTGTGGACCCGTTTCAGAAGGTGGATCATTGAGAATCCGGCGTAGTGATGAATTTATCAGGTTCCATGTATCTCAACTCATAAGTTCGCTAAGATAAGAATGTCGGAAAAACGGGTCCGCAGAAGAATTCTATGTGGACATCCGGGTGGAAAATGGAGGGTTGGACGCAGCTTCTCCAAGTGTCTAATTGGAGGCAACTAGTGACAGGCGAAATCGGAAGGCTCGATTAGAGCTGTAGCAAATTATCAAAGAAAAAGAAGAATCATATCATGGCTTATTGTTATACTATACACTCATTACGTAAATGATGATATTTGTGAACAAGTACCTTTCCGACAAAAGTACCTACATACATTATGTATGTTAAGGTCAACACGAATCAACGTCGAAGAAATATTTCACAATTTATTGTTGCTTTAAAAAGTTGGCTTTGCCGAATAATGAATGTAATTATTTACACTCGCGTAAAATGGAGTTCGATAAAATTGCATTCTTATGTTGTTGCAAAACTTTATCGTGATAATTTGTCGTGTCAAAGAAATACGACATTATTGATGTTTATTATTATCGAAACATAAATTTATTTAACACGAACAGCATTGAATTAAACAAGTTAGCTTCATCGCAAAATATTACGAATCCCATGGATAGATTTGCTCACCAATACGAAGAGCTACGTGTTACGAAGAACTGCCATTGGAGAGAATTCTTTTACAATATAAAAATGAGAAAGATATGAAAGATGAGAAAGGAATACTTGAGACACATTTATATATTTAATATGGTCTTCTGACCTTGTCGTGCAAAGGAAAAATTGAGGGTGGTCGCGGTGTAGGAAGGAGGCAGATGTAAATTCTATAATAAAAACGAAAAACATGAATTTGATTCATATTTTTATTAATAAAAAAATGGTAGTGCAAGCCGAGATTTTTTATTTTGATTTAAATCACGAATTCTTCATCATTAACAGTGGCTTCACAGCCTAGAATGAGCCTTGACCTCCTCAAGGAATCGTCTCCATTGCCTTTTCAAGGCCTCTTCTCTCCAATTCCGCACACTGGCTATCTGAAGGTCCCTCTTATTTTAAGCACGACACCTCTGATAATTCAACTATGTTCATTCATAAATGAAACAAATTTCATTTTTATCAAATATCCACGATTGTAGAATTACAATTTTGCATAAGAAAATGCAAAATTCACCCAACCGAATATCGAACCTGGGACTCTTGGCTTTGGAATCCGTCATTGAACCGCGAAGGCTGCTGACAGTCAAAACTCAACTCTCATTCCGAAATTAACGGACCGTATAGATAACTGTTTGGTTGAACGAAGCCCAAATTATCAAAATTTGGGTCATTTTGTCTATAAAAGTATATTTATAGACAGACGCTAAAAAAACTCACGACACTCATTTCTCAATGCTGGTATAATATATTAAATATATATTACAGATCGAACTCAACGATGCCTTAAAAACCGACCAATCCCAAAAACTATAAAAATTGGGTTGCATAAAAATCGAGTAACTGGCAGCGTTATCAATAATTATGGCTAAGCATTGCGTATTTTTGTAGTTCTAACATTGAACTTCATAATACAGCCAACATGACATCTGTGTATGTACTTACTTCAACTTTTGATATTTAGTTTATCTTCGATGAATGAAAAACCGATTATTTAACATTTTAATGCTATAGGAATTAAAATTTATTATTATACATTCAGTGAAGGTGAAAAAAGTTTACAAATATTTCCGTATACAAATAAATTATTTTGTTGGGTCGGTGGCTTAAATGCTCATCTAATTAACTTCCAATATAGTTAATCCTAGTTCGAATGCAGCTTCAATCACGATTAATAAACATATCTTAATAAGTGATACGTGAAGCGAAAACCTTGTACCCCTTTATAAACAACAAACTGCGCGCAAGGAGACTTTTAAGATTTGGCATAGTTTGTTTGTGTACTATAAGTGACAAACGAGCAGAATTTGAAATATAATTTGTTTTCAAAACAATCGTCGAATGATCTATAATATTAGATGGGTCGATGGCAGAGCGGTTAGCGCGCTGGGCTAGTAATCCAGTGGTCGCGAGTTCGAATCCTGCCTCGACCGATTTCGTTCACCTATAGCACAAGCATTTATGCTTATTTTAGGGAACGTAGGAAGATGTATATGTACTTGTTTAACAAAGATATATGCATTTATTAAAAAAAAGAAAAAAAAAATACTACGGACTCTTTCTATTTCGGACTCTTTTTAAAGCAAATCTTCCGATTGGTCCCATTTCAATTTGATTTTATATAACAATAAATCATTACAGGTTTTTTTAAATAAAAAACTGTCCCAAGTAAGTTAAAATTGTGTATGGGACAGGAGTAAACAACATATTCTTACTAAGTAAGAATGTGAGATTCACCACTAATTATCCGTCGACAAAATTAACAAACATAATATTCTTACATATTTATATTCACATACATACACATGTATGAATGTATATACATCAACATTTTCTTACTACGTAATAATGTGAGTTTCACCACGAATTATCCGTCGACAAAATTGAACCCATCACCCGTATAAGGGTATATATCATACATTTGGTCAAAAACAACTTTTTTAATATAAAAAAGTTCTATATCACAGGACAACGTAAAATTAAATGGCAAACCAAAACACTTTTTTTGTCTATGAAAGGTAGCGGTTAGGCATACAATTGTATTAACTTTTTTATCAAAAAAATGTGTTTTTCTCAATAAATTTTTATGTCATATACACCCTTATACGTGTGATGGGTTCAATTAACAAACATAATATTCTTACATTTTATATTCACATACACATGTATGAATGTATATACATCAACATTTTCTTACTAGGTAATAATGTGAGTTTCACCACGAATTATCCGTCGACAAAATTAACAATCATAATATTCTTACATATTTATATTCACATACACATGTATGAATGTATATACATCAACATTTTCTTACTAGGTAATAATGTGAGTTTCACCACGAATTATCCGTCGACAAAATTAACAATCATAATATTCTTACATATTTATATTCACATACACATGTATGAATGTATATACATCAACATTTTCTTACTAGGTAATAATGTGAGTTTCACCACGAATTATCCGTCGACAAAATTAACAAACATAATATTCTTACATTTTATATTCACATACACATGTATGTATGTATGAATATGTGCGATAATTATGGTATATATATTGTTAAATTATTAAACTTAGCTTACACTCTTAATTATTTTACACTTAATAGTTCATTTACTTATTTGAATAAAAAAATGTACTTGTTATATTATAGATTTGATTTTCTTTTCGTAGTTTTCATAATTTTGTGTTGTGTAAATAATTAAAATATTTTATATAGAGATAATTGTAGTGATCCACGAAGGACTACAAAAAAGGGTAGGTACTATAAGAAGGAGAGTACTTTTTAGAACAGTTTATCAATTATTATGTTATGAAATCAAAACAAAAATACTTTTAATTAAAAAGTCGTAATAAACTAACGTCTTTATGACACAAGTGCTGCGAAGGTCAGTAGCTGTTGAAAAAATATGCACTCGAAATGACTGGTAGACCGTTGTGTGGTGTCTGACCTTCCATCGAAGAGTATCCGGTCGGTTGGCCCTTTGAAGAACAGTCCTCATATAAAAATTATTTTATTTGAAGAAGGAGGATATAAAATGAAAATATTTATTCACTTCAAACACAAGGGCATACATTTATGGCTCTTATGGTATATAAAATTAATTGAGAAATTTTTATTCGTCTGCTTTATTAACAAATTCGATCACGTGTATATCTCTTTACGATTAAGCAGTTATGTAAATCTCTTGTAAATCATGTTTGTATAGAAAAGATTTCAAGATTTGACACTTCACATTTCTTTATATATCTTTTATTTTTAATTACTTTTAATCGCAACATGTTTACAATGACAACAATAAGTAGATTACTGCAGCCCAACTAGGAAATAGTGTTCTACGGCTAGCAGTTTACAATTTTTAGTGACAATTATAAGCAATTATGAACCAGGTGATTGTTCCCGTTCCACGTTAAATAAGTACACAATCTCAACATTCTGCACTCACCATCATTACCTCAACAAACATTACCTGTCATAAATCCAATTTCTGATGCGATTTTTAATTTAGAACCATAGAAAAGAGACTAGTTAACTATGTTGGTGTAGTTTATATGAATCACATGGTTCCCAAATCAAATAAAATATTTTTATGTGTTATTCAAAGAGCATCGCAAACACAATACGGCATAGTTACATTAATAATTTTAATTACAAATTATTTAAGTGGTTATTGTTGAATACTAAGTATTTGTGGTAGTTCTGTCTGTGTGTGTTTAAACATTTTCTAATTTTACCAATTTATCTTCAGTATCAACACAAATGTAACTTTTTTCTATTAATTTTATACCATTGTTTAACATTGCTACATAAGGGATACCAGCTATTAGTATCTGACTCCACTCTAGTCCTTTTTGGCTGTAAATTTAAAATAAGAATTGCTTGTTTTGGGAAAGAACAGTCCTTGACCGGTTTTTAAAGGACGGATGTATAGACAGACCGCAACACACGCATTACACTAGATTTAAATTCAACGACGGATATGTAGTTCCAAAATATAATAATAAATACGGTAAGAGAACGATAGAAGATAATGTACCTAGATTGCTTGATATGATGCCAACATCTATTAAGAAATGCAAAAGCAAAAACAATGTAAAAAGACTTGTCAAGAAATGGATATTGAAGTGTGCGAGTGGCTTTATATAATTAACATATCGCACACGATTCTTTTTCATTTCATTTATAGAATAATAAATAGATAAGTTTTGAAACATAGGAAGGAATGTCTGTTTGGGAGACCATCTTTGTGTGTGTCTTTTTTTTTTACTGTACCTAATGTTGTTTGTTATTATTAGAAAATACATATATATTGTCTTGAGAACACGCCGACAAGTCTAGAAATTAGACTTGGCGTGACCCAGAAACATTATTTTTTTTTGTAATATTTTGTGTTTTATTATTTTTCAATAAAAAAAATACAATTGTACATTGTCGGTATGTTTATTACAAGTTTTTGTAAATGTGTTGTTATTATGATTGGAAAAAACTGGGAATAATTCATTTCATAAAATACATCAATGCTATCATTTATTATCCCTATATTACGTGAATTAATAATTAATAATATTTAAAATTCTATTATTCCATCAAGACATGACTCTTGGATTAACAGAATGAACAGATCGACATTACACCCTTCTCTGTCTTTACAAATACTTCTCGTCTCACTCACACTATGTCCTATTCTGATTAGTCTAAATTTATCCGTCTGAATTTTAGTATATGAGAAATGTCAAAAAGTTGACTGCATTTATACGGAATCATTACGTCACACAGCGCGGATGAAATCCTTTTACACAAGTCGCCCGATGGTTATAGACGTTTTCGTACTGTGAAACAAATCAGAATTGGACATACTATGTAGGTATATACACCGTCTCCCCAATTATAAGGCTTTTCCCAAAAGTCACACATTCCTGTTTTGACATACATACATTCATCGCTTCTCGTACTTTCCAATTGAACACGTGAAGCCAATAAATTAATTCATGATATAAAATATGTTTTCTCATCAATTTAAGATATGAAAATATTGTAAGTATATTTAAGCTATTCGAGATAAAAAAATTCATGAATATTTTATTGATTTATTGGTCTATCGTCTGAACCTATTGGCTGTTACAGGGTGTTGTAATTATGTTTCTAAAATATAATTAATAAATTAATAACAAAAAAATATCTAACTTCTTCTATCGAACCGTTTAGGTAGAAACCTGCCTGTATAGCTTGTAATTTTCCATTATACTTTCGGTAGATTGCAAGTAAATTTTAAAATTTACAGTCAGCGTATTTTTTTCAATGAGCAATACAGGTGATCATTATTTTGAGAACTGTCATGGTAGATTTTTTTATTTACTAATTAAACATCTTATCAGTTGGTTTTACTGTTTTTTTTAAATTCTATAGTATCCAATTAAAAAAATATCAATACTGCAATTTTTGTGAGATAAATCTAAAAATCTATTTTAAGACGCACATTGATAAATAAATGCTATTATTTATGTACCTATCCCTTTAAGTAGGTACCTATAAAATCATTTCGAAGAACCTAAATAAAATATTATTTTTATTATTATTTTTAAAACTTAACTTATGTGCCATATTTAATAATAACAACAAAATTAATACACTCTATTTAGAGTTAAATGTGTTACACAAATTTTAAAGTGCATTAATTTTGTTGTTATTTTTAAATAAAATACGTTTTTTTGTATTTTTTATTTTATCATGTTTGAATTAAATGACATTTTTACTTACGTTTTGCACATTATCTTATTAGCTGGCTTCTTCTACAAATACGGATATCATACACATATACACATAATTTAACTGTTGATATTAAATTATAATTGAACAAATATATAAAATCTATGTGTCATTTTTTTTAATAACATTACCAATTAACACCAAATGTAATATGGTTTTAAATAATATCTCTAATTAATAAATTATATTTTTAATTGGTGATTATCATGTAAGGCAGATTAAAATCATTATGAACATGTATATAAATGAGATTTTCATATTGTATATTTATATTATCATCAACTTTTTAATAAAGAGGAGAGAAAAGATAAGGACATAAACGATTTAATGATTTATAATTATATAATTATAATACGGATATTGTTACAAAGATTTTTATCCAAACTTAACAATAATTAAATATATCATACTAAACTGGATTTTATAATTTGTTTTCCTTATACGACATTTAATTTTTTATATCAGATAATATGGCAAGAAGCAATAAGTACAAAAAAGGAAAAATAAAAACCAAAAAAAAAGGAAAAACATAAATGCATAAGGAAGTGCTTTCAAAATACATTATTTTATATTTCGTTGTGCTTGTGATATTTGCTTGTGACACAGATCCAGACTGAAATCACAATAAAAAAATTGTGCCTCCACCGGGAATCGAACCCGGGACCTTTGGCTCAGAGTTATGATCTAAAAAAGCATTATTCCCTTATATCTTGTACTACGTTCCACATTCAAACACCATATTATTTATAACATTAAAAAAATAATATGATTGCTAAATAAAAAATCCCCCTGTACATATGTACATATGTCACGGAATTAATACAGGTTTAAAAAAATGGCGCTCACGTGAGTTAGTAAGAAGTGGACTAAAAAATAAACAGTAAAAATATTCTATTCACTTTTTATATGGAGAAAGTATCATCTGTTGATATCATTTGTTTATTTCTTCTCACAGCGATGTTATTATAAATTATAATGAGCATATTTTTGCATATTTGTATTTTGTTTAATATATAGGTATGAATATCGACCTAGTCTCAATATAAATAAATAATAATAATAATAATAAATTTGGATAATTTATATAGCGCCGTTTTTGTGAATATCTCACCTCAAGGGCGCTGAAAAAATGATTACGTTGTATCATTTCGGCTCTGGTAAGATTTGCGAAAAAGGTGCGTTTTGAGTTTTTTTTCTGAACGAAGATATATTTTCGGTTTGTCTGAGGGTGTGTGGGAGCTTATTCCATGCATTTGGTCCTGCCACAGCAAATGCACGATCACCGAAATTAGTTGTGGGCACCCTGTTTATTTCAACTAATTTCCCAACCATGGATGAAGAGGCAGAACGAAGTGATGATTGTCTGTCATTTATTGAAAGCGGAATACACAGTTGGGAGAGGTAAGTAGGAGCCATACCACGAAGTGCTTTAAAGATTATGAGACAGAGCTTATATTCAATTCTTTCAGGGACTTTAAGCCAATGTAGATTGCGAAGATGGTGAGAGATATATGTGTATGTTGTTAAATAACGTGTGAATTGTTATCGTGTTTTAATTTTATTTTTTTCGCTAAGCTTATTTCCCTCTTCAATAGCTAATAAGCTTTAAGAGGTAGGTGATATTGCTAACTATATAATTATTATAATTATTTATATGCAGGCAGCCAAGGATGATGTGCCTATATCAACTGTCGAATTTTATTATTTGGTTGCAACTATTTTGCTATGTCCAAAAAAAATTCCAGTCTATTCTTGAAAATATAAACATTTTCAGCATCCAAAACATCTTAGGGCAGTTTATTCCAAGTATTCACCACTCTATTATTTGAAAGAAAATGCTTTCGAGGATTTGTTGAGAACCTATTTTTCACAAATTTTAAGCTATGGCCACGAAAATTAGTATAAATTTTGTATATTCGTAAATTTTACTATGATATGAATAAGAAATATAGAATGAAATATTAAGCTTTTGATATATCTTTTAATTTTTGCTTGGGTTGTCAAGTTTTTTCAAAAAATTGTTCCTACATTAATGTCTAAATATTTCCTTAATATTATGATGTCGATTATATTCTGTTTTAGTTACTCGGTATGTGTTGTAAAATGTGACACTTCAAAACACGAGAAATTTTTTTTAATGTATTAAATTGTAAATAATATTATAATATGTATTGTGTATCGAATATTTTTATTATTGCATATGCGCAAACATTGGATTTTATTCCCTGTCGGGAGTCAAAGATATTTTTTAAAAGATTTTAATTATCTCAATAGAGACGAAGTTGGAATATTTATTGTAGGAGAACCGGGAAATCAAGGCACCTACAGGGCTTACGACCTGTCATCGGCTGGTTTACGCGATCACTTTATGCGCTTGCATAAAGTGATACAATAAATATTCCAACTTCGTCTCTATTGAGATAATTAAAATCTGTTAAAAAATGTATTGTGTATTATTTTGTAATGTTTTTTTAAAATAAATACAAAAAATTCAAGATGTAGGCTGAAATTTTATGGATTTCGTGAAATGTGTAAATTGAAAGTACTTTATACCAATATATGCATTTGATCAAAGCCAAAATTATATTCATTTGAAGCCTAAAGTATATTCATTGTATATTCAACATTACAGTCAAACAGGCTTAGATCAAATGGACATATTGGTAAAATGAAGGTGAAATTCACACATTATGAAATGGGCAAATTTTCAGTTAACATTATATTATTGCGACCTACGATATAATATGAATATTCGAGTTAGTCACAATATTTTTGTTTTTCGCCCGACTCCTCAGAATTGTACCAAATAAGCGGACTTTTTGGATAAATTTTCATACAAATATATCAATATTTTAATCAACCTTTTATTGTTATTCGCAAAATTTTTGTTTCATCAATTAACTAATCAATATTTTCATAATTACCTTTGGTACAAATTATTAATAATTTTATTTATTAATATAGATATGAACATGTTACATTTTGTCAATAATACCTACTTTTGAAAGCAGTCTTGGCAGTTTTTGTATAGTTAAATTGTGTTTATTACAGACCTATTCTCATTTATTTCTAATGTATAAGTTTCCCAATAAAAAAATAAATTGAATTAAATGAACGTTGCCTGTATATTTTTTTAAAATGTATATTTGTATGACATGAACACAAAAATTTATAACATTTTTATTGCGATACGCATATTACAAACTAGATTAAATATTAAGAAACCTATTGATTAGAAGTAATTTTAATTAAAATAAATCTATAAATTTTTTGAATAATATTTTGGTCATTAGATTTTGAAACAAAATTATGTTTAACGGTGCATTTGAAAGATTCCTTGAAATTTTTAACTTGTTAAACAAAGAATGTTTTACCTTCTAACTAAAATGAAAAATAAATACACATAAATGTTTCCTTTTTCACATATTCATTTTGACTGGTTTTGACAAACATATTGAAATTTCATGTCTTTCCGATCGTTGATGTCTTACTTACCTATAAAAAATATTTAATAGAGCTATATTTAAGAATCTAAATGTGATCTCCTCACTACCTTTATCTTATTGTACATAATATTAACAAATATAATGCACACTGGCGGGCTAATTGCCATTAGGTAATTTCTTTCAACCGACCAAAATTCATACTCTTTTAATATGTTTGTACTCTCAAGGTGCATTTGGCAGTTTCTTCCTTTCAACCAAAATAAAGTGAAATATTAATACTCAACGAATGTACATATATTACAACTTTCATTATTAAATTATTTAATCATTATTAGGCGTAATCCGAAAGAGTCATTTGTTAAACCCTAACTCAATTTCATCAATTTAATTAAAATCATATTTTGATATTCAAAATGAATAATATTAAAAATCCGTGTTAATTAACAACACCTTCATTCAAGCTTAAGTAAGAAGGTATTTACAAATATCTACATATACCATTCGATACAATTTTTACGACTCAATAAAAATATTGAAAGTTACGCAAACCATAACTTAAATAATAAACGATTACGATTATGTTGGAAATAATAATACTTATTATTATTCTCACAGATGATGTAGGTATATTTTTCAATTGCAATCAATATAAGGTATATCTACGTCACAATTTTATTTTTAAAATTATAGGTATAACCAGCGACAGGTGCATTACATTATGAAAGGAAGCACGATATATGTATATACTCACATATCAGTCTATTGTCACCTAAAAACGCAGCATTCAGAATGGGTTGTGATATAGGGTTGCCAAATGTACGCTTTCTGACCGGACAGTCCGGTTTTTTTTCAGGTCTGTCCGGTCGACAAAATCTTGGTGAACCGGACAAAAGATAGTTTGGTTTAAAAGAAATCGTGTCAAAAGCCGATTTTTTCAATAAAGAAGCAGCACCGAATTTGTTGAAAATTGTATAATACGTATGTAGCATTCCCATATCGAAAACTTTTTTAGAATTTATGTATGGTCGGATGAAAGAAATCGTCTGGCCATAAACACTGTTAGAAATAAATTGTGCATTTTTTCAATATTAATGAAAGTTGCACTCAATTTAGAGATGCAATATCGGGCAGTAAAATTTTATTAAAAGCAGTGGCATCGAATGCAAAATACATTAAAAAATAGATTTATATATTACTTTTGTGTAGTTTGTTCTTTTGTGTTGTTATTAAATTTTATATTTTTAAATCTTTTCCGGTTTTTTTTCAACCCACCTGGCACCCCTTCTTATGAACCTCGTTGCTGAACTATGCAATATGCTGTTTTGTCTCTATTATTTACGATCACACGGCTCTTAGGGAATACCTGAAAAGGATGATGATAGAAAAGAGTGGAATCACTTAGCCGGTGCCTCATAGCAAATCATTATAATATTATGATTCGTTAATTAAAGAAAAATACACATTCTATAGAAGAACAAAATAAATAATTATATTAATCCACTGAATAAAAATATAATGACAACCAAACTGACTACCTGCGTTTTAGTCAAACCTTTGTAGGTAATCAGAAATAAAAGTTTTTTTTATTTATGACTGTACTGTTTAGCTATGTGCACAAAACATTTTGTTGCACAAAACCAAATGTTTTGTAGTCGCTATAGTCCGGTTAATTTTAACATGAAATTTTATTACCATTTGAAAAAATTTTTTTTCAGTGTGTATTCATTTAATTCTTCCATGTACCCAGTCCAGTCCAGAGAAGCGATTTAGCGTGGAAAATTAATGAAAATAAATTTCTCCCCTGCTGGGAATTAAACCCAGAATGCCAGTAACGAAGCCACACGGCTTACCACTTGTGCCGAAATATAATAATTAATAACAATCACTTCCTTAAACCGCACCGTACGCAAGTAGGCGAGTTTATTACCATACGGCAAATTCTTCCAACTAATTAGTGTTTCCAGCCCAGGTAAATGAAGTTAAATAAATTTCCCCTCTATTGGAAATCGAACCCAGGACGCCCGCACAGAAGCCGAACGGCGAGGCGTATCTAGTGAGATTTTTACATAAATCTTTGTAACATCATTTTATATTCAAGTTTATTATACAATATTAATATTTTCGATTTTGTCGGCCATCCTGATGAAGAAAAGTTCAGTTCGAAACCGATCATTTTAAATTAAAAACTCATACGTGAATACAAAGCGTATTGAGATATTAAATCAAAAACTTATTATAAAGTTATTTTAATATAAAAAAACAATTATGGTTCTACAAATGTTTTGTTATGTTTTTATATCTAAATTAATATTTAACATAGAAGCTGTTAGTTGCCCGAGAAGTAATATAAAATAAAATAAAAATAATAAAATATACCTATTAGAACGATTGTGAGAGTTATAAATAGGTACCTAGAATAATAGAGTAGGTACCGACGATGAAAAAAAAAACGTTCATTTGACGGTTAATCTATCATCGCTGAGGATCGTCATATTTCCAAATAGGAATGAAAATTATACAATATAATTTAAAAATACACAGTTTCACAAAAAAAATAAAATCAATATAAACTCACCGTTAAATGTATGTAATTTCCAAACAATCCAGTTGATTCACCGCCCAAAAACACAGTCACATATATCCACTGCACTTTTTAAAAATAATTATAAAAAAATAGTTTATAAATCGAAAAAAAAAAATTATAAATAAAAAAAAAATAATTGTCACCCTTCGCTTTTAATGACAAATGCAATTTTTCGTTGTTTATTTATTTCGCAACAGTTCAGCAGTTAATTGTTACAACTGGAAATGTGTATGAGCGTATCGGAAGTG
Source organism: Molanna angustata (assembly GCA_963576475.1). Classification (NCBI taxonomy): domain Eukaryota; kingdom Metazoa; phylum Arthropoda; class Insecta; order Trichoptera; family Molannidae; genus Molanna; species Molanna angustata. The sequence continues at coordinate 37,101,831 of OY754971.1, read as the reverse complement.
AGTCTGTACAACTTATAACCGGCGTAAGGCTTTCGACGGAATGAACGGAGCGGCCAAAATGTCAGAACTTTTATCAACGCTGGTAGAAAATGAACGTCATACCCAAAGAGGTCCAACACAAGACAGAATGTTCTCAAACGATGACTCGAGACGAGGAAGAATAATAATACACTTTCCAATGCACGTGCGACAGACAGATGATGTTGCTATCTCACTCTAGCGAAGAAAATTATAATGTAACCTTAATTATATGTACTTACCAACTGACAATATTATGCGACAGTATTTATAAAATTAATTAGATTACGAAAAATGATATTTTTAAGTTCATTCATAACATCGCGACATATCTCACAATGTGGGGTAACCAGCGACAGGTGTGCATTATTGCCTTATAAAAAGGAGCACAACACATGCGTGTATAACGTCTCCATCTTTTGAAATTCCATTTATGTGACTTTTTCTTGGCCGACTTCTACTTTTTGTTCCTCTTTTATCAACATTTTTCTTTTTTTAAATGAATGTGTCCTTGTTAGACAAGTACATAATATGTAAATGCTTGTGCTATACGTAAACGAAATCGGTCGAGGCAGGATTCGATCTCGCGACCACTGTATTACTAGCCCAGCGCGCTATTCGCTCTGCCATCGACCTATCTGAATCCTCATATTTTGTATCATTTAAGGTTACTTAATTCTTAATTATATAGTATGAAAACCCACTTTTTATCTATTTTATGCTATAAAAAATTGTTGGGAAATAAAAATAATAATAACAAATAAATAAAATACATATCTATATAAAATCACATAACATACGGTATTTTAAAAGAAGGTAACAAAAATCTTTTGAATTTAGTTTCCGTGAAATTTAATATTTTGTATTTTATTCTTGTTAAAATTCCTATTAATTGTTAATAAAAATGATCGACTCATCAAAAGTCTGACATTGACAATGTCTTTTGTCATCAATTTTATATGAATTAATAACAAGGAAGGTAATATTATTTCTTTTGAACTGTGTTTAATTATATATAGGTATGTAGGTACCTATTTGAACAAATATAATTATTATAGAAAGACAATTTTTTTTTCATTTGAAATAACCGCTCCTGTGCATACCTAATGGAAAGTTGCGTTATTTTATTCAAATAAAAAAAAACAGCTTATTGTTATGTTTACCTTCAAATCTCATTACTCCCCTTGGGATAGTGAGGAGGTAGGGGTAAAATAAATATGAAATTTCATAATAATTATTTCATAGTAAAAATAAATATGCATTCATATTTTTTAAGGCATTTTTTTGCAGATTTTCAACTAGTATTATGCTGAGATTGTATTCTGAAAGTTTCATCACAATGTATATGTGTGTATGTGATGTGTAGGCGTCTTTAATTCTACTTTATCGATTATAGACTAAACATTCGATTCTTTTCAACTTTTGCAAATTTGTATATGTAGGTATCTAATACCTACTAGCTTATATCCCATTAGATTTTGAAGGATATCTGAATAGTGCTTCTCATTTATTTTTAACTGTCAAATATTTCTCCATGTGACCCCAAGCTCAGGAAACTTAATATGTAGTTGAAATTTTTATTTTCAAATTGGTAAAAAGGCACATCACTTTCATAAAATGACATAGAAGAACTATGAAGTAATCATGATAAAATAAATCAATTTTTTTTTACATAAGGTGAAAATGCTAAAAAAAAATAATACAAAATTTCAATACTTTATGGAGTGGTTTGGTAGTGAGGAGTTTAGCGTTGACCACAACCCACTCGATTTACTATATTCCTTTTCTTCCTAGCCGTTAATAGTGTCAAAATTGTTGAGTTTGTTGCTATATGGCAATTTCTTCCAACTAACCAGTGTTCCCAGCCCAGAGAAGCAAGAATTGAGTTAATATGTTATAAAAAAATATAAAAATACTTGGTTATAGTTCTATTGTTTTTATTAGATTATTGACGCGTTTCGTGCAAAGCACATCGTCAGAATAATGATGTGCTTTGCACGAAACGCGTCAATAATCTAATAAAAACAATAGAACTATAACCAAGTATTTTTATATTTTTTTATAACATATTAACGTACAATGGAGTTCTATCAAGAATTGTCGATCGACAAACTAAACTTAGTTAAATCAAGAATTGAGTGACAAATAAATTTTTCCTCTGCTGGGAATCGAACCCAGGACGCCCGCGCAGATAATTAAAAAGTTTTTTTCAATGTTTGAAACTGAGACTTCATGATAGAACTCTACAATCACAGATAATTATGATGAAAAAATGTAATATATAATATTTTGTTCTATTTAATTTAGTTGGCAAACACGACTCCCATTCACCGGTATCGCTCAATGCCGAGCATCGTCAGAATAGACTTCTGTTCACCATTTTGACGATGAATGAGAAATATTAAATATATAAACTAAATTTAATCGAAAAAAATACTATTATATTTATTTTCTTCATATATCTGTGGAACGATCTTCCGAATTCTATGTTTCCATCTTCGTACAACCCGGGTCTTTTTAAAATCCGAATTAATAAACTCTTTTCTAGATTGCAAACCCCTCCCAACGCTACGTAATGCGCTTCTTTGGAAGAGTAAAATGGACCCTAATCCTAATAGCTGGCGTAAAAAAAAAAAAAAAAAAAAAAAAAAAAAAAAAAAAAAAAAAAAAAAAAAAAAAAAAAAAAAAAAAAAAAAAAAAAAAAAAAAAAAAAAAAAAAAAAAAAAAAAAATATCTATGTGAATTAGAATTTATTTTATATAAGTAAATGGTCAGTCAATTTGATTTATATTATACCTCAAAATATTATTATAAGTAGGAAAGAGTCAACTGTTGGTCACAACCCAACAATTTCAAAAATAACGACGTACATAGGTGACATCTATGTACGAATGAGATAAGCTATTGTTGGATTATCTTTTATGTGATGACGAAATAAATAGTATAATACAAAAAATGTAATAAACCCATTTTTTGTATTCATTATGGATAGTATAATTATTGTAGGATCGTAACATATCTACATACATATTAGTTTTTACATTCAATCATTAGTGACACATACATACATAATACATATTATATACTAAATAACTACTGGAAATCATCTTATTTATTCTTGTAATATATTTGGATTATACCTATTGTAAGAATAAATAAATGCTTGCACTCTGGTGGCTAGATACCCCGAAGACCGATGACCAAGGATAGTGTTGGCTTGGAGACCGAAAACGACAGTCAGAGGTGTTGGAAGACCGCCAATGAAATGGAGAGATGACATCAGCCGTCATGCTGATGATGTCAATTGGTTGCTCAGAGCACAAGATAGAGTGGCGTGGAAGGAGATGGAGGAGGCCTTCGTCCAGGAGTGGACTGGATTGGCTGAGAAGAAGAAGAATAAGAGACTCTGGTAAAGGGTAATAAGTTATTTTTACTCCTCACTACACCAAGGGAATGATATAGTGGGGACTGTGGGGAGTTATATATTCGCAATTTTTAAGGTTATTTTTTGCAGATAACATGTATCATGATGAAATTGTATTCTGAAAATTACATCACAATGTATCTGGTGTGTAAGTGTGCTGTGTACTATGTACGGCGTGTTTATTCTACTTTATCGATTATTTTCAAATTTTGCAAATTTGTATATCTAATACTCGCTTGGACGCCATTAGATTTTGAAGGATATCTGATCAGTGCTTCTCAATTTTTTCATCTGTCAAATATTTCAAAGTAACCCAAAGCTAAGGAAACTTAATATTTGATATTTTTATTTTCAAATTGCTAAAAAAGGCACTTTCGTCAAACGGCATTGAAGAATGAACAAGTTTTCATAGTAAAATATTTAAAAATCAAAAATAATTTCACATATTCATTTCATGAAAAGGCAAAATTTGTGACTTGATAGTGAAAAGTATAGCGTTAGCCATAACCGACTCGTTTAACTGTGTATCTTTTTAATTATATTTTGACAATGTATTTTTAATTTGTATTATATAACCTAAACATATATACCTACATACCGTCACGGTATAATTCCACAATGTAAGGAAACCAACGACAGTGCGAGTGTGCATTATCTTATGGAAGAAAGCACGACACGTGCGTGTATTACCACTTGCCTTGTCACACCTGAAAATGCAGTACCTACATTCAAAATGGGTGAGATGTTATTGTTGCCTGTTGTATTTTAGATTGCCCGACTATTACGGGACATACAAAAATAATGATTAAAGACAATAATAATATTACAAAAGAATAAAAGCATACACACTGCCGGTTTGAATATATGGAAAGAATGAATGAAGAAAGACTGATTAAATAAAGTTTACACAGCTAAAAGATATAGAATTAGAGGCTGGCGCTGGCCAAGAAAATATTGGAACTACTAAAAGATATGATAATGCCATGAATATAATAAAGAGACAAATTTAAACGTTATGTGTAAGGAAATGACACTTTATATCTATAATTAAAAGTAAAGACTTTTTGATTCTATATTAATTTAATTCTGCGCGATAGGCCTATTTCGCCTTGTTAGGGCATTAACTAGCTTATAGATACTGAGCTAGATAAGCTAGTTAATGCCCTAACAAGGCGAAAAAGGCCTATCGCGCTGAATAAAATTAATGTAGAATCAAAAAGTCTTTACTTTTAATTATAGATATAACTTATAATGGCATTCTACCAAATAAAAACTTGGTCGATGATTAAAATTAAACTTTCTTATTAAAGCGGGAAGTGTTAATGAATCTCGAAGTTGCGATAAGATGTGATTCCAAATACGAGCTGCTTGTACGGAGAAAGATGTGGTGAAAAAGGAAGTATTGTGTACTAGGATACTGAGCGTTCTTTCAGTAAGTATTTGAACGAAGATGCAACCCGTGTTCTAAGAGGAAGTGAAATTGATTTCGTAGATAAACTGGAGCGTTGGGGTTGTATAAGACCTTGTATAAGTGTGAGGGTATGTAGGTTACTAAGGTCGTATTAAAAGAGTAATGTGAGAAAAATGTATGAAAAAGGTAAGGTCCCGTACTGTGATGATACTGCTTACTGGATCTCAACTTTTTCTTACATTGTTCTAATAAATCCCGTAATACGACCCCTACGCTGCATGAACTCCATAATCACATGAAATTATGATGAAAAAATAATATATAATACCTATAACGTTCTATAGGGAGATGGTTATTTACTTAATTTAGTTCTCAAAGGCGACTCCCGTTCACCGGTACCGCTCAATGCCGAACATAGTCAGTTTTTTTAACAATAGTGATGAAGATCATCTATATATAGATTCAAAACGAGGATAACAATAATAGAAAAGGAATGGGTTATACCAAAAAAAAATGGGTATTCTATTTTTCTTGGTATTACCCCTTCATTTTCTACTTTTTAGTCTTGTTTCTCGTCAAATATTGATTTAACACGCACCCAATAACAAGTTGCCACATTTTGTGGCGTCTCACAGAATACACAATTAAAAACTGTGCATATTATTTGTATCCTCGTTTTGAATTTATCCAACTGTCGATTCGTTCATGAGAATTCAATTCTCTGAATGAATCGACATTATTAAGCCAAGAAGCGTGTAAGAAGGAACATTTTGTATGGCGTAGTGGACTTTATGCATGCTAATAACACCAACTAGAGGCCTCGCAGCATATATGTTTCCATACATGGATTTACTCAGAATTCGGAGTAGAACATTTTGTGTGAGTTTTGTGTGTGTGTGTGTGTGTGTGTGTGTGTGTCTGTGTGTATCTGTGTGTGTGTGTGTGTGTCTGTGTGTGTCCCCCCCCCTTATAACTTTTGATCCGCTCACTTTACAGAGCCCAAATTTTCAGAATATATAAACAGTTATAGGCCTACAAAACTTTTATACTCAGACTTGTGAATTTTTATTTCAGTCAGGGGTTATCAAATTTTGAAATTTTGGTTTATTTTTCCATATATCTCAGATACCGTAAAAGCTAGAACGCTGAAAATTGGTATAAACATAGAAAAATACAAAATCTCATATTGTTTTTTTTTTTTAATTCCAGGGTATCTCAAACATTTTTTATTATGATAAATTTATGAGTTTACCTGCCTATATTTCCAATTTTTTTTAACACCCCAACTAGATAATTTAATTTTCAAAACTACGCACAAAACCACTATACGTATCTTGGCGTTAAGTGGTTTAACGAACTATTGCCTGAGCAGAGACATACGGATATTATCGATCTAAAGTAATTTTATGTAGATATAAAGAGGGTTTGTGTATAAAAACTGGTTTTATTTATTCATTGTTGTTATATATGTAGGTACTTATTATGCACTTATTTTATTAATCATAATTGATATTTAAATATTGTTTTTTTTATTATAACATATATAGGTATGTCTATTTTTAAGTATGTTTTTAGTTACTATGATTATTTCACTTTGCTTTTGTTCTATATTATGTAAATAGTTGCAACTCCCTTCAAAACACGAGTATATCTCTTTTTGAAGGAAGTCATATTATAAAGTGTATTAATTTCTTTTTGCTATGTATTTTTTTTATGTAAAATATGTCTTTTTGTAATAAATAAATAAATAAAATAAATAAATAAATAATTATCATATGGAGTTCTATGACATCTAAAGATATTATAGAACTCCATATAATAATTATATCCATGATATGGGTAATCGTGAGGGTTTTGATTTCCCCGGGTGAACCAGACTTGCCCCCCTGATGATGCTCGGCATTGAGCGATACCGGTGAATGGGAGTCGCGATTGCGAACAAAATTACCTAAATATTATTATTATTAAAGCCTTTACTGTGTTCGGTATTCCGATATGTGATCAAATTACTACACCATAAATACATACATAATTTGAAGATTATCACCTTGAATTCCTTGAGGACTTAAATAACTCGTTTCGTAAAAAGGAAGTTTCTCGAATCGTAGTTAAAGGTTAAGTAGTGTATATCGGTTATTTATGTTACGGCAATTTGTTTTCCTTCGAAACCTTCAAAACGATGTTTACCTGCTGAGAAACATTGAACTTAATAAAAAAGTTTATTAAAATACATCGCAAGGCACTTTCAGTTGAATCATAGCTTCTCTGTGTTATTCAATATAATGTCAGTTTCATATGATGTAAGGGTTGAAGTTACTTACATTATATGATTTTTCATCTAGATTTCCATCCATTATTTATACAGCATAACTTTTATTCAGCTTCTTCTTCTTCTCCTTTTGAATAGACCTTCAGGTCTGTTTTTTAAGAGGCCTGCTCTTCCTGCGAGGTGGACTCCTAGCTATCCCTCCATCCTTTTGGCGGTATACCGCGAGGGCGGGTTCCGTGAGGCTGATTGTGAAGCACGATATGAGGAAGTCTGGTGCTGTCCATCCTTTGGACATGACCATACCAGTCCCTCCTCCGCTGCCTGCTCCACCTGATGATATCGTCAACCTCACATAGTTCCCTTATTCTGGAGTTCCTCACTCGGTCTCTCAGGGTTTTGCCTGCAATACCTCTATATGTTCTCATTTCTGAAGTCCTCAACATTTGTTTGCTTCTGACTGTGTCTACTCGTGCCTCTATACCATATGTCATCACTGGTCTTACGCATGCTTTGTAGATTCTCACTTTGCTTTTAATGGCCATATCCTCATTTTTCCAAATAATGGATTTTAGGGCGCCCGAGACTGCAGCTGCCTTATTGACTTGGCTCTGAATTTCTTCGCAGAGGTCAGCATCTTCTGTTATATCAATCCTAGGTAAACTCCGCCAATGCCGGTCCCAAGCCCGGATGAAAAAGGAGGAGGGTAGTATGCAAGGTTAGCCACCTACATGCTATAAAAAACGCACCTGGCTCACAGAAAAGAGAACAAAGCCTCGGACGCAAGTCTTCTCTCGGATTTTATTAAGCGCATTTAAAAATATATGAAAAAAATCTTTAAAGATATCTTTAATAAGTTTAGTTCTTAATTTTTTTAATGGATTGAACACAAAATTGTCATCATTCTACCCATAGTTTTACAAGTCTAGCTAATAAATAGTACACGAAAAGAATATACATACATATGAAAATGGATATATGGCCGTTTGATCAAATAAGAAAAAATAATTAATTACACTATACATGTGAACCTCGTTAAAAATCATAAAAAAAATAAATAAACTACATCTTAAATGGAATTAAAATATTTTCCCGTGATTCTCAACGAGCACTATCTAGATAAAAACAGCCTTTAAATCCAAGGTTATAGAATGATATTATCAAGCCAAGTATTAAAGAATGCACTGACTGCAAATGTGCAATATTATTTTTCAATAGTAATTTAATTATAAAAAATCTGATTCCAAAGATCAGTAATAAGCATTTTAAATTCATTTATAAAAATGCAATTCCGCTTTTTCATATAATTAATAATTATTATTTGAATGTAAATATGAATTTACGAAAAACATTAGTGCAATACAAATTTTTACTTAATCTTATGTCATTTGTATAAAACAGTCTAATTTAATAAATAAAGATTTTTCCAAGTATCTGAACATTTATTAAAACGATAGGGTTGTGGCCAACGATAAGCTCCTCACTAACAAGACATTCTTTAAAGTATTCAAATTTTGTATGGAAAATATTCAACGTTTTCATGAAATGATTGATTTTGAAGTTATTTTTTATTTAAATATTATATAATGAAAACTTAATAATGTGTAACTTAATAAAAGTGTTGTGTAACTTAATAAAAGCTTGGGGTCACATTGAAATATTTGATAGTTAAAAAAAATTAAAAGCACTATTCAGATATCGTTCAAAATCTAATGGGGTCTAAAGTGAGTATCAGATATACAAATAGGTACGCGAAATTTGAAAAGAATCGAATGAGTACTTTAGTCTTTTATCGATAAAGTAAAATAAACACGCCATACATAACACATAGCACACAACCATCTACTATTCTGTGCACACAGCACATAGCACACACACACACAGATACATTGTGATGACACTTTCAGAATACAATTTCAGCATGATACTAGTTGGTAATTCGCAATAAAAAAATAGCCTTAAAAAGTTGAAATCATAACTCCCCACTATATCCTCTTGGGTTAGTGAGGAGTAAAAAAATTGTAAAGGAAATATCATCGAAATCTACGAATTAAACATTTACCATTAATAATTAATCTAAGAAACTTCAACAAGACCATTGAACCTTTGTGTCCTATGGGCTTTGTCTCGAATTTGTAATAAGTACCTATTTTTTTTAAATCAAAGAGATGTGTCATCAATTATCTATACGACATTAAATCATTTCTTTTCACAAAAGACATTCAAAGCTTTTTCCTCGCAAACAGTTTTAATTACCATATTTGAGCATAGCCATAGAATATTCGAGAACCCATAAAGCATTTCAAAGATTTAAAAGAAATTCTTAACTCTCTTCTTTTTGAATTAATTTGAGATAATCGCAAAATATTAACCTCAATTAGTATTACAAATTTAATTAAGAAAGTAAATTAATGTTTTAGAATATTTATTTGCCTTTTTGGGTTAACCCAAATTACGTTATCAACTCAAAATACTTCACTAACCAGTTTGATTAAATATGGAATGGAACTATATTAATTAATTGTAAATATGTTACCTACGTTATTACTTGTAAACCACTCGATTAATAGTTTAATAAAAATGTATTTTTTAATTATTAGATCCTTATACATTGTATAACTTATAAGAAAATACGTATATATACATTGTATAACTACATAATAGAAAAAGACGTATACACTGTATAACTAATAGAAAAGACGTATAGATTTATAACTAATAAATAGAATAAGGCGTATACATTGTATAATCAATATAAAAAGATGTATACATTTTATACCTAATAGGAAAAGACGTAAACATTGTATAACCAATAGGAAAAGACCTATATTTTTACGAGCTTGTAACCTGATTTTTCCAAATGATTTTGAACATTCTGCGATGCAACTATATCTCAAAAGCTTCCAATCGGTTCACGGTGTTAACCTTCAGCATCCAAGTCTCAAAGTCATATATCAACACAGAGCACACGTAACATTCTATCATCCTATGTCTCAGGTCCATATTGTGCTTTTCGTTGCAGAAGAAGGATCTCAGTTTATCCAAGGCTACCTCAATTCTGCACCTGATATCCATATCCGGGTCAAGGATCTCCTATAGAATACTGCCGAGGTCCTTAAACTGAATCCAAATAACTTAGTGATAACCTCATCAAATAAACATAAACAGCATTAAAATAAATAAGATAATACCCAAGAATACATACATTATATCATTTCGACTCATAATTAGTTTAATTTAAACTCAAGGTTCATTTGACATGCAAATCTCGAGTTCCAGAGAACAGATTTTCTTATTAATATTCATGTCATTTGACAGCAATTTCAGTAAATTATCAGAAATGCACTTTCTCGCTACAATTCCACGAATATCTGTATTTAATTAACATAAAAATAGGCAACAATTACAGAGGAATCCAACTCACGTCACATACTCTGAAACTCTGGGAAAGGGTCATAGGAACAAGACAAGGGCCATGGCAAACACTATCCAGAACCAGTTCGAGTTTACAGCTGGCACATCTACAACGGAAGCCATCCAGACAATTAGAATGCCGACAGAAAAATATCGGAGTAACAAGGAAAATATATGCATGGTCTTTATTGATCTGGAAAAAGCCTTCGATAGTGTCCCAAGAGATCTTGTATGGACAACATTGCGGGCACATAATATCCCACAATGGTGCGACAGGATATGTATGACAGGATTAATACAAGAGTGAGAAGCCCAGCTGGTACAGGTGACCCATTCCACGTTAAGGTGGGTGTTCACCAGGGATCAGTCTTGAGCCCACTAATTTTTAATCTGATCATGAACTACATCACCAAAAATAAACAACAACCAGTTCCATGGTGTTTATTGTATGCCAACGATATTGTGCTGATCCCCAGAAAAGCTCCGGAGCTCCAAAGACCTTTGATATATGGGTGAAAGAGCTCTAAAGACATGGACTGAAAGTAAGCCGAACAAAAACCGAGTTTATAGAGTGTGACTTTGGAGGATCAGAAGCCATTGGAAAAGATATACTTCTGGATAGTGACATGAAGCTACCAAAAGTGTCGCACTTCAAATACCTTGGATCCATGTTGACGACATATGCCCAGGTGGACGAGAATATCAACAACCGCGCCAATGTGGCGTGGCTGAAGTGTAGATCTCTCTCTGGCGTACTATGCGACAAAAGAATGTATAACCAAACTAAGGGCAAAATATACAAAACAGTCGTAAGACCTACAATGTTATACGGATCTGAGTGCTGGACAACATTGAAAAAGCATGCACAACAACTGCACACGACTGAAAAGAAGATGATGCGCTAGGCAGGTGGTGTGACACGCCTTGATAGAGTTCGCAACGAGTCGATCAGAAGATCCTTTAAGGTAGCCCCAATAGAAGAGCAGACAACGAACTTCAACGATCATTTGTCTCTCATTTGCCATCCGCATAACGACGAACGAAACAAGGATCTTAATTTTAAATATCAAACACGCACTGATGTTAAATTAATAATTGGTGACAACCAATAAATAAATAAATTGTTTCAATAAACACGGTGATAAGATGGGTGACAGCCATTTATAAATAAATTGTTTTAATAAACACGATGATAAGATTGGTGACAACCATTTATAAATTAATTGTTTTAATAAACACGATGATTAGACCAATCATGACATACGCCATAGAGACAAGAGCTGACACCACCCGTACAAAAAGTCTCCTTAGAACCACGGAGATGAAGACTCTACGGCCCATCGCAGGAGTAACCCTCCGTGATCAAATGAGGAGCTCCGAAATAAGGAAAATTTTTGATGTTGACGACGTGGTACGATGGGGTAGAACAAGAAGACGTTTCTGGAGAGACCACGTGGGGAGAGCAAGCTCAGACCGAGTAGTGAGGATATCAGCTGATGAACATTCTACAGGTAGCAGACCTCCAGGAAGACCGCCCAAACGATGGAGGGACAGCTGGACGTCCTCCTCCCAGGAGCAGGTGCCGAGAACTACAGGACATAGTCCTAGCTGACGAAGAAGAAGAAGAAGATGATTAGATTGGTGACAAGCATTTATAAAAAAATGTTTTAATAAACACGATGATAAGATTGGTGACAACCATTTATAAATTAATTGTTTTAATAAACACGATGATTAGACCAATCATGACATACGCCATAGAGACAAGAGCTGACACCACCCGTACAAAAAGTCTCCTTAGAACCACGGAGATGAAGACTCTACGGCCCATCGCAGGAGTAACCCTCCGTGATCAAATGAGGAGCTCCGAAATAAGGAAAATTTTTGATGTTGACGACGTGGTACGATGGGGTAGAACAAGAAGACGTTTCTGGAGAGACCACGTGGGGAGAGCAAGCTCAGACCGAGTAGTGAGGATATCAGCTGATGAACATCCTACAGGTAGCAGACCTCCAGGAAGACCGCCCAAACGATGGAGGGACAGCTGGACGTCCTACTCCCAGGAGCAGGTGCCGAGAACTACAGGACATAGTCCTAGCTGACGAAGAAGAAGAAGAAGATGATTAGATTGGTGACAAGCATTTATAAAAAAATGTTTTAATAAACACGATGATAAGATTGGTGACAACCATTTATAAATAAATTGTTTTAATAAACACGATGATAAGATTGGTGACAACCATTTATAAAAAAAATGTTTTAATAAACACGATGATAAGAGTGACTGGATTATCGATTCATAATATGTTTAAACCAGTATCAGAGTCTGTAGATAAGTATGTTGTATAGTTGACCAGGAAAGCGAAAGGGGGCGTATCAATTTCTAGGCAGACGTACATAATATATGTATGTAGGTATCTACATTAAGAGATCATTGCCAACTGCACTGTAAATCAATTTATGAGTCCTAATATTGAAAATGTATAGCAAGGGAAGATGATAGAGCCACAAGTTGTATGAGAATTATATATGAAAGACAATCAAAAAGAATATACTTTTTTTTATTTTTAAATTGCTTCTTGGGCAACTGACAGGTACTATGTCAAATATAAATTTAAAACGCACCCAATAACATGTTGCCACATTCTGGAAAATGACGATATTAATCGGCTCACAGATCCAGACTGAAAAAATGATCCAGACAATTAAAAAATGTGTCTCCACCAGGAATCGAACCCGGAACCCTTGGATCAGCAGTTAGATACCTAAACAACTGTGCGACGAAGGCCGACAATAATAATAATTAATCGTTATATTCATCAATAAAAATAAATAAATATATAAATCAAATATATGAAGACAAACTGCAGATTTTCTCGTGAATTACGGGACCACCCCTAAGGTACACCCTTTAAAAAAATCATTGAAATCAGACAATGTGACAAAGAATTTTCACTGAACTGTGAATGAAAGATTTTTTCATCGATCTCATGATCAGATCTTAACCGAATTTGAACATTTGAGATCGAATAACGTGGTAAAGAAATATCGCTTAACTATAAAACAAAAAATATCATGTCACATTAATTACCTACTTTTTTGAAATCAAAATAAATTTATTTATTAATTTAATTATTATTTTTGTTTATTTTATTATTTTTATTTGTTTATTTATTTACTTATTAATTAATTTATTTATTTATTTATGTATTTATTTATTTATGTATGTTTGTATGTATGTATGTATGTATGTATTTATTTATGTATTTATTTATTTTTTTTTTTTTTTTAAAAAAAATGAATATGTCCTTGTTAAACAAGTACATATACATCTTCCTACGTTCCCTAAACTAAGCATAAATGCTTATTTATTTATTTATTTATTTATTTATTTATTTATTTATTTATTTATTTATTTATTTATTTATTTATTTATTTATTTATTTATTTATTTATTTATTTATTTATTTATTTATTTATTTATTTATTTATTTATTTATTTATTTATTTATTTATTTATTTATTTATTTATTTATTTATTTATTTATTTATTTATTTATTTATTTATTTATTTATTTATTTATTTATTTATTTATTTATTTATTTATTTATTTATTTATTTATTTATTTATTTATTTATTTATTTAATATTTATTTATTTATTTATTTATTTATTTATTCAATTATTTTTAATTTACATAAACAATACAGTACAATAATGCAATAGTGCAACACTTGTCCAATTTATATTACATACATACATAAAACAAGGAAAGAAGTTGACAGCCGAATACATCAGGCAAGGCTGGCATTCAACAAGAAGTCGAAGATCCTTGAGTCAAACAACCTAGACTTGAAGCTCCGTAAGAGACTCACAAAAACATATGTGTGGAGCATACTGTTGTATGGCTGTGAGACATGGTGTCTTACCGAAAGAGACAGAAGTAGACTTGAGGCTTTCGAGATGTGGTGTTACAGAAGAATACTGGGAATTTCCTGGAGGGACCACATCACGAATGCCGAGGTTCTCAACAAAGTTGAAGAAGGCAGACACCTACTCAATACAATCTCCGAGAGACGTGCTCGCTGGATTGGGCACATCTTGCGCCACGAGGGACTCCTACATGACCTAATGGAGGGAATGGTTGAGGGGACAAACCACAGGGGGCGCCCCCGACGGGAATATTTGGCCCAGGTGTGCGAGGACATGAACTGCGCCACATATGTTGAGCTGAAGAGGGCTGCAGGCTGCACAGGATAGAGAGAAGTGGAAAGCGAGATGTAGACTTCTTCTGCAAACCAATCTATAGGATTGAGACTTTTGATGACATACATAAAATCACGGCATATCCCATAATTTGGGGTTACCAGCGACAGGTGTGCTGGTGTGTACAAACTTGCCTCGTTTCACTTAAAATTGCAACAAAAAAATTCAGAATGAGAGGTGAACCTCATTGTTGAACTTTTTTTTTCGATTACCCGGCTCTTACGGGACACCCGAAAACGATGATATTAGAAAATAATGGAAGCACTATTCTAAGTCGGTGCCTCACAGCATAAAAATTATTTTGTTCATTGAAAATCTGCATTTACTTTTCTTATGCAGTTTATGCTTTTCTTGACCATAATTAATCATACGACACAATCTTACAAAGATTCACAGCCAGACAGACAACCTTGACAATATAATTTCGAATTACCTACCTACCAGAACATACATATGTATTATGTAGGTCCTTCTTTCTGCCCTTGATGTGATGTTATTAATACAGTATTTATAAATCATATTAATTATACACCATAAAAACATACAACTATGTATATGATAAATAATAAAGATGTTGTTTATATATACTCACATTAAATGGACTTAACTTACATATGTTGATTGATCTTCATACACCCATTTCTTTAACTTCACCTGTCTGTCTGTCTGTACTGTACTTTTGCAATAGATTTTAAGTAATTTCCCGATCATGCATTCCCGATGACAAAGCATGTTGAAAAAAAACAAAGCATGCAAAGAAAAAATATGCTTTTGCAAATACACAAAGACATAGGAATGTCGCACCATGCCTTTGTTCGTGTGGAGAGTAATAGACCAAATATAGCGGGTTGATTTTATACTACATTACTACACGTACAATGAGGTGGTGTGGTTCAACCAACTCGAAACGGATTTGATACCGGCAACGAAATTTATAAAATTTCAAAATAAATTGAAAAATAATACAACAAATATTGACTGATTTGTAAAATTATCTCTTAATTTTATATAATAATAATAATAAATTATATATAATAATAATAATTCAAAATAAATATAAAAAACAAAAAAAAAAAAAAAAAATATATATATATATATATATATATATATATATATATATATATATTATATATATATATATATATATATATATATATATATATATATATATATATATATATATATATATATATATATATATATATATATATATATATATATATATATATATATATATATATATATATATATATATATATATATATATATATATATATATATATATATATATATATATATATATATATATATATATATATATATATATATATATATATATATATATATATATATATATATATATATATATATATATATATATATATATATATATATTTATATATATATATATATATATATATATATATATATATATATATATATATATATATATATATATATATATATATATATATATATATATATATATATATATATATATATATATATATATATATATATATATATATATATATATATATATATATATATATATATATATATATATATATATATATATATATATATATATATGTATATATATATATATATATGTATATATATGTATATATATATATATATATATATATATATATATATATATATATATATATATATATATATATATATATATATATATATATATATATATATATA